>CM049382.1:22572749-23172749 GCA_026937815.1 Etheostoma perlongum
CCTTTCAATGGCACCATCCTCAAACACCAGAAGCCCAAAAGTTAGAACGTTATTTTAGGAGGAAAATAGAAGATTACATTATTTAAAAGTAAAGACCATGAGATTGATAGTTCACATTGAAATATTACCTCTAAAAGAAATAATTGCACCTGTTCAACTATAAATGTAATATACTTCCTGAAAATATTACTTTTATAGCCAATGTATGATCATAGGGATGTAACGATTAATATAATAAACACCAACGTCTTTTTTGTAAACAGTTTTGCATAGTTCACAGAGCAAACATACTTTTAAAAATACAGTGATAATTCAGAAAACTATGATAATGTTATCACTATAACCGTGGAGGTAACAAACATGACGCTCCTAACGGCTTATTAAGGTCATCCCATTAATAAACAACGTAGTCCCAAAATGTAAGAACTAATATTAAAGCATAATTATTAAACCAAACACAGCTGAACCATTTATCTCTATGCAATTGTTTATTGATCCTTTTAATTTAATTATGATTAGATTTTTTAAACACTTCATTTAATTGGTTCAAACACGATCGATGAAACTGGTGTGGCGATTTTAATGACAGGTTTTATTAACGATTGTTGAAAAAGATGTTAACGTTAGCCAGTTCCATAGTCAAAAATTGATATAGCGATGGAGGTTAACTGCTTAACGCTTCAACATTTCAAAGATGCCGCTGGGCGGAAAGTTAACGTGAAAGCCAACGCCGACACCGACCACCAGCGCAACGCGGCTTTTACTTATCCATATTTAGTAGGCACTGCCACGCCAACGTCACGCTAGCATATCGCGCTAACATATAGTAAATCCTTGAGCCGGAACACATATTCGTTATTGCTGCAACAGCAAACGCGCGTCGACGCTTAAACACTGCAACCAATGACACCATCTCTCATCTCCTCATAAAGTTTGTATTGTAATGCCACACCAGTATTAGTCTTTCGCTAAGAACCGGAAGAAATGTCCAAGGTTTTGTTGGCCAGGTTGATAAATTAAAGAACGTGCCCATGGCGTTTGATCATCAGCATTTGCCTGGATGCGCTCCAAAAACTGGCCTCGCGCAGCCCTGTGGGCGTGTTGAACATCAGTGAACTCTCCTTGTGCACTACATATTGCAATTTGTTATCCATGCCAAACAAAAGCAATCTTAGCTAAGACTGCAATTAAACACATTTACTATATATATATAAGGTTATTATATATATATATATATGTTGCTACCCATTCATCCATTTTATAATCTCAACAACAACTGAGACTACAACTGAGACGCATTGTTCCAGAAGCCACCATAGGAGAAAATGGATATCAAGCAAGAGGTCGATGTGGGCCTGATTGTTAAAGCCACACCTAGTGATTAAAGAATGTTCTCCATTAAACAAGAAGCCAGACTGTAGCCACCACTTTAATATATAAGGGCTGAATAGACCCACTCTGGTCACTTTTGTTTTGCAGCCTGTTTCTAGACATGTGATCCGTCTTTTGAGTTAATTATGCATGAAAGCTGGCATGCTAGAAGTTACACAATGACAAAATGGTTCAAATTCATCACTGATACACCTGAGCCAACCAGAACTTGTTCACGCAGTTCATTAAGCAGTCATACCCTGAAATACATGCGAAATGAACAATCCAGACTGAAAGCAAACATTGCAACATATCCAGAATTTAACAACACTCTTCTGGACAGCAAGCGGAGTTCGGTTAGTGGGGCGGGTGGGTAAGAGGCCATGTTGCACAAATCAGACAATATGTATTTAGGACCATTTGAAAGGGGCCCAAATCTTGAATCGGATTGTAGTTTGGATCAACAAAAAGTACATTTCTGCGATGTAATGTCAGGCTTTTTGCACCTGCCATCAGCTGTGTTTATTTCAGTTGTTTTCTGTGTTTCAAAAAGAAACAACAAACACTGGGTAACAGCCACACACACTGAAAATGTATAGTTTTGAATACATTTGGATTGTGCACAAAGGGTAGGCCTGCTTGGTTCTTGCAGGGAATAATTGTCAAGCTTTAGAAAGAATATGTTTTACTGTATCTACTCTCTAACTGACGCGTTTGGGACCTAAATAATAAATAAAGGGAATAAATAAAGGTGTGAACAGCCAAAAATCCAATAGACAGTTAAAAATGATATGAAACAGTACATGTGCATATGAGGAGGAGGTATTTTCTGTGTGAATTTGTTTTAATCAGTTATCAATTTTATTGAAAAGTAATGTGATTATCATTAACAACAACCTGCATAAAACATAATCTAAATTAATCTACAAACCTGTGCAAGTAATTTATCAACACTTAATATGTACATGTTCATGTCATTTATTAGGCATACTTTGCAACATAATGTTAAAATGGATTTGTTTGTAAGGAAATATGCAGATTCTTCTAAAGTTCAAGTTTCAGGAGCCCAAAATATGTAACCAAGGAGGTTGACGATTTGATTTGAGTTTGCCCCAGCGCCTCCTCTGATCCAAAAGCCTGCTTTGATCCTGCCGCTGCCAGCCAATCAAAGCCAATCAGCAGGACACGTGCGTTAACGTCCGTCGGTCATTCCACGGCCTTGCCAGAATCGAACGGTTATTGGATTCTGCAGGAGAGCTTAGTGTGTCATTGAAACAGTAAAGGTAATAATAATTGTTTTATATTGATTAGTCTTTATCGCTACAGTTACTTTCTTAGCCACAAACAATAACGTGCCGGTGTTGTAAGTTTCTAGCAAGCCAATCTTTTGTTCCGTGTAGGGGTATTGTGAGGACGCGCTCTGTTAATTAACTGCTTAACGTTAGCTAGCTAGTTGGTCTACCTGTTTGGTATGCCTCGGCTAAAAGAGAACCTGAAGTCTGACTTTAATATACATTATGTGATTTGTTTTGAGTCATAGTCAGTGTATTTTAACAGACAATTTGGCATTATAAATAAAATATCTAATTTAAGGCATTTTTTTTCTTCCCTTCTCAGTTACGTTTAGCAACTTTCAAAGGGTATGCAGGCAACATTAATCCATGCACCAACAGGCACGTTCTTCAAAAGATGTCGCCCCATTAAAAAAAAAGCAGGGCATGAGGTCATCCCCACGTTTTCTATAAGACATAGTTAAACATAGTATGACCAATAAAAATTAGACTTGTTGCTCAGAAAATGTCTTTGTAATAGTGATTTTATGTGTTTATGGCTAAACAGAATTGTAGGTTAAAGAGGTGTAATGAAAGCTTTAGTAGTGTGTGAGTTAACGTCAAGTGGGTGTGTATGTAATAGGCCCTTTTCACCGAAGCCATTTTGTCATGTCAGGGCGAACGCCTGTAGCTTGCCGCTGCGATATGTCGCCAGCCACCATATGCACGTGTCTGTGGAGGCAGGTCTATCTACAATTAAAATCGCAAATTAAAAATTGAGGTTTTCAAAGCAATGTTATCTTGCCTAAATATTATTTGCGGCATTTAGCATAGCTAAATTATTTTAATGTGACTTTTAAAATGTGTACTAGACTGGAATGTTAAACATGTTTATTGTATTATGTATGTTTATAAGTAGGGGCATTTCTAGGATTTAGGGACATCGGCGGCTTAGCCTCGACTTTTTGTATGAAGGTCTGGGTGCATTTTCCCACAAGTCTAACAAGCTCTGTTTTGATTTTTTTTTTTTGTGTGCACGTTGCCATTTGGCTTAACTTTGAATGTACATGCCTTTGCCATTGAAAAAAAATGTTAAATGTTTACTATGTTAATTCAATTGTAAATATAAGTAGTTAGTAATTAGTATTAAGTAAAAATGTTTATATCAAACATTTATTGATTAGAGTTGGAAAAAAAAAACAATGTAGTGCACTTACTCATGTAGGCTTACCTAACTACAATTTTAAGATCCTTGTGCTTAAGTATTTCCATATCATGCTCGTTTATACTTCGACTACACACCAAATATAAGACGCATTGTACTTTTATGCCACTGCATAGCTGACATGTCATGCAGGAGGGGTTATTTTAGTGCATTTTCTTTCCTTTGCTCAGAAGACTGAACATGTTTTTTTTCTTTGTCCTAGGGAAAGTCCTTTACAGCTTCAAGTGAGGCCTAAGGCAACAAATGGTAAGTTAAACAGCAACAACGCATCTTGTGGTTACTTTAGTGTACAGTAGATAAATAGATTATGTAGAACGTAGCATGCAACAAAATGTAATTGAACACAATTTTTCAATCTCTTTGCAGATTGTTTTGCAAGGCTTCAAATGACATGGAATTGTAAACTCTGTGATTTCCACTGTCAATCAAAAAAACAGTCTAGGTCATTATCATCTTGTACACAGTCAGCACAGCAGAATCAGCCCTCTGCCATGTTTATATGAAAGCTGTATGTGCACCTTTGCTTCTCAAAATGCACTGAAAATTCATCTGACCAGAATACACACCCAGCCCCAACCAAAGCCAGCAAAATGATCCAAATATTGCCTTCCACTGTTCAAATTGTACTTTTACACAACCTTATGGGCCAGACATTGTATCACATTTAAGACAACATTTAAGGAAACATGAAATGGTACAGTGCCCATTTAAAGACTGTTCATTCCAGTCAAACGTCTGCTCAACATTTGATTCTCATAAATCAAGAAACCATAAATCATTTGGGGATAAATGATTTCAAGGACACAGTTTTAAGACAAACACAATCCCATGATGAGGATATTTCGAATGATGTTTGTAGCAGCAATGATGAACCAAATGAAGAAAGTGAAAACATAGATTTTCTGAAGAAACAGCTTAAACACAACATGGCTTCTCTCCTCCTGAAAACACAAACTGTCCTTCATGTCTCAGAGACTGCTACTCAAGAAATGTTACAAGGCTTGGATCAATTGCGGTCACTCTCAGTGCAGTACTTAAAGACACAGTGACTCAAATACTACAGAAACACAATTGTAATGTCAACAGTGAGGTTGTGGCGGAAATTGTTAATGCAGTTGTCACCAATGATGTGCTTAGTAGTTGCACTTCAAAGAGATGGGCCTTTGTCAACAAAAGCAAAACGAAGAAAATCTTACTATGAGCAAAATTTCCCTCTGGTAAAACCAATTGAGTATCGTGTTTAGGGTGCTAAATATTCAATTATGTATGTCCCTATCCTCAACATATTTGCAAGAGCTTCTCAAAAAGGGATGTATTGGAGCAGATTTTGCAGTTGTCTGTCAAAAAAAGATGGCAAATACACGACCTATCGTGATGGTCTGTTTTGTAAAGGCAATATACTGCTGTCATCAGAGAATTTAAAATTTGCCATTCAACTCTATATTGATGATTTTGAGGTGGCCAATCCACTTGGCACATCAAGAAAGAAACACAAAATGTGCTCTGTTTATTGGGCACTCGCAAACATTCCATACAAACATCGTGTAGCTCTGCACACTACGCAGCTGGGTTTACTCTGCAATTCAAATGACCTGAAGACATGTGGCTACGAAAAGGTGTTTGAGCCTCTTCTGCATGATTTGAGAGTCCTAGAAAGCGATGGTGTCTTTGTGGAGAGTGTTGGCGAAAATGTTCATGGGACATTACTGTGTGTTGTGGCAGACAATTTAGCTGCACATGGACTTGCAGGGTTTAAAGAGAACTTCAGTGGAACATACCCTTGCAGATTTTGTTATGCATCAAGGAAGAAATTCAAAGATGTGAGGCAACATCATTTGAGTTAAGGACAAAGGAAAGCCATGACCAGTTGTGTACTGACATTGAAACTGGCAATGTGATGGAGGATTATGGTGTAAGGGCAATAATTGTTTTTGCACAGCATCTACAGTACTTTCATACCACAAGAGGATTTCCTCCAGACATCCTCCATGACTTCTTAGAAGGTGTGGTACCAATGGAGTTAGCTCTGTGTTTACAAGAGCTAATACAAAAAAACGTTTCTCCCTGGAACAGTTGAATGAAGCTATCTTGCGATTTCCTTTTGAGAATGCTGACAAAGTTGATCGGCCACAGGCTATTCCCAAAAACTTTTCCAGAAGGAAAACCATTTGGGGGCAATGGTCATGAAAATTTGGCACTGATACGACTTCTTCCCACCATTATTGGCAATGTGGTTCCTGCAGACGACAAAGCTTGGCAGATCTTAATGGATTTAAAAGAGTTGGTGGAATTAGTTTTATCCCCAGTTTTTACAGAAGATGTGTTACAGTACTTGTCAATGAAGATTTCTGACCATCGACAGTTATTCCAGGAGGTGTTTCCAAATGTCAGATTGCGCCCAAAACACCATTACATTGAGCACTATCCACAGATGATTCGGCTGTTTTGGCCCTCTTGTGCATTTTTGGACCATTAGATTTGAGGGGAAACACAAAGTGTTTAAGAAAATAATACATGATGCTCAGAACTTCAAAAAACATCCCTAAAACACTTGCTTAAACAAGCATCAGCAACTGATGGCCTATTATTTGTCATTACCCAATTTCTTCAAGCCCCTCAGTGGAGACCTTTGTTGTGAATAATGTGTTTGTTAACACACGCGCCAAAAAGCCCAGAGTGCCATACATCAGATAACAAACAGTACCACAGTGTACCACACTTCAAAAATTGCCATAGACAGCATTTGCTATGCCAGTGGCATGTTTGTGTGTACAGGACTGAAAGGGGGGTTACCCCACTTCAAACAGATTGTGGATATACTTCTTGTCAATGACCAAGTTTTGTTTGACTGCCAGAATTACCAGTCCTGGTTCAGAGAACACCTTCGTGCATATGAGGTGACTGCACAAGATTCACATGACATAAAGAGGCCATCAGAACTCCATGATGTTAACCCACTAACTGCCTACATGAAAAATAGAAAACTTCTTGTCACCATCAAGCACTTCATTCTTCTGGACTAAATGCAAGTGGCACTAGGTGAACCTGAAGTTACAAAATGTAATTTAGTCCTTATTAGTTTGAAGAATGAGGAATGGAGACTGGTTTTCAACAGAACACTGTATGGGGGAAATTACAAAATAACCTCATTAACAAAGTCTAAATGTGCAACCCACAGACTAAGAAAATGGATTGTAACCTCTGTACTCTTCTCAGTTGTAGGGCCATGGCAGAACCAGAGACATTTCGTTTACGTGTCATCCTACCAGAGGGTGGGAATTGAAAGAGTCACATTTGAACGTCGTCCAGATTCTGTCCCTCAGCTGACCAGTTTGCTGCGCCAGAAACTGGACATCCCATTCGATTTTATAGTACAATTTGAGGATCCTGACTTTAATAACCAGCTGGTGAATCTAAGCAAGATTGAGGAAATACCGAACATGGGTACAGCCAAATTGGTGAAGACATTGGAGCATGACATTGGCTCAACATCAAGCTGGGCTAGTGATAGTGGGGGAAAGTTCAAGCAGCCAAACACCCCAAAGAACCTCTGCATGGCCACAAGTATTTCCTGTTCGATGTTTTCACACGATATTGAGTTTCTGTTAAGTGAAGCAAATACTGCAAAACAGCATGGAAGGCGACTGACTTTAACAAAAGAGCAAAAGAGCAAGATCCTTGATGGAATGGCTTGTGCCATCTACGACTACAAAGCTTACCCAAGTGGCAGTGAAATCTATAAGGCTGCTGAGGCTTTGGTGCTCAAACATCCATGTTTAGAGGAGAAGGGGTCCAAAATGGTTGGGATGGCTGGAAGGACAGCCTGTCAAACAAAATGAGCAATTACCGACGCAAGCTGTGCAAATCTGGGTGCCCAGAGGTCAAAGTTAACAGTGGCAGGAGGAGCAGAGCCATCCTAATGCAACTTCCCCACATGCTTCAATTAAGCTGGCCACGACGTGGAGAAGTTAATTATCTACCACAGCTTCCTCAGGGGGAAACACTGGAGACTTTGGAAATGCTCAGAATTGCCATGTTAATCGAAATGGAGAACACTGATAAAGACAGCATAGATTTATCTATGGTAGACACCAACATGACCAAGACCTTTGCTGCAAGAAGGCTTCAAATTGTAAATTCAAGTCCGTCTTGTAGCAGATGTTCAAGAAAAATGGCCAGCTTTTTTCCTGGAACATCAGGTAAATGAAGTTGATGTATTTAGAGCTATAGTTGATTTAATTTTAGTACTAATATTTTGTGTTGGTTATCATCTGAGGTGCATAGATTGAGATAAGTAGATTTGTTTTTGATGTAATGGGTGAGTGATTGAGGTCACTGTTTTTGTCAGGTTTGTGCAGAATATCAACGCATCAGCAACCAGCGGCTGAAAGATGACCTCTATGCTGGATTGGATCAACACAAGGATCGCTTTTGCTTGCTTTAGCCAGAGGGATGCAGGGAAAATCTGGTCAAAGTGCCCAGAAGATATGTTCCATTTTAAAGGCATACTCTGAGGTAAATAATGTTAAAGTCCTGAGCAGATCATAGGATTGGTACAGGGGCCAATCCAAGCATATTTACTGGATCAATACTAACTTAAATAACTGATAAAAATCCAATAATGTTTTATGGTACTCCTTTTTTATTTAGTCCACTTCAGCTTGCTTGCTTTACAGTGCAAGCATTTTGCTTGTATATGTTACGTGAAAACATGGATTACTATTAATCACCAAATTTGTTATCTCCCTTCTTCCTTTTTAACAGCTTTTCATATTTAGCCACCACAGCTTTCTGCTTAAATGGCAAATGTTGCCAGTGGCAGGTCATAGCAGCAAGTTAATCACCTGCCAAAAGTAAACTTTTGTACATAGCCAAAGATCATTTGTGAGGGAAGAAGTTCCATGCACTAATACCTGTACAATTAGGGAGTGGACTGAAGTGTTTACCTCTCTTGAGCAGATTACTTTATGTAAATTTTTAGAGTCACATTTTCACAGTTAAACATTCATCTGCTATACTTAAATTGAGCTAATCATCTTTATAGTTTTGAATCAAGACCTTTTTTTTAGTTTTGGAATCTAGACACCGATGTAAAAGGTGTGTCAAATTGTGTAGACTACAGCTACATAATGTAGTAATGTGTCAGTTATATAACATTAGGGATGCTTTGATGCAATTGAAATTCTTGACCAAATCACAATATAATGAAAAAAGAAATTAGTCATGTAATGTTACTATTTTGTCTTAAAGTAAAAAATGAATTACAAAACTTTAAAATTCCAGTAGACATTATACCAAGCACAATATAACTAGGTACGCCTACACAAGTGCATTGAAAAGAATGCAAATAACAAATTAACACTGGTCCTAGAAGAAAAAGTGGCAGGAACTTTTACTACTATTAGTACAATTATTTATTCAGCTTTTTTCACTTATTCTTGAACACTGCCAGTGCTTTTTTTTTTTGTGCTATTTTAGGCCGATTAATCTCAGTTGCCAAAATTTGGGTACATCCCTAATTTACATTTAGATATTAGTATTGAATCGGACAAGTTTATGTATTTGGGACATAGGAAAATCTGAAAAGTGATGTCTGCAACTAAGTGTTAATATACAGTATACAGTTGATATTTTGCACATTTGTTTCACATATCTTTGTCACTACAGGAAACACAAGATATCAATGTTGGCCGCATAGCAGTTCTCCGGTGTCTACCACTGCTGCTGCAAGAAGATGACACAGAGCTGTTCTACACATGCAAGGTGTGTTAATATACTTTACATTGGAAATAAACGGCTGTGTCAGCAACAGAGTAGAGACAAAGTTGTAATGGTATATTTTTGGGCATATTTTCCAGGAGGGTGCAGACCAAGACGCTACCATAAAGAGCCCTGTTGCCATTGTGTCCATCATTGCTGACAGTGAGGATGTAACCATGGTGCCATTCCGTCCTCGTGAAGTCAAGGTCATCCTCCAGGATCAGGTTGTCTTGCAGGGAACTGAGTGCTGGCCTGATTCTCTTGTGTATTTGTATGGCTTGCTGTACATCCTACAAGCTGAGTACCCAAAAGGCTTGATGTATACTTTTGAGTTCATTCAGAAAGTCATAATGAACGTGGACGGAGAAAAAATTAAGACCAAAAACACTGTCCTTAAAAAAACAAACTTTAAACTAGCTGAGGAGAAAATGTATTTTGCACACATGTTAACCCTCATGTTGTCTTCTGGTCAAATTGGTCCGTTTTTCCTATATCAATATTTTTAAGTACCCAATTTTAATTACCCAAAATAACATGTTTGATTCCCCACAACACTCTTTTGGGGTTATTTTGATGAGTAATTTTTGGGCGTCGTATTTAATTTTATAGTATTTGGAAAAAATTGAAGGTTTTAAAATAGTATTGAGTAAAAGTTGACATATTCCAGTCTGTGATTATCATCAACATCCATTCCTTTAATTTTAGTCTAAATAATTCCTATTTTCTGCTTTTCTAATTCAAACATTTGGTATAATTTCCTATAAATGAGGTTTATTGACCATAAATTCCCAAAATAACTGTAAAAGTAAAAAGGTCATATGTTGGTGTTACGTTGTGTTGAAAATGTCAAAGTGACAAACTGTTGGAAAAAAAGGGTTAAAATGTAAGGAAAAGTTTATAAACACTGATAAAAAGCATCAACAAAAGTGTTGATTTTCAATTTTGGCAGAAAGGCAACACAAGGGTTCAAGTTATGTTAAAGTTGAACTGTTAAACCCTTTACATCGCTTTCCTGATTGTGACTTGACAGTGGAGAGGTGCCCCACAGCAAAATTGTTTTTACAATGTTATTGTGTCCTCTCTGTTTCAGTGATGTGCTGTATTTTACAGTATGCTAAAATAAAAATACAGTTTACACCACTATGTTCAGATTTTTTTTACATAAACTTGTATTTTGTATTAGCAGTGAGAATGTTGATCTGACATGAAAGATTTTTAAGTACAAAAATTGTATGAATTTTGCTTAATTAGCAGGTACATTTAGCATGGAATATAGAAATTTTGCGCAATATTTGTCTGTTTTAAACCTTATTTTATGCTTGAATGCACAGATTTAGAGAAGTGTTAAATTTAAAGGGTTAAACAACTTAAAATATATAGTTAAAATGTACAATTACAAATGTCACCATATTAAGTTTGTACATAAAATTAACAAGTTAGGGCACATCACCTTTTGTGTTTAATAAACCTAAATACACATTAGGTAACATGATCATTCTATGTTAATATAACATAGAATTATATGTTAAGAAAACTAACATTTTTGTTGCATGACTAAAAAAGTTATGTTAAATAGACATAAATTGCCTTTCAGATAAGATACATGTGACACAATTATTTAATGTCTAGTATATTCAAAACATTAATGTTATCCTACTGTACTAAATTAAAGGATTTGAGTGCAATCAGTTACCAAAAAATAGGTGTAAACAACCTAAAATATATAGTTGAAATGTACAATTACAAATATGTCACAATATTTTAAAATATTAGTGTTGTTTGCACACAAAATACTGTTTGGAAAATTAAAAATGTTATGTTAAGTCAACTGTAAGGCTTTAATACGCATTAGTTATTTGTACACAAAATAATTTTATTCTGTCACATAATTATGTTTGTTAAAAAAATGTAAATTTTGAGTAGAGTAAGCAAATAGTAATATAGTTGAGTAATTACACTAATTATGTTAATTTGACTTAAAATTTACAATGCAGAAGTGGTGTTTGTACATAAAATTAACAAGTAATGACACATTACTTTTTGTGTTTAATAAGCATATAAATACACATTAAGTAACCTGATTATTCTATGTTAATATAACATAGAATTATATGTTAAGAAAGCACGAATTATTATTGTTGCATGACTAAAAAAGTTATGTTAAAGTGACATAAATTTTCTTTCAGATAAGACTCATGTGACACATTTTTTTTATGTATAGTGTACTCTAAAATTTCATGTTACCATACTGTACTAAATTAAAAGTTTTGAGTGCAAGCCGTTTCCACAAATTTTTTAGGTTGAGTTAGTGAATTCGGATTTACAGTGCAGGGATCAATAATGCTAATTTCACCTTATCTTATCTTATGTACTGTAGAATTAACTACAATAGACTCAAATTCACACACACACACACACACACACACACACACACACACACACACACACACACACAGTCACACACAGTCATACAGAGTGCAGCAGGTGTACATGAGCGATAAAAACTCAAGCAGGTTTTTCTACTTAAAATCTGCTGAAGTAGAAATTTGAGCGTATTAAATATGGAACAAGGTGACATCAAATATACATAGAGCCATATGTTGGGCTAATGTACCTTTTAACCTGGTTCTGAAAAAAATGGGCAAGAATGTGATCAAGAGTGGGAGGGAGAAATTAAAAAAGACCCAAATATTCTGCTTTTTTATTCTCTCCTTCTGACAATCTTACATAATGCGTCTTTTCTGTCTCCACAGTCTGCCTCGCAAAATCCATCACTTTCTTTCTTCTGTCGTCACAATTATGTTGCACTACCTCTGTCTCTTTCCCAATCTCTCATTTTTCCTTTTTTTACACACACACACACACACACACACACACACACACACACACACACACACACACACACACACACACACACACACACGGCCTCACACTCCATATTTTTATATTAAGTCCTTGTCTCTGCATTAAGCCGAGACTATAATGTCGTATCACATTATACGCTCTGAGCTCCCCTGCCAGTGCAGCGGGGGGGGGCTGAAGCTTCCTAAAAGCTCTGATTTCTGTCATGTTGGCATTGCACAATTGGATAATTGCCGCTGAAAGGTACAGAACTTCTACTCTCCCTCCATCACTCTCCCTCTTATTTCAGTCTGTTTAGCCCCCCACACAATTTCTCACTCATTCTAGCTTTCAAACCCAAATGTTGTCACTGGATTTATTCCCATTTTATGGCCTCTTTTTGTGTGATTTATGAGCAGTCTAGTATTTCCCTTTTTTTAAAGGTTTGTATCACATGCCATGAAGCTCATTTTGTAACTTATATAATATAAAGACACTTTACGTTGAACTGTTGATTGATCAGCGGTTGAGCTCAGCAACTTTAAGAAAAGAGGACTGAAAAAACAGAGTGCAGTTATGGCACATACAGGAGGATATTCCATTATAGTTTGCTGCTGAGGCAATCAGGAATAGACGGGTACCACTTTGAAAGGGATCACTGAATTGGAACGATTTCGGCTGGTGGGTGCAATTCATACTAAACTCAAGATGGCATAGGTGCTGCACTGGCCCTTTAATGGTGTAGATAACAAGGTAACTATTACTACAAGTTCCACTTCCACTAGAAGCTGTGTTCTCTTATCTGCTGCAACTCCAACATTCAGTTCTCTCTGCGTCTTGCCTTTTTATTTCAGCCAAACACTACAGCAGCTGTTTTTGATGAGTCACCGAATACTGCGTGACACATTTGGACAACAGTGCCACTTGTGCCGGCAGTTTAGCTGCTGCACCACGGGCAGAAGAGAGAACGCAGAAATCCTTTTTCAGGGCGAACAAGGAGGTGTTGTGATTCTGTTTGAAGTGGACACACTCTGAAAAAAGTCAGGCACCTCGGCAGCAGATTACAACTCCCAAGAATGTACTTACAATCTTATCAGGTGGGGGGGTGCTCGCGATGTAACACTTGATCTCTCCTCTCTGGCCTCTGACGGCATACTGGACTGGATCACTGGAGATGATGGGGGGGCCTGAGAGAGGGAGGTAGGAGGAAAGAGAGATTGAGATAGAGAGAGGTTGGGATAGAGAAAACAGAGACATTAGAGGATTACTACAACAAAGCACAAGGTTTGGAAGTACACTTGCATTCAACTTAAAAATCAACACCACATCTACCCTTACTATAAGAACCATAGACCAGCAGGGAGAAGATTTCATAAATGCAATACAGTTATCGCCCAACCCAAATATTGTGTCAATTTTTTAACAGGGGAAATCTGATGCTGAAATATAAAGTGGAAACCTATGCCATAAGAATCTACAGCAGGATATCTATTATCTCCACCTCTGTCAAATTGTGTACAATCCTAACATGAGAACCCAAAACAGAAAGTGAACATATTAGCTGTGGTACAACCATCCAATAACTTTCCTTTGCTGTGTTTTGTGTGTAAAAATCTTAATTTGTAAAGTAACTAGTAATTAAAGCTGTCAGATGAATGTACTGGAGTAAAAGGACAACATTTCTCTCTGAAATGTAGCGGAGTAAAAATAGAAAGTGGCATGCGGTCGCCTGCCAGTTGGAAGGTTGGTGGTTTGGTCCCTGGCCCTGCAGTTCCATTTCGAAGTGTCTTTGGGCAAGACACTGAACTCCGAGTTGCCCCCGATACTGCGCCATCAGAGTGTATATGTGTGTGAGTGTTTATCTGATGAGCAGGTGGCACCTTGTACGGCAGCCTCAGCCACAGTGTATGAATGTGTGTGACTAGTGAATGGTTCCTGTACTATGTAAAAGCCCTTTGAGTAGTTGTTAAGACTAGAAAAAGCACTATGTAAGAACAGTCCATTTACATTTACATGAAAAAAAGTCTTAAGTAAAGTACAAGTACCTCAACATGTGTACTTGAGTAAATGTATGTAAGTAAAGCTTGGCCACATGTAAAAAAAATTAAATATCATGATATCATTTTGACCAAATGCATTGATGTCGATATTGCTGCGATATTGTATGGCTGTCAATTGGGGCTTTCACAAAGAATTAACACAATGAGAGTTGTGACAAACATTCACCAATACTGTAGATATAATGACTAAGTGGGTAAAGGCACACAATATACAATATACAATATACAAAAAACACAACAGCTAAAACAGTCTGGCATGTTCAGAAAATGACATCTGTCATGACTTTACTGTAATGCAGCCTGTAAAACCAGCAAAAGACAACACCAAATTTAAGATGATCTAGCCACATATATCAATGTGGATATACAGTAAGTCACGATTCTGACTTGATTTTCAGCACTCAAATACATTTTTTCACATCTGCCCTAAACCTCTTCCATAGTAATAAGACAGTAACAGACCGTTGACAGTGAGTGTAACCTCAGTCTCTCCCACTCCAATGCTGGAACAATGGCCTTGCAGACGTATTGGCCTGCATCGGCCTGGCTCACCGACTTCAGATACAGCTGGTTGTTGTTGCTGAGCACCTGGACATACAAACACAAGTACAAGGGTGCATGACAAGCGGGATAGAAGCATTGCGCGGTGGAGAGTAGATATAGACAGACGGGGGAGAAGAGATCTTTAAAAGAGAGGGAGATCTATATTTAATTCATAAAACATGTTGATTCACTCAGCAAGCTCCATTAGTTCTTTCCTGGAGCTTTTTCGTAACTTGTTAGGCATGAATTAAAGATTTAAGATATGAAGACAGAGTCTCTCATCTTATTGTGTGCTTTACAGCTGAGCAAACATTTATGAAGTCTAGACATTAATATACTGTAGTAGGGCTGCACATTATACAGTTTTTTTTTCATATCGGCATCGCGATCAATTGGTGCAATAATCACACGGCAAAAGGCTGCCACATATCGCGAAAAGATGCATTTTTTGTGTAAATTGAAAAAAAAAAATATCAGTAGAAAGTTGTTCTTTTTTCTTAGTACTGCTTTTAATTTTCAATGAAATTATTCAATTTGTTCAATAAAAGAAAGTTAGCAAGGATTTCCTTTCATTTGTTCTAAATTCAACAAGCAATTTGACCGAATACTGAGCAGCAGAACTGAGAACACTTTAATATCTGTTTGTTTATCGCAGGTAATATCGTTATTGAATATCGTGATATTTCCTCTTATTGTGCAGCCCTATACTGTACATAGGCTGAGATGTAACTTTTCTGGAGGATTTGGCTGTAGTACTAGCAGTAGGATTTACACCCATACTGTATGTGGTGCTCTGGCTTTTTCATTCTTCCTACATACATTTAAATGTTCCACATATTAGTGGAATAAAAACTTAAATCAGCCATGAATATAAAATGTAAGGGTTTAAGCTCAAAGGTCAGGGAAAGGTCTGGTGGTTTGTTCTCACCATGCTGGAGCCCTTCTTGGTCCAGGTGAGGGTGAGCGGGGGGTTTCCAGACCACTTGCAGTTCAGAGTGACGTCAGAGTCCACATCCACAGTAACTGGCCTGGGCTCCACTACCAGTATCGGGCCAACTGAAAGTAAGAGAGGAAGAAAATAAAACCCCTGTGCGTAAATACATGTTAATGAAATACAGACTTGGTGAACACCAAGTGATCAAAAGAAAAAAGGATACTTGAAGTATAAAAAAGCTCACAACTATATTTTGCCCCAAATTTGCACCCCACCTTTTTGCGTCGGTTGCTTCAAGCGGCTGCCCACCAAGAGTCAGGATTTGTCTGAGGTTTCTGTCCGATGCTGCTCTAAATGCTAGCTCTTAGGGGGGACATAGTTGGGTCTAGTACATTATAGAGTGTGGTCTAAACCTACTCTATGTGTAAACTGTCCTGAGAAAGCTCTTGTTATGATTTGATACTATAAATAAAATTTATTTTATGGTGAATCTTTATTTTTATGGTGAAAAAAAAAAGGAGAATATAACCTCTTATAATAAAGTAATACATGTTTTAATACATTTTCCTGTTTACTTATTTTTATATTTTAATTCTCTATAGTTTAATGGGCATACATTTTCTTATATTTTGATAATTGAAAAAAATTGAGTCATTTTTTATGACAAAAAAGGTAAAAATTATCTGATTCCTGCTTCTTAAATGTGAAAATGTTCTAGCTTCCTCTCTGTGACAGTAAACTGAATATCTTTGAGTTGTGGACAAAACAAAACAATTAAGTACATCATCTCTGGCTTTGGGAAACAATGATTGACATTTTTCACCTTTTTCTGTCATTTTATAGACCAAAGAACTAATTGCAATATCCAGAAAATAACTGACAGATTAATCGACAATGGAAAGAGTTGTTAGTCTCACATTGCCAGAACTTCCCCCACAGCGCTACGGAGGAGGGTCTGGCTAATCCACACATTATTCCAGGATGGGATAAAAACATACTCTGGTTTATTGGCATTTCTTTAAACCAATCAAAATCGGCTTGGGTGCTGCTAAGTGCCGGACAGAGCCACGGTGCCTCTGTAAAATAGACTCTGAAAGGAACTTGTTTTGGTGGAACAATTTACGTTCAAATGTAGTTTTAGTCATGTAACAGTAAACTCAGATTGGACATAGTCTAGCTAGCAGTCTGGATTTACCCTTCAGAGATCTGAGGAGCAGTTAACCATAGTCCTCAGAAATCCACGCCAACGCAAAGAAAGTGGAAAGTGATGGACAACCGGCCGAAATGAGGGACATCTGGTGGAATTTCAGGCGGCACTTGAACAATCCCGGAAATTAAACATCGTTGATATAGACTACAGCCCAGTTGAGAATAAATGTCACAAAGCGTTGTAGAATTGAATGTGACTGACCTGAGAGAAGAGATTGTACAGTAAAGATCTATGCAAATGTATTTCATATTAACACTGTGATAGTAACAAAATAAATGCAGCTTGTATAGTGTCTAAAGCAGAGTCCCACTCAGTTCAGGAGGGTTTGCACCACCAAGTCTCAAGTCTTGTAGCTAGAGTCCACATATTTTGGAATCAGCGCTTTTTTTATTTGGGCCTTGTTGTGTGAAATTTTTAAAGCTTCTTATGAATGGCACAGCAGTTGCCAGTGCGGTCATTTGTTGGCCTCTCTCACATGTGGCTGATTGCAGCAAAAACGTTACAGATGACATGTTACGTAGGTAGATTATAGGTTACGCAGTGAGGGGAATAACATTCATTGACGCTTCCTAAAAATAAATATTGTCCCCAATCTCGAGTCCAAGTCAAATCTGAAGTCTTTTGGGGACGAGTCTTAAGTAATGTCTGAAGTCACTGTGTTAGCGACTTAAATCCGAGTCTCAAACTCGAGTCCCCATCTATCTCTGGTTTGCACTCTACTCACAGTGCACGTCCACCAGGATGCTGACGTTGGTGCTTCCCACGACGTTGAAAACCTGACAGGACACAGGCTCGGTGAAGAAGGAGTGATCTGCCGTGGTGACGAACACACTTTCCCTGGCCCCCTCCAGGAGCACGCCCCCTTTAGCCCACCTGGCATAGAAACACAACACCATTTCAGCAGTTTCCAAGCTTTACAAATCATTATTATGTCATTATTATGTTTGTCAGCAGGAGATCTCAGAAGCATAATGGCTTTTTATAATGTTTTGGTGGTAAGCCAAAAGTTAGATTTCCACTATTAGACATTGAGCGTTTTTTTAACAATCAATAAAAGCTATTAAACTAATATTTAAAAAGCCTTGATGTCGAAACCTGAGGGAGAGCTATATTTCTTATCTTCTGTTACCCAGATATATAGCTCAAAACCATACAACCATATTGCACATAAGATGACATTTTAATACACACTCAATAGGTTTAGTGTCTGGCAGTGCTCCCACTCTGGGATCTCTGCCGGAGTCTCAAACCTCAGATTAAAACCACCATTTAAGTCCAGCATTTAGCAATTTCAGTGCTTCGGTGCTGTCACTTAAGATTAAAGTCTGTGTTTAATTGTTTGACCGTTCAATACTTTCTCCAATTCTGTTTCTGCAAGCAGATATTACAATTCAGGATGGCCTCCATACGCTGGCTACAAGCAGATTGGAACAGATGAAAGAGAGATCTATTGGCATTTAACAGAATTTGGACTGGGATGCTTTACTGCAGGAATCAAATAAAACACTGTCCCTAAAAAGATTGAGCATCATCAAAAGTCCATCACACCCTAAACTAGACATAGAGTGGCAACAAGGATGTCAAAGGGAGTGGTAACATTTTGTTTGTTTGAATAGTAAAGATTTTTCCTATATACTGTATAGAGCCCTCATACTACTTTTTTTTAGCGTTACATTTGTAGTCATACAGTCTTAAAACATATTATGTTTCTAACACGGCCCATCGCAGAAGCTCCTCTTCCTGAACCACTCTTATTGGTCAGCTGAGCCACTCTGTTGTGATTGGTTTACCACATTCAAACAAGCCAGGGCTGGCTGTGCCAATAAATGGGCAGCACATATGAAAACCTGGGCTGGCTTTCTCAATCAGTAACATCACTAATTGAGGAATCTCAAAGAGGAATGTGGGCGTGGCATTTCAGGCAGTTGCGAAAAAGTAAGGTCCGTGGGAGGGAAAACTCCATTGGAGTAAAATGTACTATTACATTTACAAAAAAGATTGCCAAAAGCATAATAGGGGCTCTTCAAAGTCAGCTGGGTTTCGATTTAAGGATACATTCTGATGAAGTGTAATTCAGACCTGTAGCCTATAATGGGAGGGTTTCCAGTGGCCTGGCAGGTGAAAGTGACTCTCTCGCCCTCCAGGACGGAGCGAGGCTCGATGGACAGGGTCACCGTAGGAGGGTCTACACAGAGAGAGAGATACATAGTCAATGTAAAACAAAGTTAAACTGAATGACTGTTAATGACTGATTTCCTACACAAATACAAATCACACAAATTGTACATTTCACACTTAACTATGTTATTTTAGAACCCTACTTTTCTACAGCCTTCTGTACTAACAGCACTGCATCAATATCTAGGGCCCTATCTTGCCAAAAAAAATGCGCCAAAGTAAAGGGAATGTGAGTTTATTGCATGTTATGCCCAAAACACACCTATGAATTAATGAAGATACTGAGTACAACCCTTTTGAACCATACGCCTGGCGCACAGATCCTTTTTTCCGCTGTCAAACAAGCAAAAGTGGATTTGGACACACCCTAAATGCACCTGCCCCTACTGTTACTGCAGGTATTCTCACAGTAATTACTCACTGCACTGGATTGGTAAAACACATAAATCTTTTTGACTGAAAATTCAAAATACAGTTTCCTGTGAGCAATCATTCCTTATTTCTTCAGGGACACGACTGAAATCCCTCAAAACACAAAAGGATCAGGATTTCCAGATGTTGAAGAAAATCAACTTGCTCAACTTCTTAAGAGGAATATTAGCTTACTGGCTCCAAAGTTGGTGCCAAACCAATGCAAACAGCTGAATCAAACCTGGACAAGTAAGAGAATGGTGAAAAAAGGGGCTGTGAAAGTAGTTTTTAAATAACGACACGTTCCAGGTGCAGCTAATTCAAATTGTAGCGTGATTTTGCTATGTGCCTGCAAAAACAGCCCAGTTATGGTCTTTATATTAAATTTGACGGTACAACATTATTTTCTCGTTTGCCATCTTATAGAAATAAGCAAAAATAGATATTCCAATCATTTAAACTCATGTGTTTTTTAGAAGAAACATTCGAACATCATGTTTGGCCAGTTATGATAGCTCTTATGTGTATTGGATTGATCACATGACATGAAAAATGAAAAGAGCCTTCTGTGTGTGCTCTCCCGGTCGTTTGTTTGCTTTCCTTTGTTTCGTGAACAGCCAATCAGATGGATTGGCTGCTCAGCCGACGGCCATCGGCGAATCCAGTTTGAGACTCGGACTTGAGTCACACTAAAGTTGCATACACAGTGACTTCAGTAAGAAAAAAAAAAAAGAGGCAGACAAAGGCAGATGCGTGGCAACAGTGAGGGACACACTAACACATTCCAACTCCCATTGCATCAAAAAGTGACGCCTGGTCAGGTGCCTTTGGCGTTTATTGACGCAAAAAGTCTCCTTTAGCGTCTTATTTAGGCACACTTGGTTAGGACTCTTCGTGTCACTTTTTGACGTTTAACTGATATGCGGCACAAGAACGGCTGTGTTGTTTGACTCATCCACCACCCTGACCTACCTCCCTAAGCAGATTTTCTTTCTCACTACTTGCGACCATTGTCTCTCTTAATACCACGTCATCTTACAGCGCTGCAGAGCCACTGATCATGTATCAGTATTTTACGAGATGGGAGTGAGATCAGGTTGTACGCACTAGGGCCACGGTTGCTCACTGTCGGCCCAACCTGGACCGACAGCCGACAGTCGCCTTGGTGTGTCAGGGCCTTTACATTCTGACAGAGAAAAAGGGCAACCTACGGTGCACGTTGAGGGTAACAGTGGCTCGTTTGCCCATGGGCACTGCCGGGTTGCTGGCCACACAGGTGAAATTGCAGCTGCTGTCTTTGTCGACTGGTATGATGTGCAAGTAGCTCCTGGTCGTCACCCTCTTCCTATCTGGTAGCACTTCCTGTTTGGCAAAGAAATAGAGAGAAGATGTTGTGGGTGGAATTTGAAGAAGGGAGCAGACAGAAAAAGATCAAAGAAAAAGGAGGAGGAGCACAATGGATGGGGAAGGACGAAAAAAGGATGGATCAGGAAATATCATGGGAGAAATAAAAGAGAAGAAGGGGAGGAGAAAGGAGAGAGACACAGCAAGGTTACTAATGGAATCCAGAGAGATGAAGATATGGCATAACATGGGAATAGAAACACGAATCTGGAGGTAGAAATAAAACATTTCAGACATGGTGCGGGAAAGAAATAAGAAGTTGAACTGAAAAAGTGCAAAGGACATAAATAATACATTGAGACAGAAATCCCTGCAAGGACTTTATCACCATAATTCAGACATTTAATGTTGGTGCAGGAAATATCTGTCTGCTAACGGTTCTTTCAATTATTGCAAGCAATCCAGTTTTACAAGGACACTTGACCTTGCAGTCAAAATGACAGCAAAATACTATGAAATATGAAAAGAAACACAGTGGTGCCAAAACATTTAACTGTTTAATTAGTTAAAACAACCATTTTTATGCTCAATTTGATATCATTTTCGTTTACCGTAAATACTGTACATATTTGGGTGTTGGTCAATTGATCAGATAAGAAGCAATTTGAAGAAGAGCTCTTAAGCTTGATTTAAGCTTCTGTGGAGGCTCCACGCAGAGCTTTTACCGAAGCCTACGTAAGTGGCCTGAAGTTTATTCTTGTGCATTGGTGTGTCAAGTCGTTTGTGTGTGTGTGTGTGTGTGTGTGTGGGGGGGAATGTGTGGTAGAGTGAGGGAGAAAGTGAGAGAGTGATGGCAATTAGCTCCGTAGCAAGTACTGACTCTAGAGTCAAAGAAACAAAGTGTCTCCCCTGTTCTTTCTGACCAATGTATAGAAGGAAAAGTTAAGACTCTCCTTGATTTAATGTTGTTTATGGAGAAGGAGAACCAGGAAATGAGTCCATAATGAGTCCAGGAAATCAACCATTTTTCAGAGATGGCGTGGGGCCCGGCGTAGGCTTGTGTCTCTTTCGTACGTAGCCCTGGTGTAGATTTAGCGCCAAAGTATAAACCAAGCTTTAGATTTTGGGAATTTGCATCGGGCATTGCTCAGTTTGACATTTTATATTTTTACAGAAAAGGTTTTCTTTATTCATCTGAAAATAATAGATGGATGAATCAATAATGAAAATTATTCTTGGTTGCAGCCATGAAACATAAGCAATAAATCTTTTTCTGCACAAGTACAGTACTATTCAGTGCTGCTGGATTCTGAAGGTGAGGTACTTTACAATGCAGCTACAAATTCTGTCAAGAAAATGTGTACAAGTGTGGTCAGTAACACGGTAACATGTAATATGTATGAGCATGTATGGGGGGCATAGAACTGGCTACAAGAAATATAAAAACATTTGTATTTGAGTGTGTGACTCAGTGTTTGCCGCTGCTTCTGTGTGCATATATGTGTGTGTATGTACTGTATGTGTGTGTGAGTGTTTGTGTGTGTAGGCATAATTTCATATTATAGTATATGGGAGTGTGAAGAGTGTGGATGTGGGAAAAAAGAGTGCAGAATATACCACTGTGTCATTTAGCCCAGTTCCTGCCGTGTTTATGCATGCGTACGTGCGTGTGTGCATGTGTGGTAATTAGTATTGGATCTCAGCATCCAAGTCTTGTTACGATTATAAAGTGTGGAAAGTGACTGATATTTAGGATGTGTGTTCTGTATCCACATGTGCGTCTCTTTTCTTGTGGTTGATAATGGGAATGCCAATTTTTTTGAAGTGGGAGTATAATTATACACACATGAAGCTTGGCAAAATCAGGAAGACTCCATTTACTCATTCATTCTCTCTTTGCCTCTCTATGAAGATGGGATTAACATAAAAACTATTTACATAAATACATTTAAGGTTTAGAATCAGTATGTTAGTTACTTTTGTGATTATAAAGTTCACTGAAATACCACATCTAGCTACAGGATGTGGCCCAAGTGAGACTCAAATCTACGACCCAGTAAAAGTACAAGAAACCACACAGGTATGATTCCAAACCTCATTGCCTTTTATTGAACTTTTAATCTGCTTAAATGGAGAGAAACCAAAGGCACGATTACTTTGATTCTTCCATATTGTCAAGGTGCTTCATTCACAAATCAGCTGAAATGTTAAACAGATAATGAATATAGAGTGAGTAACAGTGTGTTCTGACTGAGGGTGGATGTCTGAACGAACACACTTCAGGCCAAAAAATATCCTGAAATGGTAAATGAATGATAAAGGAGATGTGTGACACTCTCCTGTCATGCTGTTGTTTATCACATAAACCTCATACTTTGGCCTTAAAAAGAGAGTTGCACTTTTACTTTAACACATAAGCGCGTATGTCCACCAAAATGAACCAGCATGCTGTGTGTCGGCAATGTCGACTGTGGCATCATTGTGTAGCTGCGCCAGGGATTGGGAATCTGGGGTTGCCAAATTATGTCAATTTTCAGTTTCGTGTGACTCATCTTGGTCCAAAAATGCAGTTTTGTTTCACTAAATGTGATAGTATGACGTTGCAATGAATGCACTTTGTGTTTAAATTTCATTTTGTTTGGCTGTTGTGCCTTTCATCAAACGACAGAGCAGTCATGGCTTTCTCCTAGTGAGTGTGTTAATTAATGTGAAATGGTAAATAGATACTGGTGATGCATTTTAGTGATGTTTGTTCCCCTTTGATTTGCCTTCATGGAAAAATACATTCTGCAGTAATTGTCTCGTCCAAGGTTTCAAGGCACACAGTGCTGCTGCCCGCTGGTTAGCAGGCCAGAATCTGCAATCTGTGTGCATTCCAAAGCATTCCATAATAAAAACGGTCCCCATCTGCTGAGATGTTATCATTATGTCAACCAGGAACCAAGAGTCTCGTGCTGACTTTGCACTGAATTTCCCTAATGCTGGACTCCCAGGGGTGATGTGCGTCCTGAGGCGTACACACTGTCATTATTTTGCCCACGGCAAATAACATCGCAACAAACAAACGAGCAGATAGAGAGCGGCTGTTATTGAGGAGCAGTCTGCAGGTCCTTTATGAAGTAAAAATGTGCACAACACTGCTTAGATGCAGAAGAAGTGCCCTTAGTAGGCTTGTGAGATTATGCAAACCGTATTTTGGTGTAATTAGTCTCACATTGCCAGACCTTCCTCCACGGCGCTGCAAAGGAAGGTCTGGCTAGTCCACAGCTTTCTGGGATGGGAGAAAAACATGCCCTGGTTTATTGGCATTTCTTTAAACCAATAAAAATGGTCTTGGGTGGTGCTAAGCCCTGCACGAAGCATCAGTGCCTCTGCAAAGTAGCCTCGGGAAGGACCTTGTTTTGGTGGAACATGTGTACATTCAAAAGTTGTTTTAGTTGTTCAACAGAAAACTCTGATTGGACAGATAGTCTAGCAAGCTGTCTGGATTTACCCTGCAGAGATCTGAGGAGTAGTTAACCATAGTTCTCAGAAATACACAGGAGTTTAAAATGCCAACACAAAGACACAGGAACGGGGACGGACATCCAGCACCTGAACAATCCCGGAACATTGTCAATATGGAGTAATAAACTCTTTATGGGTTTATGTGGTTGTATGTTGCATGACACGTTCCTGAAACGTGTGCTTGCTATTATCTGCATAGGTGTGTGTGAGTCACCGTTGACTGGTAGGCCCCCTCCACAGGGATTCCATTCTTGGTCCACTGGATGTGTGCTGCAGGCTTGGCCCCCCGGGTCACACAGGTCAGGTTGAATGGAGTCCCGGCCATCAGCAGGAGCTCTGGGGATCCGTCCACCACTGGGTCCTCAGGGGGGACTGGAGGAATAGACACAAACCCAAGCTTTAAAAATGACACATTAATGCAAGTGTGCACTCATGCTTATACAGGCAAACCTGTACATGCACAGTATAGTATGGACAGTGTAAACTAATCAACATTCTTTAGAAAAAAATAGGCCATAATAGACATCCTAAGGTAAAAACAACAATATCAAATACAAACCTATGTACTGTATATATGATAAAAGTGACTTTTTTGCCTCATATAGGTGAAAAACAGGAATTGCTGTGTCTCTATGGTCCTATCCTGTCCTATTCATGGTAGCCTATGGAAATGGACACTGCTCTAGGCCTAGTAGGGGGGCCCGTCTCTATAATCCAGCATAAAGCCATGATTTCCTATCCTGGGCTAGGACACACATTCATACGGTTTGATAAAGTACTTATTGGACTTTAACTTATCGTTGCACCTACAATAATGTAGCTGTCCTCAATTTAGGTCATCCTGTACATCTCATCTGTGGGTTTAGTAGCCCCGCCCACTGCAGCGAGCCAAAACAGCAGCAACTTTCAGTGACTTTATAGTGAAAAAACGTTACAGCGTACATTGACGTTAAAATATATACATGTTGGTAGGATGTCTTTCGCTGTACGTTTTGTTGGTAAATGTGAGATGTTCGAGTCACACACGTCTTGTCTTCATATCAGAAACACGGAAATGAACTTGGTCAGTGGCTGCTGGGATTGTCGCAAGTAATGAAGATGCGATAGGGGGCCCTGGCTGTCAATCAATGTCTTCCAGTGATGCGGGCCTCTGATTGGACCAGGCACATAGGCAACTGTGTACCCTGCTTACCGATAGTTACAGGTCCGAATCATTCAATTCTCATTGGCTACCTGCCAATGTGGCAGGTAAATTGACAGTGTTCACCCACATTTGGCAGGTGGTTGGGTGTTAATTTCAGGCCCTGGATGTGGAAGATATCTATTGAGAAAAAGTTTACCTTGGCTGCTTCAGTTGATAGGAAGATTCTGATTTACCTAACATTTTATAAACCTAAAACAAGCAAGGCTGCGTGCCTTTAAAGTTCACATATACAGCACATGTTTTTCAACATACAACAGCATGGGGTTTTCAACATACAACAACATGTGGTTTTCAACATACAACAGCAAAATGTAATGTTAAACTGCTCTGCTTTTTGGAGAATTAGGACTAAGTTTACACCATGTTGTTGTGATATCCAAATCTGCTGTACAGCATTTTCCTCAGGAGGTTTGAACTGTTTGACCTTTAACCTCTTTGTTCTTTGTGTGATTTCTAAATCCCTCCTCTTGTTTTTCTTCCACATTTCATTCCTTCTGTCCGTTGCACAATTAAAAGCAACTTCCTACTAAATTTTAGGCTATGGCTAACGTTAAGATGCCCAAGGTAACTAGTCTGATAGCAGTGGTGGAAGAAGTATTCAGATCCTTTACTTAAGTAAAAGTATCTACGTATCATCAGGAAATTATCCTTAAAGTATTTAAAGTAAAAGTAGTCAATGCAGAAAAATCCTCACATTTTAGAAACAGGAAACAATCCAAACTGTTGTGTCAAGTGTTTAATCTGCTAATTATTTTACCTGGACTTGCAGGCCGTTATATTGATGGGTAGATTAGTAGAACTACCTCAAATTTGATTGGTAAATAAGTACTTAGTTACAGTTACATTTCACCACTTGATACAGTAAATGCCTTGCTCAAGAGCCACGTAACACTGGCTGTTTATGGTGATTTTCTTTAACTTCCTCCATCTTGACCAACATCTGTGAGCTGGAGCTTGTTGTTATATTGGCGGTTTCTGTTTCCCACACCAAAAAACCCATTGATTTTGGAAGCTGATTGAAACACATAGATAATCCAAAGTGTTATTGCAAGGATGACACATCTAATACGGTCAATAGTATAGAGTCAGTTGAACCAGGTGTTAACATGTGTGCATCTAAACTCATAATGCAGCCTTTTTAACCACAATGCTCATCTGTTAAGCTCCTGTAAAGTTGTTTTTTTCTTCATACTCCTTTTTCATGTGAATCAGATACTGGAATTTTGAAAGATATGTTTGCTGAGGTGTGTGCACCTGTACTCAAACTAAGTCTCCTCTGGCTAGTCCACACAGCATTCTGAAATGGGAGTAAAACATGCTCTGGTTTATTGGCATTTCTTTTAAACCAATCCCAATCATCTTGGGCAGTGCTAAGTGCCGAACAGAGCAATTGACACGGTGCCTCTGCAAAATAGCCTCGGGAAGGAACTTGTTTTTGACGGAATGTATATGCTCAAAGGTTGTTTTAGTTGTGTAACAAAAACTCTGATTGGACAGATAGTCTAGCTAGCAGTCTGGATTTATATCTGCAGATATCTGAGGAGCAGTTAACCATAAAGTCCTCATGAATCCACCTGAGTTTAAAAATGCCAACACAAGGAAATGTGGGGGAAGGTGAACAATCCTGGTCATTTGGAAGCATTCGTAGATATAGATTAATCTAAACTTGAAAATGCATTTCCTGCAGAAAATGTGTGGGAATGCTGAATAGCTGAATTGCTAAAGCTAACCTGGTTGAATAGCTTAAATAAATAAGATTTCAGGAATGGTTTTAATCAGGAATCCTGACTATTTCGTGAATGGTTTAAAGTTTGAATCATGTCTGTAGGTGAAAAAAAATGTAGGAGGAGATACATTTTGAAGCAGAAGAGGATTTTAAGGATTTGAAGTGTGCTCTCATTGACTTTAATGTTAAAATAAAATGTTTAAAAGCTTAATATTTGAAAAAGTATAAATAGCAGAAAAATAGCTGAAGAAGTCCCATCATCTGCTTAAAGAGCTGAAGTTTTGAAAAGTTGAATGTCTTAAATAGCTGAAAGTATGCAGAAGTTACGGAGAGCCAAAAAACGTACGGAATAAAAATAATAAAGAACCGAATAATAGCATTCCCACAACTAAGGGTGCCTCTAATTGTGAAGCTCTTTCTCTTTGTTTGATTTGATAATCATTTCTGCTCTCCTTGGAATGAAAATGTTGCTCAAACTGTGGTGGTTCAAAAGAAAAAAATTATCCAAACCATTGCCACAGTATCTGCACTTACTGAGTACGTTGAGTTTGGCCCTTCTGGAGCGCAGGGCAGCCTCTGTGGCCTGACACTCGTACAGAGAGTCATCAGACAGCTCCGCGTTGGAGATCTCCAGGTTGTACTGGCCGATGTCCAGAGCCCGCAGAACACGGTACCTAGGCCAGGCTGCAGGAGACACACACACACACACACACACACACAGACAGAAAGATACATACACACCAGGTTACAGTTAAATAGATGGAGAGACATTAATTGCTAAACCATGAACTACTAACTACTAAAATTATTATCTTTATCGAATGTAATAAAAATAAATAAAAAGCCTGGGTCTGTCTGGTCACCACTAAATGCTTTGGATTACTAAATTCATGACCTAGTGTTTTAAAGAATGTAATAAAAATTAAAAAATTGCCTGCATGAAGTGTTTTAAAGAGGCTCATTACACGCTGCTATTACTGTCATGAGTCATCTGCACTGCCTTTACAGATTACCTAAGGATAATATCACCTTTATTTTAGAAACACTGAGTGACACGTTTCAGGGAGTAATGATGAAACACTGGAAGAAAACCTATTATTTCCATCCGCTCGTCTCGAAAACTAGATTAAAAGTTAAACTCACAGGGGAAAGAAATCTATACTACGTGCTATGTAGTACAGGCCAAAGGTTTGGACACACCTTTTCATTGAATAAGTTTTCTTTAGTTCATGAATATTTACATTGTAGATTCTCACTGAAGGCATCAACACTATGAATGAACACATGTGGAATTATGTACTTAACAAAAAAGTGTGAAATAACTCTTAAATAGGTCTTATATTTTAGATTCCTCAAAGTATCCACCCTTTGCTTTTTTTTTGATAGCGCTGCAAACCCTTGGTGTTCTCTCTCAATGAGCTTCATGAGGTAGTCACCTGAAATGGTTTTCACTTCACAGGTGTGCCTTGTCAGGGTTAATTAGTGGAATTTCTTGCCTTATTAATGGGGTTGGGACCATGAAATGTGTTGTGCAGAAGTCAGGTTGATACACAGCCGACATCCCTATTGGACAACTGTTAGAATTCACATTATAGCAAGAACCAATCAGCTAAGTAAAGAGAAACAAGTGGCCATCATTACTTACTAGAAATCAAGGTCAGTCGGTCCGGAAAATTGCGAAAAATTTGAATGTGTCCCCAAGTGCAGTTGTAAAAACCATCAAGCGCTACTACGAAACTGGCTCACATGAGGACCGCACCAGAAAGGAAGACCAAGAGTCACCTCTGCTGCTGAGGATTCAAGTTCATCTGAGTCACCAGTCTCAGCAAGTTAACAGCAGCTCAGATTAGAGAGCAGATGTATACGACACAGAGTTCTAGCAGCACACACATCTGAAGAACAACTGTTAAGAGGAGACTGCGCGAATCAGGCCTTCATGGTCAAATAGCAGCTAGGAAACTACTGTTAAAGAGAGGCAACAAGCAGAAGAGATTTGTTTGGGCCAAGAAACACAAGGAATGAACATTAGACCAGTGGAAATCTGTGCTGTGGTCTGATGAGTCCAAGTTTGAGATCTTTGGTTCCATGTCTTTTTGCCGACGGAGAAAAAAAGGTGGATTCTACATGCCTGGTTCCCACAGTGAAGCATAGAAGAGCAGGTGTGATGGTGTGGGGGTGCTTTGCTGGTGACACTGTTGGGGATTTATTCAAAATTGAAGGTATACTGAACCAGCATGGCTACCACAGCATCCTGCAGCAGCATGCAATATCCCATCTGGTTTGCATTTAGTTGGAACATCATTTATTATACAATATATGTACAATGACCCAAACACACCTCCGGGCTGTGTAAGGGAAATTTGACCAAGAAGGAGAGTGATGGAGTGCTGCGCCTCCACAGTCACCGGACCTGTACCCAATCGAGATGGTTTGGGGGAGAGCTTGACTGCAGAATGAAGGCAAAAGGGCCAACAAGTGCTAAGCATCTTTGGGAACTCCTTCAAGACTGTTGGGAAACCATTTCAGGTGACTACCTCTTGAAGCTCATCAAGAGAATGCCAAGAGTGTGCAAAGCTACTTTAAAGAAACTAGAATATAAGACATGTTTTCAGGTATTTCACAGTTTTTTGTTAAGTACATAATTCCATATGTGTTTGTTCATAGTTTTGATGCCTTCAGTGAGAATCTACAATGTAAATAGTCATGAAAATAAAGGAAACACATTGAATGGGAATGTGTGTCCAAACTTTGGCTTGTACTGTATAATATATTGTATATATACATGTGTGTGTGTGTGTGTGTGTGTGTGTGTGTGTATTTTCAAAGAATCTGTGGGAACATGTATTGATATTTTAGTCTTTAATTCCTGCCAAGAAAGTTCAGGCTGTAAACATATAAGAAATAGATTTAAATTAATTTATTTGAAGTAATTTAAAGGGGCACTTCATCAAATTAGCAATCCACTAAAAACATTTTGCCGATGAAATGTAGTCCCTATGGAAACTGTCAGTGTCTTCTGTGGATTATTTACATGACACCCTTTTTGGAAAGATATGTTGCCTTTAAATTGTCTACATGTTGTTTGATAACAGTGGGGGTGGTGCAGTGGATATGACACATACCTATGGTGTGGGAGATCTGGGTTTTGATTCCCATTGCAAATCATAGGCACCAATACCTTGGGTGCTCGGGCTCAAGCACCCATGGAAAATACTGAGCACCCACTGAGCACCCACGTGTGTCAGACTGCCAGTAGGCTACATTCATTTAAAATGAAACATTGCAGGTGCTAAGTGGAGCATCTGTCATAGTGTGATTGGTTATGTCGCTGTCAGTCCCCTGCTGCATTGATTCTTTATTTCCCACAAAGCTGATCGCGGTTATGCAAAAAAATGTTGACAACTTTTTTTTTGCGCCCGTGAGAACCCATGAAGGAAAACATAAATCGGCGCCTTTGACTGCAATACATCAGCAATACATTACTGTGTCCCTGAGTAAGACACTTAACCCTTATTTTCATCACATGAAATGGTGTATGTATGACACGTCGTATGACATTATTGCCGTGTTATGATGACGCTTACTTGCTTTTTACCGTGTTTATCAACGCCGTTCGGCCTCCGTTGACTTACTTTACAATAGTGTGTGAAGTTACCCAGTAGCGAGTAGCATGAAAGGTCAAAAATACATGTAGGGAGGTTGGTCGGGGTGGTGAATGGGTAAAACACAGTTTCCTAAACTCAACCTTTGGTTTCTTTTTCTACTAAGGCCAACTTTCCTAAACCCAACCCCGCGTATCACGTTTCTTAAACTCAACCGTTGTTTACTTCTTGTGGCGAGAAAGTGGCAATAACACGGCACGTGACAATAACACGGAAAGTGGTGTGTACGTCATGATTGCCAGAGGCGTACGTATATGGACATTGTATGTCGTTTTTGTTGTGAGTTTTGGATAAAAGCATCAGCTAAATGACATTTAATCCAATATAATTTAAATAATTTAAATAATGCTATGAGTTGCACTAATAAAATTCACTATTTTAGGCTACTGCAGTTAAAGCAGAAATCTCAGATGGATAGATAAGTGAGGAAATATAGTTTTAATAATTTTGGTAAAATAACAATTTAAATTGTAATTTCTAAAGCTGCATGTCCTGTCGATTTTCAGTACAAGGAAAACAAAAAAAACATACAGGAATAGGGAAAAGGCAGAGAAAACCTTTAAAAAACAATTCTACATCAACTCATTATCTTCTTTTATTCAACATCAGTGACTGTTTTCCTCTCCTCTGATGATGCCTGACTTGTTTACAACATAAATCTGATGTAAAAGCTCTCATGAAATGGATAAAAGCTGAATCACAATTGCATTACGCCAATCAGAGAAAGAGAGCAGCAAATGGGACACATATTTATGTGAAAATGTCAAAGCATTTTTGTCATAACACGCAGATGGCATTTAGCATTACAATAATAGCATTTATTTCAGAAGTTTTAGAATTTCAGAAGACCTTTTTGCATTAAGCAGAGCCTCTGGAGATCATGATAGTAATGTCCGTTACACAAACAAGACGGAGGATGGTGTAATGAACACAGAGCCACGCAGCAGCACAGTCAGAGGTAAACAGCTGAAGCTTTTTAGAACAAACACTCATCTAACCTGATGTCGGGCTGCTAGAGTATGGAAACATGATCATAATCACAATTACTTTGGACAAAATTGAAATTTACAATTTCTTAACACGATTACATTGACTTTTTGTAAAGATGTTGCAATTATTGAACTTAAAAAAATACAGTGAAACAGATCAATAAATCATTAGTGAAAACACCTTAAATAGTGACATTTCCTGTCAGACTTTTCCTGTTTGAACTTTTTTTCTTACATAAGAACATAAGACAAAATAAGAGTTTCCTTGCAAAAAAGAACTTGCAAAAAAACTCAAATCTTAATCTCGAATAAAATCCAATGAATTGCACAGTCCTACAATGTTGAAACACTAAGCAGCGCCGTTCAATTACAGCAGCCCCTTTTCTCTCTGTTTGAACCCTCGGCTCTCAGACAAAGACATAATTGAGCGTGACGTCCCACTAGGGGCACTCATTGATCCTCCGTGCCCAATCCTAACATGACATCATGGATTCAGATGGCAAAGGCAGGCAGGCAGGCAGTTTGGGTGTGCAGAGTAAGAAGGAGGGTGGGTGAGGGCGGAGGGGTGGGAGACAAAAGTATTAGTGAAGATTACATCATGCACTCTAGCACTTCGCAGCATAGCAACCACAGAGGTGAAAGCACCCTAGGGAGAATTAGAAGAAGGTGGAGGAGGATGAATAATAAACTGCCACTAATGCCTGCAGGTAGTGAGCAGTGTGTGTTTTATAGGTATTTGCACTGATACATGTAAACATGATAGACACATGTGTACATAGCTACATGTTACTCTGCATTGATCAAATACTAAAAGGGGTTTCTTTTTACTTCATGGATTTAATATTTAGAGTACACAACTATGTTATAAAAATGTCTTTGTCATTGAATGAACGCAGATGTCCTGCGTGTGTGTATGTCACAACGTTTTATTCTGCATTGATCAAATTCTAAAAGTATTGTATTGTGTTGCATGTATTTATGATTTACATACTCACTATGTGGTGTCAGAAAAGAAATTGTCAGTGAATGAACAAATGATAAATTCTTCTGTGTGTGCGTATGTGTGGGTGTGTGTGTGTGTGTGGAAACTGCAGGTTTGAATTTAATGCACATGTATCTGCACTCCCACACTGTCATCAACAGCGGTTTAAAATCCCACAGGGCACATAGCAACAATCTCTTACACGTTACACGTTTCATGTACCAACAACACGTCAGTAGATGAATAAATATACATTATTTGTCAGTGGACATAGGAATGACTTGCAGACTTTTTTCTCCGCACGTGGACATGACCTCTTGTTTAAACAAAAAGCAAAAAAGATTGAGACGGTATGTCAAGGATGGAGGGAGGAATAGCAGCAAAGACAGCTGATGGATAAATAATAGACGGAAGGTGATGATGGATGGTTGAAAGCAGAGAAAAGGAGACCGAGAGGACAACATGTTTATCAAATGCCCGTGTGTTTATCACTGGACATATGCTCGCAAAAAGGCTGCAAGGACAAAGAGAACATTACCGACATAAAGAGAGAGAGGGAGGAAGGAGGAACGGGTGAGAGGAAAGTAGAGGAAGAGAAATGAAAAGCAACGGAGGGGATCTGGGGAACACATAAAGCAAGTGATGATGGAGCTGTAGTTTGAAAGATGGAGGAGCACGAAATAAGAGAAGGGTGGGGGAGAGAGAGAGAGAGAGACAGAGAGAGAGAGAGAGAGAGAGAGAGAGAGACGGGCTGACCTTTACTGAACCTGTGAATTAAATTGAGTTGAACACAAGATTCACATCACATGTCAGATTATCACTTGAGTGCATGTGTGTGTGTGTGTGTGTCTGTGTGAGTATGTGGGAGGATGTGGGTGAATGTGTATGTGATATGTGTGCTGTAGTGTGTGTGTGTCTTCTTTGTGGATTAATTTACAATGTGGTGTGCGCTGTAGAGCTGAAAGGACACAACGTATGCGACTGCTGATGGACTTTCTATCGTTTCTAATGGTAACGCTTTTGTTGGCGTACTCTATTATTACATTTTTCATTAAAGTAAATATCTGTGACATTTTTATATATGAATAAATGCTTTGTTTTATCCTTTAACAGAAGAAAACTAAGGATTAGGCGTGACATTTAACTTTGGGTCCTGGTAGTGTCACCACAGAAACTTAAGCCTGACCAACACAAGAGGTAAAAACCAAGATGTCATAGTCCTTGTCACAGTTTGATTGACAGGCAGAGCAAAAAATACCACCGCAATGACGCTTAGCAGGAACGATATCGGATGCCATTGATGGATAAATGATTTTTTTTTAAACAATAAAGAAAAACACAGAATATTCAATCAGGTTTTGACCAGTTGCCAGTGTGGTTTACCACCCATATGCAGCTTGTTTGATTACAAGGAATGTTAATGATTTACAGATACAAATCAGAAACCAGTTTTAATGTTAAAGATGGGACTACATCCATACGCTGACCCCTGGATCAATGTACCATGAACAGGTTGATTGCAAGATTCCAAAGTTACAAACTGGTTGACTTAAGCTTTGCTGCTAATTCTACACAGCGTCTCCACTCTCGTAAAAAGAAAATGCCAGACTCTCAACTTACAACTCTTTGAGGTCTAAGGTAGTCATTGCATCTATAGCCCATTTTATTGCTGAAAAAATTACAACCTAACAGTTTTGAGTGATGGCTTCCATGACATGGTAAATACTTAGAGCCGAGTAGACAGGGTTTCAAGAAATGGTAAAGAATTAAGTTAATTAAGAGTCTTTTGTTTAACTGGCTCAAATGCCTACTTGCACACTTCAAACACTTAATTTTAAGTATATAGTGTAGATAACTTAAACTCCTTCTCACCTACAAAGCTCTTCATGGTCAGGCACCATCTTATCTTAAAGAGCTCATAGTACCTTACTACCCCACCAGACCACTGCGTTCCCAGAATGCAGGGTTACTTGTGGTTCCGAGTCTCTAAAAGTAGAATGGGAGTGTTCAGCTATCAGGCTCCTCTCCTGTGGAACCAGGTTCCAGTTTGGGTTCAGGAGGCAGACACCGTTTCCACATTTAAGAGTAGACTTAAGACTTTCCTCTTTGATAAAGCTTATAGTTAGGGCTGGCTCAGGAGATTCCTGAACCATCCCTTAGTTATGCTGCTATAGGCCTAGACTGCTGGGGGACTTCCCATGACGCACTGAGCACCTAGCTCCTCCTTCTTCTCTCCATCTGTATGAAGCCTCATCCCATTAATGCATATTGCTAACTCAACTTCGTACCTTTCCCTAGTCTTGTGCTCTCTTGCCCCTCTCCTTTCTCCTCCTATCACTTCCTGCAGGTGTTTCTGGCTCTGGATCTTTGGTTGCAAGTCACCTGCTGCCTCCATGTTCCTGCTCGACAAAGTCTGCTACAATTCTCCATGTCTCTCTCTCTCTCTCTCTCTCTCTCTCTCTCTCTCTCTGTCTCTGTCTGTCTCTCTCTCTCTCTCTCTCTCTTTTTCTCTGTCTGTCTCTTTCTCTCACCCCCAACAGCGTGAGGCAGATGATCGCCCAACCTGAGCCATGGTTCTGCTCGAGGTTTCTGCCTCTTAAAAGGAAGTTTTTCCTTGCCTTTGTCGACTAGTGCTTGCTCTTGGTGGAAACTGTTGGGTTTCTGTAAATAACATCACAGAGTACGGTCTAGACCTGCTCTTTTATGAAAAGCGCAATGAGATAACTGTTGTTGCGATTTGGCGCTATATAAATAAAATTGAATAGAATTGAATTGAATTAAATAACGCAAAAAGTCAGTGCACTGAAAGTTCCCGGATGACCCCCTAAAACTGGTCAAAATGTTCAATGATGTGGAATGATGGACACTATGCGCACTAAATTTTAATTTAATTTGTCAGGTCAATAGAGAAGGACATTTTGCTTCTACTTCTTCTCCCAGTACTAGCCTCTTATTCTGGCACTTCTCAGTTTTCTCTGACCATCTTCTGAATGCAGAAAAACCCTCTTCTCCGTGGTTTTGACCCTTTGTCTCTCTTCCCTTTTGGTTGCATGTGATACATCTCCATCTCAAAAATGAAGTGTATTTTACTGTTGCACTCCCAGTAAGTCATACTGATGTGCGTGTCGGCTTAAAATGTAAATGCAAATGTGCGTCTGCTTTTGTCAGCACTGTGAGGGATTTTCTCTAATTCCTCATGATATACAGGACTCATTTTTGCCCAGATTGTCACTCACACGCCTCTTGGCTCTTAACTCTCTCTTTCCCTCTCTCTGTTCAGTGTTCATTTCCTTAATGTTAAAAACCCTACACTTTTCAGCCATAAAAGCTTTTGTCAGGGTTCTTACAGTCAAAACTGAACCGAAACCGTATCTGAGTTATTCCCCTTCTTCCCTTCACTTTGATCCCTGCAGCTCGGTGAAGCTGCAAGGTTTTTTCCTCTCCCACCACAGGATTTCTTTCCCCTCCCTCACCCAGAGGTGTAAGACGTATTCAGACCCTTCAGCAAAAGTCCTAATACAACTCTTAAAAATACTTTTTTTATGAGTAAAAGTCCTGCATTGAAAATGTTACCTAAGTAAAGGTATGTAAGTGTCATAAGGACAATGTACTTAAAGTATTACAATTTAAAGTACTCAGTGCAGAAAAATCCTTAAAAATTGAACAGTTAAGTTCAATCAATCAACTGAGTGTTTAATAGTCTAATCATTTCAGCTGGACTATTGTTGTGTAGTTTGATTTATAATAAAACATTGTATTTATAAACTACATCTGTTTTGTGTGCAAAAAAATCTTAATTTGTAAAGTAACTAAAGATTCAGATAAATGTAGTGGAGTTAAAGATACAATATCTCTCTGAAATGTAGTGGAGTAGAAGTAGAAAGTGGTACGAAAAGAAAAGACTTAAGCAAAGTATAAAATGTGTACACAAGTGCAGTAATTGAGTAAATTTACTTAGTTACATTCCACCGCTGCCCTTACCTCGGAGACCCTCTCCGACGCCGAGGGCCAGGCCGTCCTTGGTCCACTGGACGATGCCGCTGTAGTTGAAGACCACGCAGGACAACACCACCCGTTCTCCTAACACCACCGACTGGTCCGGCTCCTGAGAGAAGCGAATGCACCACACTGCAACACAGGGACAGAGAGGGGAAATCAATGTGAAGTTCCTTTTATTGTGACCTGGCCATGAACTGCTATCTTTTATTGCACTGTATCGAGCTACACAGTCCCTCTCTGGTCTTATCGACTGGTGCTTGTCAATATGGTGGCTGCTGGGCTGATTTGTTATGGGTGTCTATAGTATATATGGTGTTTTTATTCTTGTTTTTTTATTATGTGTGTGTTTTTTATTGTGAGTGTGTTTAAATATGAACTCTGTCTGTGAGTGAAATCTCTCTTCTGGGCACGGTAAGGTTTTAAATTGAATTGCCTGCATTTATGCCCATATGCATTGGCCGAAGGAGGGACCCGGGAGAATTAAGTGCTTTATTCCATAAAATAGGCAGCAGAGCAGTGTCATCGGGACAACAAACACTGGCCGACTCCAAAAGAAAGCCAGCTGTATCATAAAGGACCCCTCTCACTCTGGACATCACCTGTCCTCTGCAAAAAAGATACAGGACAATGAGATCCAGAACAAACACACTGAGAAACAGCTTTTCCCCACAGGCAGTAAAATGCACAACCCTCCTCTCCATCTCCTCCCTCTATAAGACTAATTTGCAATAAATCCCAAGAACTGGAAGGGCAATACCCTCATGTATATAATGCCACCTCAACGTGATTATTTATCTTGATTTTTATATTTTACTATTTAAATGTAGTTATTTTTATTTAGTTTAGTTTGTTATTTATGCGGTCAAACTGAGAGCTGCTAAACTGTTCCTGTGTTGACAATAAATATCTATTCTATTCCATCTAGTTTGAATAATTTTTCTTTTTAACTGGGACCCAGAGCTCAATTGATCAAATTTGCATATTTGTCATTCTTCTGTGTCTTCTGCATCTGTTTTGTTTCTTTCTTGCCCCCTTTTAAAGTTTTCCTGGACTTTAATGAGACGTATGTGTGTCTGTGTCTGTGTGTGTGTGTGTGTGAGTGTGTGTGTGTGTGTGTCTGTGTGTGTCTGCAGGGATGTGTAAGTGCGCTTGTGTAGCAAGAACATCATTGCCAAGCTGTGATACAGCCTGCTCTTTTTCATCAGAGTACAAAGGATTTTGCTTACACACACTCATTTCCTCCAGCAAAATAAGCCTTCTGGCTATTGCAGTGGCGCTAAAATACACGGATATAAAAACTACAAGTGTAGCGCCGGCATACATTAACGCTCTCGCATAAAGAGAAAGTGTCAGGTGAGGAGGCGAAGCACCCACCCTGCGCTGTTTTCAGCCGTTTGCATCATCAGGTAAAATTGTTTCATATTCCAGAGAAAGTCTTGCAAGAAGGCGCGTTAATTAAGGCAGAGAAGGAGACTGGGGTGCCTTAGATGACACATGCACACGCACGTGCACGGGCACACAAACATACACTATCTCACATAAACAGAAGCTCCTGCACACATGCAGCATTAAATCACACTCAATTTATGCACTCATATACACACACACACACGGAGCCGGAGGAGGAAAGTTTTTGTATATTTGAGAAGTAAGAGAAACATGGTTCCTTGCTAATTATGATTACTGTCGCTATGTGATTGTCACAAATAAGCAATGTTGTTCAAAATAAGTATTATTTTCACATGTATACTCTGCCATTTAGGCTACGAAGCTACAGCTAACTTTATCTAAATGGGGCTCGGCGTCTTTTAACGCGCGAGTGCTATGTTTAAAGTCCTTAGTTTGTCACATTTAGTGAAGCTGTTTATTTTAAATCACACAAATATTATATCCCAATGTTACGTGATTGTAACTTGTTAACCATATCAATCTGGTTATTGATCAGCTCCCAGCGCAAATGCCCTCTATACGGTTGGTTTGGAAAGTGTCTGTGTGTGTGTTTTGTGTGTGTGTGTGTGTGTGTTGTGTGGTGGCTTTTGCGTTTATGTTGAACCGTCTCGGCCACCGTACATACACAATCTTACAACACACACACTAGCACAGAGTTGGTGTTTGTCTTCCCGTGGGCTATTCTGTTCTTGGATCATGATTAAAACAATCCTATTAGCTAATTAAGGCAGAACTGGTTAATAAAGCAGGCCGTGGCTCTGAGGGACACGTCTCAGTGGGATTGAACCACAAAGGTGCAAACAACAGGGAGATTTACCGATTTGTCAGGAGGATTACACAACCTGTCGTGTTATTTGTGGAGAAGGCTCCTTTATTGAAGACAGGAATCTTCAGACTTCACAGGAAGCACTTTGATATTCATCAGCCCTCCTTTTGAATACTGAATCAAGAAGACACCCGCTGTGACTGTGAGTTGTGCTCTCCTTTTAAAATTTGAGGGAAAATTCACTTTAATAAAAACGCTCAACTTTTGCTGTCATTTGGATGTGTTCTTTTCTGGACATGTGAGGTTGAAATATTAAATCCAACACAAGATACAAGGAAGTTTTACGGACTGTATCAGAGTTTGTGCTGACCAGGATGTTAGCTGTCCTTGCTCCCAGGTTATAGAACAATCCTCCCTCAGGGATCAGGTAAGTAAACTCTGTTGAATGTTTGAAATCCAATCTACGGACATATTTTTAATTGACCTATTACCTATTTCTGTACCTTGTGGAACATGTTGTAATCCAGTTTTGAGTCTTATATAAGTTCAGTTTTACTGAATGTGGGGTCAGCTCACCAAATTAAAGAGCTCTTATTCAGCCCAGTCTTGTGGCAGTTTGTGAAATGGTGACGTTATTTAATCTATTGATTGTACAGGGACACAATTTTTGTTTTTTCAAGCATGAATTTTAAACTAATGTATTTCAATGAGAAGCATTTTCATGATAACATCACGATTACGGGAGCGAGCAGTATTGAAAAGCCGAAAATCCAGCGTAAGGAGGTTGGTCGGGGTGGAGGTTGGGTCAAACAACACTGGACTATCACACTGGAGACTTGTGTCCCACTTGTGGCAGTTTCTTTCCCTGTTGTTCTTTTCCTAAACACAACCGTTGTTGTAGCACGTTCCGCATGTGGCGGTCTGTCCCGTTGTTGTTGCCGGCGTGTGGTGTTTCATTCCGGCGGCCATTGTTGTCCCTCAGAGCAGGCTGCCACAGCCCAGTCTCATAGCAGTTCTTGAAATGAAATGAAATTAACAGCTATTGTTAGAGTCCACTTCCTTGAACTCTGTTCAGACCAGCATATGGTCTCCTGGGACAGTGTGTGTGTGTGTGTGTGTGTGTGTGTGTGTGTGTGTGCATAAGAGAGAGAGAGAGAGCGAGAAATAGTGACAGGAAGACAAAAAGGAGGAGACAGAGAACATTTCATTTCTTTTTGTGTGTCGAGATATTTGAGTGTGCATGGATGCGTGTGTATTTATCTGTGATTATGAGTGTGTGGGTATATATTTGTGTGCATGTGCATGTGTGTGTGCGTGTGTGTGTGTGTGGCCTGTCAGCCTGCAGCAGGGACTCAGATCGCGGAGGAGAGAGCTGCACTGACAGAGAACAGAGATGTAACCCTACGGGATACTCCCTTCCTCCTCCCCCCACACACACACACACACACACACACACACACACACACACACACACACACTGCTACTTTTCTTCTTTACCCTCCACTTTCAAATTCCCTGTGTATTTCCTCTCCCATGTGCTCATCCCTTCTCTCTCTTTAATCCCATTCCTTCTTCACTTTCCTTTTATCCCTCATTTTCTCTTTTGTTTCTATCTTGTTCCCCCTTCCAGGTTTACAGGGGGGTAAAGGGGTTCTGTCTCTTCTTCTCTCTCTTTTTTTGTTTCTTTACTTCTCTTGTCTAACTTTGTCTAACTTTCTTTCTTTCTTTTTTGTCTTTTTCAACATCACAAGTTTTCACAAGTCTTTTAACATCTTTTGCTCTCTCTTGACCATTTCTGTTTCTCTTCCTCTCCTTCTCTCCATCTCTCTTTCCTTACCTCTCTAAAGTTCTCTAGCATCTCTCATCTTCTTTATATTGATCTCTCTCCATATCTTTGACAATTTCTTTCATCCTGTGTTTCTATCATCTCACTTCTTCCCTTCCTCTCCCTCTGTCTTTCCCTGTCTCTGCAGCTCTTTCTGTCTGTCTCTTCCCTGCCTCCTCCTCATCCTTTCTTTCCTCCTCTCCATCCTTGCTGCCCTGCACCATTAACCCTGAGGGATGATGTTAGGTATATCATATCATCCTCTCTCTCCTGCTCATTGCGTAATGACCCAGTGGTACAATAGACAGAGCTTCACAATAGCAGCCTCAGTGTCCAAACATATTATCCTTAATGTCTTTAATATCTTTTATTCTCACTGTCCTCTTTTTCCCCCCCGTCAGACTGAGCCTAATTAAACAAGTGCTATCTAACTAGCCCTTTATCAAGTGCACTTAACATTTAAGTATAAAGTATTCCCATATTTTCAAAGACATTTTGACGCATTCCATTAGACATGAGTTGAAGTATTAATACTTGGTGGAAAACATGGACTCTCTTGGGGTTTTCACACCAATAGTTAGTTTGCTCTGGTCTAAATCAGTTGTTGAGTTTGTAATCTTGGAGCGTTTTCCCCTTGATTTGGTTTCGGTTCACTAAGAGAAAAAGCCAAGCGTACCAAATAGCATCATTACAAAGCTCAAAAGAACATTGACTGTCTGGGGCGGGAGCATGTTTGGTCCACTTCTGGTGTGCACCCGAGTGTTACTGCTGCATTCACACCTGCCCCAAAGAACCAGGGGTAAAACCAACTCTAGTGCGATTCAACCAAACTAAGGGTGTTTTCACACCTTTAGTCTGTTTGCTTTGGTCCGAATCAGTTGATGAGTTTGTAAACTTGGTTTGGTTTCACAGCTGGAAAACTCCAAGCGTCCTAAAATGCGTTACTAAAATCGCGCAAGAACCTTCACTCCTCTGATCGGTCTGATGTGTCTGGGGTGAGAGCAAAAATGTAAATACAGGAAGGTCTTGTGTTCTGGACTCATATTTCTTGCATCTTCATGGTCAAACCATCTCATTTCATTTAACCCTCATGTTGTCCTTGGGTCAAATTGACCCGTTTTCCTATGTCAATGTCCTTTTAACTACCCAAAATAACATGACGCTCTCTTTGGCAAGTACAAATCTCTACTTTCCTTAATTTGGGGGTGTTTTATTCAATGTTATAGCATTTGAAAAACAATTGAAGTGGTTTTGAAATAGTATTGAGTAAAAGTTGACATACAGTCTGTGATTATCCTTTTAACATACTTCCTTTCTGCTTTTCTAACTCAAACATTAGGTATAATTTCCTATAAATGAGGTTTAGTGACCATCAACTCCAAAAATAACTGAAACTAAAGTTAATAAGTGTAGTGTTGATAGCGTTGAAAAAAGTCACAAACATTGAAAAAAGAATCAAAAGTGTTTGTTTTTTCAAAAAAGGGACTCAAACGTAAGAAAAAACATTGATAAAAAGCGTCAACAAAAGTGTTGATTTTGACGAGAGAAGGGTATATAATCAGACATTGTTTCACGGCGGCGTTACTACCTGTGCTCTGGTCTCTTCACTCTGCTCGTGCTTTGTTCTTATCTCTTGCTGGATGAGGCTGATAGAATGCTGAACATGGGCTTTAACCTACAGATCCCAAAAAATTGTCAACCAACAGCAGCGGCTGTTTGGCAGCGGCTGGTTTGACCATGTGATGTCATGTGAGTGATGTCTATTTCTGTAAGAGAAACACATCTGACTACAGGAGACATTAGGTCAGACTAGAGGAGTACTGTATATACTATATATAGTTGGAGTGGTTTGAGGTCGGATCACGGTCTCACCACAAACAAACTGCTCCAGAGTTCGATTGAAAGCGCACAGAGACCACCAATCAGGTCTCAGTACGCTTGTTTCGTCCGCTTTTGGTGCATACCGAGTGCAACTGACACGTTCTCACCGGCCCTAACAAACCGCACCAGGGGGGCAAAAGAACTCTAGTGTGATTTTCAAACGAGGCAGGTGTAAAAGGCCCCCTTTGAATAGATGAGCTAGAAATTCAAACAAATGCAGGTTAAATCCTGAGGGACTAGCAAAGCTTACCAGTGAGCATGATTTTGATTGACAGTTAAGTTGTAGTATGTTTACTGTAAGTGCTGTTTAAACATGTGTTATGATGCATAATTACGCACAAGTAAATAGTAAATTGAATTTTATATATATTTTATGCACTTGATAAAAAGGAAATGTGTTTAATGTAAAAGTACTGTAAATGTAATAGTTTAAGATTTGGCCTATTGTTTTTGTTGTTGTTCTCGGAACTAAAGTTTGGTTGTGGTTTCCGCTACGACGGAATTTGTTGATGGACCCAGCAAAGTCTAGCGTTACCTCATGTTACGGTGCTCGAAAACTTAAGTTGGAGTTACACTGGCTAAGGCGAACAGTAAGGCACTTTAAAGGACTTACAGAACTCTTTTCAGGACAAGCAGCCAACGAGGTATTTTGTCTTACATGTGCACTTTTATATTTGCGGCAAATGCAATTTGTATCTTTGTTTACCTATGTAATGTTTAATTTATTTTACGTGCTTACTATATTCGTTCATATAGTTCTCACGGCGTGACGTGGATGCATTGCCCAAAAGAAAGAAGCAAGCAATAAACGCCCGTTCCAAAGAACCAACCTGTGTCTGTGTTGTCGTGAAGAGAGACACAGTGAGAACTCGCCTGCTCAACACGGGTAGGAGGAGACCACAAGACGCCGCCGCGGTACAAACTCATGAAAATGACAACATAAGTTTGAATTAAGACTGTAAATTCCGCACTTAACATAGAGTATTGATAACCTAAAGGAGCAGTTTAAAGGGTACTTCTACTGAAATGAAGCTATTTCGTATGTAAAGTGATGTTATTTAATTCATTTCTAAGCACACTGATTAAGGTTTACAATGTGTTATTTGGTGCCTAAGTAATAAGTCTTATCTTCATATTCGTAAAATTGAAGTAAACTTGAAGGGTAGCTACATTTTAATTCTTTTTTGATGTATGCTAATATTTAAGTTTAAAATGAGGCTACTCACCTTTTCTGTACACAGTCGAGGTATTCATACTGTTTAACTTTCCTAGTAACACACATTTAGACTTACTGTAACTCATTCATACAGCTTAACGTAAATTCAACTCAATAATCACATACACTGTAGACATCTCAAAATGTCAGACACGAGCACTGAGACCTGCCGTAAAAACACACTATCACCTGCTCAACCTGAAGCTACAGACACTGAGTCTACAGAAGAAGTGGAAAGAATACGAAGGAGTGAAAGAACCCGGACTCTAACAGAGAAAGGAAAAGGACTTGAAGAAGAGAGGCTGAAAGGTGTTCAGCGTCGGTACAGGATCATCCATGAGAAATGGAAGTATCATGCAAGAATTGGAAAAGAGATATTGACTGATGAGGAAGAATTAAAAGAACTGATTGAGAATATAAAAACAACCTGTTCTGATGTACAGGCCATTTATGAAGAGTTACGTCGAATGCAAACTCCTGAGCCAAGCCTGCGACACGCAGAGTTGACCTGTGCCTATCGCTTTCAGAATTCATCATTCAAAGGGCAGAAAAACAACTTAAAGGACATACTGCAGATAAGGAGGATGAACCTTGGCCTGATGTCGGTTCGATCCTTGACTCAACAGGCTCTCTATCAAAGCCACCTTCTCGTCATTCAAAATGTAGTTCTACTCGCTCTAGCATCCACTCAGTCAAAAGAAATGAAGCTGCTGCATCCAAGGAAGTGTTGGCAGTGTTGGATGAACAAGAAAAGGAAGAGACAGAACTTCAAAGGCTAGAGGCTGAAGGTAAACAGCTCCTGGCACAATTTGAATCCGAGAACCTAGCAAGAAAACAGGCGATGCAAGAGAAGCGTAGAAGGCTTGAATGCCTGGAAGAAATAAAGAAGCTGAATGCTGCAAGGGCTCGAATAAAGGTGTACGACCAAGTCGAAGAAAGCTTTGAGCCAACTGACTTTCTACATGAAGTTGAACCAGCAGGAGAACTTCAAGTTCTTAACTCCTCATACTCCGCAGTCATTCCTCAACCACTGCCAGTCAAGACACAATCCCTCCATGCCTCAAGTCCCCCTTCATTCCTCAACACCTACTGGTTACAAGCCAAGCTCCCAGCTCTCAAAGCCCCATAATTTGAACCTCAAGTCGTACCAACTTCAATGTCAATGTCACATGGACAGAATAGCTCTGATCTAGTCAACATGCTAGCAGAAGCCATTAGTTCCAATCATCTCCCAACACCAGAGCCTGCAGTATTCACTGGAGATCCTTTGAAATTCAAAGACTGGCGCCTATCCTTTGAAACATTAATCGACAGGAAAAACATTCCAAAAAATGAAAAACTGTATTATCTAAGAAAGTACTTAGGGGGCAGCGCTATGAAAGCTGTTGAAGGATTTTTTCTCCTAGGGACTGGTGCAGCATATGACTCAGCCTGGCAGCTGTTGGAAAAACGTTTTGGAGATCCATTCATAATTGGGAAGTCCTTCAGAGACAAGCTGCATGGATGGCCAAAAATAAGCTCAAAGAACGGTTGTGAGCTAAGAGATTTTGCAGACTTTCTCAGGAGCTGCGAAGCTGCAATGCCACACATCAAATCACTGAATGTTCTTAACGACTGCAGTGAGAGTCAAAAAATTCTGCTGAAGTTGCCGGATTGGCTGGTATCCAGTTGGAATCGCAAAGCCATGGAAGCCAGACAAACAACTTCTGAGTACCCACCATTCAAAGTGTTTGTAGACTTTCTATCGAAGGAAGCCGATCTTGCTTGTGATCCTATTTCGTCAATACAAGCTCTTAAGAGTATGGAAACCGAGAAACCAAAGCAGCCGCGAAGTCACACCATTCAAGCAAAAACACTGTCTACAAACACAACACAGAGCAACATCTCATGCGTCTTCTGCAAAAGAACAGGACACGCCCTCGCTAAGTGCAGGAAGTTTGTCGAAAGGACAGTTCAAGATCGTGTTAAATTTGTGCAAGCAGAAAAACTTTGCTTTGGATGTTTGAAAACCGGTCATCACTCAAAATGTGTGATAACAAAGGCACATGTGAAATATGTCAGAAGAGACATCCAACATGTTTGCATGATGACAAATTCAAGCAAAGGTCAACACTCGCAAGAAGAGACGACAACTCAGAGGACGGAACAGATACTAAAGAAACAGCTGCAACAGCAACTACCAACAGAGTTGTACAAGAAGGCCTGAACACACAAACGTCCCCAATTGTACCAGTCTGGGTTTCATCCATTAAACAGCCGGATCAAGAAGTTCTAGTCTACGCGCTCTTAGACACACAGAACGATACAACTTTCATCCTAGACGAAGTGGCCCATGAGCTCAACACATACAAGGAAAGTGTCAGCTTGCGTCTGTCCACAATGTCTTCAAGGTCAACAGTCATACCATGCCATAAACTGACAAGTCTACAAGTGAGAGGATACAACTTAGAGAAAAGGATCCCGTTGCCACCACTTTTCACACGAGAGTTCATTCCTGTAGACAGATCACATATTCCAACCGCTGAAACAGCTCTAAAATTGCCTCATCTAAAGCAATTGGCGGACAAGATTCCACCACCACTGGACTGTGAAGTAGGTCTGCTGATAGGCTATAATTGTCATCAAGCCCTTCTTCCAAGAGAGATCCTGTGTGGTGAAGAAAATCTTCCATACGGACAGAGAACTGATCTCGGCTGGAGCATTGTCGGCTGCTTGAACTCAGCAAGTAACTACAGCGACGCAATAGGACTCAGTCACAGAATCATAGTGCGACAAGTGACACCTGCCATGCAACCATCCGTGGAGCTGAAGAAAGAAGTACACTTTGTCTGCAAAACTCGAGTCAAAGAGATCAACTCAACAGACATAATCAAGGTCCTTGAATCTGACTTTACAGATCACACTACAGATGATAACCCAGTTTCTCAGGAAGACCTTCTCTTCTTGCTAAAAGTGAAAAGAAGGCATAAGGCAGAAGGAAGACGGCCATTATGAGCTCCCGCTTCCTTTCAAGACGGACAAACCAAATCTACCAGACAATAAACAATGTGCAGTTCATAGGCTCATCTCATTAGAGCGACGACTAAGAAAAAATAAGCAGTACTACGAGGATTATGTACACTTCATGAACGACATTATAACTCGGGGAGATGCGGAGAAGGTCCCACAGCCCGATCTCAATAACCAACCAGCATGGTACATTCCACACCATGGAGTTTACCACCCCCACAAACCAGGGAAGATTCGTGTGGTTTTTGACTGTTCTGCACGCTACCAAGAAACTTCCCTAAACGATCATCTCTTGACCGGGCCAGACTTGACTAACACATTAGTCGGAGTGTTATGTCGATTTAGAAAGGGTCCAGTTGCCATAATGTGTGACGTTGAGAAGATGTTTCACCAGTTTCACGTTGCAAAGGAACATCAGGACTACCTACGGTTTCTCTGGTGGGACAAAGGTGATCTGGACTCCAACCCGTCAGTGTACAGAATGAGAGTACACCTCTTCGGGGGCAGCTTCTTCCCCTGGCTGCTCCAACTTCGGACTTAAGCATCTGGCATCGCAGGGTCGTGGAAGATTTAGCGAAGAGTCCATTAAGTTTATCCAGAGAAGCTTTTACGTCGATGATGGCCTAATAAGTGTATGGTCGTCTGCCGAAGCCATACACCTGGTGGAGGAGTCAAGAGCCTTGTGCAAAACAGGAAACCTTCGGCTACACAAGTTTGTGTCAAATGACAAAGAAGTCATTGCTGCAATACCACTTCCAGAACGTGCCCAAGCTAAAGATCTAGTCATGGCACTAGGAGATCTTCACATCGAGAGAGCGCTCGGAGTTCAGTGGTGCGTTGAAGCTGATGAATTCCAATTTAGGGTCGTAGTCAAAGAAAATCCATTGACAAGGAGAGGGGTTCTCGCTACTGTCGCCTCAGTCTATGATCCTTTGGGGTTTGTGGCTCCTTTCATACTAGTCGGCAAACAGATCCTTCAAACATTATGCAGAGACAAAGTAGGCTGGGACGAAAATCTCCCAGAGCACATTTTTCCACGATGGGAGTCATGGCTCAAGGATTTGCCTCACCTCGCAGCTCTAAAGATTCCAAGAAGCTACATTCCATCAAGCTTTGGCAAGGTTAAGCAATATGAGCTGCACAACTTTTCAGATGCAAGTCTCAATGGATATGGTGCATGCTCATATCTTCGAGCCATAAGTGAAACAGGACAGATTAGTTCCTCACTCGTCATGGGGAAGGCAAGAGTAGCCCCTACCAAGCAAACAACTATCCCAAGACTTGAATTGTCGTCAGCTGTGACTTCGGTCTGAAATGGTGACCTCGCCAAAAGGGAGCTTGAGATTGAAAACCTGCAAGAGTGTTACTGGACAGACTCAAAGGTGGTCCTCGGCTATGTAAACAACGACGCCAAGAGATTTCACACCTTTGTAGCAAAAGGATCCAACGTATAAAATCAAGCACAAATCCTGAACAATGGCGACATGTCAGTTCTGAAAATAATCCAGCCGACAGCGCCTCAAGAGGACTGAGTGCAGTTCAGCTGAAAGAGTCTAACTGGCTGAAAGGACCCAATTTTCTTTGGCAGCCGAGTCTTCCACGTGAAAGGCAAATGGTGGGAGAAGTAGAAGCAACCGACCCGAAGCCGCCCATAAAACCCATGTCCACACAGTCAGGACGGACGACGTAAATTCAATGGCAAACCACTTCAGTAAGTTCTCTGACTGGTCCAGAGCAGTGAGAGCCGTCGCCAGGCTCCAGAGATTTGTTAGAGAATTTAAGGGACTTCAGTCAAGAACAAATGAAGCAACCAGTCTTGAAGAAAGAAAAGAAGCAGAAATCTTCATTATCAGGCTGGTGCAAGAAGAAAACTTCGCCGAAGACATTCACAAAATCAAATCCCAGAAAGTATCCACTCTGAACAAGCGCAACAAGCTGCACCAATTAAATGTCTTCTTGGACAAGAAAAATGTCCTCAGGGTGGGAGGACAACTATCTCAATCAGCCTTGCATCATGACGTAAAACACCCTGCAATACTTCCGAAAAAATCTCATGTGTCAGCGCTGCTTGTCAAACATCATCACGAGCGCGTTTGTCACCAAGGAAGGGGCATGACTATGAACGAAGTTGCGTGCAAATGGAATATGGATCTTGGGATGTGGAAGTGTAGTCTCCTCACACATTTATAAGTGTGTGCAATGTAGGAGATACAGAAGAACTACAGAAGTTCAACAAATGGCAGATCTACCAGAAGAGAGAACAGGGACATCATCTCCCTTTTACTTACTGTGGTCTTGACTGTTTTGGCCCCTTCATCGTAAAGGAAGGAAGAAAGGAATTAAAACGATATGGATTGTTGTTTACCTGCTTGTGTTCTAGAGCAGTACATATTGAGACACTGGATGACCTGACAACAGACGCCTTTATAAATGCACTTCGAACACTTGTGGCTATCAGAGGTCCTGTACGCCAATTGAGATGCGACCAGGGAACAAATTTCGTGGGTGCCAAGAGAGTGTTTTCAGAGTTGCTTAAGGAGATGGATCAAGAACGTCAACGAGCAATCGGTTGTGAATTTGTAATGAACGTCCCATCAGCAAGTCATATGGGTGGAGTGTGGGAACGGAACAATTGAGTATTCTCACTGGCTGTGGCTCAGTGGTAGAGTGGTTGCCTGCCAATTGGAAGGTTGGTGGTTCAATCCCCCGGCCCTGCAGTCCCCATGTCGAAGTGTCCTTGGGCAAGACACTGAACCCGAAGTTGCCCATGCTGCGCATCGGAGTGTGAATGTGTGTGAGTGTTTATCTGATGAGCAGGTGGCACCTTATACGGCAGCCCCGGCCACAGTGTGTGAATGTGTGTGAACGGTGAATGTATCCTGTATGATGTAAAAGCGCTTTGAGTAGTCGCTCAGACTAGAAAAGCGCTATATAATTACAGCACATTTACATTTACATTACTACCATGCTCGACAATTCCGCAAGCAGACTTGACACCACAACTCTAAGGACATTCCTTTACGAAACAATGGCTATTATAAATAGCAGGCCACTAAGTGCTGAACATCTTAACGATCCTACCGGTCCAGAACCTCTCACTCCCAACCACATACTAACCATGAAATCATCAATCATTCTTCCCCCGCCTGGGCAGTTTAGCAAAGAAGACCTACACTCACCGGCCACTTTATTAGGTACACCTGTCCAACTGCTCGTTAGCACTTAATTTCTAAGCAGCCAATCACATGGCGGCAACTCAGTGCATTTAGGCATGTAGACATGGTCAAGACAATCTCCTGCAGTTCAAACCGAGCATCAGTATGGGGAAGAAAGGTGATTTGAGTGACTTTGAACGTGGCATGATTGTTGGTGCCAGAAGGGCTGGTCTGAGTATTTCAGAAACTGCTAATCTACTGGGATTTTCACGCACAACCATCTCTAGGGTTTACAGAGAATGGTCCGAAAAAGAAAAAACATCCAGTGAGCGGCAGTTCTGTGGGCGGAAATGCCTTGTTGATGCCAGAGGTCAGAGGAGAATGGCCAGACTGGTTCGAGCTGATAGAAGGGCAACAGTGACTCAAATTACCACCGTTACATCCAAGGTGGGCAGAAGAGCATCTCTGAACGCACAGTACGTCGAACTTTGAGGCAGATGGGCTACAGCAGCAGAAGACCACACCGGGTGCCACTCATTTCAGCTAAGAACAGGAAACTGAGGCTACAATTTGCACAAGCTCATCGAAATTGGACAATAGAAGATTGGAAAAACGTTGCCTGGTCTGATGAGTCTCGATTTCTGCTGCGACATTCGGATGGTAGGGTCAGAATTTGGCGTCTACAACATGAAAGCATGGATCCATCCTGCCTTGTATCAACGGTTCAGGCTGGTGGTGGTGGTGTCATGGTGTGGGGAATATTTTCTTGGCACTCTTTGGGCCCCTTGGTACCAATTGACCATCGTTGCAACGCCACAGCCTACCTGAGTATTGTTGCTGACCATGTCCATCCCTTTATGACCACAATGTACCCAACTTCTGATGGCTACTTTCAGCAGGATAATGCGCCATGTCATAAAGCTGGAATCATCTCAGACTGGTTTCTTGAACATGACAATGAGTTCGCTGTACTCAAATGGCCTCCACAGTCACCAGATCTCAATCCAATAGAGCATCTTTGGGATGTGGTGGAACGGGAGATTCGCATCATGGATGTGCAGCCGACAAATCTGCGGCAACTGTGTGATGCCATCATGTCAATATGGACCAAACTCCCTGAGGAATGCTTCCAGCACCTTGTTGATTCTATGCCACGAAGAATTGAGGCAGTTCTGAAGGCAAAAGGGGGTCCAACCCGTTACTAGCATGGGGTACCTAATAAAGTGGCCGGTGAGTGTATATCTATGTAAAAGGTGGAAAAGAGTGCAGTTCCTAGCCAATGAATTCTGGCGAAGATGGAAACAGGAATACCTGCTAAACCTACAACAACGCCAGAAATGGCAAAGAACATCACAAAACTCACAAGTAGGGGACATTGTGATTCTACAAGATGACAGCTCACCAAGAAACGAGTGGAAGCTTGCCAGGGTTGTGGAAACCTACCCCAGTGCAGATGGCTTGGTGCGAAAGTTAAAGCTGCTAATCAATGACACTACATTTGACAAGGGAAAACCACACACTAGATCAGTTTACCTTGAAAGACCTATCCACAAGGTAGTTACCTTACTAGAGGCTAACTAAAGTCACATATATATGGTCACATGTATTCAGACTAGAACATTTTTGATTATTTTCATAAATATTGGTAGAGGAAATCCCACATTTTAGGTTAATGAGTGATTTGGTGGGAGTGTAAGTGCTGTTTAAACATGTGTTATGATGCATAATTACGCACAAGTAAATAGTAAATTGAATTTTATATATATTTTATGCACTTGATAAAAAGGAAATGTGTTTAATGTAAAAGTACTGTAAATGTAATAGTTTAAGATTTGGCCTATTGTTTTTGTTGTTGTTCTCGGAACTAAAGTTTGGTTGTGGTTTCGCCACGACGGAATTTGTTGATGGACCCAGCAAAGTCTAGCGTTACCTCATGTTACGGTGCTCGAAAACTTAAGTTGGAGTTACACTGGCTAAGGCGAACAGTAAGGCACTTTAAAGGACTTACAGAACTCTTTTCAGGACAAGCAGCCAACGAGGTATTTTGTCTTACATGTGCACTTTTATATTTGCGGCAAATGCAATTTGTATCTTTGTTTACCTATGTAATGTTTAATTTATTTTACGTGCTTACTATATTCGTTCATATAGTTCTCACGGCGTGACGTGGATGCATTGCCCAAAAGAAAGAAGCAAGCAATAAACGCCCGTTCCAAAGAACCAACCTGTGTCTGTGTTGTCGTGAAGAGAGCCACATTTACAGTCTTAGTTGACATGAGTTTATTCATACGTTTATGCAGGCAACTAGCCAGGTAAGTAACTTCCAGGTTTGAACCCCATGGCCCATTTCATTGTGTTGCATCGTTTGATACACAGCCTGACTCACATAACAAGCATAAACGACAATGATGTGAGATAATCTATATTTAGTTATGTTGTAAGTATGGGTTGATTATCTGGTGCTGACAATGCAAGGCTGTTTGTCTTGATTTAGGTAAATGTCACTTGCGTTGTCTTAATTATCATTTTTATCTTATTATTAGTTAGTTATGCTCACTTAGATACAAGGAACATATCCTTGCTGTTAGGCAGAAACCTTGTAGCTCCAAACTTTGTCAGTGCTATTGGTCACCCTTTGCGTACGTCTGTGGATTTTTACAAACCATACAAACTTCATCTGAGGTAAATAGCTCAAAAAATATTTTCAAAGTAGCCTGACAAGGTTTTCCCCCTGACGGGGGTGATTTCTGTCTAAGGGCCTCAAGTATGGGGACCTGCTTAACATGCTAACATTTGTTATTTACTACTAAACACAAAGTACAATGAATACTGATGAGAATGTCATTATTTTTGCAGCTATTTGGTCACAAATCAAAGTATTGAACATTTTGACATGCTGATGGTAGATGAAAAGTCAGGGAATCACCAAAGTCATTGAGATTCCTCCTCTGGGGATCATAAATATCTGCACCAAATGTCCCTATCCATGTACTAGATGTTAAGATATTTCAGTGGATAGGTGAAAGGTTTGACCTGCTAGTGGAAGAAATATCTTCTTGAAATTGAATGGCAATTCATCCACTAGTTGGCGAAACATTTCACTGTCAACCTCTTACTGTAATGTCTAAATGTCTGAACAGAAGTTCATGGCAATCCATCTTCCATTTCACTCAAAACCAAAACGATCAACCTCTCAATGGGGAAAAGTGAGGGTCGTTCGTAGAAAGACATGCATGTCTGACCAGAAGTTCATTGCAATCCAAAATTTGATGAGACAGTTCAGACTGGACCAAAGAGGTGGACCCACTAATTGACTTATTGAAGGCTGGAGATACACAACTGGCAGCGGTCACAAATCAGAATGCAGTGGTGTGCCAATCCTGATTGGCACAAAAAATTGCTGCTTTTCCCAAGTGTTGACGCCTGTCAATAAATAGGACAGTGGTGCATTCTGACTTGGTGGCGCACATTAACTCACAATGTTGTTGCCTTTTATGTCTGTCTTTTCTTGTTATTGACAGAAGTGGAACTTATCAGGTAGCTTCACATTTTCCAAGCAGTTCAGAAGCGTTTGATTGGCTGGAGGATCAGAAAGAAAGAATGTACACGCTAGTGTTCCTGGCAACAATTACAATATTGCTCACTCAAATCAGAAAAGGTCTTTGTAAAACATAATAAGTCAGTAATTTTTTTTTATTTCTGGACTTCAAAGTGGGACTTCTTGTTATCTTATCAGACATGGTCCCATTATTCATTGAGAAATGACTAATTCCTGTTGCCTTAAACTTCAAAACCTCTAATGGGGCCTCCAAAGGCCAAATACAATATCCTGCAATATCCTGCAAGGAAACCATTCCTATGTCGAACTGTTTGTGAGGTTTGTAACCCTAAATTGCAATCCTCCACACCCTGAAGCCTTCATCCTCCTAACCCCCGCCCCCAAAAACTGCCACGCTGACCCTCTCAGTGTATTCACGTCCCAGCTCTGCCTCCGGGCTACAGCTCGCTCCCATTTCAACTGCTGCACACCACTCTCTCCACCACGCTGTGTCTGTGTGTGTGTGTGTGTGTGTGTGTGTGTGTGTGTTTTGTCCGTGTTTACAAGCATGCCTGCATACATATCTGTCATTGTTGTGTTGTGTATGCCGTGTGCATGTATTTGCCATTTCTGAAAAGGCAGCAAAGGGCAAAGTGTGGACAGGAGAGTAAAAAAAGAGAAGGTGTTTGCATGAGAGATTGAAAAGAGAGTGTTTGTGTGTGTGTGTGTGTGTGTGTGTGCGTGTGTGTGAGAGAGTGGGACAGAGGAAAGAGGGAGGGAGAGAGGGGGAAAGAAAGAATAAACCACAGAATAAAAAAGAAGAGAAAGGGAAGAAAAAACAAGGATGGAGTGACACAGTAAGACTGGTATTTGGAGACATAAAGAAAGGCTCCTCTGTCACTAGGTTTCACTTCAAGATTTTTTGCAATATTCCTTGGCTGATGATTGGACTCAGATAGTTGAATGGAAGTGGTCATTAGACTAAAATTAGTCTGGCTAGTTCACACAGCATTCTGTGATGGGAGGAAAACGTGCTCTGGTTATTGGCATTTTTTTAAACCAATCACAATCAACCTGGGTGACGCTAATCTCCCGAACTTGTTTTGTTGTAACATGTTAATGTTCAAAAGTAGTTTTAGTTGTGCAACAGAACTCAGATTGGACAGATAGTCTAGCTAGCTGTCTGGATTTACCCTGCAGAGATCTGAGGACCAGTTAACCATAGTCCCAGTTCCCATAGACCAAATCCGTCGGCACCTAAACAATACCCGAAGTGGAATTCCTGTTTATATAGACTACACTAAAATCATCCCAACAAAAATCATCACTCCAAAAAATAAGTGAATAAATGTGTTTGTTGATAAAGCATTTTCTGAAAAACTGCAGATTCTGTCACAGTGGTCAGTCTGAATTAATGCCATTATCATGTGTCAGCTGTGAAATAAAGCATTTTCCATTCTTAATTGACATTCTTATATAACAGTTAAAATGCTTCTTTTTTACATAATGTATACTATATTTTCACGTCTTCAGCATGAACACACAATTTTTAATAATTTGACAATTTTTTCAAACCTCTTTACAAGCACTGTGTACAAAACTCAGCACCCTCGCTTATTTCAATGGGATGACCATTGAAATAAGGTTGCTTTGATGCAGCGGGGGTTCAGACGCCAATGGCTCCAGCAAAAAAACACAAAGGGGAACTGAAACACCCATGCCTCTTTTAAAGCAGCTTTGTAGCACAGGGCTGTTTCCCGTCTTAATTCCATCTTGAAGAGAAGGTAAAAAAACACAAGCTGGAAGAAGTGGTGCATTAAAGAATGCCATCATATGACAGAAGAAAAAGGATGGATTCATTATAGATACAGAGTTAGATATGCATGCGCATGCAAACAATGTTTAACGCATCACTACATCTTATTAGATTTGCTCATTAATTGGTTTTGGTTTGCTAAAATTTGCTATTTGAATGATTCTGCTGTATTTGTCTTCCTTATAGGAAGACATTAATGGTCCCTTAAAGTCTGCAGTGGGGAAAACACTATAGAGAAGCTAGACACACACAAAGCATGTTTCTGCACTCATTTAACTAAGGTCAGTATGCAGCAACCTGTTTGTTTCTGATGCATCATTCCTGTGGGATGATATGTTTACCTGCCTTGTGTATTTTGATGTTTTGGGGAACGTCATCCATGTACCATTTATGCTCCTGAAGCATACTGCATTAAACTGACAGAGACAAACACAAGAGCAGACAGAGAGACAGAGAAGGCCTGAGCGAGACAGATAAAAAGGGACAGACACCGGGATCATAACGTTGTCACTGTGTGTCCCGGCTCGCTCAGTGTTTGCTGTAAACAGTGGCTTAGTGATTTCCCAGTGTACCTCTCTCCACCAAACGCTGCTTTTATTTCCCCTCAAAAACACTTTCAGCAGAACTGAGGAGCAGCGGGACACCAACCACAGAGGAGATGCTGAGCAAACTGAGCAGTTATTGGGAATCACACACACATACTGCACAAATGCCTGCAGAGTTGAATGTACACTTGAATCTAAATGCACTTACAAACAAATATACTTAATTACACTCCCAAAATCACTCCACATCTGGATATTAATGCAGATCTTTTCCTTTGCCTACACACACACAAGCTATGTTTCCATCCACTTGTCAATCAAATTATCTGAAGTTCGGTAAAAAACTCATGCAAATAAAGCTGGTGAAAGTGTGTTGTAAAAACCTGTGCATAATGACGTCACATGCTGTTTTGCGGTCAAATTGGTGAATGTCGAATTGATGTTTCCATTCATTTTTGCACTGAATCGCAGAACATTCAAGGTAACATTTGCGAACAAAGTTTTGCTAGACAAATGGATCCTGGCATCTACCAACACATGCTCAATATTGCACAAGTAGTAATAGTGCTTATGTGCCGCTGCAAGACAACTCTTTTTTGAGACATGTCTTGCTGTTTGTGCGCATTTACTCCGGAGGACAAATGGATAGCACTTAATTTGGATAAAAACACGTTGATGGAAACATAGCTACAGTATACAGCTCACACATACAAGGACTTCACTGACATGTAAGACATGTTGACATTGCTGCTACACAAAAATGTAGGGATCACATCAGATCCTATTGCTACTCTGCCTGTCTGTCTGTCTGCCTGTCTGTCTGTCTGTCTGTCTGCCTGTCTGTCTGCCTGTCTGTCTGCCTGTCTGCCTGTCTGTCTGTCTGCCTGTCTGTCTGTCTGTCTGTCTGTCTGTCTGTCTGCCTGTCTGTCTGCTTGTCTGTCTGCCTGTCTGCCTGTCTGTCTGTCTGTATGTATGTCTGACGGTCTGTCTGCATCTGTGAGTTTTTCTCTCCTGATACCTCAACTCAGGGTATTTGCTGATACAATACCAGAGCTCTCTTTTTAAAGATAAATTACAATCTGTGAGGATTTGGAATCATTTTTATGTTAAGAAACATGTGGTAAGGGATTACTGTGGCACTAAAAACTGAGTCAGCAGCCCACCAACGACTGAATGAATGTCAATGATAGTGGTAATGGTATAATGGCATTGATATAGAAACTGTATTGGATGTGGACAGGTGACTTCATGTCCGATACCGGCCCAACTAAAAGGGCAGAATATACTTTTTCTTTAATTAAATAGGGAAAATTAAACAAATGTATGCCCTCTACTCTTTATTCTATTGTTTGTTACAGCAACATGTAATGCTAGTCTAATTTCACAAATACATGTATCTATGAAGGTCCAGATGTTGTTTTTTATGCATTAAAAGTTTTGATTTGACACAGATTATTTCATCACTAGGTCATTTTGACATCTTTCACCAATCAAAACAAACGTCACTCCTGCGACCCACACACCAGCATCCAAAAGACCTGTATGACTCACATATTTGTTTTTCATTTTCGAGCAGTCATTTGATAAACGTGATGCCGCCACTATTTGTGATCTGCGTCTAAGCAGTGCTCACAAGTCGCTTTTTGGAAATGGCCCCCTGGTTCGCAGATTATTTATTGTCACACAAACACACCCACGCACATGTAAAGCAATGCACACTCGTACAGAACGACGTTGAAGTCCTTCTGAAGTTCAGCTTCGGGAAAGAGAATGCGGCCTAATCATCACCACGTTGCATCTGACTGCTGCCGTTGACTTCAAACAACTGGGTTGTGTCAGTTTGACTCTGGGAAACAGGCAGGAGAGACGCACACAAACACTGTGTGCACATGCTCGCAAACACACACAAAAACAAACACACACAAATACACTTGCAGCAATCCCCTCTTCCCATGTGTCTCTCCCTGCAGCTCTCTCCGAGTCGCTCTAATTGACTTCTTCTTTCTTACATTTCATTTCATCTCTTATTTCAGTTTTATTTCCCCTTTTTTACGATCTCCTCTGTCTTCAATTATTCATCCCTCTCTCTTTCTTTCTATGATTTCTTTCCATCTGGTCTTGGTGATGTTTAATTCACCTCTTCATTTGGAGGGTGGGGGGGCTATGCTGCTGTGCGCTGTTAATTGGTTTTTAAGAGTGGTAAGTACACACATGTACGCACACTCACATTTGCACATAGCCACTTGCGCGCGCACACACACACACACACACACACACACACACTCTTGCCTCCCTCTGCTGTTTGAGCACACTGTACATGTCTGCTGGCATTAACATCACCAAATGAGCACAGAGTGAAAAAGCATGTGAGAAGAGAAGGGGTAATTGTGTGTTTGTGTGTGTATGTGTGTGTGTGTGTGTAGGGGGTTTTTGGTGCATGTGAGAGGGTTGAGTATGCGTATGAGTGAGCAGGTCAATGCTGTGAATGTTGCATTCGATAAAAATTAGACCAAGTGCATGGACAAATGTGTGTGTGTGTGTGTGTGTGTGTGTGTGTGTGTTTGTGTGTGTGTGTGTGTGTGTGTATGTATGTGTGTGTGTGTGTGTGTGTGTTCTATCTTTGTGAGGACCCACTGGAGCTGCTGGGTGAGAACGATTTTTGGAAAGTGAGGACAGTTTGGCTAGTCCTCACTATAAAGGTAGTTTGGGGGCTTAGACCTGGTTTTAGGGTTATGACTCAAATTGGTTTTAGATTAAGGTTTGTGGAAGGGGTAGGCATTTAGTTGGATGATTAAAGTCTGGGTGAAGGTTATGTTGATAAGAATCATTACAAGTTCATAAGAACAAAGTCTGCGTGTTATATGCAGGCACGCAGTAAACGGATTGTAAGGTGTTTTATGTACAAAATACAGTATTAATTATTTAACCATAGGTTTCTTTGTGGTTTACGTATCCATGACTACTGACTGGAATGAATGGTTAGGGCCACTGAGTACAGAAACACTGACTAACCCAGAACCTCTTTCTTTACCAGATATTTGCTAAGTTTGTCTTTATCTTCACAGTAGGTTTCTCAGAGCTTAAATGTGTCTTAAAAATCAAAACTATAAGCAAAAAGAGAAAAAAAAAACATCTCTGTAGTGTTAGTTAGGCAAAACAATTCTGTGGGTCCATTTCTGTGAGCAAGCCCCTTTACATGAGAAGTATTCATTTGTTTCAACACGATAAAATATATTGATTGGGAGAGCTTTAAAGGAAACTCAAATTGACTCACATTATCTTCATTTTAAAATCTGGTCTAAATCCAAAGGTTCCAGAGACATTACATAAATAGGTCATCTTTAGAAACAGGAACATCTGCATGAAATATTAGAACCACATCTAAAAGTAAATCCTCTTCGTTTGATGTGTAGAGGCTGTCGTTAAAAAACAGTGTCGCGTTTGAATATTTCACTAAAAGTGAGCAATGAAGCACTGGAATCAGTAGATACGGAATACTTACATGATTTAGTGGAATCATGTGGAAAAGATGTTTTACTAAGTTTACTATGGGGGGGTAAAGCCAATTGAGTGTGTCAATGTGTGACATCAAAGAGAACTCATACACATAAGTGAATGTCTGCAAGCATCTATGTGTGTGTGTGTGCGTGTGTGTGTTCTCTGCATTCCCAGACAATGCTGAAACTACATCATTAGCCACATCCTCTGACTCCAACCTGGCCGTCGGATCAGTGGAACCGAATTAAGTCGGGAGCAGATTAGTCCAAATAACGACCTTGCTCAGCAATGCTGTGCGATTTCCCCTTCAATAAGAATTGGTGATGTGAACTCCACTGAGGCAGAGGAGATGAGATTCTGCTGTGAAGTGAAACGGTGTGGAGAGAAATAATCTTGCTGTAGCCCCGTGAACAAGAGCACAAAAAAACTCAGCTGGCAGACAGGGATGTAGGGTACTTTTATCTTAATAATGATGAAAAAAGTCCAGTTGAAGTGAAAAATCTGAGCTTCTGCTGCCGCACGAATTAAATGTTCGTACGGTTTAATCTAATTGTTAATAAGTTACAGTGGTAATGAGTGAATTTTGTATGGAGTTACTGCAGTAATGCAGCATGAACAAGAGTGAGGGCTTCCTTCCAAGAAGTAGAAAAGCTGAATTCTCGAGGCGAGAAAGAAAAGTCTGCAGGTTAAGATATGATACAACTTTATTGTCAGTTCAAACTGAAATTCATTTTGCGTTCCCGAGCAGATCCGCTCAAAAGAGGAAAATACTGTACACACACACACAGCTAGACAACAATTACACATATAGTACAGAGATGAAAATACATTAACAGCCATGTCTAAGAAACATGTTTGATGATATCCTCGGATCCAGATCCTAATTGGCCGGAAAAGGATTTTTGTACAGGATAGACTGATGTATAAATAGTTCTTAAGCATGTTGTATTTGGGATTCTAAATTGCCTGAAAAAGTTGGTATTTATAATAAAAAAATTGCATGGAGTCAAATGGAGTCTGAAATATCGGTTGCACTATTTGACACAAGAGCACAATAACAACTTGCCAAACAGAAATCACTTCTTGAAAGTCTGTGTGGGAATTTAGTTTCCACAATGCGACTCATGGAAACACACCTAATTTGCATTTTATTTTTTCCCCTGCATTTGAAAAAAATCATTTCAAATTCCCGTCTCCTCCCACAGTGACTGCCTGACATTTTTCTTGATGTTCCTGCACGTCATGTTGCAAGATGTTAATAGAGCGGAGTTGAGAGGTGTGAAAGCTTGCCAAAGCAGTGCATTGAAGGCCCTTTTTTGTCAGAACTTCAGAGCAGCATTCAACATTCATCATTTCTTTTCTCTTATGTGAGTGCAAGATACCTCAGCTACTACAGACTTTGAAGATCCGATCTTGCTATTGCAAAGAATGTAAAATATGAAATATGGCCTTTCAGGTCTCTCTGTGTGCTAATTTGGACTCTGTCACATACTGTATGTTTTAGGTCTGGCATGGAGTTACAGTTTAGGGAATCCCTGTATTCCCTGCCTGATGCAGCAATGTGTTAAAGCAGTAATGGAGAGTGAATCTATCAGTAATCCAATTTTTAACATTGTTACAGAAAGTTGGAATATTAATCTAGCTTGTCAAACAAAGTTATAAAGAGACAAGTTAGGCTATTTTCAATTTGAAAATAAAAATCAAAATTTGTGTGTTTTCTGTTAATTTAGTGACATCTAAGGTGCTCAGAGCTCGGTGCTGTGCCAGTACTGCATTTCTCAGAGATCATCTGTCAGTTCATCAGTGTTGCGGTACAGTGACTACAGGCATCCCAATACTATCAGGGGACTCCTGATTTCCAAGCATTTGACTCGAGGAGAGCCGGACTTGCTTTGCCATGATAATTAGGCTGAATTAAGTTTGTCTTTGGGAAACACATTTTTAAAAGTGATCTTAGTGAAATTTTCTGCAAGGGCAGAATTAAGGTAATAGGTTGGATCCCTGCTCTATACGGTAACTGTCTTCCTTTTACTCTCTCTCTCCATCCCTGCAGGAGTAGCGAGGAAAAGCACAGCTGCAGCCTGTCAAAGCAAAGACACTCTCAGAGCTTACATTTCCTGTAGATGAAGTTTCTGTTTACGAAATTTGAATCTTGAATTCCAGCGATCACTGCTGGTCTCACATTGCCAGACCTTCCCCGACAGCTCTGCGGAGGAGGGTCTGGCTGGTCCACACAGCATTACAGGATGGGATAAAAACATGTTCTGGTTGGAGCATCTATTCTGTCCCTTGACGCACACAAAGCTTTTGATCAGGTCGAGTGGCCTTATTTGTTTGAGTCACTTATATGTCTTTTCCACCAAGGCAGTTCTGGTGCTGGTTCGGAGTCAGTGCCAAATATTGAACCGGTTCTTTGCTTTTCCACACAAATAAACCTGGCTCTGGGCCAAGAAAACGGGTTCCAACTCAGCACCAACTCAGCGCTGGTCTAGAGATAACAACCGGTTACGTCAGGTGCTGGGAGCGGGTCCCGGTAGGCTTTTTGTCGGGAAAATTGGGACCGCCCCGGTCAAACCGGGACGTCTGTTCACCCTAACGGTGTTTTGCTTGATGCTACTGATGTTACCTTCGCAAGCTAGCAACAGATAATAATGAACGTTAAATCATGCAAGATAATTACCTTTCTTCTTGGACGTGTCCTCGGTCCATAGCGGTCACAAATAGCTGTCAAGGCCTGTCTTTGAATTCCAGTGGGAATTTGTAAAGCCAGGAGCAAAAGTATCGGGATGTAGTCCTCCATTATTGTTGATTGTCATGACGCGTTGCTATGACAATGGAACTACTTGCAGTGACGTTGTAACGTAGCCCTGCTCTGGCTCTCAGGCTATGGAAAATCGAGCTGGTTCTTAGATAATTGGCGAGTAGAACCAGCACCGAACTGGCTATAACACCAGCCCAGAACCAGCACCTGGTTAGCCTTGGTGGAAAAGACATATATGCAGGTTTGGTTTCGGGGAAAATTTTATCTCTTGGGTGAAACTGATATATGTAAAACCGTGCTGCTCTGTTCTGACGAATGGAGATCGTTCAGCCCCCTTTTTTTTGCAACGCTCGGTTCAGCAGGGTTGTCCATTGTCTCCGGCGCTCTTTGCTATTGGAGGTGTGGAAATGCTTATCCGCTTACGACTTATACGCTGACGACGTCATATTGTATTTATGCAATGCTAAGAAATCAGTTCCCCCTCTTCTTGAGCTGTTCGAGTCTTTTGGTAAAATATCGGGGTACACGATCAACTGGTCAAAGAGTGAGTTTGTGCCTCTTCCGTTCAAAATAGTTAATGATCATTTCACCTACCTTGGTCTGACTATACCTAAGGATCCCAAACTAATATTTAAATTAAATTTTGCAGAGTTTATTTAAAAATTAAAACAAAATATTGAATGTTGGAAAATTCTTCCCTTATCAATCATTGGACGCATAAACTCAATCTCCCTTCCTAAAATTCTATATTTATGTCAAAATCTCCCCATTTATCTCACCGCAGCCTTTTTAAAGACCTGGACTCAATTATCTTGTCCTATATTTGGAATGGCAAAAACGCCAGAATTTTGAAGGCACACTTACAGAAATCTAGATCAGAGGGAGGGCCGGACCTACTTGTATTTAAGCACTACTATTGGGCTGCCAATGTTAGGGCATTAATGTTCTGGCAGCGGGGATCCTTGGATAATCAGACACTTACAACCCCTTTGTGGCTTAAGATGGAGGCCAACTCTGTGAATAATACTTCACTGCCAGCTATGTTATTTTCCAAGTTGGAAAAGCCGGGGTCTCATAAGAATTTGTGTTTTGTGGTAAAACAGTCAGTAAGAATCTTGAACCAGGTCCGGTGCTTTCTAAAGTTACCAAATACGTCAGTACAAACACCTATATGATTTAACCATTGCTTTCTGCCTCCTTGGCAGGACATACTGTACCATGACTGGAGAAAGAGGGGCTTGGTTTCAGTCAATAATCTGTGCATTGACCGTAAATTTGCATCATTCAGCCAACTGAAAGGAAAATACAATCTTCCTAATTCCCATTTTTTTCGGTATTTGCAGGTTAGGCAATGTGCTCAATCAAAAATTGAAGACTTTCAAAATCTACCCCTAGAGCATGACATTTATGATATTTGCAAGAGCCCTCCTTTCTCCAAGCGTATTATTTCAAGAATTGTACGCCTATTTGATAACTGCATTGTTGCGCACACTGTGAAAACTATGGATACTTGGAAAGAAGAGTTAGGTGTGAAACTATCTGAATCCATGTGGAACAAATGTTTGTCTAATATTCGTTCCTGCTCTTTAAACAGCAGACACCAACTAATTCAATTTAAGATTGTACATCGCTTACATTATTCCAAAGTCAGATGGCACAGAATATATGCATTGGCTTCCCCAGTGTGTGATAGATGTAATGTGTCAGAGGGTACACTGTCCCATGCTTTTTGGGCCTGCTCTTCACTGGCAAGCTTTTGGTCTAGAATATTTGATTGGTACTCCAAAGTGTATCAGCGGCCCCTTCAACCCGAGGTTGGACTTGCTATTTTTGGCTGCTCACAAATAACAAAGACAATTCCAACTATAATGCGGCAACCATTGGAACTGGGAATGATAGTTGCCAAGAGACTGATATTGAAGGAATGGAAGTCTCCCACTCCTCCTTCCTTTCAGGTATGGGTCATTGAAATGCTATCCATAATACAAATGGAGAAACTCCGCACTGGTCAAAACATTTTTCTGTTCCTGGAACCCGTTTTTAACTTATTTTGAAAAAGCTAAATTACAGTAACTAATTGTGTTTCTGTATTAACAACCTTTCCTCCTACTGCTATATTGTATTGAATATGACTGTAAAGAACTGGCAATAGCTACATCTGAGCCCTGTTTGTTTGTTTATCTGTTTAATTTGAAAATGCAAATAAAATATATATATTGCCTGTGCAAAATAGACTCGGGAAGGAACTTGTTTTGGTGGATCATGTACTGTATATGTTCAAAAGTTGCAACAGGAAACTCAGATTGAACAGATAGTCTAGCTAGCTGTCTGGATTTACCAGTTACAATGGTACAATGGTTGCATCCTACAAGTTGTAGAAAATAAGGCGTGTTACTCCGTTGACATGGAATGGTTTTAGTCTTGTCAGAGCACCAACAGAATAGAAATACAAACTTTGAAGGCTTTTCCAATGACTTTGTGACTCCTAAATTGGGACGCAGTATGAGTTTACTTAGTGCCAGCATCTATTAGACATTTCAGCATTTCTTATTTTGAAGCATTTCCACACTGGCTGCAACATTAGTCTGCTACTTGAAATCTTGTTCTATATATTCAAAACAAACAAACAGAGAATGCATCAATTCCTGTGATGCAGATGGTTTCCCTGCAAAAGAACGACACAGCCCTGAGAGCGTACAACAGCAAATATATCAGCCCTCATGAAGCACTGCTGAGACCAAACAAGTTGGTCACAAGGTGTTCAACAGAGCAACCGAGGACACACAAATACAGTGAGTGACTGTCTGTCTGTCTGTCTTTTTGTTTGTCTCTCTGCTGTCTGCTTCGATTTGTATCCAGTTGTGGATCACTGCGTCTATCTCTGTCTTTCCCTATCCTTCCGTCACTCTTTTTCCACTCATCGTTTTTTTCAGTCTGTAGGCGTGTCTGTCAGTCTCTGTCAATCACTCCCTGCTGCTGCTGTGTGTGTTTGTGCGTGTGTGTATGTGTGTGTATGTTTCAATCTCATCTCCCACTGTCTTCATCTCTCTATCTGTGTGCCCTCTCCAGCTCATGTCTCTCCTCTCTTATCTTTGCCCATCTCGCTGTCAGTCTGTCTGTTTCAATCTGTCTATTTATCTGTTTATCTCGATCTGTTTTGGCTAATGTTTTTCTCTTCGAGGTTGTGCTGATGCGTTTCACGTGCACAGACACATGAACACACACACAAACACACACACACACACACACACACACAGAGACACCAGCCTGGCTTCCTGCTCTGGGCTCCACGGGGACATGTAAGTGGGACAAGGGGGAGACAACAAACTGATCAAACTTCAATCTAGGCTTTTCACTCTTTCCTCCCCCCCAACTCAAACTGCTGACACACACATGCACACACACATCCTCCATCCTCCTGTTTCCCTCCTTCTTTCCCTCCTCCTCTTCCTCGACACTCTCTCCTTTGCCCAGACCCAGCAGCCAGTTTGGCAGGGTCGGCTAATTTCAAACAAACATACACACACACACACACACACACACACACACACACACACACACACACACACACACACACACACAGACACACACACACACACAACCCATGGTACACATTTACACAAACAAACACATACTGAAAGAGAGAGGGGGAAATATGCAAAAACTTGAAAACATACACAAACAAGTGCACACACAAATAGACACACACAAGCACACAACCATCTAAAATGTTTAATTGGCTTGTTGACAGTAAAATATTTAAAAAGAACCATAAATAATATAAAGGGACATTGATTGTATATTTGCTGTGTGAATAAAACATGAACGCCCCGTGTTCTTCTGTCTCTTGCATGCTTCAACCAACTCTCCCTGTCTCGCAATCAAATTGAATTCAGTTTAATAAAGCTTTATTGGCATTATGTTTGATCAAATAACAATATATATAATAAAGAGTGACGTAAAAAATATACAACAAAAAAATATTGCAGGAAGTAAGACTAGTTTCTCTCTCTTGGCTCCCATATTCCCAAAACCCATCAGGTCACTGTGTCTCTAGTCTATGTCCACGACCTTCCACTTCCGGGATTGTGTTGGCGTTCTAACCTCCGGTGGATTTCTGAGGACTATGGTTAACTGCTCCTCAGATCTCTGCAGGGTAAATCCAGACAGCTAGCTAGACTATCTGTCTAATCTGAGTTTTCTGTTGCACGACTAAAACTACTTTTGAACATACACATTCCACCAAAACAAGTTTGCAGTGGCACTGTGGCTCCGCGGCTTAGCACCTCCCAATGGTTGTGATTGGTTTAAAGAAAGGCCAATAAACCAGAGCATGTTTTTCTCCCATCCAAGGAATGCTGTGTGGACTAGACCATGAAAGACTACGGTCTCACTGTCTGTTCACATATTCACACATTTTCAGACCTTAATCCATCTCTCTCTCTCTCTCTCTCTCTCTCTCTCTCTCTCTCTCTCTCTCTCTCTTCTCTCTCGTGTGCTTTCTGTGTGTATCCAATGGAATTTTTTATCAGCTTGATTTAACTGAAAATTTTAAATTCTGTCTTTCTCTCAACACACCATCTCCATTTTTCTTTCACTCTGTCTATCAAACTCCCGTATGGAGCCTGGATGATGTCACAAGGTTTTTGATTGCTGTTTTCAAACTAATAACTTATGGACACAAGTTGGTGTTTCAGTGTTTTCCATAAATACTGAATTCATTTCTCACGTAATATATTTAGGGGCACACATACCACGCGTATAAGTTGTCAAGGACTGCAACAACAGTGTTCTTCCAGCGTAGTGGAAACAGTTTGGGGAAGGTCTTTTTCCTTCTTGAGCATGATAATTCTCTTGTGCACAAACAGCGCTATAAAGAAATGGTTTTCCCAGTTTGTTGAAGAACGTCTCGGGTTACGTATGTAACCCGGTTCCCCTTAGAGGGGAACTCGAACTGCGTCGGTTACGACACTATGGGAACGCTTTTAGGCATAGTGTCGTAACCGACGCAGTTCGAGTTCCCCTCGAAGGGGAACGTCTCGGTTACGTATGTAACCCCGGTTCCCCGAGATAGGGGAACGAGACACTATACGACGCTATGCCTAAAGGCGTTCCCATAGTGTCGTAACCGACGCAGTTCGAGTTCCCCTCGAAGGGGAACTTGAGTGACACTGACTTCAGCCCCTCCAACACTTTTGGTGTAAACTTGTAAGTCGTGCAACATCAACACCCGAGCTCACTAATGCTCTCGTCGCTTAATGGAAGCAAATCTCTGCAGCCAGGTTCCAAAATCTAGTGGAAAGCAAAAGTATTCAAACCCACACCATGACATTTATCTTACCCTAACCAAACCTTAAACATAGTGTTGTCAGACTACTGATTTATTCTTAAACAGTGATTTGTAAAGGTTTGGAAGACAGGCAAATGATGTCGTCCTGCTGATAGGCTGTCCGATCAGAAAACGCTTCTATGTGGCGTTCAGGAACGGACAAGCAGCGTTTGTTTTCTTTTATTCTGAACTTATTTCTAACAATACTGTTTATTGTTATGTACTATAAATTCATCAGCACAGACAATTCATTTGGGAGCATGAATTGGTTATTTGTGCACAAATTAAGATGGCACAAAGTCACAAGTTTGTCAGAGGGCTTTCCAATCTGTACCTCATACAACAGGCTCTGTCCGCAGACCCTCGATTGAAATAAGAAAAAACTAAAAACATGAAAACTCTCACACGCTCTCTTTGCCATCTTTTTTTCTTATCTTTTCCTCCTTCTCTCTGTCTCTCTCTTTTTAATCGCTTTCCTAAGAACTACTTTGCTGTTTCTATGTTTTCCTTCTCTCCCTCCTCTCTCTTCCTCTCCCTCCCTCATTTCTCAGTTTTAATTAGCTGGTAGCCTGAGGTCAACCTCTGATCCTCTGCATTAGCACACACAAACACACAGTCACACTTACACTCGCACACATCTAAATACACTTTTTGTTTGTATGTGTTGGTGTGTGTGTGTTATGACAAGCATAACTGATTTCCTCGACTCTATTCCAACAGCAGATACATGTACTGATGTTTAAAATGTCGAGCATGAACATGACATAAAGTGTGTGTGTGTGTGTGTGTGTGTGTGTCTGTGTGTGTGTGAGTGTGCGTGTGTGTGTGTGTGGCCCTGTCTGCAGCCCCCCCCAGAGATTCTTGTGACATGCAACATTAGCAGTGACACAGAAACGATGCATCAGTTCCATTTCTTATGGCATGCGCACAGACACACAGACACACAGACACAGACACACACACACACACACACACACAAACCCCCTCTTCCTCTTCAAGAAAGTAATCCTGGACTTCTCTTCCAATTTGATGAATTTTTCATTTGGATTTTTTTACTCTATAATCATCAGTGAGAAAATGGTGTTTTAGTGAGCCACTGCTGCAGGGAGGAGGGAAAGGAGAGCGATCTCTGTGGAGTTAGACCGGGGTCTCGCTTTTTCAAGGCGGCTCTTTGCTCCCACATGTGGAGCCGTTGGACGAGTGCAACGTATGTGCACTTTACACATGTGTATGTTTTTGTCAGAAGCATTCTGAGTGTGTCTGTATCTATGTCTGTGCATGTGCTTTTATTGTCTGTTTGTGTACCTATACTGTACACACTTGTGCTTCTGTGTCTGCATATCAGTAAATACATTTGTGTATGTCTGTATGTGCAAGTTTCTGTGTGTTCAAGTGTGTGTGTGTGTGTGTGTGTGTGTGTGTGTGTGTATGTTTTTGAGACAGGGCAGAAGATTTTTCATTAGACAAAGTATGAGGGAGATGGAGGAATATGCCAAGGAGGATGGAGGGAGAAGAACCTAGTCACAGGACAATCAGGAGGTAAGCAGCACCTCGGACCATCAACACACATCCACACACTCATACACTGCATACACATTCACTGTACAAACACACGTGCGCAAACACACACACACACACACACACACACACACACACACACACACACACACACACACACACAAACACACATGCACAATACAGAAGACATAAGTGCTTAAAGAGGAGCTTTGCAGAAGCATGTGTACACACAAGACAAAGAAAACATGGAAAGTGTCCCATATTATACACTGAGTCTTTTGTTTGAGAGTGTAATTTACTTTAACCAGCTGCTGTATGTTCAAATATTGATTTGAACTGAAAATAACTCATTGTTCCGTGCTGCCTTGAAAGTTATTCTGGTTTTCAGTGTTGAAAGAAGTATTTTGATCTTTTACGGATTTTAGATGAAGTAAAAGCAATTACACAAATTGTAACTATGTAGTCGAGTATCAAAAGTATTATGTCCCTTATGTCAGAGGGAGGTAAGTATTTTAGTTTAATTATCTATAAGAGATCCACAGTTTTGAACACCAGTGGAGCTGGGTTGTAATTTGTGAATCTTGTGCTTGAGCGAGTAAAGGGGTCTGGCTAGTTCACACAGCATTCTGGGATAGGAGAAAAACATGCTCTGGTTTATTGGCATTTCTTTAAACCAATCACAATCATATTGGGCTGTGCTAAGCATGCCTTTAAAGGTAACAGTACGAAAATGAAACAGGTTATCTTCGCTGTGTGAGTAGCTGGTTTAGGTGACAATTTGTCAAGCATATTTGGCGATGTATTAGTGGATGTATTTTTTAATCCACTATGTATTAGTGGATTAAAAAATACAATCACTCTCTTTAAAATGTAATGAAGTAAACGTTAGTCTTTTAGTGGGACAAAGTGCTAATTCTCAAGTCAGGTACTGCAAAAAGACTAACTGTTGTGGTTTGAAAAGAAACATTTTTAAGTACATTTCTTGTAAATTTTAAGCTAATTTACATGCCTTTGGGCATTAGATATTATAGGATATTCTCCACTGTTTATTTTCTTATTTGCACTAATTAAAACTACTAAAGGAAACTCCTACTCTAAAAAGTAACCATTGAAAAACTGTAGACCTGAAAGAGTAAAGTGTTAAGTAATACTACTGATCATTGCATACTGACAGCAAGTGTGCTCGCATGTACTTGTATCTCTTTATCTCATTTCACAAATCCACTTTCAACCCCCCACCCCCCCACCCACATACACACACACCCGTGTTTACCCACAAACCCTTTTACATACAGCACACACATATCAAACCTTCAACGATAAGAATCCCGAATAGATCACTTCCTCTCGCGGCCTGAGAGAGCATCACGCTTAGAAACATCAGAATAAAGGCATGTTTTGTTCTTTTTCTCTTTTCACCAAAAAAAACACACACACACACACACACACACACACACACACACACACACGGCATCCTCTAGGGAGACACCATCATCCACTGTGTTATAGTGCCTTTCAGAATACATTTAGACACATTGTTCATTTGACTGCCTGGTGGTTAGTGCCATGTTATTTGCATAATGCAGTTTTTGTTTTATTTCATTTTTTACTTTTCTGCTTGGAGGAGAATTTAAGACCATTTTATCTATTTAACTGTTGATATTAGCCATAACTTTCTATAAACTATAAAAAAATCTTCTACACACTGTATATTATTTATATGTAAATCCCCTTTCCAAAAACCCACTAAGAGTACGTGTCCATATACGCGTTATTGTTTATGCTTCCCAGCATTGCACGCTAGTGGGCTTGCCACAAGTTTCTCTTCAGTGACCACTGACAAGCCAAGAAGACAGTCTCCACCCTCCTTTAACCGCCATGGCTGCAGCTGATTGGACGAACACATCAAGTGAGGCTGGCTGCTCCACAATTTGAAAAAGGACCATAATGGCGGCTTGTTCGGAATACGATCACTTATTTTACCAAAACGTGTTTCTAAAAACTTTTTAAGGTAGAAATAAGCCATGCACTCGCTGAATCTGTCTTCATTTCAGCTCAACAAAGGTCAGTTTAAAAGTTTTTTGACAGCTTTTGAGAGGCGGTGAGCCGAGCTGGCTGGATTCAACTTCATGCAACTTTATACCAGAATGCTGGTGTAGTCAAGTCACGAGTGCAAGTCGAGTCTCGAGTCCCCAGTGTTTGAGTCAGAGTCCCCAAAGAAGAGTCTGAGTCGAGTTTTAGTTGAGTCACCATTACCTGAGTTACCGGGACAAATGACTCTCACTGTAATTCCATTTTTATGGATGAAATAAACTTGACTTGAATTGACTTGACTTGCAGTAATCATGTGTATTTTATCGGCTCCAGATCCGATCAGCAGTGATGGAGACATGACACCTGTGTGGCCATGCAAATTGATGTCCCTTTTCTGGCCAGATGTTTCTGTCTGTAAGTTCTGTCATCTTGTCCACAAATTCAGTCCGTGTCCAGCTGATGCAGAGCATGGACAATGTTCCTAATTAGTCGCCACATAGTTTGGAAGAGAGACTGAATAAGTAACAAATAACTGCGGTAACATTTTAACTGGCAATCCTGCTGCTTTCAACTGTTTACTAACCCTGTTTTCGTTTGTGTACATGGAACATGACCCACCATAAAAAAGAAAGGCAATGGCAAAGGAGCCTATCGGCTATTTATAGCCAACACTCCAACAACACTTCCAACACTTTACTGAAGCTCTGTGATGCACATATTGAGTGAAATATTCAAACCCAAGACGCACTGTTGTTATGGCTGCACTGCTACTGTCAGATGCAAATATTGCTGCTGCCTTGCGCATCATTTTTTCACATTTCCACAAAATCTAAGCTGACATAGTTGGTATGCTTGGAAACGTTGGGATCTCCAGTACAATTTGAAATAATTGTGAGTCTATTTAAGTTTGTAAACATGGACCCACTTGCAAATCCAACAAGTCAAAATGTAAATTAAAAAAGAAATTGGAAACACAAACTATTATAGCTAATGAATGTTATGAAACTACACAGTGTACGAGTCAAGCATGATGATATACATTAGGAAATAAAGTGTTAGTGTAAGTGGACAGCTACATTATCAGGCTGTTCTCACGAACCATACATTCATATAGCTGCATAAAGTTAAGCACTGTAATTATTAAGCATTCCACTTCACTGCTGCTGTATGAGAATGCGGCTGGCCGCGTATAGGGGGCTCGTCAGGTGGCTGGGTGGGTCATAAAAACACAGAACTTTCAAGCCGGGCAGCAGAGTTTGCTTCCCAGGAAACACAGAAGACTTTCACCCAGGAAATGCGTGTTGCTTTAGAGCATATTTAATCCAAACCACAATCTTTTTCCTAAACTAGTTGTTTTGGTGCCTAATCTTAACTTTTGTCGCCACATAACGCTCACTGTTTGTCGCCCAGACGTAACTTTAATGTCTGCTGAAAGGACTCTGTACCCTGCTCAAAGTCAAAAATCATAAGTATTGGTGTGCATACCGCCGTTCGGCGTCATAGCGCTCAAAGCCAGCGTCACGTGACCATTCAGCGTTTGCTTAGTTTTGTTAGGATATTGTACGTATTGGTGTGCATACATTTTCGTAAATGTAAAAAGTGTTACAACCAGGATCCCTGCGTCCATGGCATTTGTTCAAGGCTTGCCCAAGTCTCATACTGACTCATTGGCCTGAATCCTACGAGGAAATTGTTACTGGGCTGCAGCAATGGAAAAACATCCACTTTCTCCTTTCCTCCAGAGCAGGAACTGCTATAGTATCCCTGCAGCTACAAGGCAATGTTATGGGTTTGCTGAAAAACTGCATTTTGATTCAAGGTTAGAACACTAGCTGACGCAGGGAAATATATTGCAGGGTAAAATGTTTTCACTTTGAAGCAGTGAATGAGAAATGAACAAATTGGCTCTTGTAGGATATATAAACAGTTATTTACTTAATGAAGAAGCAACCATAGTAGGACAATGACCACATGAGAAAATTGTGAATTTACCCTTAGTCTGATGGCCAATGATATGGGAGAAAGTCATTTATGAAAAATCTTTCATTTCATGCATGATCCACTGTGTTTAATCACTTTGTCAGACAAAGATCATTTTGTGCAATAACAATGAGTCCCATTTGTTTTAAGTGGATATTTGTTTTGCAATCACACTCTTCATATACTCTCAAGGTGCAGCTCCTTTCATGGATGGTATCGGTGCCGATACTGACCTTTTTAAAAGGTTTGGCTATCGGCCATATGTCACCAATCTACCAGTATGTCAAAAACAGTTTCGGCTCCAATAACGTAGTATATGTGTCTAATGCTAATCCTGAAACCAAAGGTGTCAAACTTGACTTTTGCGATTAGCTTTGCATACAGAGCTTGTGGAAGGTTGTTTTGAAACTGGTTGGGTAACATTTGATCACGCCTAATAAAGCTTTTGAAAGGAGAATGGCCCAGGAAAAGACGACTGTGTTTTACCAATCAACTTTTAGCAACTTGGGAGGAGCTACGTGGTTTGAAAATATGTCGAAGCATGTAATTAAAATGAGGGAAGCCTTTTCTATGTGGACACACAGAGGACAGTGAGTGCAGCATCAGCTCTTATCTTGATCTATCACGGCAGCTCAGTGCTGTTTGTAGGGTCTGCATCGGTTCACAACACCAGTAATCCTACTGCACCAAATGTGTGTGTTACATGTATTAGAGCAGGGGTCATCGAGGTTTTTTACACCAAGGACCCCTTAGCTGAAAGAGAGACAGAGCCGGGACCCCCCCACTACCATAATTCCTCAAATAAAAGCCGGGGCCTTTATTTACCTGAACCGCAGAAGTTACCCGGCTTTTTTTTGAAGCAGTTTTCTACTAGAGGCAGGCCTTTATTTCTAATTCCATCTGTTTGATAAGTATAACTGTTTTAGCGTTCCAGTGGGCAGAGATCATTCATTTTTTAGGAAACGTTTGCAAAAATATCACCATACACAACAGGCAGAAGGGCGACAGAGCAATTTTGTGTGAGAAATAATCAAACACCACCATTGTGTCAGTTTGAACCCTATAAACGTACCGGGTATTTATTTCAAATATCGGTACTACGGTATGTTGGTAGATTACAATAAGAGCATACAGCCCACCAGTATCTGATTAACACTACAGTGAGGTGACCAGATTTCTCAGACAAAATCCAGGGACATTTTCAGCTCAGAAGCGTATATACATCCAAAACATGTCATGTTTTAATTTTGTAAAACTTAAAACGGGGACACTAGATCCTACAGTGCCTTGCGAAAGTATTCGGCCCCCTTGAACTTTTCAACCTTTTGACACATTTCAGGCTTCAAACATAAAGATATAAAAATTTTATTTTTTGTGAAGAATCACCAAGAAGTGGGACACAATTGTGAAGTGGAACGAAATCTATTGGATATTTTAAACTTTTTTAGCAAATAAAAAACTGAAAAATGGTGCGTGCAAAATTATTCGGCCCCTTTACTTTCAGTGCAGCAAACTCACTCCAGAAGTTCAGCGAGGATCTCTGAATGATCCAATGTTGTCCTAAATGACTGATGGTGATAAATAGAATCCACTTGTGTGTAATCAAGTCTCTGTATAAATGCACCTGCTCTGTGATAGTCTTAGGGTTCTGTTGAAAGCGCAGAGAGCATCATGAAGACCAAGGAACCCACCAGGCAGGTCCGTAATACTGTTGTGGAGAAGTTTAAAGCCAGATTTGGATACAAAAAGATTTCCCAAGCTTTAAATATCCCAAGGAGCACTGTGCAAGCGATCATTTTGAAATGGAAGGAGTATCAGACCACTGTAAATCTACCAAGACCTGGCCGTCCCTCTAAACTTTCAGCTCAGACAAGGAGAAGACTGATCAGAGATGCAGCCAAGAGGCCCATGATCACTCTGGATGAACTGCAGAGAACTACAGCTGAGGTGGGAGAGTCTGTCCATAGGACAACAATCAGTCGTACACTGCACAAATCTGGCCTTTATGGAAGAGTGGCAAGAAGAAAGCCATTTCTCAAAGATATCCATAAAAAGTCTCGTCTGAAGTTTGCCACAAGCCACCTGGGAGACACACCAAACATGTGGAAGAAGGTGCTCTGGTCAGATGAAACCAAAATCAAACTTTTTGCCCACAATGCAAAACGATATGTTTGGCGTAAAAGCAACAGAGTTCATCACCCTCAACACACCACCCCCACTGTCAAACATGGTGGTGGCAGCATCATGGTTTGGGCCTGCTTTTCTTCAGCAGGGACAGGGAAGATGGTTAAAATTGAGGGGAAGCTGGATGCAGCCAAATACAGGACCATTCTGGATGAAAACCTGTTGGAGTCTGCAAAAGACCTGAAACTGGGACGGAGATTTATTTTCCAACAAGACAATGATCCCAAACATACAGCAAAATCCACAAAGGAATGGTTCACAAATAAACGTATCCAGGTGTTAGAATGGCCAAGTCAAAGTCCAGACCTGAATCCAATCGAGAATCTGTGGAAAGAGCTGAAAACTGCTGTTCACAAACGCTCTCCATCCAACCTCACTGAGCTCCAGCTGTTTTGCAACGAAGAATGGGCAAGAATGTCGGTCTCTCGATGTGCAAAACTGATAGAGACATACCCCAAGCGACTTGCAGCTGTAATTGCAGCAAAAGGTGGCTCTACAAAGTATTAACGCAAGGGGGCCGAATAATTTTGCACGCACCACTTTTCAGTTTTTTATTTGCTAAAAAAGTTTAAAATATCCAATAGATTTCGTTCCACGTCACAATTGTGTCCCACTTGTTGGTGATTCTTCACAAAAAATAAACATTTTATATCTTTATGTTTGAAGCCTGAAATGTGTCAAAAGGTTGAAAAGTTCAAGGGGGCCAAATACTTTCGCAAGGCACTAGATCTTAGACTCTGCTGCTGCTGCTACTTCATACTCCACTCTCCACTCCACTCCACCTCAGAGGGGAATGTTTCAAGATAGAATGTTGTAATATTTCAAGATAGAAAGTCTTAATATTTCAAGTCCTAATATTTCATAAGGTTGTAATGTTTACTGAACTACATTTATTTGACAGCTTTTGCTTTATTGCTTCAGGCTTGTTTCTGCAACAGCTCATTGAGTATTGGATACAACAAAAACTATTGAGGAAATAATTTCCTTTAACATGATGCAGTATTAAACGAGATCGCTGCAGTTGGTAGAAACAAGCTACAATGGAAGTTAATAAGATAATTGTCCATCTTGTATGTACGTTCATAAGTGCATGTTTCGCTACTGGCAGACTCAGATTAATATTCTAAGTGTCTGACAACAATTTGGAAAGGATTTCAAAGGAGGTTTACCTTTGTGTTAAAGATTAAGATCGTTTTTTAAAACATTAAAGTCCGCAAAATTGCGTTATCTAAACCCACCAGACTCCATGTAAATAATCAGTGATTTTAGCATCGTAAAATACGACTTTCTAAAACCTCTCTGAGCTCTGAGAAGCGCTGGTTCAGGCTGTCTTGAGGCTGTGTGTGTGTGGGGTGCGACTATCGGCTCCGTTTGGTCAGTGTTTTCTTTCTTTCATTCCAATTTCGGGTCTGTCAGTCACAGTGAAAACCGGGGACATTTCCGGCGACAGATCCAGCTGGGGACAAGTCACCAAAACCGGGGACTGTCCCCGGAAACCGGGGGCGTCTGGTCACCCTACACTACAGACAGTAGCTAGCTAGCTTTGTTTCTAGCTTAAGGCTAACTCTTTTCCTCCCACCTCCAGCTAGCTAGCTTCGTATCTAGTTTCAGGCTAACTCTTTTCCTCATTTCTAGCTCCAGGCTAACTCTTTTCCTCCCACCTCCAGTTAGCTAGCTTCGTTTCTAGCTCCAGGCTAACTCTTTTCCTCCCATCTCCAGCTAGCTAGCCGTGCTCTGCTCCTGTTGGCTAATCTTGTCCGCTCTTGTCCTTCTTTTTCTTCCAATCTCAGATCCTCCTGGGGTCAATGTCAAAATGTCTCGCAGCTTTTTCACCTGAGTTTTCCTCCGCATACTATAAAATGATTTTTGTTTTGTTGTTGAAAAGTCCGCCACTAGCACCAGAGCCCATCATTCTCTGCTGTCACTATTATGTCTTTTCCACCAAGGAAGTTCTGGTGCTGGTTCGGAGTCAGTGCCAAATATTGAACCGGTTCTTTGCTTTTCCACACAAATAAACCTGGCTCTGGGCCAAGAAAACCGGTTCCAACTCAGCACCAACTTAGCACTGGTCTAGAGATAAGAACCGGTTACGTCAGGTGCTGGGAGCGGGTCCCGGTAGGCTTTTTGTCGGGAAAATTGGGACCGCCCCGGTCAAAGGTGTTTTGCTTGACGCTACCTTCGCAAGCTAGCAAAAGATAATAATAAACGTTAAATCATGCGAGATAATTACCTTTCTTCTTGGACGTGTCCTCGGTCCATAGCGGTCACAAATAGCTGTCAAGGCCTGTCTTTGAATTCCAGTGGGAATTTGTAAAGCCAGGAGCAAAAGTATCGGGATGTAGTCCTCCATTATTATTGATTGTCATGACGCGTTGCTATGACAACGGAGGTACTTGCAGTGACGTTGTAACGTAGCACTGCACTGGCTCTCAGGCTATGGAAAATCGAGCTGGTTCTTAGATAATTGGCGAGTAGAACCAGCACCGAACTGGCTATAGCACCAGCCCAGAACCAGCACCTGGTTAGCCTTGGTGGAAAAGACATATATTAGACCCGTGTTACATCCAATGTGGCTACTGGCATCTAGGATCACCTAGGCCCTGGTGGCACACTTGGCTGAGTTCCACATACAGGTCACTGACTAAAATACCGGTAGGAAACTAGTACTTTACATGAGTACAATAACCAAGAAATAAAAGCAAGAATATGTTGTTGAATTGTTAATAAATTAAATCTGTTAAAATGTACATTACGAGAAACTTGAATGCACATTATATGAAAGGCACATAGGAGATTATCCACACGATTTTTTTCCCTGGCCTAAATTTGAGGCCGGCCTTTAGTTGTCTGTGTTGACGACGCTCCTGGTCACTATCTGAGGCCCGGCTTTTATTTGACTACCGGTCTTTATTTGAGGAATTACGGTACATGTATTGTATAAAACTGAGCTGCATATTAAAGTGGGTGTAGTGATTGATATTTAGGGGTCCAAGCCCGAAGGATGCGTGGACCGCTGTAACACAAAGCGTACGCGGTTCACACAGCAGGGCTGTGGAACCCTATTGTAATCGCTAGGTTTTCTCCTTTCCTTCTTCTTACTTTCCATTATTCTTCTCCGCATAAAACTGCCGCTGCAGCCTAAACCGTACAAAGGTGGCAACGCGCCATTTTCAGGACTGGTCCTAAAAGCCGCAAAGACCTCAGATGCAAAAATTGACCAACGTCCACCACTAGGTGGCGCTATAGCAGAAAAAACGCGTTTGGCCATATAACTCCCAAACCATACATCGGATATTTTAAAACCTTATATCCACGCGTTCCCTGGATCCAACTGAATCTCGTGATATAGGCCACTCCCATTTCCGCCTATACTTTTATGCCTGAAAAATCGCGATTTATCGAAAACCAACTTTTTCGAACTCCTCCTAGACCGTACAATGGATCGGCACGAAACTTGGCACACAATATCTCCAGACCAACCTGACAAAAAGTTGTATAAAGATTTTTAAAAGAATAAAAATTGAGCATATTACGCGCAAACAAATTTGTGTAGCTAACTACAAAAACACCGTCATTGCCATATCTCGGCCAAAATAAATGCTATCAAAGCCAAACTTTAGAATATTACTTGGTATGACCCTCTGAGGCTCTGAAACAAATTTCACAAAGATTGGCCACTAGGGGGCGCTACAGATACAAGTTTATATCTCATGAACCGCTCATCAGAATTTTACTAAATTTGATGGATACCATCTAGGCCCACTCCTGAGGTGGTCCTTACAGTGGGGTACTGATTAATTATAGTGGGCGTGGCCGATGGGCCAATGTCTGGATTAACCACTTTTACTAAAGTGAATTACTTGAAATTAACAAGGTAGATGTACAATGGGTAGCTGACCTAACTTATTGAATATTACACATGTGGACCACTAGGTGGCGCTACAATGACGTCAAATGTGTTTTTGCCTATAACTCCTACATTATACATCACACATTATAAATCTTGATGTCCACGTGTTCACTACATCAAGATGAGTCACATGATATAGGCCACGCCCGTTTCCGTTCAAAATTATTCTCGCAATATTGCGACAAGTGCAAAACCAACTTTTACAAACTTGTCCTAGGCCGTGCGACAGATCTGTACGAAACCTGGTGTATAGGATCTGCAGATGGCCTTGACAAAAAGTTGTATAAAGAATTTTGCTACGTAATTGTGTACGCATTTGACGACCAAGCAAAGTTTCTGTAGTAACCTACCAAACACATTTCATATCATATCTCGGCCAAATTAAAAGGTATCAACATATCACTTGTGAGCAGTGTTGACCATGCCTTCCCGATGCTCTGTACCAAATTTGGTAAAGATGAGCCATTAGGGGGCGCTATAATCAACATTTATTGGTTTCGTCAAAACACTCAATGTATTTAAATGGGATATTTGCAATTGCAATATCTCTGCCACAATAAATGCTATCGACACCAAACCTGTGACGATTGTTTGGCATGCCGCCCGGAGGCTCTGTACCAAATTTGGTAAAGATAGGCCATTAGGGGGCGCTATGATCAACGTAGACAATTTTGGGCCATTTTATCAAGTTTTTGTATCCAGCCTAGAAGCCTAGAGATTTTCTGGGTCATTGCGCTATTAATCCATTCCGTTACGTGCGCCTCTCGATGATTCCCGACGTTTGCCCTTTCGCTTTGGGTTCCACTTTCGTGCGCTTTCCGGGTCGCCGGGGTCGACTGGCGCAGGGAGGCTTGGACCCCGTTGTAACTGCGTGCAGTTCTAGTTATACATTATTGATACATAATGTTTAAATGTTAAACATACATGTGAAAGGCACAGGGTTTTAAATTAATGTATGTTTTCAGACATTTTAATTTTTTAAAAAGAAAAACGTAAAAACAATTAAGGAACAATAATTTGGTGGGCCCCCCTGGAGAATTCTGAGGACCCCCTAAGGGTTGCAAACCCCCTGTATTAGAGTACAAAGACGGTGATGGCATGTTTGTTCTCAAGCCGAAAAGTCTGTCTCCACTTTCTGTTAAGAAGTATGGTCACAGCCTCACCTTAGCTTATAGTATATACAGTATATATATGTATTTGAATCAGATTCAGATTTTACATTTTGGGAAAAAGAGCAAGGGTATAGTATCGGTACTCTGCATCGGTCAATACAGGTATCAGAATGTGTGAGAAAAATTTAGATTGTGCGTCCGAGGTTGCTCTGCACCTTGTACCAACAACCAGACGTTTCTGTGGTTATGTACTTGCTTTTCTAGAGATTTAACAAACTTAAACGTTTTGCAATTTTATTAGCTCAGAATGTTCAGGAGCAAGGTCCTCAAAAAAAGAAAGAAAGAAAGACATGCACAGTTATTTTGTCCCGTGGCCTTCCTCAGACTGTGTATTTCCCACATTGCAATAAGTGAAACAGGAAAGTTCAATGAGACTGGCCAGGGTTGAAAGAGATGTGTCACTGTCATGCACTGAAGTCTATTCATTCTTACGAAGACGTAGATCTTAAAACATGGCTCTCAAATATATATTTTTATTTCTCAAATTGCCTCAGTTATTTCTTGAAACAGCTGTCGTGTTTACCCCTTTCCCAGGTGGAAGTCGCTAATGTAGTCAAACAACTCCACAGCGGCAAAGCCCCAGGGATTGATGAGATCCGTCCAGAAATGCTGAAAACTCTCGGTGTGGAAGGCATGTCTTGGTTGACACGCCTCTTTAACATTGCGTGGAAGTCTGGGACGGTGCCTAAGGAGTGGCAGACCGGGGTGGTGGTTCCCCTCTTCAAAAAGGGGGACCAGAAGGTGTGGGCCAATTACAGGTGTATCACACTTCTCAGCCTCCCTGGTAAAGTCTACTCCAAGGTGCTGGAAAGGAGGGTTTGGCCGATAGTCGAACCTCGGATTGAAGAGGAACAATGCGGATTCCATCCTGGCCGTGGAACAACGGATCAGATCTTCACTCTCGCAAGGATCTTGGAGGGGGCCTGGGAGTATGCCCAACCAGTCTACATGTGTTTTGTGGATCTGGAGAAGGTGTATGACCGGGTCCCCCGGGAGAAATTGTGGGAGGTGCTGCAGGAGTATGGGGTGAAGGGGTCCCTTCTCAGGGCCATCCAATCTCTGTATGACCAAAGCAAGAGCTGTGTCCGGGTTCTCGGCAGTAAGGTGAGCCAGGGCTGCTTTTTGCAGATGATGTGGTCCTGATGGCGTCATCGGTCTGTGACCTTCATCACTCACTGGATCGGTTCGCAGCCGAGTGTGAAGCGGTTGGGATGAGGATCAGCACCTCTAAATCTGAGGCCATGGTTCTCAGCAGGAAACCGATGGAGTGCTTTCTTCAGGTAGGGAGTGAGTCCTTACCCCAAGTGAAGGAGTTTAAGTACCTTGGGGTCTTGTTCGCGAGTAAGGGGACCATGGAGCGTGAGATTGGTCGGAGAATCGGAGCAGCTGGTGCGGTATTACATTCCGTTTATCGCACCGTTGTGACGAAAAGGGAGCTGAGCCAGAAGGCAAAGCTCTCGATCTACCGGGCAATTTTCGTTCCTACCCTCACCTATGGTTATGAAGGCTGGGTCATGACCAAAAGAACGAGATCAAGGGTACAAGCGGCCGAAATGGGTTTCCTTGGGAGGGTGGCTGGCGTCTCCCTTAGAGATAGGGTGAGAAGCTCAGTCATCCGAGAGGAGCTCGGAGTAGAGCCGCTGCTCCTTCGCGTCGAAAGGAGCCAGTTGAGGTGGTTTGGGCATCTGGTAAGGATGCCTCCTGGGCGCCTCCCTAGGGAGGTGTTCCAGGCACGTCCAGCTGGGAGGAGGCCTCGGGGAAGACCCAGGACTAGGTGGAGAGATTATATCTCCAACCTGGCCTGGGAACGTCTCGGGATCCCCCAGTCGGAGCTGGTTGTAGCTCGGGAAAGGGAAGTTTGGGGTCCCCTACTGGAGCTGCTGCCCCCGCGACCCGATACCCGGATAAGCGGATGAAGGTGGATGGATGGATGTAGTGTTTAACAAGCGTTACTAAAACACAAAAGTGAATATGTTGGGGACTGCGTGTCAATACACATTTGGTGCTCTAATCAAGTGGGTATTTCTGGCAGGAAACTGGATAGTGAACAGTATCAATTCAAAATATTTCATATTCATGGTATCACAGGAACATGTCACATAGTTCAATGGTGACAGGTTTTGGGCAGCAGAGGCACACAGGAAGGCTTTGGCTTATTGTAAAAGGCAACATAGTCTGTAGAATCAATTCCTTGTTGGGTTTAGCTACAATTACAAACACAGAATATCACCAGTCTTATCTTTTCAGGTCAAAATGTGAAATACAGTTGTAAAGCCCTGCAATTTTTGAGATCAGCAAAGGGCGAGGGCGTAAAGTGAGGCTCCGCCTTGACAACTAAAGAACAAACATGGAGGCCGTCAGAATGTTAAGTGCTGCCTTGTCATTAACTCCATTTTCAAAGGTCAGTAGCACAGTCGAGGCGCTGATGAATCAAGCACTTTATTCCTTGGCTTATAAACCCCCCTTTCTATCTCGATCTGTCTGCATGTATGGGGGTCTAATGGTGGTCTAATCCTTGCACCCCCCTCTACCTCTACTCCTCCTACGTTTCCTGTGTTCCTCTCCCATTTCTCTTGTTTCCTCCCCTCCCCTCACTCTGTGGTTTTCTTTGGCCACTTAATGGAATGCATGGCATTTCCTCCCTCCCTCGCTCCCCCCTCGTTCTTCTTCTCTTTCTCTCCTCCTACACGTCTCTCTCTCTCTCCATCCTCTCCCCCTGCCCCCGCCTTCCATTAATGAAACGTAAACTTTGACATTTGTCAACAGAGTCTTCCCATCAACAATTTGCAGGATCTGGGGGTGGATGGTTCACTGTAGCGTGGCGTCTCCGGGCTAAAGCGCCACTCGCAGCGAGCCCTGACCCCTCCTCACCCTCTCCTCTCACTCTTTAGTTTATTTGATAATTCTTCTGTGTTTCCATTGGTTCTCTCATCATGTTTCCCTTTCTTTCTTTCTCTTTCTTTCTTTCTTTCTTTCTTTCTTTGTGTCCATTCTTTTTACCTTACTTTTGTGCCTTTGGTTCCCCCTCTGTGTGGCTTGATAATCTCCTTTTCTTTCTTTATCCACTCTCTCCTTCCGTCTTCCTTTAATTCAATTCTCCACTGACCAATAATCTGGTTTTTCTTTTTTTTTTCTTTCCACCGAGCACCCTCATTCTCACTCTCTCTCTTTCATTCCCCAAGTTCATTGATAAGGTCTTTGGCCCTTTTCCTCCCCATCCTTCCCCACCTCCCCCCTCGTGTTTCATATTCCAGTCCTCACAGCTTGAATCAATAGCAGTTTCGCAGCTAATTCCACAGCTCTACATCAATACCCAAAGGCTCCTCTCTCCATCACCCCCCTGCCTGCCTACTATGAATATTCAAATGCATATTATAATAAAGTGGTTTTTCTAAATGCATTAGCACGCAGACGGGAGAGGGGTTCAATCCAAAATGAAATTTGCAACTTGATCCACAGAAACAAAGCGGAGACAATGCTTTATAGGAAATGAAAGTTTAGTTTGGCTTAGGATTCTCTTTATTTCACTGACTGATGGACTGTAGATGATGATGTTGTTTTGTGAATGTGGGGATCGAGTTTTTGGGGTTGAAACTGCGGCAGAGGCAGAACAAAGCAAGGCCAGAGTGTACCACTGAGAGCGTAATGAAGTGGTTTACTGCATGCAATATCAGGCACGGACGGGTTTTATCTCAAAGGCGAGATTTGGTAAACTGGCACGCACACTTACAGAGTGATTGACAGCTTTAAATTTAAACAAAAGAAGAGCGAGGCAAGCTGGTTGTGTGTGTCTGAACAACAAATAATCATATAGACTGTAGGTTTTTGATACTAGAGGGATTTTGAATGATTGTCTTCAGGAAATGTTTTCTTCAGAATGTCTGTATTTTGAAAGTTCACACTGCAGAGGACGGACCAGCATGTGCCATCAGAAACACACGACTTTCTTTATTTGTTTCTTTCTTTTTTCTCCCCCCCCACTTCTATATTTTATCTTATTTCTTTTTCACTATATTTTCTTCTCTTTTTTCTATCCTCATACATTTTCCCTCCTTCTATCCCTCTATTCATCCCTCACTCTCCCCAGCAAATCCAAAAGTTGTGTCGCCATAGCAACAGCTGCCGTCTGCGAAAATTACCGAAATCCCCCCGCCCTTTCTATTTTTTTTTTTTTTTTTTTTTTTACTGTGTTCCCAGTGACATTCAATAGATACTGTTTTGATGTGGGAACAAACAATCAAGTCAGGGTGGTGAAAAAGAAAAAAAGAGGGGAGTGGGGTTGATGTTAGGGGAACGAAAGAGCAGAGCAGCAGAGCAGAAAGAAAAGAGGAGGGATTAGAGGTGGTAAAGCCTGGTGGCCAGACAGGCAGCCAGTCAGCCGGAGACAAATGGAGAAAAAAAAGAGTAGGACAGAAAGCAAACACAGACAGAGACGGACAGAGGAGAACAACCAGACAGACAATATCCTGCATAAAAATCATGCAGATACATAAAATACTAAGCAAATGAATAAACAAAGAAAGAGTAAACAAAGAAAGGTAAGCCAAGGGCCAGACAGACAAACAGAGAAGCAGACGGACGGATGACGGACAGACGGAAAAGACGGACCCAGTGAGACAGCCAGGGCAGCATTTGAAACAGGTAGCAGGCAGAGAGGAGACAGACATGTGTCGCCATGGTAACACTGAAACCAGTGAGTAAAGGAGAGAGGGAAAAAGAGGTGGTGGTGGTAATTGGGAGGGTAAGCAGGAGAGATATAGGAAGCATGCCATCCCCATGGTAACACAAACGGAGGGATCCTGATAGAGAAGCGAGGCCAACACACACACACACACACACACACACACACACACACATAGAAAACATGACAAAAGGCACACTAAGAAAGTGGGGAAACCTCGTTCTTCATATCCCAGCATCCCTCTCTTCGCCTCCCATCCCGGTGCAGTGCTTCAGCCTGATTTGCATCACCGTGTTTATGTTGTATGATGTGTTTATGAGAAGCCTGAGCCCGCTTCTATCTGGCCAATTAGTGCCTCCAACATGCCATTTGAGATTGCCAGACTTTGCCAGCTTGCAGCAGTTTTATCTCAGTGATGAAGAAAGCAAGTAGTTGTGGAAAAACCCTGACGGATGGTGACATTATTACAGCTTGCAGCATTATTCTGGGTTGGATGGCGTACAAGGCAATCTGTTGTCTTATCGTGTGTGTGAGACAAGGCCAGTTTCCAGGATCATGGCTGAGCCAATTCAGCAAAGACAATCGCATTCAATTGAGATAAAGCCTCGGTGGAAATTATGTAGCTGGGAAACTTCCCCAGAATGCTTATCAGACGCTGGTAATTACTCTTCAGCAAACACGCCAGCAGATTTGCAACTATTAGAGTCGAAAAAGAGTCACCAAACACATCCTGCGGATTCACACTGAGAGCTAGTAGTGGCATCGTGGTCTCAATGAGCCCACTGTCACTGAACAGAACAGAGCACATCATGGGAAACAATGCAAAGAGCTAGCAGCTAATTGAACCAGCTACTCCAGTTGGTGCCTACTGCTTCTACACCTCAGCAGGAGCTGCTACACCTGAGCTCAGATGGAAATATAACTTTGTGGACCAATAAAATGCTTTTGGATAGTACTTTTAAAAGTGAAATGGCCACATAAGTAATTTTGCTCCTTGTTTTATTTAGAATCCCCTCTTACAAACTCCATCAGTATTCACATAGCAGTGCATGTTCTTCAGAATGCAGATTGTTACCGCAGGTATCATTGAAAAATTCCCACTTTCTCTGACGTATTTACCATTGTGTCGGGTCATTAATGCATGCTCAACTCATAATTACTATATTTTCAACAGCACTTTCAGCAGCATAATTGCAGTGTAAGGCAGATGGCTGTTGGCTAACTGGCTTGCAGTTACGCCTAATGGCTATTTGCTATCGGTGTAAAACAGGCTAATGGTTCACTGGCCAGCAGCTATAGCTTAAAATAGGCAGCTGTCCTGTGTGGGCTCAGCCAGATTTGAAATGACTATGTGCTCCTCATTATCTGCTGCTGTGAAGTCACCACACATTGACTGTCCCTAAATAGCAAAAGAAGAAAGTGATGAAAAAAAATGTCCTGTCGGATGTCTGCGTTCACTGAAGCTGAATTCAAAAAGGTTAATTTATGCTGAAAAACTGGACCATGTTTATGTGACTGATTATAATGGCTGTTCCTCATGGAAAATAATTATCCTGGTGAAGTTGAGTATAACAAATGCAAATGTTAATGATTGTATATGCCATAACTGCTGTTCAAAGCCAGACTGTGTGGATGTTTGTATGCAGCATGCTTCACAAAAGACATCCATGCTGTTTTTTGTCTGCAATTTTATCTTTCAACTCAAGAGGGAAAATAGGGGGAGACGGAGAATGAATATTCCTTTTCAAACAAGGAGACTAATTACAAGGGATTAAGTAATTGCATGGGGAAAAGTGAGGAAATCTTTCTCAAAACCTTTTGTTCCATACCCTATTAATTTTACTCTGCTCCGTCTAGTGTATAACGGCATTACAGTATGTGAGCTGTTTCAGAGGACAAATCTACAAGATATTTTCTGTGCTGGTAAGAAGACAGCAGCTCATGAAGGCAGAGGCGCAGTGTGATAGACTCAATTGAGGCTGAAAAGTCATGCACCCACACACTCAGAGGAAGCAACTTACAGAGGAACTTTACAAAGGCAGTATTATATGTTGGAAAAAGTTTGATCAAAGTGCACTACCTTTTTATAATTTAAAACAAAAGCATTCCTAGGCTGCTGATGTGCTTTTCAAACACTCTTTCAAAAAGTATGTATAACATATAAGAAGTGTGAGTCAGTATCAATTGTTAACAGTTCTTTTAGTTCCCCTGTGTCAAGGTCTAGAAGTAAAGTTTTAAAAGTTAAACACTGAAAACACACTGGTCCAATGGTAAGTTATTACTAGTATACAAGGAAAGCATTCATAAACTAGCACTCAGAATCAGAAAAAGATTTATTGGCAGATAAGTAGCACTTACTAGGAATTTGCCTACATACATACAGTACATAAAACATATTTAAACATTAATATGAAATAACCAAACAATAAAAACAGAAACAAATAACACATACATATACCTATATAACATTAAGAAAAAGAGACTGTATGGATTAGTGCAAAAATGTTGACAGATGTGCAAAAGTTCAGGATGTAGAATGTGCAGAGGACAGGATATAGTATTAAGATTCAGTGTCAGTGGGGGACCAGGGACTTGTTAACGAGGCTGACTACATCATCACGTGGGTTTTGTTTCTATGACTATGTCAATAATGTGACCTAGGTAACTAACTTAACACTACTTCAAAAGAGGGTTGGTGGCACCCTGCTAGCTGTGCTCTTTGGGAACAATTGAAAAAAGATGCTAGCGCTCAGAAAAAAATGGTTGGCCCAAAAACCTGTATTCTGTTCTTTTGTAAATGATGACTCCATTTAACAAAAGAAAATGCAGGGGATGCTTCAGGGCGTGGCTACCTTGTGATTGACTAGTCGCTACCACGGCGACCTAAAAAATAAGATAAAGTCTTAGCAATGCGTATCCATGGCACTGGGTACATTTAAATAGCCCTGAACTTGTTGTGGGTGTTTTTGTCTTAAACTCTGTCCCTTTCACAGTTTGTTTTCAGTTCATGAAAGTTAATTGTATCATTAATTGTATAACATGACAAAATTACGTCCTGTCATCATCCCGATACTAGTACTTCCCCGTCCTCTCGTATCCTCTCTCTGTGTCAGTTGCTCTCCCCGTGATACCGCGCCTCTTTTTGTTCTGTTTGGGCTGTTTGGTCCGGGAGAGGTGTAATCTTGGTTCGGCTCAAACGGAAAAGTCCAAAAGTCTGGACCAAACAAGGTATGTGTGAAAGCCCCATTAGTCACACAAACAAGTAGGTGATGTTACGGTGGCTACATCCACTTCTTTTATTCAGTCTATGGTTGAATATCTGCCTTTGATTAGGAAAAGTGACTCCGCTACATTTCAGAGAGAAATATTCAACTTTTAACTCCACTACATTAATCTGACAGCTTTAGTTACTTTACAAATCAAGATTCTTGCACCCAAAACATGTATTTTTATAAATAAATTAAAAAAAAATTCTACAATAAGTACTTTTACTTTCAATACTTTAAGTACATTTTCATAATGATACCTAGACAATAAAATCTAAAGTTTAAAGTCTAACAATAAAAGAAATACTATTCTTAAAAAAAGAAAGAAAGAAAAAACATTCGAAATTGCTGTACTGAAGTTAACCTGGCTATGTCTCTCCTCTTGTTTGCAAATGTTCATTTTAATCTCTTAGATCCATTTGTAAGGGTACTAAGCACATTTCTTTATTTGCTGGTCATGGAGTTAGGACTCAGGAACACATCGGGCAGCTTTTGTATTGATAGAGGCCAGTTAAGGTGCTTCAAGCACATAGAACTGAGTAAGTTGCTGAGAAAAAGGACCTTTAACCCTTCTTCTACTCACACTTTTGTCATTGAAACTCTCAGCACATAGAAGCACATAGAAGTACAAATAAACCCAAACGTAAACGATGATTTGCAGTTTTAGTGTACAACTTGCTATTCAAGCATGCTATTCAAAATGGAAGTGGCGGAAATAAAGATACACTAGCAAAAAGTCTAATTGAGACCTTTCAATCATGAATGTAGTTCAACAGACATCAGCGGCATATGATGCACATCACAACACATGCATCTGTTTTTTATTTTTTATATAAGCCAACGTACTGTTTTTCAGCACTGATGCACATCAACGGTCCAGTAAACAAGCAATTGTATCATGTTGACTCCCAGTAGCCCATCCAGGCTACTGTACCATGACTACCTCCTCTGTCTGTTTGATATGCCTGGTGGGTGCTACAGGCATCAAATGATACCACAGTATGTTACATGAATGGTTAATGTTTCCCTTAAGTGGACTTCTATGTCCAAACTCATCCTAAAATATAATGTTCCCTAAACTAAGGGCCTTTTCACACCAAGGTCTGGAAAAAGGATCATGTTTTTGTTTGATCTGCTAAGTTTTGGTTTCACACTGCAGTTATGCAAGCACACTAAAGAGCTATACATGACATATGTCCTGTCATCATCACATATGTGAGCTGTGATTCCCTATACTTAATTGTAACGGGCTTCCCTGTCCTCTCGTATCCTCTTTCCCAGAAGTCCAAACCATCCAACAACTTTCCAAGGACTGTGGTTCAGTTTGATCTCAACCGGGACCATCTCTTTTTGTCTAACCAAATTCCGGTCCAGGGGAGGTTTCACACCTGTAATTTTGGATTGGATCTAACTGAAAAGTCTGAATGTCCAGACCAAACAAGGTAGGTTTGAAAGTACCCTAAACTAAATCCATACTCAAACCAGAATAACCTCTCTGTTTGTTACTAAAGGCTATGTGAGGTCTCATACATATCACATTCATATTCATATATTCATATATTCCTATACACATTCTAAATACGCTCACTCTGTTTCTACAGTATACCATCAGTGTGTGTAGGATGAAGAATCTGGACAGTCTCCCCCCACATGACCCATGTCACCACGTAGCTCCAGTTCTTTGGGGGAAACAGATGGAGGCCTCTGTGGTCAGAGCTGTCTGAACTCAGGGACTCCCAATCAATCGTCTCCCTCTGTCTCTGACTCCCCGTTTGTGTTTCTCATTGCTCACTCACTCTCTCCACACAGCGGTGGAGGTCAGGTGTGGTCAAGAGCTGAGAATGGACAATCAGGGTGCAGCCAAAGCCACTATGATCACTGCAGCTCATCTCTCTCTCTGTCTCTCTCTCTCTCTCTCTCTCTCTCTCTCTCTCTGCTGGTTCTATACACTGCAGCCATATTACCTTGGTTACCCTGTCTTTATCTCACATGTACAGTGCTGAACAGTAGAGATGGTCAGATACAATTTTTTCCGGCTGATATTGAGTACCAATACCAGTGTTACAAAAAAAATACATATACAATATTTTTTAACAGCTGTATACAACTATCCCTGTATGGATGTGATATGGTTACTATTATTGTTGTACGGTCTGGCTCAAGTTAAACCCTTTGTAAAGCATGAACAAGTACAGAGATTACATATAATGAATGTCAGAGAACTTCCTTTTATTATCTACTTGGACAGCCACTCACAAAGAATATAAATAAACTACTTTTTTGTATTACGTGGTATCGGAATCGGTGCATAGACCCATAAACTCACCAATACCAGTACACGCAGATTAGGCAGTATTAGAGGTATTTCAGATACTGGTATCAATATTGGGACATCTAACTGAGCAGTACAGCAATGCCATTTTAAACGCATAGTGTAAGGGATTAAAATTACATGAATACTCAAGTACTTTGATATTATGGGCTGACCAGAAGATAGACAGATTTATCTCCTTGCCTTCAGATCCAAAATCTGCAAATTCAAGAATCATCTGTTTTTCTTCAGCACTGGACGGCACTTTTGGAGTGTTGCGTGCAGTCACCGGGGCAACTGCTGATTAAATCTCTTTTGTTTTACCACTTGTGTTAAATGTAGAAGATGTTACAGTTGTGAGCCCCTGATTTCTTAATTATCTTTTCCCATTGTAAATTACCAATTCAAAGTTTTCTTTGATATCCTCAATGTTGCTTAAATATAAACACATAAGTCTCCTGGATTTGTTAAAAATACCATAGATTCATGGTATTGCTATCAGGTTTAAAGATTTCTTAGACATATTTCCTATCAGTTTGGTATTGTGGATGGCTTTAAACTAACATCTAAAAAAAAAGTTACCTCCCCTTTGCCTGTCCAGAAAGTTTGGCCCACCCATGAGAGAGAGACATCATGGCATGAAACGAGCAAAGTCACAGTTGGTCAAGGCCACCCCCCTCTCTCCATGCACCCCCCACCCCCACCCCCCGACCGCTTCCTCAACAGACCCTTTGCAAACACGATCATGTAGCTAGCTAGTGTTGTGTTTTAAAAAGATACAAAAAAATGTTCTGTAAGCAATGTACAGTATTTCTGTTTTATGTAGGCCTGTATTCTGCAGCCAGATTGATCCAATACTGATAGCCCTAATTAGCATTCCACTAATTAACACAAACCCAATCTTCTAAAAGTTGTTGATCAGGTCAAGTCTGGCATTTAACATATAGAAAGAAGCCTTCTGCTTCACAACAGGAATTAACCTTCTGTCTCCACCCCCCTGCTGTCTTAGACTAGGCTATGACACTACAATGATGATTAACTGTATTTCTGTTAGAATTTCTCATTTACATGATAGAACCTTTTGATCTGTGTCCAAAAATGACCCCAAAGGGGCAGAGTTTAGAGCCATGTCCTTCTCATTGGACAGCGAAGAAGCCAACAAGACATGTCCTACACGTCGCCATGCCAACAGCGGACCAATGAAAAGGAACTACCCAATGATTCGGGACTGTTTGATGTGTCTCTGAAGAGGGAACATCGGCTGCAGTGTTATTATATTGTGTGTCCTACTGTCTTTGTCATATCATCTTCATCATGCTGTTTCATTAAACCTTTTGTTAGTTCTCATTTGGAACTTTAGCCTCTCTCCTTCCTCATCAAATCAAAGAACACTAACAACACTAACTAGGTCAGTGAATACCCCATGACAGTTATGTGGGTCATCATCTGGTTGAAATGTTAGCAGGAACAGCTGGTTAGCACTGCAGCTAGCTGGTGAGGATACTTTTATTATTATTTATCAGTTATTTAAAACAGAAAGGCAATACATACACATGCTTGTGTTGGTGAGGATTACTCTGCAGATTGTGTATGTGAGACAACGAACACAAACGCGTCACATTTGTGCCATCCGTCTACAGCATAGCTCTTCCGCCGTCCGTCATGACGTTCATAATTTGCGCGAGTAGAGCGTGATGTCACGTGCAAAGGGTCTACAGTTACAGACACAGAAATGGAACAGAGGGGGGCTTGCCCCTTATGACCTCATAAGGAGCAAGATTCCAGATCGGCCCATCTGAGCTTTCATTTTCTCAACGGCAGAGCAGGATACCCAGGGCTCGGATACCCAGGGTTTACACCTATCGCCATTTCTAGCCACTGGGGGACCGTAGGCAGGCTGGGGGAACTCATATTAATGTTAAAAAACTCATAAAATGACATTTTCATGCCATGTGACCTTTAAGACAAATTCATTCTTTTTTTAGGATTATTTTTGGGTTTTTTTCAGCCTTTTTTGATAGGACAGCAGAAGACATTAAAGTGAAGAGAAATGGAGGAATGACATGCAGGGAATGACATGAGTCAAACCCGGGCCATAGACCTCTATATATGGGTGCCCGCTTAACCAACTAAGCTATCTGGGCGCCCCAAATTCCCTTTTTTAACGGCATTAACTCTTTGGATGCGTGATTAATGTGTGATTTGGGTCTCGGGCCGCTCCGTAGTTTAGGAATTCAGGAAGCAAGAGCTTGAGCAGAAATGGATACGTGTAAATAGACTGTATTTATATAGCACTTGTCTAGCCTTAAGGACTACTCAAAGCACTTTAACATAGTACAGGAAACATTCACCATTCACACACATACTGTACATCATCACACACTGTGGCCAAGGCTGGCGTACAAGGTGCCATCTGCTCATCAGACACACACATATTTAATCGTAACACACGCAGCATCGGAAGTAATTTGGGTTTCAGTGTCTTGCCCAAGAACACTTGAACATGGAACTGCAGGGTGGATCGTTTCCTTCTGATTGGTAGGCGTCTGCTCTACCACTGAGCCCCAGCAGCCCCATGAAGAGAAAATCTTTTGAATGTCAAATTGAGTTAAAAAGTTTTTTCAGATGGTTTGTTCTACAAGTCTAAAGTTATTTGCGTGTACTGTGTCTGAGTTACCACTGGAGTACGTTGAGTCTCAAATACCATGTTGGCCAAGCATATGGCCGATGCAAAGAACCCAAAGGCATGCCATGCTGGATAGTGCAACAGAGTTAACCTTTACACGTGTAAAGTGGGTGCTACATTGTGTAAAAATTACCAAGTAATGTTCCATTCAGGTCAATGTGCCCATCTTTTGTTGCTTGATAGGCTTGAGGTTGTCATATGATGCTATATCACTTTGAGGTTATTCTGGAGATTATTCTACACAATATTTGTCATTGTGTCTGATTGTTGCAATAAAAATTAAATATTTGCACAAAGCAAACATATGTATCCACTCCCATGTTGATGAGAGCTACAAACTTATAAAACTTAAAAAATATCCCTATCCCTATACATTTAGAACAGATACAAAATATGCGATTTATTGCTCTTTATTGATTGACAGTCCACTACACTACACATAATACATTTCCATAAGTCTCAGCTGTCATTTCTATAGAGAGGTGCTTCCTCTCTATAGAAATGGTCAGGGTTATAAATCACAGCTATAGCAAACTCTGAATGTTTCATCTTTGCATTTGGGAACAAAATACTATGGCAAAGCTGTAGCCTGGTTCCAGATCTCTGAATCACTGCCCACATCTCTCATGTGTGCAATTCATATAGGGGGGTGTTCATTTCTGCAGGTGGAGAAACAATTTAGAGCTTTGTAGCAGGAATAAAGAATGGGAACATCAAACCTCATAGGTTGGCTGCCTAGCTACAACCATTACAACTAGTGACACAACACAGCTGCACGGGTGGATGCAAGTCAATTTACAGAAATAACAACTCTTTTAATCCAACTATTGCTCTGATCTTTGTTAAAAACATAAACGGAACTGCTCCTTTTAGCCTTTGGCTTTTGACTTTAACCTTTATGTTTAAGCTGAACGTTTGTAATGAATAGTTTTATGCCCATCCAAGTCTTGGATTTGCCTCACATTGTTTATACAGAAAATAATCAGCACTTTTACAACCTCCCATTTCTAAGTAATGTAATCACTTTTTCAATGGGCAATTCATTAAATCTTTTAATTAACTTTCCCAACACTACCCAATTACTGTTCATTGCAGTGCTGTAAATTCACTCTTCCTTTGCTTATCTTGCCTTTTACATTTTCTCTCTAAATGTTTTTTGTAAAGTTTCTCCAAGTGCTTATTCCTCGCTCTTGCTCCGTTGCTATGGTAACTCTCTCTCTCTTTCTTTCCCTCTGTCTCTCTGGTACACCCCACTTTCCCCTCTCGCTCGCTCTCTGTCTCCAGCAGCTGGTTGGATGGTTGCTATAGAAACAGACTTATTTAAAAGAAGAGCTAAGAAATTACCTTTTCCTCTCGCTCTCCCCAACACGCTCTCTTTTGCTACTTCTCTTCCTCTCTCTTTCACTTTCTTTCTCCATCTCCATCTCACTCGCCCTCCCCTTTCTTCTCCCCCTCCCGGCCTCTCTCTCTCTCTCTCTCTCGCTGTCTCTCGCTTTGCCTCAATCACAAGCAAGCAGACCTACTCTTTTATTTTCCTTTGGCCCTTGCCGTACATTGTGGATTAACACACACACACACACACAAAAACGCACAAACCTACAGTCTCTTTCTTTTATTCGTGTCTGTTAGCTGAGCTGAGAATCCCCCACACACACAACCCCCCCCGCCCCCCGTACACACACAAACCCACACACGCGCGTGCAACACAATGTCTTAAACACACACTTTATTTCCATGACAACTCTCTCTCTTTTGCTCTCTCTCACACACACACACAAACACATTTTTGTTTTCAAATTGCATTGACTTACACTAATTCCTTAGAGATTTATCATAAACATAGTCTCACTCACTGCCAGACCTTCCTCTACAGCGCTGCACAGGGAGGTCTGTAGTCCACAAAGCATTCTGGGATGGGAGAAAAAACGTGCTCTGGTTTATTGGCATTTCTTTAAACCAATCATAATAGTCTTTGGCGGTGCTAGGTAAAAGAGCCTCGGGAAGGAACTTGTTTTGGTGGAACACGTATATATGTTCAACAATGTGTATGTGCAACAGAAAACTCAGATTGGACAGATAGTCTAGCTAGCTGTCTGGATTTACCCTGCAGAGATCTGAGGAGCAGTTAACCATAGTTTAAAACTCCAACACAAAGGAAAGGGAAGGTAATGGATATCCGACCTAAATGAGTGAAATCCGGCGTAATTACTGTCGGCAATGGAGCAATCCCAGAAGTGGAACGTCGAGGATGTAGACATAACCTTAACCGAAAACCAGGTTCTAAACTTTAATGGTTCACCTTGTGGGTATACTTCCATTTTGTCCCCTATATTCAGCAGACCTTTTTCGTGGAAGACATTTTGACATGTCACAGTATGAAAAGCACAGATGTAAATAATAATAATCTTGATATTGTGCATGCTGGCTTACTGTCACACGGCCCCAGTTTACAGGGACCCTTGATTAGAACAGAGACATTGTTAGTGTTTTATTTACACCTGTGTTTTTATATGACCAAGCAAAATATCACACACTGCCAGGTGTGTGATATTGTAGAGTCACCCTCAATGGAAATCACACTCACGGTCTATTCTCCTTTCCAGAACAATGACAAATCTCCCTGTGACATAATCTCCATCTGTGACGCCATAACTTTATTTAGCGCCTCGGGAACGAGAGACAAGCAGCGTGACGTCACCGTCCCGCGTCTCCGCCGAGTGCTGCTCGCTTATCTCCCATGCACCCGGGCATATCAGGCTTCACTGAGGGGAGATAGTGTCACCTCCACCCCTCCACCCACCCCCACCTCACACAGTACTCGCCTTCCCTTCTCCTCGCCTCATCGAGCCCCGCCAAGCCAAGCGGAGCGGGTGTTATCAGTCGCTGATAGTTATCGACTTACATTAAAACATAAGAGTGGAGAGAGGAGGAACAGGCAGATAGACAGAGGGAGGATGGAAACACAAACAGAGTGGGTGGTGATGGATGCCGACTTTCATCATCCATAATCATGTTGTCCATCTCCATCTTTAAATCGCTGCTGCTTCTTTTATCACTGTTTAAAATCCACCAAAGGAAACAAAATGAACAAGATAGAGGGATATATTAAGACTTCAAAAAAGAAAAAAGATATAACATGGTTGTTGCGCCCACGCAATTAAATCATTTGGTTACACAAGTTCAGTTTCTGATAAGAGAAATAAGTTTGGAAAAGCCTCCATGGGAAAGATTGGAAGGCGCTAAATGTTAAATAAAGTGAAAGTGGAGCCAGTGGATACTGGGTCTGTAGGGTGTTGAAAATTAAGATTATGATCGTCACACATTGGATTTTCATAAGAGAAAGTAATAAATATTACAAACTTTAACAGAGCTTTAGTTTGAGTAAGATATGCTGTCTTAATAGAATTAGTAACTGCCTGGTTAGACGAGGATGAAAGGAATGGCTTTAAATGTTATGGTAATGTATTTACGGGTGGTACTGAATGATATGGTTCAGGGCTGCAGCTGACAAATCTCAACTTTTAATTCATTTGTTTTATATATTGAGTTTATTGTAGTTGTAATTGCTTACTTAGTTTGAAAAACAAAACAAAAAACTTAATTTTATATAAAATGTAGAAATAGATTTTAGTGCATATAGAGTACGATACCTTAGTTTGGCACCAATACAATATTTATAATACTTCAATACCTTACTCTGAGAAATATATTTATTTTATTTATAAAAAAAACACTATTTTCAATCAACAAAAGAAATGAAAGATATACAATAATTTGCCATATAAGAGCCATTTTCAAAATAGAAAAGACTAAAATTGGCAAAATTAACTTTAACATTACTTAACATTTGATGCCAACTTTCAGCTTGCATATTTTTTGGGGGATGGGGGGGGGGTATTTTGCCTTTATCTTTTTTGAGCTGTACAGTACCGTGAGGGCCAGAAAATGTGCAGCGGGTTGCCTGGGTAGCTCACGCGGTTGAGGATGCACACATATATAGAGGTCTACCTTTCGACGCAACGGCTGCAGGTTCGACTCCGACCCGCGTCCCTTTGCTACATGTCTCCCTTTTTTGTGTCTTCAGCTGTCCTACAAAAATAAAGACCTAAAATGCCCCAAAAAATAATCTTAAAAAAACAAAGATTTGAAGTGATGATGATGATGATGACACATTTGAGTAAGTCCAACACCCAGCCCTGACAATCAACTGTCAACGATCTGTCACTCAAGAAATCACTTCATTGTTTCTTTGATGACATGGGATTTGCATTACAGTGTTACATAATGTATGGAATAATGAAATCACACACACACACACACACACACACATGAACACTTGCAGATATCGAGCAGCATGCATAATCCAGGGCTAAGACAAAAGGGAAGACCTTGTGGTAGCGATCTTGTAATGGATCAGATTGATTTAATTTACTGTGCCGGACAATTTCTCATTCTTAATCCTCAAGATGTCTCTGAATGGATTTCATGTAGGAGGCCCATTCAATTGTTCTCTCTCACATCCACACATGAGAATCTCAGACAGCCAGCAAGCGGGAGAAAACACAGGCAGACAAAGAAACAGAGCGAGGGAGAAGCAGAACCATAAACTACCTCCACACTCACAGTTTATTTGATCTCGCAGCCCTTTTTGTTGACATTTTTTCCTCGTATAAAAGGAGGCGCTGCCATGCTTGATGTCTGCATTTCTTTGAAAGCATCTCCTTGGAGAGCATGGCCAGTTTGGATTCTCACTTTCCCTTCCAGAAAGGCTAAGAAGGGTTACTTTTGGCCTTTTATTGCTTTTATTGAATATACTCATGCAGAGAAAAGAGAGCCACTTTTTAGCGCTGAGGACTGTGTCGGGGGTGGAGCTTTGTGCATTGCAGCGTGCTGCTTGGAACAGCAGTGAAATATGCTGGAAATGCCTGGAAAACTCCCGGCCTGCTCTCCCAGGAGAGCCCCATCTATAACAGGCCTGGCTGGTTCCCTCTGCTCCCTCGCTGCAACCCTCTCCACACATAAATCTCTGCTCCCCTCCTCCCTCACTCTGTTCGCTCCCACTCCTCTGCATTTCACTCCTGCATCTCCCTTCTCCTTCCTTTTCCTTTCCAAATTTCTCACCCTCTTTTTTTTCTCTCCTCTGATCCTCTTCTCTATTTTCCTGCTCCTTTGCGCCAGCCTTTGCCAATCTATGCTCCCCAACCCTGCTCTCGTACTCTCCATCTTTCTCCTTCATTCCTCTGCCCTCATCCTCTTCCAAATTTCTCCTGGTTCTCACTGTTTTTTTTCTTTTCTCCTCTGATCCTCCTCTCTATTATCATGCTCTGTTGCCCCATCCTTTGCCAAACATAAATGTGTGCTCCCCAACCCTGCTCTCTTCCTTTACTCTCCTTTCCTTTTTTCCTTCAGTATCCAAATTTCTCCCGGTTCTCACCTTTGTTTTCTTTCTCTCCTCTGATCCACTTCTCTATTTTCCTGCTCCTTTGCGCCTGCCTTTGCCAATCTATGCTCTCCAACCCTGCTCTCGTACTCCTTTACTTTCCTTTTTTATTCTCCTTCAGTGTTTCTTCCATCTTCCTCTTTCACTCCTCTGCTCTTCTCTTCCTCCAAATATCTCCCAGTTCTCAGCCTCTTTTTCTCTCTCCTCTGATCCTCCTCTCTATTATCCTGCTCCTTTGCCCCATCCTTTGCCAAACATAAATGTGTGCTCCCCAACCCTGCTCTCTTCCTTTACTCTCCTTTCCTTTTTTTCCTTCAGTATCCAAATTTCTCCCAGTTCTCACCCTTGTTTTCTTTTTCTCCTCTGATCCTTTTCTCTATTATCCTGCTCCTTTGCTCCATCCTTTGCCAAACATAAATGTGTGCTCTCCAACCCTTCTCTCTTCCTTTACTTTCCTTTCTTTTTCTCCTTTAGTATTTCCTTAATCTTCCTCTTTCACTCCTCTGCTCTCATCCGCCTCCTACAAATATCTCCTGGTTCTCACCTTCTTTTGTCCCTACTCTTTCTTTCCTCTGATCTACTTCTCTATTTGTATATGCTCCGACCTTTGTCAAACTGTGCTTCCCAACCCTGCTCTCTTCCTTTACTCTCCTTTCTTTTTCTCCATCAGTATTTCTTCCATCTTCCTATTTCACTCCTCCTCCTCCAAATTTCTCCCTGTTCTCACCCTCTTTTCTTGTCTCCTCTAATCCACTTCATTTTCCTGCGCCTTCACTTCAACCTTTGCCAAACATAAATCTGTACTCCTCAACCCTGCTCTCTTCCTTTACTCTCCTTTCTTTTCTTCTCCTTCAGAATTCCCTACATCTTCCTCTTTCACTCCTCTGATGTCTTCCAACCAAATTTATTCCATCCCCCTTCACACATAAATCTCTACTCCCTAATTCTGCTCTCTTCCTCCTTCACTATCCCTCTTTTTCAATTTTTTTCCAATTTCAATTTCATGTAGTTTATTGGCATGACAAAAATTACATCTGTGTTGCCAAAGCATAAGAACAAATATTTTTCTTCATCTTTCTCTAACGGCTCTTTCTGCCCTCACTTCATTAATGCTTCCTCCCTTCTTCGTCACCCCCGCCCAACTAAAGCTGGGTACCAAATTCAAAACTTTTTAGGCACCGACCGTATTTGCTCTAAAGTATCCAGTATCGTTATTCAATACCCAATTTCAATACCTAAATCTTATCAGCGTCAGTGGGCCAATCAGCATGCAGCATGCTTCTACTGCGATCTAATAATGCTTATGATTGGCCGTTTAATGTAACACTTCATAGAGGCAGGCAGAAAACCTCTACGTTACACAGAGACGGAGAAAAATAAATAAAAGGATTTGTGCCATAATGTGTAATGTATAGTTTAGTAACTGGTATTGAAGTCCGGTTTATGTATCGGTACAGGTATCAAAATGTCCGATGCCCACCTCTGACCTCGCCTCTCGGCTGCCTTCCTTCCCTCCTTCTTACCCAATTTTCTCTCTTGTCCTTATCATCTATTTGTCTCCTCCCTTCTCATCTACTCCTCCCGGTCCCTAGCACCAACCTTCCACTCCTCCTCTTTAACCACCATTTGCTTCCTCCTCTTCTTTTCCTTTCTGCATTCTTCAGGTCTCAGCTATGCCTCTGAACCCTCCTTCTTCTTTTTTTCTGCTCTTCCTCTATTAGTGTGTCCTCCCTCCATCTCTGCTTCTACTCTCTTCTACTTCGCAATCTAAAGAATTTTCCGTTTTTGGATTAACAGACATATCTGTAAATGTACAGAAATGGAAAAGCTAGTCTTGTGCTTGTCTATATATACAGTATGTACAGTATATAAACTGTTACAGAATAATGGGGCTGCATATATGAAACTGCTATATCATGTTTTACTGTGTTTTGATTATTGTATATGGATATGGGGACGTGGTTGTTGTGTGTTTTAGTATCTCAGTGGGTGGTTGCATATGCATGTGTGGATGCGCGAGTGAGAATTTGCGAGTGTATGGATGAATAATGGGTTGGTTTTATGTGTATAGGTTGTAATTTTGTTGTAATAGTGTTTTTTATTAGGGAGATATTTCATAATAGAACATCAAAACTCAATGTCTTCTCCTTCTTCCTCTATCATGTTATATATTGTCATGTAGTGTACTGTCTGTGACAAACTGTATGATTTATAATGCTGTTGTCAGCGCTTCTTGTCCAAGTCCAAGTCAAATTTCCTACGGGACAATAAAGTTTATCTTTACTTTCTTTCTATTCTAGTTTTCCGCATGTCTTCTCTTCCTCCCAGTTCACTCCTCCTCCTCTCTCATTCAGTTTGACATATCGGCCAGATTGACGGCTGTCAGTCTTAATACCAGTTGCCGCTCTCTGTTAGGATCTGCGTACTGCGTGCTCTTTCACTCCCACACACACACACACACACACACACACACACACACACACATACACACACCAACACACAGGGAAGGGAAGGGGGAATCTGCAGATTACTAGATTATCGGGGCATCATGGTGAATTAAGTGGTGGGCTAATTGTGGCGGTTATTTTATTTATTTCTTTTAATTGCTGTTTCCTTGTCGCCTCAGATTACGCTTCCCTCGCCATAAGGATATCAGATCTGTCAGGTAGCCTACTGCAGGGCTTTGGGATGAGCCCCCCCCCCCCACACACACACACACACACACACACACACACACTTAACTCTACACAATGCGCTCTGCTCTCGTGTCATGCCACTCTTCGTTATCTTCATTTGAGCGTTTTTTATTGAAGTGGATTTTTTTATTTTTTCTCTACACCCAATTAGAGTAACAGAGTCAGTCAACCTTTTACATTTCATTAGAGGGCACGATCAGTACAGTGTGGCACTAATGACCCAGGCTGGAGGTTGGATTCATCCTGAGGCTGCTCATGCAAGAAAAGCCCATCAGTGATGTTTCAGATGATAAGATCCACCAAGAAGAACGTGTTCCGTAGCTTTGTACGTTGAACAACAGCGAGAGTTCAAGTGGGGCCTTGATTCATATTTTTGTACAGCATCTATGTTTGAAGGACTGTGAGACACAACTCCCCCACAAAAATGTTTGAGTTGAATTTCCTGCATTCTGGTGAATTTGTATGCATCACTTTGTGTAGCACAAGTAGACTTTATATTTCTTTTACTGTCAGATGGTTCTCGAAATTTTGCGACCGCACTTGAATTGTACTGCTTCATTTTGTGGAGAATGAGAGAAATAAAAGACAGGCACAGCAAGGTCAAGATGGTATGTTCCACTTTAGGGGCATCTGAAGGTTCGAAAACACTTATTTACAGGTAAGAAAGATGCATACATGTTTTGAGCCCCCTAAGCCGGTACTTTTCCCTGTTTTGGGGAGCGGGTTGTCTTTTTTCAGGGGGGGACAAAGCTACTTCTTCTGAATATTGGGGGGGGGGGGGGCATATCCCCTGCATACCCCCCAAATTTCCGTCTATGTGTAGAAGTGTCCTTGGGAACCCTGAATCCTGAACCCGGAATTGCTCCCGATGCTCCTGATGCCTCGGTGTGTAAATGCTGATCCTATGAGCAGGGGGGCGACCAGTCTATAATATCTCAACGGTGATTACTTTGTAAAAGAGTAGTTAAGACTAGAAAAAAACACTATGTACAGTAACTGCAGTCCATTTAAATAAAAGAGGGGGCATGCATGGCTTATGTTGATCTGAACATGACCTGAGAGAAGGGCCCTACTCAAAACACTAGTGTACAAAAAGTTACATTACGCTCCTGTGGCCCATATCAGTTTCATTTGTCTACTTATGTAAAAGCCCCAGGGTGCATACACAATGCACAGAGAGGTGGTGGTGGGAGGGGGTGTCAACAGAGGTTAAACCACCCATGCAACAGTAGGTATCTTCTGGCAAAATCACTGAATTAGTTAGACTTTATATAATCACTCTTATCTTCCAATATAGACACTAATGTGTCCAAGACTTCCTGTATGAGGTCGTGCTTGTGAGGTTTAATAAAGTAGTGGTTCATTACACAGAAATAAAAAATGTGCAAGTGAGTCACATTTTTCCAGATCTGGGCATGCTGTAAATGCTCAAACCAACCCTCATCTGACAGGGAGCTTAAACCTAATGATCAATGTCTTACAATCTGTCACTTAGAAAGACTTAGAGTTAGAACAAGTGGTATAAACTAATGTGGGCTCAGTAAAGTCTTGGGGTCATCCAGGTCATGGTGTATCTACAAGTGTTGAGTCAAAGGCAACTTGCTCCAGATCTCGAAGATGTTTTGGATGAGAGGTGAAATGTTCTCAAGAATTTGGCTTAGCATTTCTTCCTACATCTTAAGAGACCTTTCAGAGGATCCTCCAATGCCCCTGGAGCCCATTTTGGAGTAAACCTGTGCTGATGTAAACTATCAAACATTGATGGTCCAGATGGGTTGCTGTTGAAGAAGAGACTCATGCCAATATAGCCTCCTTTCTCTCTCTCTCTCTCTCTCTCTCTCTCTCTCTCTCTCTCTCTCTCTCTCTCTCTCTCTCTCTCTCTCTCTCTCTCTCTCTCTGTGCTTCCTGAGCATGCCTGCTCTGCCTCTGTTTATCATCAAACATCCCCTCTTGTCAACAGATTAGGACCCAGCCCCGCTGTCTCTTCCTTTCTTCGTCTCTCTCTGCCTCCATCTCTCTGTCTTTTGGCCTGTCTATTTACATCTGCGCCTATGCTCTATTCCTGTGACGGGAGAGAAAAGAGTGGGAGGAGGAGGAGGGGGGAGAAAAGGGAGAAAAAGTAAGTCTATGTGTGTGCATGCATGTGTGCGTATGTGTGTGTGTGTGTGTGTGTGTGTGTGTGTGTGTGTGTGTGTGTGTGTGTGTGTGTGTGTGTGTGAAAGAGAGAAAGCAAAGAGATGGGACAGGTGCTTGCAGTGCAAGAATTGCTTTGCTTGCTTTGCTTGCATGACCAGGCTGCGAAAATGTTCAGCTCAGGCAAAAGTGCTGTTCAAGAATCGACTCTGGGAAACAGCCCGTGCGCTGGCAGCACAGTGTCAGATCACAGTGGCAACACGCCGCATCGGACCCACACATGGACACACACATATACACATATACACATACATGGGCCCAACTGTAATTACAGAGGATGGCACACACGCGGTCAAACACACAGAGATGTAGAGGGCCTGTGTTGGGTTGCTGGACTGAGCAGTAAGTCAGAGGGAGACAGTCAGAGCTGTCGGCACAGCAGAGCAGGCAGAAGACACCTGGAAGACTCCAAACAGGCTAAACACACATTAGGCTGCAGCTGCTACATATAGGAGACGGATTTCATCTGATCACATTTACAGGCTTACACTGGCTCAGCGGGAGACACTGCTCCGCTGCTCTCCTCCGTTCTCTGCTCTTTCTCTTTCTCTCCTCTACTGTGATCTGCAGAGGACGGTCTGGCTAGTCCACACAGCATTCTGGGATGGGAGGAAAATGTGCTCTGGTTTATTGGCATTTCTTTGAACCAATCACAATCGTTTTGGGCGCCGGACAGAGCCCCGGTGCCTCTGCGACATAGCTTCAGGAAGGAACTTGTTTTGGTGGAACGTGTATGTTCAAAAGTTGCAACAGGAAACTCCGATTGGACAGATAGTCTATCTAGCTGTCTGGATTTACCCTGCAGAGATCTGAGGAGCAGGTAACTATAGTCCTTGTGAATCGCCAACACAAAGAAAAAAGGAAGAAAGGACATCCGGCGGAATTTCCGGTGACACCAAAGCAATCCCGGAAATGAAACATCATCGATAAAGATTAGTTCTGTTGTGTTTATCGTGTTTGCTGTGATTTTCGATCTCTGGTTTGTTTCTGCTCTGTTCTCTTCTCTTCCTTGACTGTGCTGTTTCTGGGCCTTCTCTTCTGATCTCTTTTGTTCGGCCCGTTCGGTTATGCCTTGCTCTGTTCTCATCTGTGTTTCTTCTGCTCTGCTTTGTTCTTCTTTGTTCTCTTCTGATTTCCGTGTTGTTCCTTTCTCTTTCTGCCTGCTTTGTTTTGTTCTGTTTGATGCTCTATAGCTAGAATAATCAAACTTTGCTAATCTGCTTTACTCTCTCTACTCTTTTATCCAACTACAACCAACACACTCAGTAGCTTTAGGCCTAATTAATCTGAACTACCCTGAACAATGATTGATTGAGATCAATTTATCAAACACTGATACATTATATACTACTGTATTCTCATCGAAAGACAAAATCATCCATTTGTCAATCCACGAGGCTCAAACGTTTTGCAGACATTTGCACATTTACACCAGTGTATCACTATATTTGACTTTATTGTATAAAGCAATATTAATAATCTATTCTACTCTACTCAGGTGGTGAGCTCTGCTCCTCTGACTGTCTGTCTGCTCACATCACCGTCTGTGGTTCATCACACCAGCGGCCTGCGGCACTGGGGACTCAGGTGCTAAAGCAGGCACACACACACACACACACACACACACACACACACACACACACACACACACACACACAGTTGAACTATTCACATCCCCTGCCATCTCAATTAATCACCTCTGTCTTTGGAGCCCTGACTGACCACAAACGCACACTCATCCTCTCTCACTGAGGTGTGTGTGTGTGTGTGTGTGTGTGTGTGTGTGTGTGTGTGTGTGTGTGTGTGTGTGTTGGGAGACAGAGAGAGAGACAGAGTAAGAGGGCAATCTATCAACGTGATCGATAAATAGGGACATTAATATTAGTAATGGGGCTCTCCTCCAGTCCAGTGAATATGTCTCTGTCTTTTCGGTAAAATATGAATTTTTCTTGGCACCTGCACGTTTGCAGTGGGGCCGCGCGGGCGGCCACGAGCAACCAGACTCTACCTGCATGCTAAGAGGACTGGTCTCTATTCTCTCTCTCTCTCTCTCTCTCTCTCTCTCTCTCTCTCTCTCTCTCTCTCTCACACACACACACACACACACACACACACACACAGAAACAGGCCGCTTCTGTCTCGAAGGACACTTGCGTTGGTCTTTACACGCACGCACACTCACGCACACGCCCGTAACCACGCGCACACGCACCCACACACTTTTGAGTTTGAAGGAATGCACGTGCCTGGCGCGTGCGTGCCCTATATGTGTGTGTGTGTGTGTGCACGCGCGGGCGTGTGTGTGTTGAAAATTGATTCAGTGTGACTCATGTCAAAGCCCGGTGACCAGACTGTGCACTGGATACTTGCCTCATCAATCATCCCCTGGCTGGCTGGCTATGCGCAGTGTGTGTGTGTGTGTGTGTGTGTGTGAGAGAGAGAGAGAGAGAGAGAGTGCGTGTGCGTACGCGTGCTTATAACACATCCTCTTTTGACCCACACTGCGTGTGTTTGTGTCAACCAAATCTATCCGTTCATGCGTTTCAAAGGTCACGTCAAAGCCATGCCGTGTGCAGATGCTCCACATCTTTCTCATGAACGTGGGATTGAAGGAAAATGAACGCAACGCGTCTGGACCGTTATTTCCGCACTCTAAATCATATATTTCCCCCCAGCAGAGGAAGGACCCTGAACACCCCATGACTCTTTTCCCTTCTTAACACATTTGCACACCATCACGCGTGCGCGCACGTTGCCAGACATGTAGACGCACAAACACATGCACTGGCAGCGCAGACAGTAAGTAAGACACCCACACAGCGCACAGGAGAACGCGGTGGAGGGGAAGGGAAAAGGGAGCGAAAATTGGGGGCATTAAAAAGAAACTTTCTGCTGTTGCCAGTTCAGACAGAGTGTGTTTAAACATCTCTCACCTTGGTTAAAAGTGATGGCCAAAGTTATGATCCACAGGACTGGCATGGTTCAGCCGAGCGCATTCAGATTCCTCCCCTCGGCTCTGTTTCCCCGAAAAGACACCATCAATCCCTCCCGAGCGGCTCAATTCAACTGGAATCCTCTTGGAATCATGAGAGTAAAAAAAGCCACATTTAGTGGAAAACAAATCTGATGCCTTTTTTCCACCTTTCCTTTCTTCTCCTCGTTTGGTGTTTTTTTTTCCCGTGCGTAAAATAAATCTGTCTCCACTTTTTATATTGATCTGCTCTCTTTCTTGCTTTTTCTGTCTGCCTTCTTTTTCCTCTCTGCGCTCTAGATGTTCATTTAAACAGGACTGAATTCCACTCTCCTCTTTTTCTCTCTCTCTCTCTCTCTCTCTCTCTCTCTCTCTCTCTCTCTGCCACTCTCCTCTCATACAATCAGTAGAGCACACCCCCTCCTTCCTCCACACCTCCCCGCTCCAGGACCCAGCAGAGAGGAGAGGGCGCTGCAGCGGTCGCAACGGGAACTGTAAATCTTTTATAATATTTAGATGAAAGCTCTACAAGTTCAGTTATGACATTATTACAAGGACCAATCAGATTCCTTTTTGACAAACATTCAGGTATATTCTCCTATATTTCATGGAATGCACAGAGTGGTAGTTTTAGCTTTAAAAAAAAAAAAATGTATTAAAACTTCCTTATAAAAACTTACTGTTGTTCTGGGACAAACATGTTTTAAATCTATAGTGCGTAGTTTCTGTCTCCCCATGAGGAATTCTAAGTAATGACAGCAACACTGTGGGTCAGTCCACATGAGTCCACACAGCCCCTCCCCCTCATCCTCCACACAGTTGCTTGTAACCAAGGAGGACACAGAGGATTAAAAAAAAACATGAAGTTGTTATCTTCACTCGAGTTTCTGCACGTGAAACTCACCGGCACCATAACTTCTGAACATAACCATACTGAGAAATATAAACAGCGTTGTGTAGAGCTGAGTAGTCTTGATTAGCTTTGTAGCAAATCACTTGACAATGAGTTTAATGTAACCGACATTCATTAATATCAAAAAGTTACTCACTAAAGCTTTAAGGGCCCTGAAAACCTAGTTTCTCCTTACGCTTGTTGCTATGGGTAACAAGGCCCTTCGTGAACACATACCATTTTCTACCAAAGGAAGAAGTGTTTGGTTTATTTTATATGAAGTGTGTGCATATCTGTCTTTGTTCTTGCTTTTCTCATTATTTATTGTATTAAATTATAACAGACGTTATCTCAGGACACTTCACAGATAGAGGAGGTCTAGACCACACTCTGTAATTTACAAGGGCCCAACAATTCCCCCCAATAGCAAGCATTTCACAGTTTTGAAACGTTTGAATGGAAAATGCTTTACCAGGTAACTGTCAATACATCTAATAAAGTACACCTACACAGTCCTGATTAGCTCAATTTCAATTTAACTTTATTTATAGTATCAAATCATAACAACAGTTATTTAAAGACAACTTTAAAGATAGGTCTAGACCACACTATAATTTACAAAGACCCAACAATTCTAGCAATTCCCCCAAGAGCAAGCATTTAGTGCCACAGTGGCGAGGAAAATCTCTCTTTTAGGGAGAAACCTCGGGTGGTGAGGCGTTAGCTGAGGTTTGGATTGGCATATTCTTAACAAGACTGTACATGTTCATAGATTCAGTCATGATTATTCAATCAAAAGAAAATAGATTCAGTCATGATTATTCAATCAAAAAAAAAGAAAATTCAATCAAAAAACCCAAGTGTCAAAAACATGAAGAACTTTTGTCGTGTGCTGTTACTTTCTAAATGACAGACCTGTCAGTCAACATAAAAGCAGACCATAATCATTTGTTTTTTAATTATAACTCTACCATTTGAATAAAAAAGATCCGCTATATGTTATATTGCTATTCAGTTCACAGTATGGTTGTATAGGAACTATCTGCACTGACACTGACCTTATGTAACATTACTGTTCCTTTATTATTTTATATTTCCATTACAGCCTATTCCAGTAACAGAGGAGATATGTCATACTGTATAGACTCAATTAATTGTCACAGTGACATCATCGAAGTTTTGAGTTACATATTGCTATAATATTTGTATTTCCATCACGTTCCTGTGGGAACTTTCTTGTATCCAATGGTGTGTATAAATCAACTTTTCTGGAAGCTTGAGGTCAGATAACCCATTTTCCAAAAACTTCTAAAGAACAAAAACAATAGGAGTGTTTATATTCTGACAGATACATGACTTAAAAGTCTGCAAATATAGAAACATTTGGCAGAACACTTAGTGCAACAGTATTCTAATCTGTGCTATTCTCTGAAATGAGATCAGACACAGTGCACATTGGTTAGCACCTACCCATCAATGAATTTGGTTCAGTTTTAACCACATCCTATTGGTTTAGTGCAAGGCCTGAATTGGACCAAATACAGGGAGCCAGTCCCCTCATTCAGCAGTTGCCTGACATGATCATTGCCTGTGTCTTTAATATATGTATATGTTTATCTTGTATGGGATGACCCCAAATAGTTGACTATTGGACAAATTGATCTTAGGAATTTGACGTTGCCTCTGCCAAATAGCATCGGGAAGGAACTTGTTTTGGTGGAACATGTGTACTTTCAAAAGTCGTTTTAGTGGTGCAACAGAAAACTCTGTTTGGGCAGATAGTCTAGCTAGCTGTCTGGATTTACCCTGCAGAGATCTGAGGACCAGGTAACCATAGTCCTCAGAAATCCACCGGAGGTTAGAATTCCAACAAAAAGAAAGTGGAAGGTGACGGACATCCGGCAAAAATTCTGGCGGCACCGGAGCAAATCCAGAAATTGTGGATAACCGTCAATCAATCCTTTGAAAATGTGATTATCAAACAAAGGATCATCAACTCGGTCTATGTGGGAGGGCTGTGTATCTGAATTTTCCCAATAAATCATTATATATAGCCTATTTATAGTATAGATATCTGACTAATAATAAAACTGCTTAAACAAGTAAGGGTAGTCATGTAGAGTGTTAGTACTGGGCAATTTTAGGCACTGGTTTGGTGAATAATGATGAAGTCTTAACAGCATCCTTTGTTGGGTACAGAATAAGTCAGAAGTCAGAATAAGTCAGTATGTAACAATTTTAGCAAAAGCAAGTCCTTTATCCTCAAACAGCCGGACACAATTATGGATATCCATCTGGGACCATTTACTGTGTAATTAACTGGTAGCATGTGTATTATTAATCTCCGGTCCAGTATCAACATGTGGTGAATATTCCCCAAACCACAGTCCTTACTGAAGGGGTGGAGGCAGGGAAAAGAAAAGGAAGGCTGAGAGAAGAGACTCTAAAGCAGATGGATATCATTATCTGTGAGAGAAAGCAAGCATTATTCATTCATCTACTTCAGAAATAATGAGAAACAGACTAAGAACTGAACTATGAATTAATAGAGAAAGTCAGTCAGTGGTTTTTCCTAATTTTATAACCAACCAACACTTTTTTTTGTTGAACTTGGGACTTTAAATTATTGCATTGTACTGCCCTCTGTTGGACATTTTCTTTCATTGCAAATGGCTTTTTGGAACCTGTTGATGGTTTAAGCAAGTCAGACATTCAGTGATTATTGGATTTGAGCTATTTTATCATATCCACTATCGATCTTCAGACTCTAAGGATGCTCTAAGGGCGGCTGTGGCTCAGTGGTAGAGTGGTAGAGTGGTTGCCTGCCAATTGGAAGGTTGGTGGTTCAATCCCCGGCCCTGCAGTCCCATGTCGAAGTGTCCTTGGGCAAGACACTGAACCCCGAGTTGCCCCCGATGCTGTGCATCGGAGTGTGAATGTGTGTGAGTGTTTATCTGATGAGCAGGTAGCACCTTGTACGGCAGCCCCGGCCACAGTGTATGAATGTGTGTGAATGGTGAATGTATCCTGTACTATGTAAAAGCGCTTTGAGTAGTCGCTCAGACTAGAAAAGCGCTATATAAATACAGCACATTTAATGAAAAAGGAAACTATGTACCCTTTGAAAATGACTCCAAAATCCAATTAAAAGGTCCCTATCAAGTAAGTCCTGTTATACAATGCTAAATTATTAATACCAGATTATAATTCTAAATGCAAAGATTTGCAAATTTGCAAATTTAAGATTTCAACGTTTACTTTGTTTTAAAAATGAGTTTTGGAAGAGAACTTTCGAATTATTTGTGGAAATGCGAGGGTTGGTCATTGTAAATGTGCTGTATTTATACAGCGCTTTTCTAGTCTTAACAACCACTCAAAGCGCTTTGAGATAGTATAGTAACCATTCACACACACCGTAGGCTGCCGTATATACCCACCTGCTCATCAGATAAACACTCACACACATTTACATTTGCGCAGCATCGGAAACTCACGGTTCAGCATCTTGTACAAGGACACTTTGACATGGAACTGCAGGGGCAGGGATTGAACCTCCAACCTTCCAAATAGGAGGCAACCTCACTACCACTGAGCCACAGCCGCCCGTCCTGTAGGTGTGTACAAACTGTGATGTAGCGCAACAAGAAAAGGACCAACCCAGGCAGAAAACTAGTCTGGCATTGCCTAGGCTTCATGCAGAAAATTCTGCTGGATGCATGTCTTCTTGGCCGGAAGTCCGTCTCCTCCAGCTTTCTTTGTGTTGGCGTTCTAACCTCCGGTGGATTTCTGAGGACTATGGTTACCTGCTCCTCAGATCTCTGCAGGGTAAATCCAGACTAGCTAGACTATCTGTCCAATCAGTTTTCTGTTGCACGACTAAAACTACTTTTGAACGTACACATTCCACCAAAGCAAGTTCCTTCCCGAGGCTATTTTGCAGAGGAACCATGGTTCCGTCCGGTGCTTAGAGGATTGTGATTGGTTTAAAGAAATGGCAATAAACCAGAGCAGCTGGCTACACCACACTTCTGGGATAGCAGAAAAAAACCCGCTTTGGGTTGTTTTCTTTAAACCAATCACAATCTTCACGGCCAGCACTAAGCTCTGGACGCAGCGATGGTAGTCGCAGGAACTTGTTTTGGTGAAAGATTTACACACCGCAAAAGAAAACACCACATCCAATATTAAATGAAGTTAACTGTTCACACAATACAGTAACGTGAGCTATTTAAATTAGCTGATACATACCTCATTAGCTCTTATCAGTGTATCCCCGTGTGTACTTCGTCCAAAGCAATCCCAAAATGTCCCAGTTAGAGAGGAAATCCCATAAACATATTCTCTATTAATCTTTACAATCATTCCCTAAGAACCAAGCAGACCTTGTTACACGGTCCAACATTTCTTCAAACTTTTTTCAGCGTGTAGCTCGCTAGCTCAAAGTCAGTTGTTGATCCTAAGAGAGTTAGATAACGACAACACACGGAACATCTGCGATGATCCTGGTAGACTAGCAAAAAACAGATCACTCTCTGGAGGAATATTTCCGTATTTGATCAGATTTTGAAAGTTTCTGAACAGGAAGAACCAATAACAAGACAGGTGAAATTAACCCAAATGCATGTTTATTGAAGTCAACAACTGAACTGGTATTTTGACAAAAAAACAAAACAAATACTGTATGAACATCCAACAGATGCAAACCCACCACAGCATGCGGTTGGGTCTCGCCTTGATGACATCATCAGCCATAGTACAAATGAACATACATGACAGCACTGTTCTCATGTGATATGGATATTTATTCAAAAGGAAGACTTGTCACCCAAAATAATAAGTCTGAAAACAAGGAAGTTGTTTTAGTCATCCAAATAAGAACATTTTTTTTTGTGAATGCAACACATAAGAGTGTCTCCGGAGTCTGCTTGGGTCAATTACTACACGCCTCACACAAACACACACATATGTACAAATACACAGATCACATGCCTGCCGTGCATATCCAGATATGTGTGTGGATGTGTGTGCAAAGTGTGTATTGGGTGCGCCTGTAAGAGTATCCAGTAAAGGCAACACTATATACATGAAATTGTAGAAAAATGGTTGTTGAAACAATAAAATACAGAAAAAAATACATTTCTAACCTCCAAGCTTTGGAAAATCTAATTGAAAAGAAGAGAAAAGAAAATGATTAACACTTCAACTGAAAGTAATACTTTGAAGAGTATGCACACCTTTTACAAAACATAATTTAAAAATCAATTTGTTTATACTACCAAAACAAAGCAATGACTGGCAGCGAGTGTGCAACTGCCTGAAGAGGAGTTGATGAGAGTGGAATGGGGGGGGTTAAGAGAAGCTGCTGTTTGCTGGCATCTGGTGACAGCTAGTCATTACTGCATCGATGCAATGAAATATGAACGGGACTGACAGCACGTCCCGATTCAACGCTATTGTACCCTTACATAGGTTTAACGCCGTAGTGGTGAGGGGGGGGGAAGCAGAATAAGTCCTACTTCATCAGTTACACTGCAAAAAAACAAGTAAATTCATCTAATTTCTAGTCAAAATATCTAACAACACTTAATAAAAGACAATCATTTAACGAGTGATATTTCAGTGAGATGTAGGGACTTTGTTTTAGACGATGCATCTTAGATATCTCGTTTAATGACAGAGTAATGAAGACATCTCGTTATGAGTCAGATCTCAGATGATCTCATACAGTTTTTAAGCCGCTGTGTTATTTGTAAAAATATGAATCATCTTGTTTGAATATCATCTTCTTTCATTTTATTTCAAGAAATCTTATCGAGTGAATTTCCACTTGTTCCATTGGCAGACTTATTACAAGCAAAAAAAAAAACCACCTTGTATTAATTGTGTGGCCTTTTTTCCAGTGTATCCAGGGGACTGCTGTGTTGAGGAGGTACAGGCAGGTTGAACTGGGACGCGCCGTATGTTTGCAGACCAGAGGACAGCAGGCCGTCTCTCTCTCTCGTCTCCGGAGAGATTCTCGTCGGCACCTCTTATCTCCAACACTATCTACATTTCCAACCTTTTTCTCATGCAAGCTACATGCTAGCACATTAACTAACACGAAGGACAGGACGATAAATTACAGGCAAATACAGGTCCATTAGTTTTTAAAAGACACTACACTTTATTGAGTATGAGGCCAGTAGGCTATTCCTTTTCTCTGTTCACACAGCAGAATTGGACTAGGGTTAAGTACAAATCAAAGGTTACGCTTAACTAAGCTCCATGAGACAAAGCCATCCTCTGGTCTGCAGACATGAATACTGTGTAAAGCTGAAGAGTATTGCAGAGCAAACACGGGAAAAGCAACGGTTTGAATGTTTTTGAAAATATTCATCTTGGTTGGTTTGAAGTTTTCTGGTGCATGTCAGAGCAGTCTCCAAAGGAACACTGTTTGAGCCAAGTTTACTACAGCGCCACCCCAAATAACAAACCGAGATTCCACAAAAGAAAAGAAAAACAGCAGATGACCCTGCTTCAGGTCGCGGTACCCTTTTGTAGTATAGCCAGCTTAAAGACACACCAGCTGGGCCACTTTCTGTCAAAGCAGCTAGCTAGGTTGCGGTTATAACAACAATGTGGGGAAAGGTACAAAAAGCACAATCCCTGAACGTTCCCAAAAAAGGGTGTACAAAAAAACTATCACAGACATCACTGTCTAAGGGAAGGACTGACAACAGCAAATGGATTCCTCTCCTAAAACACAGGCCAGAAGTTCTGCAGAGAGCCATCGGTGCACGCCAGGAAACCGAGAGACGCTGCTTATACTGTACGTCTAGGACCGAATGAGAGAGAGAAAGGATGGAGGAGAGTCGGGCATGAATCAGAGATGGAGCGAGGGACAGGAGGGGGAAGAAGGGATGAGGGGAGGAGAGACCGGGTGAAGGTGGATCAGGACGCAGACGAGATGACTGATTAAAGAATTAAACGAAATGGACGAGTGGAGCGGTGGCGGAAGGGGGGTGGGGGAGGGGAAAAGACCTTTACGTTCCTTAATGACTTTCTTCAGTGTAAGTGGAGCCCCGACTCCCGCTCGGGCACTCTGCCCACCAAAGCCAAACCTTGGCGTGTGTACAGTTTGGAGCCCAGACCCTCTTAGTTAGATTGCAATCAATTTCCACGACCGGGCCGGGCCAAGTGGAGCTTGCCAGCTCCAATGCAAACTCCCAACCTTAATAAAACACTGTTCATTTATGGGAACCTTTTGCTAAGCTAGCATAAGATTCCTGCTTGCAATAACACACACATACACACACACAGAAAGAAACAATAACAGAAAGGGTTGTTTTTTTGCCAGGAAGTTTGTCATAATGCATGTAGGCAATCCTGTTCAGCCCTGTAGTGGAAAGCAAGCAAGCATTTTCAAGCAGCGAGCGTACCCGCTTCTTAAAAGGAAGTTATGATGTCACTACTAAATGACTTTAGTGCCAGGTGGACTCGCCAAGACAAGCAGTCTGCTGCAGGGAGCAGGATGGATGTTCAGAGAGGGCGGAGTGGAAAGAAAAGCCCAGCGGTCCACATGTGCCGGGCAGTGATACTCCAGGAAGGCTCGAACAAAACACTTTGACACCTTTTCAAAAGCTGCTGCATTCTACAGAGGTTTTGCTACAGTTTAGTGTTTGGGAGCAGATACTGAATGTGGCACACAGATGAAAAAAAGGTGAAGAAATATAGCATCAAAACGTTAAACCTCAAAATCAAAATACAACTCGGAAAAAAATTGATGTATGGACTCCTGGACAGACACTGTAAACCGTTAACACTGACAGTACCACACTGAGACACTGACGAGAGAAAATCTCCCATAAATCCCCAAAACCAAAAGGAATAAAAAAGAAGAAGACGGAAAGGATTCCTCATACAAATATTTGCAATTAAGGTTAGTTTTCATCGCAACATCATTGTCGTTATTTTTAATACTTTTTCACCAGATATTGATAGTTTTGACTCTGCATTTCCACGCATGTAATAAAAAACAGGCAGGCTTTTTTTGAGTATATAAGTTACTGTAATGCAGTAACAGACTGTATGAGATACAGGAGAGAGGGATATGTAGAGAAAGAGAAGAGGGATAGAAGAAGAAGAGAAGGTAGAGAGAGGACAGAGAGAGAGAGAGTATTTACAGCACACCAAAGATTTTCCGTCATGTAAAAAGAATGCTATATAATTCTATATATATATTTATATATATGTATACTGGAGCCCCTCGGCTTGGTAGCGCAAGGCGGGAATGCTATGTTTGCATGAGTGCTGTATGTCGTGGTGCTGCATTGTGGGAAACTCTACGGCTTGAACCAGGGTTTGAGAGGACGCGGGAAGAAGGTTTGATGGCATAAAAAGATTAAACTGTGAGAGAGAGGGAGATTAGGTTTGTCAGTAATAAATTGCTTTGGATGGATGCCTCCACCAGTAGAATGTTTGCAGAGGGATACCACCTTGTCAGATGGAAAGAATGAGGACAGAAACGTGAAGAGGCAGAGCCGATGGTTTTGGTTGAGATGTTGAAGGAGACAGGTTGGGCGAGGTGTGAGAAGTGAAGTATCAGAGGATGCCGGAATGTGAGTTACAATTTAGCTTTTTCGGAAGGTGCTGACAGTTAGAAGTACGATGTTTGTGTAAAAAGGTGTTATTGTGTCATTCAGAGATAATTCAGACGTGTTAGTACAGCAGGAGGCCCGCGCTTGTTAATCGGAACATCTACGAGCATTTAAGTCTGTGTGAGAAGGGTTTTCCTCAAAACTGACTCATGTACATATGTGTCTGTGTGTCTGTGTGTGTGTGTGTTTGTGTGTGTGTGTGTATGTGTGTGTGTGTCTTCAGTTCGTCTGTGTGTCAGTGCAAAAATCCCACTTCCCTGTATCAATGCAAAGAGGGTAGTACCAGTTGAAGCTCACCTCATCACTTTATCCCAACTGCAGTTCTTTCCCTCCCGTCCCCTCCCCTCCCATCATCCCTTCCAAACGAGTGAAGAACTGAAGCGTCGTGAAAACAAATGGAGGTTTCTTTCCCCTTCGCTCCTCCCCTCTCCTCTAATCCACGTCCTCCAGCTTTCCCTCCTTTTCCTCCACCGCTCCCGCCCCCTCTGTCTAGATGAAGTACTCCTTCTTATCCTCTGCTCCGGAGTGGCCTCCCTCTGCGTTGATGATGGCCGTGTCCGCATCGGGGGCATCGTCCGAGCCCTTGGCCTCGTGGGTCAGATACGTTCCTGTGGGAGAGAAAAAGAGACAGAGATGGTGTGTGAGTGTGAGAGAGAGAGAGAGAGAGAGAGAGAGAGAGAGAGAGAGAGAGAGAGAAACATAAGTGAGGAAATAAGATTGCTGAGGCAGTAAAAGCCACTGGAACGGTAAAATGACAAAGGTCCAGTGACTGTTATAAACAGTGGAGTGGCAAGATGTTCCAATATGATGTCCAAATGATCACCTCAGGTGCTTTTGATAACAGTTTTTTGCCTTTAATGTGGTTGAAATACTATGTAATAAAGGTTTCTTTAGGATGTGGACCCAGTACAAGACACAAAGTCAAAATAATAAAAAGGTGTTTTTCTTTGAAGAGGTTTTATGTGGAGTTTTATTTTGGTTGTGATGGGTCAGGGCTAAGGCAAAAGTCAGTTAAAGTCAAATAGTTTTTCTCCCAAGGACGACATCTCAAGGTCTACTTTAAAAGCTCATTTCAGTTGAAAAGTGAAAATTTTTTGACATCTTGGTTGAAGATAACCACTGTTTTGCAACACTTTATGATAAGGGTACAAGAATTATCATGAATTCACGCATAACTTCATGCATCACAAAGCACAAATTCATTAATGTAGTACTTGGCGAACTATCAGTAATTAGTAAGTAGGATTAATAGTATCTCATGCATGACTTAATGCAGGAACAATACGTGAATTAATGCATCAATTAAGGTATTTCAATCATCATGAGTTCTGATTTATTGATGATGTTCATGTCTTCTTTTTTGGTTAATCTGTTGTTAAAGTGTCTAAGCCTAAAAATGTCATGGGCCCGCGCCGCGGTTTGGGCCTGTCCTCCCTATTCCCTGTGTGTGTGTGTGTGTGTCTGTCTGTTCATCTGTCATCCACTAGAGGTCACCAGAGGATCCTAGGCCGGAGGCGTGTCCACTCATTGCCATCTGCTTTCCGCACAGCTGCAACCCATCTTCATCATCCCATCTCCACAGTACTTAAACCCGGGCCGGCCACCTCTTCGGTGCCAGTTCGTTACTAACCTCTAAGCGGTAACTTGGCCAGTCAGTAGTGCACGTTGCTCACCTGCTTACTATTGGACTAACTTTGTTTTGTTCTCGTCACAGTGTTTGTCTCCTGTCGTCAGTGTTGCAGCTTCCTCAAGACCCATCGTCTATACCTCACCCACCTGTTCCTCCTTTTTGTTTTGTTGGATTAAACCTTTTTCTTTACCGTCATTTTCCGAGTCTGTGTCGTTTCTGTGTCTGGGTCCAACCAACCCCTCACAGAACGAACTGACCAATATGGACTCCGCGGAAACTCCACGGGCTACTGACGGGGACGGCGCCCAGCTGGCTATCCACTCCCAGGGTATCCTTCTCGGCCAGCATGACCAGCTAATCCGCTCTCTGCTGGAAAACAACCAGCATATCTCCCATGTCACGCAGGTCCTCCAACGTCTTCTTGAGAACCGGCTTTATGTGAAGGCAGAGAAATGCTCTTTCCACCAACGCTTCGGTTCCGTTCCTGGGTTTCGTCATCGAGGGTGGACAGGTAGCTGCAGACCCGGAGAAGACCAAGGCTGTCGCTGACTGGCCCACACCTGCTACACGTAAGCAACTACAGCGTTTTCTGGGGTTCGCAAACTTTTATCGTCGGTTCATTCAGGATTTTAGTCGGGTGGCGGCCCCTTTGACCAAGCTCACGTCCCCCAAAGTCCCATTCTTTTGGTCTCCAGCTGCTGAGCAGGCTATGGCGGACCTTAAACGCCTGTTCACGTCCCCGCCTGTGCTCAAACATCCTGACTGTTCCCTCCAGTTTGTGGTGGAGGTGGATGCTTCTGCGTCTGGGGTGGGGGCGGATTTGTCCCAACGGTCCACTTCGGACCAAAAGCTCCATCCCTGTGCCTATATGTCTAAAAAACTGTCCCCAGCAGAACAAAATTACGATGTAGGAAACCGGGAGCTGTTGGCGGTGAAGCTGGCACTGGAGGAATGGCGCCACTGGCTTGAGGGTGCTGTTCTGCCGTTCGTGGTGTGGACTGACCATAAGAACTTGGCCTACATACAATCCACCAAACGACTGAACTCTCGTCAAGCCAGGTGGGCCTTGTTTTTTGGTAGGTTTGATTTTTCTCTTACCTACCGCCCAGGCACACGCAACGTCAAGCCCGACGCCCTATCTCGTCTGTTTGACCGCACCGAGGAGACCTCTGAACCCGAGTCAGTGCTGGCGCCCTTCCGGGTGATTGCTGCCGTCCGTTGGGAGATTGAGGCCCTGGTGAAGGACGCTCAAACAACGGATCCTGGACCCGGAGACGGCCCTCCCGATCGCCTCTTCGTGCCGCAGACCGTGCGGTCCCAGGTGTTGCATTGGGTGCACACCTCACGGTTTGCCTGCCACCCTGGAATGCAACGCACGTTGACTCTACTACGGCGACACTTCTGGTGGCCGTCGGCCGAAGCCGATGTTCGGGCCTATGTCGCGGCCTGCTCTATCTGCGCCAGGGGCAAGGCCTCCCACCAACTGCCGGCTGGACTGCTGCAGCCGCTTCCGGTCCCCAGCCGTCCCTGGTCCCACGTGGCGTTGGATTTCGTCACGGGCTTGCCCCGTTCTGAAGGTAATGACACCATACTTACCATTGTGGACAGGTTCTCTAAATCTGTTCACTATGTTGCATTACCTAAATTACCTACAGCCAGTGAAACGGCTGACCTCGTTGTCCAACATGTATTCCGTCTCCATGGAATACCTGTGGATATCGTTTCTGATCGAGGTCCACAGTTTGTTTCCCGTGTTTGGAAGACCTTCTGTTCCTCCCTAGGAGCGACCGTCAGCCTCACGTCTGGGTTCCATCCTCAATCCAATGGGCAAACGGAGAGGGCCAACCAGGACCTGGAAGCCGCGCTCCGTTGTGTGGCTGCCCAGGAACCCACTGCGTGGGCGTCACTCCTGCCTTGGGTGGAATACTCCCACAACTCCCTTACCACCTCAGCCACCGGGCTCTCCCCCTTCGAGGTGGCCTTGGGATACCAGCCCCCTTTATTCCCTGCCCAGGAAAGGGACCTGGCAGTTCCATCCGTACAGGAGCACCTGCGTCGCTGCAGACGGGTCTGGACCACGGCTCGCGAGGCTCTGCTTCGGACCACAGCTCGGACCAAGGCGACGGCTGATAGGCGCCGGGCACCAGCTCCGCAGATCCGGCCAGGCCAGGAGGTCTGGTTGTCGTCCCGTAACGTGCCCCTGAGGACTGAGTCACGGAAGCTCTCCCCTCGGTACTTGGGTCCGTTCCCCATCGAGTCCGTCGTCAACCCCTCGGCCGTCCGGTTGAAACTGCCCGCTGCCATGAAGATCCACCCGACCTTCCACGTCTCACAGATCAAGCCGGTGTCCTCCAGTCCCCTGTGTCCTCCTGCTGACCCTCCCCCGCCGGTGAGGCTGATCGACGACCATCCGGCCTACACCGTCCGCCGGCTTCTGGATGCTCGGCGGCGGGGGAGGGGGCTGCAGTACCTGGTGGATTGGGAGGGTTACGGGCCTGAGGAACGCTCATGGGTGCCTCTGAGGTTCATCCTGGACCCGCAGTTGGTGGCTGATTATCCCCCCCCCTCAAGGCGTCCCTTGAGGGGGGGGGCCCTGTCATGGGCCCGCCGCGGTTTGGGCCTGTCCTCCCTATTCCCTGTGTGTGTGTGTGTGTGTCTGTCTGTTCATCTGTCATCCACTAGAGGTCACCAGAGGATCCTGGGCCGGAGGCGTGTCCACTCATTGCCATCTGCTTTCCGCACAGCTGCAACCCATCTTCATCATCCCATCTCCACAGTACTTAAACCCGGGCCGGCCACCTCTTCGGTGCCAGTTCGTTACTAACCTCTAAGCGGTAACTTGGCCAGTCAGTAGTGCACGTTGCTCACCTGCTTACTATTGGACTAACTTTGTTTTGTTCTCGTCACAGTGTTTGTCTCCTGTCGTCAGTGTTGCTGCTTCCTCAAGACCCATCGTCTATACCTCACCCACCTGTTCCTCCTTTGTGTTTTGTTGGATTAAACCTTTTTCTTTACCGTCATTTTCCGAGTCTGTGTCGTTTCTGTGTCTGGGTCCAACCAACCCCTCACAAAAAAATGGATTTGAATTGGAGTGTTGTAATCATGATGAACTAAACATTACTTCTTTATTATTTCATCATGTCTGTGGCCCTTCAAATAAAGTGCTGACCTGCTCCACCTTTAACATTGATTCAAAAGATATGATTAATGGTGGCAAAAAGGAAACAAAAGTCAAATAGCATCATTGAACAGAATTGGGGTTATTATCTTCCCCATAGACCTGTTAGAACGTGACCGCATTCCCATTCAAACGCCATTACAGGAGCTTGAATGGAACTTGAGCTGAGCTCATTTTGTCAACCTACTTTTAGAGGGATTTAAACTTAGGACATCCAGCTTTTTGGCCATTAAACTGTGCATTAAAAGTGCACATACTGTGAGTCGTTTCATCTGTTGACAGGCAATGACCAATGTTCATGTACTGCAGTCAGTGTAACTGCTCACTCCTCAAACACTACAGCTGCTGTCAGCAGACAATGAGGAGCTTCACACATAGGGCTGGGCAATGTATCGATATCGTGATATGAGACTCAAATTTGTCTTAGATTTTGGATAACCTTATATGACATCCTTATAAATGTCTTTTCCTTGTTTTAAGGGCTGCATAACAGTGAAGTGAAGTCATCTTCTGAACTAACAAGATGATGATGATGAATAATTTAATTTTGGTAAAATACAGAATAGGCAGAAGCCAAGGCTTATTTTGGCCTATCCTATAATACCCATAGAATCACCCTGAACTAAACTAAATACAATCCTAGTCAGTTTACATATCAATCAAATTACTTCATACCCCTTAGATATTTTAGATTTTAAAGCTTTTTTGAAACTCAACAGAGACTTATACACATTTTCAATTCATCATTAAGTTCATTCCATAATCTAACCCCCAAAATTGAAACACATATAACTTTGAAATTAGTACTCAAGTTACCAGTTTCATAGAGAACCGTCTTGAATTATAATTACCTTATCTTAATTTTTTTTTTAATGAATGAAAAAAAATGAAGGCTATTGTTAACAACTTCAAAAAGTATTTCTAAAGATCTGGAAATTTAGAACATGTAAGAACAAGCCATTTTTTGCTGTTCTATTATTTTTATCTTCATCCACAGTCATTATATCCACAACACTAATGATTATTTATCTAAAATCTCACTCTGTAATATTTTGTGAAAGTACCAATTGTCATCTCTACAATATCGTCGCAACATCGACATTGAGCTATTTGGTCATATGATACAATTTTCTTTTTCCCGTCCTAGTTCACACTATCACCCCCCAGATCCCACCCTTCTGTGCACAGGTGCTTTACCCAACCAGAGGGGATCAGCACTGCAGCGACACGGACTGTCTTCAGTATTCTGGAGCAGCTGGAGGCTGGGCAAGTCTTTATCAACTGCACCACCTGGGGAGCTGAAATGGGCTTAGACATTTGAATTTGCTTTGTCCTATTTGTGTATGTGTGAAAAGATTGTGTTTTTAGACCTGAATAAAAGTGTGAAGAAAGACAAAGAAACACTGTTTCACAGAGCACATGAGCAACAGAGAAACTAGCATCACGACCAGAAAGCAATTACATTTATACCACATTTGTAATCTCCATATTTGACCATATAAAATATGCCGCTGAAATATCGCTGATGTCATGACATCTAATCTGACAGGAAGTTGCGTTGAACCAAAATGTATTAAAAGGCAATGAATAAACATTCACTTATTGTCATTCATTCATTTCCTGCATTGAGAGTAGAACAAGTGGGGTTTATGCTTAGAAGCCATATTTAGGTATGAACCCATTTGCATTTCTGTGTGTCCCTGCATTTGCATGGATATGCATGTTTGCGAGAGCCAGTCTTGGTACATGTTTCCATATTTATGCAAGTGTATCTCTATGCACGCTCATGCATGATGCATGCATGCATGTGTCTGTGTGTGTTTGTGTGTCTGTGTGAGCATGTGACCTTTGTGTCTGATGAGGTATCTGCCCAGGACAATGAGGAGGCAGAGCAGGATGAAGACGATTACAGCAACCACCCCTCCGATCACGGCGTGGTCCACCCCCGAAGACGTCGACATAGCTGTGGGGTCTTAAGGAGAGGGTGGTGGGATGGAGAGGAGAAGATAGGAGAGGAGAGGAGCATGTAGTAAAGATAAGATTGGAGACATAATGAGAGAGAGAGGGAAAGGAAGATTGGTTGAGAAACAAAGAGCGACAGAAAACGAGGTAGAGAGAGTGAGAAACAAGGGGAGAGAGGTATAGAGAGACAGAGATTGAGAGCAGAGAGGGGTGGCGTATGAATATTGGTGGAAACGGGAGACAGATGATGAAAGGCAGCAGAAATAGAGTGAGAGAGAGAGAGAGAGAAAGAGCGAGAGAGAGAGAATAATGGGGTGAGTGACAGAGAAAAAAGAAAAGAACAGGGGAGCGGAGAAGACTTGTCAATATATAATATCCAGACACAGCAGCAAACCTTCAGAAGACAAAGACAAGGATATGACAAAAAGCCAGGCGAAAGAAAAGAGGCCACCATGTCACCCGCCATTAAAAATGGTTCGTGACTAACATGCAACAGGATGGAGCAGTTTACACACCAAGTCCCAATCACTGATAATAACCTTGTGGGAGCACAGGCTGCGCCTAGTATAGTATGCCTAGTATATAAAAGGGCATACTAAAGATGTACTTAAAATATTTTAAAAAATATTTGTTACAGTAGATTATTTTGGCATTGTGTTCACGAAACATTACACTGCCCTTTACTTTATGCATTTTCACCCAACAGCAGAGATTGCCTTGCTTCAGCCACCTTAGCTACTTGCCCCTCAGAGAAGGAAACAATCTGCGCAGAAATAATTTGATATATCATTTATTTCGCCTGACTTTTCAGACCAGAAAAGACACTGGGTGTTATTTTGAAAGTCACTCAGATCGAAAGCAGCACTTCTCATTCCAAAAACAACAACAACAACAACAACAGATAAAGGAGGAATAAATAGGAAATGGTGTTGGAAAGACTGACTTGCACTCGTTGAATGTTTGAGGGGTCAAACCAATGTGGAGGGCAGGAATAGCTAATATATACAGTACATACACTCAGAGAATAGGAGCGAGAGAAAGGCACAGCAACAGCCACTGACCACCAGAAATATAAAAACTGACAAAACTGAAAGTATAAAAAAGAAGGAAGACATTACAACCAGCTGGGACGCCAAATGATGGGGGGAACGGGCAATTCACAGCCAAAAAAAGTCACATTTCAGCCAGTTAAAGAAGTGAAGTGGTGTGGAAATAACCGTCCAGAGGCCAGTCGCCGATAGAGAACAGGGAGAAGACGGGGGAGAGGAGACTTGAGCACCAGTCAGAATGACACACACACACACACACACACACACACACAGAAAGTGGAATGCACTGGCCGGCGTAGAGGTGAGAGGGGCATGCTGACGAGGCGAGACTAGGAATGAGCCCATAAATCCTGCTGTCAGCATCAAAGGAAAGCAGACAAGACCCAAGAACACCTCGAGAACACACCCCCCTCCCCAACACACACACACAAAAACACATAGAGAAAACCACACAGAGGACGTGCAACTTGTACCACTTAAGAGGTCATGCTTGTGAGTGTGTCTTTGTGAGATAGATGTTAGTGCCTGGTGTGAATGCTGCTGGAGTCAATGTGTGTTGCATGTGTCAGAGTGTGTGTGTGTGTGTGTGTGTGTGTGTGAGCTTTGAACCTGTGTGTGTGCATGTATGGGCAACAACAAAGCATTACGTGGGTAAGAGTATTAACTATTCATTGCACTCCACTCTGAGGTTCAAAGTGTCCCCAGACTGGGTTTTTATTCAAGAGTGACAGACAGGCAAAAACAGACAGAGCTACAGACAGTCAGACCTACAGATGGACAGACAGACAGACAGACAGACAGACAGACAGACAGACAGACAAGTGGACGAAAAATTTAGAACGACAGATGACTGGTGGAAAAGTTATACCTGCAATGTTGTCTGCAGCATCTTCTCAAGTGGATGAGTAGATGGATTGTTGGATGTTTAGATTGATGAATGGATGGATGGTTGGTTGGTTAGATGAGTGGAGGAGTGTGTGTTGGAGGGTTTGGGGTGGGGTTAGGGATTATCAACAGGAGGAAAGAAAGAAAAAAAACATGAAACAGCTGTGAAAGGGCCACACGAATGCCATTTCCTTCCTTGTGTTTCTTAAATTATTGTCTTGCTGTCAGCTTTTAGTATAATGTTTGCATGAGTGTGTGCATGTAAAACCAGCTCCCAGGATCCTTGACTGCTCCACAATGCAAGCAAAGTTTGTGTATTGAGGAAGAAAAAAGAAATAGCAAAGAAGTAACTTGAATGGTGTTTGTTTTCCACTCCATTACTAAGCTTCTCACATCTCTCTTGTTTGCAAGTGTCTGTGTGTGTGTGTCTGTGTGCGTGCGTGCAAGTGTAGCTTAGATGGTTTTACCTGTGAAAGTGTAAACTCCATTCAGCTGGACGGAAACTGAGGGAGTGAGGGAGGAGGCGGGGGAGGGGTTGACAGTGGAAGGAGCGATGCTTGCGGAGGAGGGAGGAGGAGTCCGGGGAGAGGAAGGAGGGGGAGTCAGGGAGGAGGAGGGAGAGAGTGGCAGGTCGGGGAAGAGGGCGTTGGAGAGGCTGGTGGTGGAGAATTCAGAGACGGTGGTCGACACCTCAGCCACGGAGGGGGTGGGGGAAGGTGAGGAGTCTAGGGAAGACTCGGGGGAGGAGGTGGAGGCGAGGAGAGAAGGGTAGGAGTAGGAGTAAGTGGGATCAGAGCCGGAGCCAGAGTAAACGTCAGGGGCAGAGGAGGGTGGGGGGGAGGAGGATGGAGAGCCAAGGAAGGATAAGGTGGTGTCTGGGGAGTCTGGGTCCATGAGGCCTTGGGAGGGAGGAGGACGAAGAGGACGAGGAGGAAGATGAAGCGCAGGAGGAGTTGGAATGAGTAAGCAAAGTGCAAAAATGGCCATGGAATCGAACGAACGGGACACATCAAAGCGAAAGGGAAAGAAGCGCAAGAACGAGCGAAAGCGGTTGGATGGTAGGCGGTGGCGTCGGTCATGGTGGCGCGGTTGGATGAGAAAAAATAAAATAAAACAACAAAGAAACACAGGAGGAAAAAAAACGAAAGAAAATCAGAAGAGAAAAACGGTGGAAGAAGTACAGGCAAAAAGCCACAACAAATGACAGAAATAAAGAAACGTGATGAAGAAAAAAGTAAAAGAAGAAGACATCCCAACTCTTTCTCTACATCAGTCTCCCTCTTTCCCACAACACATCCCATTTCTGACTTTCTATTTCCCAATTTTTTTTTTTTTTTGACTTTTCCTTATTACCTTGCACCAGTAGGGTGTACTCCCCCAGGCTATCCCCTATGCCGTTGCTGGCTTCGCAGAGGTAGACGCCATTGTCGGATTTGTTGAGCATCTCGAAGCGCAAGAAAGCACCGTCGGCTTTGGCCAGTGGGGGGAGCTCTCCATCCTTCTTCTCCCACCTGTAAGAGGTGGGCCTGTTGAAACAGGGGAGAGAAAGAAACACAAAGAATGAGAGTCCTGAGTTGAACTGTGTGCTCCACATGTTTTTCACACAAAAAGAGTAACTAAAAGTAAAAATCAAAGGGAGGTTATAGTGATGAGAGGAGAAGGGAGCTTTGACAAGTGCTGCAGGACAAAGAGAAAAGATGAAACAATCAAGGGCGAAGTAGATATGGAAAGAGGAGAAATGGAAAAAAGAAAAGATAAAAGTAGGGGAGGAGAGCAAGTGAGAAAGCATAAGAGATGGATGTTACAGCAAGAAAATAGAGAAGGGACAGAGGGAGAAGGAGAGAATGAACAATGGAAAGAGAGAGAGAGGGGAGTTGTTGCTGCAGATGGTGAAAGTGAAAAAAGGAGTGATGAAGGAAATGATGGAAAGAGGGGATGGGGTTGGGAGGAGTGCCACAGCTTGAAGAAAGAAAGTGATTAAAAAAGATGGAGGGAGAAGAAGACAACGGAACAAAGATCAGCATTTCAAATCAGCCAGCGTTAAAGAAAAAAAATCCATTCTGCATAACAGATCGCGTATGAGAGAGATAGCGAGACGTGTCTTGATAAAAGAATTAATTATGTAAATGTTCGAGTCCTTAAGCGCTGTACAGTAATTACAATGACAGGGGAGACCGAGACGGGGACAGACCCAAATGGGTCGGACTGATTAAATGCTCTTGGAAATGTGAAGAAAAAAAATAACTCAGGTGAAAGGAGCAATCGGTGAATTCACGATGGAGTCCAGGTGGTTATTTGTGCTTGTAGTAACTGTAAAAGGCAGGAGCAATTCATCTCCTAGATCCGGCTTCTTTAGACCAATATTTAAAAATCTAGTTGGATGTTTCTAAAAAGGCAAAAACTTACAATTCTATCTGTTGTTGCTGCTGGGCAAAATTCTCAAACTGAGTGAAAGCTAATGAGAAACATGGTCTACTTCCTTTACCCCTGCTGCTGCTTGGGAGACTGGGGATTATTTGAAAACTTTCAAGTTTTCGAATATATGTCATTTTAGGAATATAAATTCCAACAAGAGCTCCAGCTGTCCTGAGGCAAAACAAGCTTGTCCTGACCATGTTCATCTGGTTACCTGCAATAAAAAGGAATCAGCTGTTGTATTACACTGCCTCCAAATGTTATATAATGTGCAATTAACTGATCAATTAACTTCACATTTACAAGGCTTTAAATCGTGTAGTGTTATTGCACACAATGCTCAAAAGTCAATCACTGTTATACAGCAAGTACTTAGTTTAAGTGTAGAAAGGCGATTGGTCTGACCAAGCTGATAATTCCCCACCATGCATGTCTAAAATCGGTGTTTTATTTTTGGCTACGAGCTCTACTTTGGTGGAAACTCTTCAATTAGCATGCATGCATTAATAAACACTGCACACAAGTCATGATATGCTTGAAGACATACTTTAACGCAATTATGGGTACTTTGGTTCTGCATATCCCTCCCTCTCACCGCTATAATCATTATCCCTGTAAAGAATGTGCTATTAGGTGTTTTTCATGTAAAATTGGCTAAATTATGTTAATGTCTAAAATCTCTGTAATCCATCACTTAAAAAATACCTAAAGTATATGTTGTCTGATGAGTATTTGTACAGTTAGAGATTATGAAAGGATAAACCTGGTGTTATTTTCATGTTTACCTGCCATGGCTTTCTGACTACCCTGTATGTGCCGCTCAGTCCCAAGCTCGTTCCTACAGAAGATGGACTTATGTTTAAAGCTGCTCTAATCTATTCTTTATGAAAAAAACAATATCAGCAGACAGAGAGAGAGAAAAGAAAGAGAGAGAGAGCATTTTTGTTTTACAGACCACTGTTTTGATTCAGTTAAATCTCATCAGCGTAGTTTCAAGACAAATCAGGCAGCTGTTTTCCAGCAAATAAAACTCTGATCAACCCAATGTCACTCCCTGCCCAGCCCGGGACTATTTTGAGCTGCGGATTAATACACATTTGGTGCACCAGGGAGTATTTACGGCAGCAGGACAGCGTGTGTGGATTTGACTCAGAATAAAGCCTCGTGACAAGGAACAGGCCCCTGTGTGCAATGCTGCGGCTCCTTGGTGTGTTCGTAGTGGTTTTGGACAACACTATAACAGAATAAACTATATCAGACTTTGGCTACACAGGCAATACTCATTAGTAATACATTATTGGTCTTGGTCCTTTCATGGGATTTGTTAACAATAAGAGAATTATACTGTAGAATATTGCCGGCCATAAACTTTTACAGGTTACAGATTACTGTAATCCTGTTACATTTCACCTTCTGTCTTGCAACCGTGGTCATGACCGTGCACACATAAGTGTGAAACAGTCTTGGTTAAATAACTCCAAGCTCAGAAATGTGATGCAACCACTCCTGGGCCATGCTGATCGAATATATGTGAAATATAAAAAGAAGGTAAAACACAAATTCCATTCTCTTCTGTTGCTGCCGGCGTCAAGGAAACACAGTATGGGATTTGATATGGTAAGTTATTCTTTTGAAGCTGACAGGATGTGACCACGGAAAGAGAAAAGTGTGTATCATTGAATACAGTGTGACGTTTGTTGAGTTTGATTGGGGGGGCAGCCCGAGGGGGGAGGAGAGGGATCTGAGTGGCTGGGTGTGTCGGAGGAAAGGTGTTGTCGCGGTGAAGGGGTTTTGACTGACAGCTGCGGGGTCAACCTGTATCTGATATGATTGGACATCATGGACTCATCCAAAAGCGGCTGTGCACACAGCTGAGCACGCTCCCACGGTCTCGCCCTCTCTAGTACACACACACACATACACACACACACACACACACACACACACACACACACACACACACACACACACACACACAGCGCTTTCTCTTGTTCGCACTCCCTCTCTCTGTCTTCGTCATTTGCTGCTTGTCACCAAATCTTTCTGTCTCCTCTCCGCCCACGCGTTTCTCCGCTCCCCTCTACCTCTCCCTCTCCTGTCGGCTTGTTTTCTTTTCCTCACAACCCCTCCTTCTCTTGTCATTTTTTTACAGCAATCTCACAGTTTCTATATAGCCTTGTTTTTTACGTACAGCCTCTGCCAGTCAGCATACACTTTCTTGTATCTAAAGCCTCTCTGTGTATCGTGATTCCAGCAGGATCTGAACCCTGAAGCCTTGCATCGTTTGGGCCATTTAAACTACATAGAACCCTTTATTACCATACAACATGAATATGTCCTATATAGATCATACACAGTTTAGTGGATGAATTCTCCAAGAGTGTATCACACATACAGTACATAGATTTCTAGCCTAGGTGGTCCCAGTGGGAATTGAACCCCTGACCACGGCGCTTTGTGCACGCCTTGCTTTTCTCCCATCTATAATTTAATCAACTCCGCTGCTGCGCGTTAAAGCACGTTCATGCCATGACAACCACCTCCTACTCCCCCGCCCCCTATCTGTGCCACCTGCCAATCAAACTAACCGGCTAGTCTTACTCCCAGCCACTCCTGTGATGAGTTGACAGGGGGAGAGAGGGGAGAAGGAGGGGGGGAAAGGGGGAAAAGGTGTGAGAAGAGATAGAGGAGAGTTATAGGAAAGGACAGGGAGAGGAGGAGGCGGAGGAGGAGGGCAACGAGGCATCGTGACAAGACGAAGAGGAGTGAACGAGCCGTGAGTGACACTGTGGCGGAAAGATACCCGATGATGGAGGGATAGAGGGAGGCAACGAGGGGAGGAGAGTGGATCGATAGGGATGGTTGGCTGAAGGTTCATCTATAATGCAGAAAGGCCAGGGGAAAAAAGAATGTATTTGTGTGGGCAGGATTTAGGACGGGGTTTGCAGTTTGTTTCTGTCTGCGAGCATCACAAATGTTGTGTACACACTGTATCAGTGAACATGGGAGAGCTTGTACAAGCAGATGTGTTACGCTAACTGTGCCCATGTGTGTGTGTTTATGTACTGTACGTGTCATGTTTGAACAAGTGACTACTTGTGGGAGAAGGTGTCAGAAATGAAACATGTTAGTGTGGGATTGCTTACAAGTGTCTGCAGACTGTCAGTGCTGCTTCTTGCGTGTATCCTGTGTGTGTGTGTGTTCATTTTTATTGATTGGATTGCAGACCTGTCGTGTTATTTGTATTTTGTGATTTAGTATTTTTCAGTAAATAAATGGGTTTATTTTTGGATAAGTATGTGTCTTTTTTATATGCTGGCCTCTAAAATCTATTGCGAAAATCTATGAGCAGGGGTGAAAGCTTTGACTAGGGCAAGGACAGCAGCACCCGGCCCTGTTTATAAGATTCAGGGCTTCCATCAGCGCATGCTTTAGAGAAAAAGAGAAGAGATTTCTATGAAAGAGGAGGCATTGGCTTGATATAAATGATCATCTATTGGGAAATTTACTGGACGTAATAATATTAAGAAATCACATCTATTTCAAGTCATTGAGGTGAGAGAGCACATTAGCACTGGCCGAGAAGAGACGATAAAAAGGCTACAAGCACTAAATGAAAGACAGTACATAAACCCTGAATTAAGTGGCCATCTGAAACTATCCTCATCCTCACCTCACAATTGTAATGAATGTTCAAATTACGTAACTCTTGTGGTACTGAGAAAAGGTAAAGGTGGGAGTAGCTTTATGTTATAGCATTTTTTTTTAAGTGTCTGATCTTGACACCAAATACAGTGGCGTCTCCCAACAGGCAACGGTGGATTCTTCTTACCATGACCACTATCTTTTAGTAGTAGTTAGGTGGTTAGTTAGTTCCCTAAATCTAACCATACCTTCACCATGGAGGTGTCAGATTAGAAAAAAAGTCTTATGAGTAGAACCTGTTGTAGATTTTTTGGACAATCTGCAATAAACAAACAGGAATCACTTTACTGAAGCTCAGTTGATAATTACATTTGCAAGGTTCCGCCAAGGTTCATACAGATATGCCACATGAAACACTCTTGCATTGCTGTGGTGCTGGCATACATAATGTGCAACATGTACTATAAAGTCCTCTTGCTTTGGTAAAATGTAAGCATAAAAAGAAGAAAGACCTAGTTATGCCACAAACTGTCTGGGAATGTTGGAACATGATCATGTTGTTTAGTCATTTTATTTTGTTTGAGAGCTTTGTTTTTATTTAATCACCTAAAAGATGTGTGTGCTGTTATATTGAAGTCAATTAAATATGTGCATGTGATTAAAATGAAGTCAATAGGTGACTGTGTACGTATGTGAGTAGGGAGGGGTGCGTGTGGTGTCTAGTGTTGAAATCAGAGAAAATGTGTTTGTGTTGTTCCATGCACACAAGTAGATATGGTGTCAATAAAACATGTGTTTGTGTGCGTGAGTGTGAATGCGTGTGTGTGTGTGTGTGTGTGTGTGTGTGTGTGTCTTACTCGGGGTTGCCGTTGCCCACACACTGAAGATGAAACTTCTCCCCCTCTCTAGGCAGATTGCTCTCGGGCGTGATCCGCACGTCAGGGGAATCTGTAAATGGAGGACAAACACACAGACAACCACAAAAACACACAAAGAGTGTAGTTACATAACACAGGACTCATAACCGTACAGACATGCACACAGTCTCATCCCCGTCTCAAATCTACTCCCATCTGCATCCTGTAGGCGTCCCACTCTCTCTGCCTCCCACAATGACATAACCCCTTACACAACGACTTTACTTTCCATCTGCGATGCAGTTCTGTTGTCTCGCCCACAGGGTGGCAGCAGCAACACAGACTCCGACGAGGATCCATTTATAGTTTAATTTGGATGATAACCTGCTCTTCTAATCCACAGTGACTCAACTCTGGGCAAATGCACCAGCAGAGGAAGGTTACATTCCTGTGTGGTCATTATTACAGGCAGCTAATGTGAAATGATTGGAGCAGAGATCAAACTGCAAAGGAGGAAAATGTGCTTCTGCTGCCTAATAAATGAGAAGAGCAAGGCAGAAATAGAAAAAGACAGCAGTTCAAAGTTGTATTTTGCATTTCCTTTTCATCTGTCTGTCCTCTATACTCTCCCTCTCTCTTTATCCAGTATGCTCTGTGTCCCCCCTCACTCCTCCCCATTTTCCCAGTTGACTCACACAACACTTGCAGAGCGCGCTCGCTCCTCTTGTCCCCCGGAGCAAGAGAGGGATGGTCGACAGCACAGGTGATGAGGGCCTTGTCGTCACTGCGGCTCACCTCCAGGGTGAGCTCGCTGCTCACGTTGTATGTTGGATCGTCTGGAACGGACTCCACCACATCTGGACGTCCTGAGGCGAAGAGGGACGAAGGGGACAGTCAAGAGAAAGGTGTCTGCATCTTAACCAGAGACTAGAACAACACTAGTATAACACACATATAGAAATACCACACAAATATACTAAGGGAAAAGGTTATTTCCCTGTAATTAGGATGTGGTGGTTTCATGTTGTAAAACTGTACATAACTGCAATGCCCCCATTTGTTCCGGTTCAATGAAAAATGCCTTTTCGCTGCAGTTACCTTGCGCCCCTGGGTGTTTTGTTCTATCTATCATTATATGCCCCATATACTGTATGTCTAACAATGCATTTCCTCATATTTCTAGAGCAATATCACACCTATTCTCTAGGGGTTGGGGGAAAAAATGTATACAGCATAGTATCAGGATATTTTCCATGACAATACTGTATCATTACACAGATGCCATATTATATATGTGTGGGTCAGTTTGTCTATTTTTTAATCCCATTTTGCATCAATAAAACTGAAGTGATATGAACAAACAGAGAAGTTTATCTTTTGATGACAATGTGTCCTTTTGGGGAAATAATTTGAAAATGGGAAACATTTGAAGTAAAAAAAAGGTAATAAACATTCTGCAATATATTGCAGAATATTGCAATATGTTTCAAATCGCAGTAATACCATATTGTGATGATACTGTATCGTGAGGCCTCCGGTGATTCCCACCCCCACTATTCTCTCACTAAAATAAGCTTTATTCAGGTTGACTCATCCAGTGATGTATACATGTTTTATCTAATAAAATTTCATCAGAGATTTTAGGACAACTATACTTCCTATCATAAAAACATGCAGATAGCAGTAGCACATGTGCTGCGTATTCATCTCAGTTTGACAAAAATGTGTTTAGTGTTGAAACGATTAGTTAATTAGTAGGGGTGTCACGATTCAATTTGACATGATTGTAATGTCACGATTTGATTGGATTTAAACATTTTCTTTTTAGCAGTTATTCCACAATAAGAGCCACTACATGGCAGAAGGGTACTTTAAAACAACTGTTTGAGTTTTTCAAAATTTACGAAGTGCAATTGAAAGCACCATTAGTTTACAGAGGAGCACCTGAATACACCTTAGATAGTTAAATAAATGGACCAACAGATCCCGCTGCTGTGGACAGAGACCAGTAAAGACTATTAGAAGCACCTTTCTGGTGACGTCTGAGCATTATTGTGAAGCCTCCAACTGAGCATGAAGACGTAGCTGTGACGTGAGCAACCTGTCTGAAAGTTGTAAGTCTTCTGGTAGCTGTGCCAAGAGAAATCTCAATCATTCCTAATCAGCAGAGACGGAGAACGTAGGTATACAGTATGTTAGGAGAAAACATAGGCTCAGGCTAATTATTGCTAACTAAAATGCTAGTTAGGGGTCCAAGCCCGAAGCTGCGTGTACCGCGTGTAACGCGGTTCACACAGCAGGGCTGTGGAACCCTATTGTTTTCCTAGAGATTATTTTTAGGGGTCCAAGCCCGAAGCTGCGTGTACCGCGTGTAACGCGGTTCACACAGCAGGGCTGTGGAACCCTATTGTTTTCCTAGGGTTTCTTCATCATCATTATTCTTCTCCGCATAAAACTGCCGCTGCAGCCTATACCGTACATGGTGGCGACGCGCCATTTTCAGGACTGGTCCCAAACTCCGCAAAGACCTCAGACGAAAAAACGTACACACGTCCACCACTAGGTGGCGCTATAGCAGAAAAAACGCGTTTGGCCCTATAACTCCCAAACCGTACATCGGATTTTTAAAAACCTTATATCCACGCGTTCCCTGGATTCTACTGAATCGCGTGATATAGGCCACGCCCATTTCCGCCTAGACTTTTATGCATGAAAAATCGCGATTTATCAAAAACCAACTTTTTCGAACTCCTCCTAGACCGTGCAATGGATCGGCACGAAACTTGGCAAACAACATCTCCAGACCAACCTGACACAAAGTTGCATAAAGATTTTTTATAGAATAAAATATGTGCGCATTACGCGCAAACAAATTTGTCTAGCTAACTACAAAAACACAGACTTTGGCATATCTCGGCCAAAATGAATGCTATCAAAGCCAAACTTTAGAATATCACTTGGTATGACCCTCTGAGGCTCTGAAACCAATTTAACGAACATTGGCCACTAGGGGGCGCTACAGATACAACAAGTTTATATCTCATGAACCGCTTATCCAAATTTTACAAAATTTGATGGATACCATCTAGGCCCACTCCTGGGGTGGTCCTTACAGTGGGGTACTGATTAATTCAAGTGGGCGTGGCCTATGGGCCAATGTCTGGATTAACCACTTCCACTAAAGTGAATTACTTGAAATTAACAGGGTAGATGTACAATGGGTAGCTGACCTGACTTACCGAATATTACACATGTGGAACACTAGGTGGCGCTACAATGACGTCAAACGTGTTTTTGCCTATAACTCCTACATTATACATCACACATTAAAAACCTTGATGTCTACGTGTTCACTACATCAAGCTGAGTCACACGATATAGGCCACGCCCATTTCCGTTTAAAATTATTTTCGCAATATTGCGACAAGTGCAACACCAACCTTTTTCGAACTCGTCCTAGGCCGTGCAACAGATCTGCACGAAACTTGGTGTATAGCATCTGCAGATGGCCCTGACAAAAAGTTGCATAAAGAATTTTGCTACGTAATTGTGTGCGCATTTGACGACCAAGCAAAGTTTCTGTAGTAAGCTACCAATTACATATCATATCATATCTCGACCAAATTAAAAGGTATCAACATATCACTTGTGAGTCGTGTTGACCATGCCTTTCCGATGCTCTGTACCAAATTTGGTAAAGATCAGACATTAGGGGGCGCTATAATCAACATTTATTGGTTTCGTCAAATCACTCAATGCATTTAAATGGGAAATTTGCAATTGCAATATCTCTGCCACAATAAATGCTATCGACACCAAACTTGTAAGGATTGTTTGGCATGCCGCCCAGAAGCTCTGTACCAAATTTGGTAAAGATCAGCCATTAGGGGGCGCTATAATCAACATGTATTGGTTTCATCAAAACACTCAATGCATTTAAATGAGATATTTGCAATCGCAATATCTCTGCCTCAATAAATGCTATCAACACCAAACCTGTGACGATTGTTTGGCATGCCGTCCGGAGGCTCTGTACCAAATTTGGTAAAGATCAGCCATTAGGGGGCGCTATAATCAACATGTATTGGTTTCATCAAAACACTCAATGCATTTAAATGGGATATTTGCAATTGCAATATCTCTGCCACAATAAATGCTATCAACACCAAACCTGTGACGATTGTTTGGCATGCCGTCCGGAGGCTCTGTACCAAATTTGGTAAATATAGGCCATTAGGGGGCGCTGTGATCAACGTAGACAATTTTGGGCCATTTTATCAAGGTTTTGTATCCAGCCTAGGAGACCAGAGTTTTTCTGGGTCATTGCGCTATTAATCCATACCGTTACGTGCGCCTCTCGATGTTTCCCAACGTTTGCCCTTCGTCTTTCGCTTTGGGTTCCGCTTTCGTGCGCTTTCTGGGTCGCCGGGGTCGACTGGCGCGGGGAGGCTTGGACCCCGTTGTAACTGCATGCAGTTCTAGTTATTTTTCTTCACCGCATAAAACCCATACTGCAGCCTAAACCGTACATGGTGGCGACGCGCCATTTTCAGGACTGGTCCAAAACTCCGCAAAGACCTCAGACAAAATTTTTTACCCACATCCACCACTAGGTGGCGCTATAGCAGAAAAAACGCGTTTGGGCCTATAACTCCCAAACCGTACATCGGATATTTAAAAACCTTATATCCACGCGTTCCCTGGATCCTACAGAATCTCGTGATGTAGGCCACGCCCATTTCCGCCTAGACTTTTATGCGTGAAAAATCGCGATTTATCGAAAACCAACTTTTTCGAACTCCTCCTAGACCGTGCAATGGATTGGCACAAAACTTGGCATGTAGCATCTCCAGACCAACCTGACACAAAGTTACATAAAGATTTTTTATAGAATTAAAAATGCGCGTATTACGCGCAAACAAATTTGTGTAGCTAACTACGAAAACACCGACTTTGGCATATCTCAACCAAGATAAATGCTATCAAAGCCAAACTTTAGAATATTACTTGCAATGACCCTCTGAGGCTCTGAAACAAATTTCACAAAGATTGGCCTCTAGGGGGCGCTACAATTACAAAAAAGTGTATTTCTCATGAAGCATTACTTTTTGCCATATCTCGGCCAAAATAAATGCAGTCAAAGCCAAACTTTAGATTATTCCTTTATATGACACTCTGAGGCTCTAAAACAAATTCCACGAACATTGGCCACTATGGGGCGCTACAAATACAAAAAAGTGTATTTCTCATGAACGGACTTTGCCATATCTCAGCCAAAATAAATGCAGTCAAAGCCAAACTTTAGAATGTCCCTTGGTATGACACTCTGAGGCTCTCAACCAAATTTGACGAACATTGGCCACTAGGGGGCGCTACAAATACAAATTGTTTATATTTCATCAACCGCTTTTCCGAATTTTACAAAATTTGATGGGTGCCATCTAGGCCCACTCTTGGTGCTCTGATCCAAATATGGTAACGATTGGACATTAGGAAGCACTATAATCAATGTTTATTGGTTTTCAAAACACTCAATAAATTTAAATGGGAAATTTGCAATTGCATTATCTCTGCCACAATAAATGCTATCGATACCAAACTTGTAAGGATTGTTTGGCATGCCGCTCGGAAGCTCTCTACCAAATTTGGTAAAGATAGGCCATTCGGGGGCGATATAATCAACATTTATTTGTTTCGTCAAAACACTCAATGCATTTAAATGGGATATTTGCAATTGCAAGATCTCTGCCACAATAAATGCTATCGACACCAAACCTGTGACGATTGTTTGGCATGCCGCCCGGAGGCTCTGTACCAAATTTGGTAAAGATAGGCCATTAGGGGGCGCTATGATCAACGTAGACAATTTTGAGCCATTTTATCCAGGTTTTACATCCAGCCTAGGAGACCAGAGTTTTTCTGGGTCATTGCGCTATTAATCCGTACCGTTACGTGCGCTTCTCGATGTTTCCCGACGTTTGCCCTTCCGCCTTCGCTTTGGGTTCCGCTTTCGTGCGCTTTCCGGGTAGCCAGGGTCAACTGGCGTGGGGAGGCTTGGACCCCGTTGTAACTGCGTGCAGTTCTAGTTAACATTTGTAATTAAACCTAAAGAGCGAATTTAAGTTCAAACGGCCTTCGAGTTTACCCTGTATTATACGGTAATTCCTACTATGTTACAGTAAGTCGCGTGGTTATGACACAATCGTTAGCCTATTTTTAAAAAAACGTCTGCTACGGAGCCATAATGTGAGGTATAAGTTAATGGAGCCTTTTATACATTGTTGTGTTTCTTTAGAAATAAACAACAGACAAAGAGTCTTTAAATGCTTCAGATGTAACATTATTCGCTGTCACACTAGCTTGATGCTAATAAGCCATCACCCGCTGTTAGCATTCCATTGACTGACATTCATTTTGGCGCCACTTTGACAGTGAAAAGCTTTTCATCTGAAGCATTTAAAGACTCTATTTGTACTGTGTACTGTGATTGACTTTAACTTCCACACTTCTAAAAGGGGATATACAACAACTCCATCCTGTGTAACAGTTTCTTCTGGTATTATACAGTAAGCTATCAAATCCTTTCAGTCTTACATCCTGCCACAACATCCTTGTTCACGAGAAAAGACGTAAAGACAATAGAAATCTCAAAGCTGCAAAAGTCTATGTTGCATCTTGGCAACTCCAAATGGTAGTCAGAGGGAAAGAAAAATGTCAGTTTCCTTCAGTAGCAAGAACTCCTGTAATGTAACATCAGTGAACTGCACCCAGCCCGCTCATGTTTACTAACCAGTCCAGTCTGTGATGTGTCATGCTCAAGGACACCAAAGGGACGAGAGAGGCCAAAGATCTAATGTTGCTAAGTCCAGCTTTCTTGGACTCACTTGCTCGCTGTTGCTTAGGAATACACAGCTTGCATTTCCATCAATGAGGATGCAGATGCAACTATACCCAGGAAGAGACTTTTATTTTGGCAAATAAAAAGAATGTAAAGCATCTTAACTGCAATCTGTTGCAACCATAGTTTGTTATTTAGAGTGAGACAGATCTGTTTTTATGAGGCAAGTTTACAGTACTAAAATATGCTCTGATTTTCATATAGCGATGTTTCCATTTGATGTTGTTTCCCTTGTTATTCCTTCATTTCACATCTCTGGCAGCAGCCACAGCAGTTTGCGCAGGGTGAAAAGAAAAAGTGGGTGCAGGTGGATCTGTCAGCAGCACTAGAGTTAGACAAAGTATGAAAGCATAAGCACAGGGAAGACTGTCATCCAGAGATTGCACCCTATTGTATGAACAAAATATAAAACTAGGTGGTCAGACCGTGAAAGTGGTTGGTGAATCTTGGAAAGTGGACCAGAACCTTATCGCTTTCTCTTGCACACACACACACACACACACACACACACACACACACACACACACACACACACACACACACAGACACAAGCATGGGCACATGTAGGTCAAGCTTATGAATAACATATACACAGAGTAGGCAGAGATAGTGGCAGGGGAGAAGATTGGAAAACACACACTTTTTCCTCTCTGTCGCTCTCTCAAACACACAGCTATCACAGATCCCTCTTCTTCCTCCCTCTCCACATCCTCCCCCCCTCCAGAGAACTCTTCAAATACCACTGCATCTAATGACATCTCTCGTTTTATTACCATAACCAGTTTTCTGACCCATGGAGAAAATTAGTTCACTTTCCAGGTGCATTTCAATAATCTTACGCCACTCAGAGGAGTCTTTTCGTCACCGTCTGCCACACTCACTATTCTCTCTCTCTCTCACTCACTGCACACACAAACACAGACAGTCTATAGCCTTTATTAAAAACCATGGATCTCCAAAACCAGACCTGGGACTGAAAAAATCCTGTTTGTATGCGCAATGACTCCTGTGTACAGTATTTTTTCGAAATCATACAATTGAGTTTTAATATATTTTTCAGGCCCAAGGGGTCATGGAACTAACTCAACACATTCATAAAGGAAAAAAATAAGATGCAGTCAGATAAAGTGTTTTTTTCCCAAGACAGCAGTGACGCACATTCACTCATAATTCACATTTCCTCAGTTTATTATTAGATAATCAGGGTTGATTTGCAAGTCAGCTGCAAGTGGAGCACAAGCATATTGGACTGGGAAGCAGTAACAGGTTGTGTTACACTGGATTAGGTTCAAGCTAACAGAGCCTTCCTTTTGAAGGGTCAGTTCAACCAAATAAAACAAATGCATATCTATAGCTATACAGGTCCTTTGTTCTTTTTGTCGTGGTTTTGAGATGTTCCTCTTTGATAATCCGGTCTCCAACCATTTAAAATAGAGTTCAATTAAATTTCAATTGTACTGCACACAGCAGGAAAAAAGGGAATTTTCCACACATCACAGCGTCTTACATTGCATTATCCACAGACCAGGCTGTAAAGAGGTATTCATACTAGGGAAAGTTTTTCTAATGAAAGCTGTTCCGAGTGTGTTTTGTGAGAGATTACCCAGAGTAACCAGGATGTTGTTTCTGGAAAAAGAGGTTACTGTAGGATTTTTTTTAAATCATTAAAGTCATTTTTTCAATGCTGTGAGCACCACAATTCTATTTACCAACATTGTATTTTAGAGCCAGACATCTTAGAGTCATAAATAATAAAGATCTATAATCATTGTTGTATTAAAGGAACACACCAACTTATTGGGACTTATTAGCTTATTCACCGTAGCCCCCAGAGTTAGACAAGTCGATACATACCCTTCTCATCTCCATGCATGCTGTAACTCTGTCTGACACCCCCAGCATTAGCTTAGCCTAGCACAGATCCTGCTGGTAACTGGTTCCAACTAGCTACTGCTCCCAATAAGTCATAAAATAACACCAACATGTTCCTATTTACATGTTGTTATTTGTATAGTCACAGGATGTAAAATAACAAGGTCGCATGAGATACAGCCATCTTCTAACCGCATACTAACTGGGAACTATATTCTCAGAATTGAGCAACCCAGAGAGTAAATAAGCAAATATTTGCTGCTGCACCAAGTTCGACATACTGTATACATTTTGGAGGTTGTACCCACATGGTTGAATGCACATATTGTAACTCGCTTGTATAATGTAGCCTAATCCACTTTATAGCTGATAATATGTCAATGTTGGTAGCAGCTTGTTTTCCGCTGCTCCCCAGTGGCCAAGAAATCAGTAATTGGACGTGTAATTGCTGTGTAAAATATAGAACACTGAACAGGCTGGGTTTCTTTATACAGCAGATCATGTAAACGGAAATATGATGTATAGCAGATAGTGTAGAGGTAAGGATAGAGGTGTGAGAAGTGAACTATAAAGGAAACTGAGCACTCAACCATCCATTTGTCAAATACAACACATATTTGCAGAGAAGCATAGATATTGTATGTGTTAGGGCTGTCCCGAATAAAAAAACCAGAACCAATCAACAGCGAATTTTCAAAGCTTCGGTGGCGGCGGCCATGGAAGTGGGGGAGACTGATCAGGACTCAGGGAACATTCAGACCAGCAATCGATCGCAACAGGGTGGTGCGGCGGTGGGAGTGTCACGAATGGCTCTGTTGTGTGACGTCTTGTTGTGTTCTTTAACTGATGTTCTTTAAATGTGGTACAAGTAGACTTTATATTTCAAAATTAATGTTTTCCATCAGATTATTTACAGATCTCAACATTTCCGACTGCACTTGAATGCAGCTTCTCACACTGCCACAAAACACAAGTCTGATCCACAGTTACATGATTGGTAGTCTGGCGTTGCCAGACCTTCCTCCACAGCGCTGCACAGGAAGGTCTGGCTAGTCCACACAGCATTCTGGGATGGGGGAAAAACTTACTCTGGTTTATTGGCATTTCTTTATCCCAGTCGTCTTGGGCGGTGCCAAGCGCCGGATGGAGCAACGGTGCTGCTGCAAAATACCACTGGGAAGGAACTTGTTGTGGTGGAACGTGTACGTTCAAAAGTTGCTTTAGTCGTGCAACAGAAAACTCTGATTGGACAGATAGTCTAGCTAGCTGTCTGGATTTACCCTGCAGAGATCTGAGGAGCAGGTAACCATAGTCCTCAGAAATCCACCGGAGTTTAAAATGTCAACACAAAAAAAACTGAAAAGAAGGACTTTTGATGGAATTTACAGCAGCATATAGACTATACATGATTGGCCATCGCAGTGTGACGTTAGGTTGCGTTTCTCCAAAAGTTGAATCTGTCTCAACTTTATTACAGTATTGAAGGAAAAAAAAGTAAAAAAAAAAGAAGAGTATTCAGATCCCAAAATTAAAAATCAAATATCTACGCAACGAACAAATATCCGAAATAGTCAAATAATTCTGATGCAGCCCTAATGTGCTTGCTTCTTTTAGAGAGCTTACATCTGGTAAGTGAATATAGTTTGATATAAAACTGCTTACAAAACGCTTGTGTTAAACAAGAGAAGGCCACACACATTACTACTTGCACTTCCACATATTTGTTTATGCATCTCAAGTAATCATGTGCAATCAATGTAAAGGAGCAATTTATGATGCCATTGCCTTGTTACATGATTCATTATTATTATAACAGTTCACAAAAGAGCTAAATCATTTCAAAAACAAATATATAAGTTATGTTTTAAATGACTAATACATCATTAAAAAGGAATATGAATATTCAATTGAATATTTTCAGCATTATTGTGTGTGACGTTCTCCTACTTCAATATTTAGGCCTGACAACACTACAGCACTTGCTAAAAATTTTATGGGATGACCGTACTTTTTATTAAAACTCCTGTTCTGAGAATAAAAAAGGAGGGCAATTGGCACATTCTTGAGACTAACTTCCCCCAAGGTGGTGCTGCGATGTAGAGGAGGTGCTGGTACAGCTGCTGCTTCAAACCCTCAATTGTACAATCCACCATAAAATGATCATGTTAGGAAAATCAAACAACTGGATGCAGCAATCACTGTGTCCAGCCTGTTTGGGCCTTTGGAGAAGGGTGCTTGTGACCACACTTCTTGAAATTAGAGCTAATACACTTAATTGATTAGTGGATGGAACGTAATGCAGATTTAACTGTGTGACATTATGAAAAAAAATAAAGCGGCGTACTATTTCAATTCCAGGGTTTTTCCTGATCCCCCTTCTGGGGGGAGGGCAGTAAGTCACGGCAGTAAGCAAGATTGATCCCCATACAGTAAAGCCAAAGAGTCTGTGTTACCTTATTTGACAGAAATCTACGCATTTTCTTGTTATTTCTGACAATTTCATAAACAAAAATGTATATTATGCTTGAGTAAATGAGACCTCAATTAACAAATGGTTAAAAAGATACTATTAATATTTAAATAAATGACAGAGAGTCTGGTACAGCCGGATTTTTATTCTCAATTCTTATCATTTTGGTGCTGGTGATTTTCCTTTGGGGCGGGCTAAAAACTCTTTGGGGTGCGCCAAACATTCCTCTATACAGAAAAAACACTGAATTCATAATGGTCTCCTGAGAAAAGGAAGTTCTTGAAACATAATATTACAAAAAGTATTACAAAAAAAAGGTATGCTGTCTTTGCTTCATCCACAACAATGTTGTTAATTTATCATTTCAACATAATCATCATATCAAGTAATCATAAGCTGGGTTCTCCTTCTAAAAAGTTAGTATTTGCCCGTCTCCGTTTTCTGGTCGTCGAAGTAATGAAAGGGAGGACCTGTTAAAATGTGATATTTTACTGCTGGTCTTGCATATCTTTGGGTTTTGGACTGTTGGTTAGACAAAACAAATAATTTAAAGTCGTCACTTTGGGCTCTGGTATGGACATGGTTCACTAGATTTCTCACTTTTACATTTTATAGACAAAATCCCCATAACAATAAGATGTATTAATAATGAAAGCAATTCGGGCTGCACATTATATCGATTTGTAGTCGTCATCGCAATATCACCTGGCGCAATTAACAAATCAAAAGACACTCGGATATTTTCAGTAAGTTAAAAGAAAATATAAGCAGAAAACTGCACTTTAAAATGTATGTCATTATTTTATATTTAATACACTGTTCAATTTGTTAAATTAAAGAATGTTTGTTGTTTCCAATTCAACAATTTGTTGTATTTTAGAAGAATACTGAAAGCAGAAGAAATGCAGAACTGAGTACACTTTAATAAGCAAGTAATATCGTTATTGCAATATTCAACAACGTTATTGCATATCCTCATATGCATGCAGCCCTAAAAGCAATCATCAGTTGCAGCCCTAATCTGGATCACAAACAGGAAAAAAGAGCAGTTGGATCACTGTAGATAGGATCGGAGAAAGAGTGAGTAAAACTTGTTATTTTTAACAACTTTGCTAACTGAACAAGGCGCTTAACCCCCAGCTACTGCAGCGAAGCCGCTCAGCTGACTCTGGTTCTACTTGGCATCTCCAGGAAGTAGAAACGTGTAACTGTGAGTAGACAGAAATGCATGGCTTAACACCAGCGTGCATGCTCAGCGAAGCCCTTCCCTGGATAAGGGGAAGGTTTAAAATAATCAAAACACTCATCAATTTTAAGATTTAATCGGATTACGGCCAGGGAAAGCGCTCACGTGTGATTTGTGCGTCCAATGAGGTCATCTGATTTAGAAAGAGAGCTAAGTAGTCCTGTTACTGGATTACTAGGTGACTATATAACTGCTGGGATGTATTTGCTTCCATCTTACCACAGTATGTTCGGTCTCTATACTCTTTCTCCAGGGGGGGAATCAAAAGAGTAACATTGGGTTCAACATCAACATTTTCTTTTTTATTTCAAAATGTTAGACGTTTTAAGACTTTCTAAGACCCATCGGAAACCCTACAACACTTGTTACTTCACGACAGTACAATCATTTTGAAAAATTATTTATTTATTTTTTATTTTGTGTGCACTATTATTACAATTTTGTCATATGTGCTGCTGTCCGCCCCCTCCCCACACACACACAGACACACACAGACGTCTCTGTTTTGTGCTGAACATGCGCACAGGATTAGCAAAGTCTGTATTTTACTCATATTTACTGATATTATCCCCCACATATGGCGTCAAGGTTTTGGTTTATAATTGCCAACGCAGCAAATACATCCCTGAATCACAGAGATGGCGATTCACACAGGACTAATGCTGTCACACAACCTCTGGGGTTGGCCAAACATGGTAGGTCATTTGAGGTGGAATTTGTTCTTGACAAAATACAGATATGGCACATTCTTATGGGATTAGGATCAGAGACAACCAAACTGATTATTAAAAATGACCCCAGGTAAGACATAGCCCAGTGTGATAGGGCTATAGTCACTAGTTACTTTATTCATTTTTACATACAAATTATATATATGAAATATGTTTCCCAAACTTATATAAAGTTGTTCTAATTGGCTTGACTTGGACCAGCTACAGCATTGAATTCTGTATTATTGCATCTGTAATAATCATTAGTCTTGAAACGTCAATTAATAGACTAACAAAAAAAAACAGTGTTTCTATCTTTAATATCACTGAAAAATCTACTATGTTGGGGTTCTGGACAGTTGGTAGGAAACAACCAAATCAAGACACCATTTGGAGATTTGGGGAATTGATTGACGTTTTCCTGACATGTCATAGAAAAACGATTGTTGGATTAATCCAAAAATAAGTGACAGATTAATTGATAATTAAATTAGCATTAGTGGCAGCCAGGGTACAAAATTAGCACCATATACCAGCCCAATGCTGGAAAAATGCTAAGTGGCTGGTAGACTTGCTTCACTTACCGGCCAAAAAGACAATAGTAATCTATGAAGTGGCTAGTAAAATTGAACATTCTCTAGACGTTTGACAGGTGGACAAAAAAAGTAGAGTTTGTATTTTGTTTCCCAAAGTGCTGTGATTATGGTTGACTTGCAATGAATCCTCAATGACAAATCCACTTACGTTTCTTCTGTCAACTCTCAATCAATTCTCAAAACTACTACAAAAAGATGGTTTTGTAAAATGTTTGTAATAAAGCAGAGATCTCAGAGGAAACCTTGTGCAAAATGAGGTCTTTTACTTGATATTTTTTTTTACATTGTGTTGCTTTTTTAAAAACTTTTTTTTTGAATACTCCCTTCACCACTGTCTGTTTCTCTGATGTCTCTTTCCGTCTTGTCTCTTACATTACATTGCTCCATGCGGACACACGCCCATGTACCCTTCACTATCCGCCCACTCTCTTGCATTATGACAATTTGGGCTGGTATTCAGCCTGTATGTCCTTAAGTGCCACCATAAATCCCCATTATCCCCAATCCAATACATCGATGTCACTAAATGATCCATAGCTCTTTCATACAGTACAACTAATACAGTCTTCAAAGCTCTTGGCCTTTCATTCTTCTCAATTACCACTCCCTTTCCCGCACTCTCTTGCTCTCCGTCTCCCCTCCTCTCCCCGCTCTCTCTATCTAAATCCTCTTTCCGGATTTCCTCTCTCCGTTTCGTCAGCCTTCCTTCCTTTTTCTCCTCTCTGTCCTGTTGCGCTCTCCAGTTGCCTCTTCTTTAAAACTGGACCCGCTTTGCTTCAGCCTCTCCCCCCAGTCTACGCTCCCACTCAGACAGAGCAAAGCCGCCCAGCTACTTCATCTGTGGTTTTCTTAATTCCCCTTCTGCTCTCTCTTTCTCGCTATCTTTGCAGCTTCCATCAGTCTTTCACTATCCTCGCAGCAGCTCTGTCTATTTTTAAGCACACTCACACAAACACACACTCCCGCTCATTCACACACTCCCTCTCTGTTCTCTCTTTTTCCTTGCAGTCCCTCGCTGCCATTTCTTGACACACACACACGCACGCACACACGCACACACGCACACACGCACACACGCACACACACTCTTGCTTTTGCTCTCTCTCTACGTCCTCTTTTAATGTCAGTGAAGCTGTCAGAGAAGCAGTGATGAGCAGCAGCGTAAGGGCTCATCTTTCCTAACACACACACACACACACACACACACACAGTAGACTTCAACAGCATAAATGAGAAGCTGTAATAATAGCACGCTGACCTGTAGTACTTTTCAGCTATCTAACCGGAGATAAGCACTGTGTGACAGTGTGTGTGCGGTTCCTACATGACTGATTGGAGTTGTGTGGTGTCAGGTCGTCTGAGCGAGGCCTCAAACACATCATCATTCACATCGAGTTGATCTCCTTCAAATCGTTCTCTGTCTGTCTCTCCATTTCTCTCTGTTCTCCCTGCGTTTTAAAGGGTCGGTTCACCCCATTGGTTCACCCACATCACAAAACAGAACCAGTGTCCCTGTTACTTTGGATGCAACCCTATACCCAGACAAGACCCTTGATTCAGCAAAACCCTGGATTATGTTCAATGAGTCAGTGTTTATTACCATTCAATGCCAACATCCAGGGCAATTCAAACATTGTTTCTGGAAAGACATGCTGCAAAGAAATGTTAATAAAACTTTTCAATGTTGAGAGCACCACAAACAAAATTGATTTCACCCCCATTATATTGAATCCTTGGCAGAGATCTCAAGAGACAGATAGCTCAAAACCTGGACCAATAAAACCAAAATCTGCGTGGCTTGACACCCTTACAGGGAAAATACATCTTTTTGAGTTTCTTAAGTGAGCTGACCCTTTGAACAAAAAGGCAATCTCTCTAAAAAAGCAACAATCTCCAGGCTCCTCTTTCCCTCTGTCTCCTGTTTTTAGTTCAGCTGTAACAAAAAGAACAGATAATCCGTCCTCAGGCAGGCAGCTCTCCCATTCCTCCCTCTCTTTGTAGCTTTAGTCCATTCTTTCGATTCATTTCAATCCATAATTATAGCAAACACTAACACTGCCAAGGCATCAGGACACAAGACTGCCATTTTTTCATTACAAAGCCGTCTAGAGTGTCGCATTTTCCTATCAATAAATCATTATCATATTATATCATCATATTATAATAGTGTAATCACTGTAGAAAAGGCTTTTGCAAATAAGCTCTACCAGTCTGAACACTGCAGTTTTACAGTTTACAGACTTACCGACATCTGGAGAGCTTTGCAGACAGACAGAGGACGCTGTTCTCCCAGTGCTAACAGGGCTGAAAGCCTAGAGAGTTTCTGTTGAAAGGCAGATGGTGGAAGGAGCAAAAGGGCGACAGAAGCAACACTTCCAACATGTTTGTTCCGCTTGGTAAAGCAAAACAGAAAACCTTTGACTGATGAAGCAACAAGCGGTAGTGGGGTTTATGGAATACAAGGTTGTAATTTAGAGAAACAGCTACCAATGCCAATAGCACTGGTGTGACTCAGAGGCTGCCAATGGGCTCCTTGATTTTTCCGTTTATCTGGAAGAAAAAAAAGCTAGCTAATTTGTCCTTGCTGTGCACTCCCCTCTCCCTTTTTCTTCCCTGCTCATTTCTCCCCTTTATATGTAACAAAAAAACAGTCAGTCTGACCTCATGCAAAGCTTTCTTTATCTCTGTTTCTGTGTTCAACCTCATCCCTTCATCCTCTCCTCTGCCCTGCCCTTTATTGGTGGATTCTGTCGTTATCCCTGGCTAGATCCGACCCACGCTCTCTGTGGTATCTCTCCCAGTAGCAGATATGTTGTGGCTCAAAGGATGACACACACACACACACACACACACACACACACACACTTACACACACACACACACACACTCTAAATACAATAACAGCAAACACATAAACAGTTCCTGGATGCATGCATAGGCACAAATGTAAAGGATCAGGACATGAAGGAATGATGGGGAAGAAAGGCACAAACACAAACACACTCACAGCATGTTTCTGCACTAGAGCACACACAGGCAGCGTGCTCTTGCACTTGCACACACACACACACAGGTTTACGACACACAGAGAGACAGCAGGCAATGTGGCGAGGACACAATACACACACAGCATGATCACACACACACACAAGCTACTTTCCCACACACTTAAAAAAAACAGACAAACAGAAAGGTGCATACATAATGTATGTGCCAAAATCCATGCTTGTGTACAGACATACACACTTGAAAATCTCTGTATACACTGATTACTGCAGGATCACACAAACACTGTACTACTATTACTGTAAGCACACAGAGAAACACACACACACACACACAAGCACAAACCACATCCTCACATTCCTACGGAGTATCCTTGCAACTACACACTCACACGCTGTCCCACACACATAACCACACCCATGAGCTTCCTTACCACACACACAGATCCAGCATGAGAACAAACCAGTAGACACGTCCAACACACATTTTCTGACCCCACTTTAAAAATACACACACAAACACACAGAGCAGCCACACACTCCCTGTGTGTCTAACCTTCCAGCTCCTGGTCTCCTCGGTACCAGCGCAGCCTGGCGGGGGGTTTGCTGCCTGTACTGGTGCAGGTCAGGGTGACTTTGCCCCCCTCCGGCACTGCATTCTCAAAGCCCAAGATCTGAGGTTCACCGGGCACACCTAGAGAGAGAGAGCGAGAGAGCGAGAGAGAGAGAGAGAGAGAGAGAGAGAGACAGAAAGAGTTAGACTTACAGAGAGAAAACTTTCATGCTGCAGGGCTCACCTTGAGCTATAAAAAGTAAAAGAGAGGTCAATGGCTGAACTAACAAGTACTGCATATTTTTTTGCAAAGTTGCTGTGTACGGAATTGGAGGACAAAAATGAATACAAACAGCAAAATTTGATACAGCATCCTCAATATCACAGACAAGCTTGAATTTATTTGGTCAATTTTGAAACTGATGGACCAACTCAAAGAAAAACAATGATGGAGGCTTGCATTGATTTGCCCCAAAAATTGGTTTCGTCATTCCACAGCAGCTCAAATGAGTGTAAATCTTCTGTTCACCCAGAAGCATCACACCTACAGTTTCTCCATCGGGGCACATGCACTAGAATGTTTTTATGTTTAGCTGTCAAGCAACCACTTAAAGGACCAGAGTGTAGGATTTAGGGGATCTACGTGCAGAAATGGAATACAGTATTCATAATTATGTTGTTATTAGTGTATAATCACCTGAAACTAAGAATCATTGTAAATTAGGGTGGTGTGACATGGCGGGCAGGTGGCACCACCATATTTCTACAGTAGCCTACATTCCCCACACATAGCTCATCTTCCGCTCTCCATGTGTTGTCATTCTCAAACTCTGTCCTCTTCAGAAACAACAAACAACAGCAGACTTTGACCATGAAAGCTACACGCTGAAAATGTCAAGTTTTGAAGAAGATTTGGATGGTGCAACAAGGCAGGTCTGCTTGGTTCTTTCAGGGAATAATTGTAAAGATTTTATATGTTTAGGGCATTCCCTCTCTATCTTGGGACCGATTTGTGGATATCTGTGGATGAAGTACACACGGCAATACACTGGCAAAAAAGGTTTAACCATGTATCCAGCTAATTTAAATAGCTCATGTTACTGTATTGTGTGAATAGTTAACTTCATTTCATATTGGATGGCCCATTTTCTTTTAGGGGGTGCAAATGTTTCACCAAACAAGTACCTTCCCTAGACTATTTAACAGAACCACCATCGCTGCATCCAGCGCTTAGCGCCACCATAGATGATTTTGATTGGTTTAAAGGGGAACTATGCTGTTTTTAGCTTACTTTTCCTTAAGTGAACAGCCATTGGATTGTTTTATTTTTACTTGAAGCGCCTGTGAACGGGAAAAACCACCCTTGCAACTTTTGGCGTCAGGAAGTATGGCGTGGTATCAGGTCTCGCAATGTAACTAATAGCATAGTGCATAGCGCCCCTTTAAAAGAATTCAAACAACACAAAGTTTTATTTTCTTCTATCCAAGAATGTATGTGTGGTGTAGCTACACCTTACTCCACAGCACTGTGGAGATAGGCCTGGCATTGCAAGATTAACCAAACATTAGCTCTAGCGTTTTCACATTAGGCCACCGTAGGTTCTAGAATCCTAAACACTGGCCCTTTAAGGCATGCAAACCATTACTGTTGTGTCCCAGAAGAAAAGGCCGAAGTAGCTTAATGTTTTTATAACATTACAAAACTATTTAGGGAGGAGGTCAGGCTGTGAGTTGCACACTATTGGTGCCGTTCAAACCCTGTTTTCTACCAAAAATCCAGCAATTGTTATTTAAAGGTACTGGAAAAAGATGTCACCATGACAACAGGGCCACCAGATCAAAAGATTAAGTTGAGTTTGACTTGTTAGACAATATAGAGAGCAACAAATTGTCCACTATGCACTATGGATTGCTGTGGTACTAAAAACTGGGGATAACAGAAACACCACATTTTATAATAATATTGACAAATAATCAATATTCAATAGATCTTTATTTCTTTTCAATAGCAATCTCTTTACTGTAATAATGTCAGTATCACACCCACACAGTCTGGCGGATTAGATCGGTACAGTTCTAATTGTAGGGAACAATATGCCATTTTATTGATGAACAAGTATTGAGATTGTTATACTGTATCTGATAGAACTATCAAATGATTAGGTTTTTGAAATTGTGAAACATTGCAAAATGTTATACATACATATTTCACAGGGGAATTCCAAAATAACACTCTAACAGGCCACGGAAATTTCAGATCACATTTTTAGTTAGACTTGAAAACATGACAGAACCGTGACAGAAAACAATAACATCCTTCATTAACTTAACATTCCAACTGTGGCACACATTAAGTATTCCCACGTGTGCCTATTTAGATGGGCAATGAAATGCAATTGCATTGCAAATGCAATCCCAAGTGAAGGAATCAAATACCTTGGGGTCTTGTTCGCGAGTGAGGGGACAGTGGAGCGAGAGATTGGTCGGAGATTCGCGCAGCGGGTGCGGTATTACATTCCGTTTATCGCACCGTTGTGACGAAAAGGGAGCTGAGCCAGAAGGCAAAGCTCTCGATCTACCGGTCAGTGTTTGTTCCTAACCTTACCTATGGTCATGAAGGCTGGGTCATGACCGAAAGAACGAGATCCAGGATACAAACGGCTGAAATGGGTTTCCTCAGGAGGATGGGTGGCGTCTCCCTTAGAGATAGGGTGAGAAGCTCAGTCATCCGAGAGGAGCTCGGAGTAGAGCCGCTGCTCTTTCGCATCGAAAGGAGCCAGTTGAGGTGGTTTGGGCATCTGGTAAGGATGCCTCCTGGGCGCCTCCCTAGGGAGGTGTTCCAGGCACGTCCAGCTGGGAGGAGGCCTCGGGGAAGACCCAGGACTAGGTGGAGAGATTATATCACCAACCTGGCCTGGGAACGTCTCGGGATCCCCCAGTCGGAGCTGGTTAATGTGGCTCGGGAATGGGAAGTCTGGGGTCCCCTGCTAGAGCTGCTCCCCCCACGACCCGATACCCGGATAAGCGAACGAAGATGCATGGATGGATGGATGGATGGATGGATGGATGGATGAAATGCAATTCATTAAATGGGAAAAAATAATAATGTGTTATCCCTTTCAAATCAGCTGCATAGGTTCTGTATTAACTCGGACAGCCTTGGCATTTCTGCCATCCAAGTCTGACTGTTTATTCTTAAAACTTAAGGTCAGTTTGAAATGTCAAGTAAAGTTGATTTAGCAGCGACTGTTATATACAACGCCCAAAATTCATTAGGTAAAAGCCAAGATGGTATTTAGAATGACTCAGTCAGACTAAATGTTTTTTAGGGGGAAATTGGTGTCTTGTGTGTACGTTTGCAAGAAGAACTAAAAGAGACAGAGGGATGACAGCAGCCAAAGGTCAGATTCAAACTGGCTTTGGCCAAGTGAGCCACAAAGATGTCCTGAGCCAAACCAAAATTGGATGATGGATCTTCCTCTCCCAGAGGTGTTCTTCCAGATTCCGGCACAGTCGGTTAAAATAAGAAACATTTTTGCTTAATTACTATTTTAACTGGGTGCACAAGTTGTTGTTGTTGTGGTGGTGGTTGTTAACGCAGGAGAAGAAATCTACATATCCACTCTGCCAAATACTTCAGAATCCACTCTTCACCATTATGGTCGAAGGCAAGCGTGGTGAGATTGAAACTTTTCTTACCGTACGCCATCTGGAGCTGCTGTGGGCGACACTTTTCTCCAAGTGTTGGCGGAGTTTACTGTTATTCTGCTTTTGAAATTAATGAACATTCAGTTTCCCATCTACCGCATAGCTCCATTAATACAGAGAGATGGACAGAGAGAGAGAAAAGTAGCGAGAGCTGAAAGAGTAGGAAAAGAGAAAGTAAGCCAGAAAGGTAGAGATGGAGAGAGGGGAGACAAAGTCATGAAAGGACAGAAACTGATATATTTTCATTACAATTGACAAGATTTTGTCCCAATTTCTGAAATTTGTGACATTTTTCAGGCCAGAAAATTGGAGAAAGTTCCAAACTGTTACAGGTTTTTATGGAGTGAGGAAATGACAGACAGACAGACAGACAGACAGACAGACAGACAGATAGATAGATAGATAGATAGATAGATAGATAGAAAGGTGTCACAATTATTTTGCCCACCCCCTGGAGATAGACAAGCAAACAGACCTACCAATATAAAATGATCTGACCTAACCAAGGTATATATCAAAAAATAAAAATATGGTCAATTTTTAATGTTGCAGTATTTGATGTAGTGCACTGTGTGCGGAACCTCTCTGGCAGTAAAGTAGCGTTGAATATTAATGAGGGAATAATACTGCACATATAGCATTGGCTGGAGAAGCCCTGTCGAGACCCTTTCCTCTACAAGGAGAATAAAAGAGAATAAGGCCATTATAAATTATTCTCTGCTCAAGAGAGAGCGGAGAGGCATGTCACACATTTCACACTAACAGACACACAAGCATTTAAAACTGACCATACTCAGCGGTTATGCACGTGTGTGTTTGTTTGTTTCTTTAAAAATGTGCAGGTTTGCACATGTCAAAAAAAAAAAAATAAAACACACACACACCCACATGAATGCCGCTGTGCTAAAACCTGTTGTCTTTGGCAGATTTTCCCACAGGGGTCCATGCGTTTTAGACATCTCACCATACATTTTTAATGATGTGGCTCCCTCTCAAGGGTCATGAAATATGTATTGAACGCAGAATACAGTGTCACAACCGTCAATTACAGCGAATAAAAAATGATTGAATCACAATTACTGCAAAATTTGAAGAAATACAGAGGAGTGATTCTCATGTTAATTTGAATTTAAAGAGCTAATGTTCACCCTTGCTTCTGACACGCACATTGCCTCCCCCACCTACACACCCATACACCAATGTCGCATTAACATTTTAGGCGGTCACGCTGTCCAGAGCAACACTATTTAATTATTTTCAATATACTTTATAGCACTGCCAAAACATTTGAGTGAATATCAACAAAATGATTTATTCAAGAATGCATTGACAGCTGTGGAATGACAAACCCCAAATTTAGGGAAGAACCATGTGGCTTTTCAGCTACAGAACAGCCGTGGTAAGCCACCCTGCCCCACCCTAAATAGTTTTCATCCAAGAATTTGTTGGTAAATTATGGTGCATTCATTTAGAAAAAGCTGAGAGGAAATAGCCAAGAAATGGATTGAAAAACAACTCCCCAATGTTATGGAAAAGCTTACATTACAAATGAATTCTTTGTCTAAATCAGAAGCCATGCAAAATTTAGCTATGGAAGCCAATTTGTTGAATACATGTGTATGTCTGTGTTTAGTGTTTTGCACAATGAAAGACTCGATTTCATTGCACAGCAACTTAAAAGTTGCATTGGATGCCCTGAAATATTGGCCGTAAATCTACCCACCACAACCTCCCAGGAATATCAGACCAGATGTCTCTTCCTATGTATACAGGAAGTATCCACTGAGGTTTTTTGGCCATTAGTTGGTGCATTACCGTATTGCCAAGCAATGTTTTGTTCTCATCTTCAAGTAAAACCACACCACGCCAAAGAACGGCCATAATGAGCTGACAAACCGGAACAATAACAACTCGACAAATAAAAATCAATACTTGAAAGACTTTGTGGGGGTCCAAAGCCGATTAGCCCAATATCCAATCATTAAACAGACACACTCACCAATGACAGATGACCACAATTTATTGCAGGCTGCAGGGGAGTGTCACACACACAGCCAATAACATCCATCTCAAAGAAGACGAGTGGAGCTTCTTTATCCCCACAGGATTTATATGAGGTCATAACCTCATACAAAGGTTAATGCACAGTATGAGCAAGGATCTGGATCAAACCGGATGAAGGCATCACATGGAAGGCTATGAAGTCATGACATTATAGTCCACAAAAAGAATTATTTTTCAGAAATTTCTTCAAATTTATTTTTCAGTTCATCTGCTTACTTTTAAGGGATACTCTATTTTACACATACGATCATATTATTCGTCATGAGGAGTCAATTATCGAACAAAAAGATGCATTTTGGGCAATGTAGGATCCAGAGTTTTTGTAGCTTTACCCGTACTAGGGACGACAAATCAGAATATCTCTGCCTTTGCTGCATTGATTGCAGACATTCTTTTCTAATCCGCCTTTCATTCATCCTCTGACTTTATGGAAAGGCAACACTGGAGGGCTGGAGTGGCAATACCACGCCTCATGCCAACAGGCAGCCATTTGTAGAATGTCACACTTACAATGGGCATCCACTGGGTCAAACTTCATTCTGCTCTGAGAGACAGTCAACCATGTGGGGTAGGTGGGCTATCACAACGCCACAGAGGTGTATCAAGGTGAATTTGAGCCATGAGTGTGAGTCTAAAACTACCCTAGAAAAAGTGGAAATTGTTTTTAAAATTGTAAATAACATGACAACTTAGGAGAATATGAGAAAAGATGCCAAATGATTCAATTCCTCGATTTAGAGCTGTTGATTTCAGTTTTGTCACAATTCCACAGGTTTGGGGGAGAAATGAAGATAGACTGTAGTCAAGCTGATTTGTACAGCCATCAATCAGTCTCAAAGAAGACACGCCTGAGTATAAACACGAGGAAGGCAGGAATGGCATTTAGCACCGATTAGCTCAGTGAGAAAAAAAGAAAGAGAAATCTGAAGAAACCTTAGGATGGGCCTCCAAGAGAGGGAACATGCTACAAGGACAGACAGGATAAAGAAAGACTGAAACCAATAGAGTAAAGGGAGTTTTAATAAAACTATAATGAAAAATGTAGCATCACTAAGGTTATCATATATATTAATATGCTAATATGCAGGACAGTTGGATACAAACAGTCCAGGGTTTATTTCAAGGTCTGGAAAAGTTGCCACCGCTGTTTTTGGCAACATTTAGATGACAGATTTTCCCCCCCACATGCACAATATATACTGCGTGTGTGTGTGGGTGTGTCCGTGCGTGTGACCTACCTAGCACGGTGACTGTAGCCCGGGCGGTGCGGACCGGCATGGTGAAGATGGAACAGGTGTACTCGCCCTCGTCGGACAGCTGCACTTCAGCGATGGTTATGGAAAGCTCGGTGGGTGTGGAGCGGTGCAGCTGGATGCGGTTATCTCTCAGCGCTGGAGGAAAAAGAGGAACCAGATATCAATCATTCATATGTGCATATATCATTGATCTACTTAATGAATTATTCGAGGAGATTAAAGTTGCATAAGGTAGGCTTTTTGCTTCTTGATTTGTTCTATTTACTCACTCTAATTTGTAGGTCCTTTTTTGCATTCTAACTTTAATTCTGAGTTTCTTAATATATTGCAATATTGAGAATAGTTTTCTTATATTTGCCATGTGAACTACTGGAGCATGTTCGGTTTTCTGGTTGAACGATATGTTTCCTTGGAACCGTGTGAAACAGTGTGCAACAGGCTTTCAGATATGTTTACTCTCATTTGGTGGGTATGTCTCTCGTTTATTGGCCGTATCACAGGTGATACCCAATCAGCACAGACGTGTCTGTAACTCGTGGTAATAAAAAAGCAAAGTGCTGTTCAACGCACGCCCCTATCAGTTTAATATAACATGTTGCTACGTTTTGTCAGGGCTGAACATGGCAGTGGTTTCTTGTTCCAAACAAGAAGGAGAGAAAGACGAGGAAGAAGAGCCTGCAGAGCAAGAAGGCAGATGTATGAGTCAGGAAGAAGGGACAGAATGAAGGTAGAGTTAGGAGACGTGAAGGTGGGGGAATATAACATGAAACAGGGAGACGGAAGGGGAGGAAGAAGAAGGAATGTAAAGATGGAGAAAGGGAGGTGATGGAGATATGGGAAGAAAGAAGGCCATGGAGGATGGATAAAAAAAAAATCAGGTGAAGTAGAGAGAAAGATGAGATACAGGATAGGTGAAAAGAGGTGAGACAGTACGGAGGTAAAAGGGATTACATGATGGGAAGGTGTGGCAGAGGCAAAGGAGAAACATTTAGACAGGATAGCACAGAGAAAGGATTGAAAGTGGGATGTGAAGAGGGAAAGGATGAAAAGGGAAAAGACGGGAGGCACATGGGGAGAGAGCGGAGAAATGGAGATAAAAGATGACAAAGAAAGGAGAAGAGAAAAAGTGGTAAAAATAGAAGGAAAGAAAAAGGGGAAAAGAATGTAAATTAAGTGAAAGTGGCGAATTGTGAAGGCATACGTTGCAGATAGTAGAAAAGGAAACATTGACGAGAAAGGGAGATGCAGCGGGGAACAATAAGGAACATGGGAAGAGAGTAGGAAAGCATGTAAGTAAAAGAGGGCGAGCAAGGTTTGGGAGGGCAGATTAAGTGGGGAAGAGGAAAGTAAGAAAGATGATGTGCAGAATTTAAATCACGGGAAAGATAAAATGGAGAGGAGGAGGGAGGGGGAGAGATGTTCAGAGAGAAAATGATGTAAGAGGGTGAGAGAAGAGGAGCAGAAGGAGTGATGAAGACGAGGTGAGAGAGGAAGTTAAAATAGACGTGAGCGTGAAAGAAGACAAATTGGGGAGTAAAGAGAGGGGACTCAAATTCAGAATGAGAAACGGGAGAAAGTGCAAGGGAGAGAGAGAGAAAAAAAGAGACAAAATAAAACAGAGCAAGGAGGATAAGGGAGAGACAGTGAGGGGTGGGTGGGGGAGGAGGGAGAGGGGGGAGGCAGGGATGGGAACACAAGAGACATAAATGGCTTTGTCATCAATGAGAAATCCAGCCATGAAAGGGGGAGAGAGAGTGCAAGTGACCGAGATAGATGATGATGATGAAATGCTACGAAAGAACCTGCTTGTTTCCTGTGACCTCTGTGGTGTTTGTGCAGTGTGATTGCTGTCTGTCTCCTTGCCTTCCTATCCGCCTGTCCATCCAGACGTCTATCTCTCCGTCTCTCTGTCTCAATAAAAGCTTTTCAGCTTTGTTCTCTGGGGCTATCTTGCAGAGTTGGCTCCCTCGCAAATGACAACTTAACGTAGAACGAGAAAGAAGATACCTGCAAAAACCTTCTGTGGTCAAGAAAAGTGAACAGTGCCAAAGATTGGTTCCCACATTCAGAGTTTTGTTTGTAGTTTTAAGTTAATGTGGAACTATTTTTGTCTCATGCCATCAACACATGGAGTTGATGTTTGAGAAGACCCAGTGATATTGTCAGTTGTAGCAGAAGTAGACATAGCCATGGGGGAGGTATCTGAAGGCCTGCTGTGACACAAATGCGTGAGGAATTAGAGCAGGTAAGCTGGTGTGTGACAAAGTATCGCTCCATTATTTGTCCACTGAAGCACTTCTCTTGGCTCTTTCTTCATGGCAGTTTTGAACATATTCTAACTTAATAGGGAGGGGTCAGGTTAACAGTTAAGTCCTGATTTTAGTTCTGGGGTAGATGTTTTTGTAAACAACAATACAACCCTTTTCAGAACCTGGTTTTCCTTTGGAAATAGACCTTCCTCTAGAGCACCGTAGAGGAGGGACTGGCTAGTCCACACAGCATCCTGGGATGGAAGATAAATGTGCTCTGGTTTATTGGCATTTCTTTAAACCCATCACAATCGTCTTGGGCGGTGTTAAGCGGCAGACGGTTCCTCTGCAAAATAGCCTCAGGAAGGAACTTGTTTTGGTGGAAAATATGTAAGTTCAAAAGTAGTTTTAGTCGTGCAACAGAAATCTCAGATTGGACTGATAGTCTAGCTAGCTGTCTGGATTTACCCTCTGGCTTTACAGTAACTGCAACGTAGTTAAGGGAAGGGAAAGAAAATCTTCACAACTGCGCATGTGCAAAGGGATAAACCCAGTAGCCACGCCTATACTCATAGAATCTGGAGTTAAAATACGCACCTATCGGACTTTGTACTGTGAAAAATCCCCAATAAATGCTTCTAAACCAAATATTACACAACCAGACATGTCTCAGCAGTAAAGTGACTGGAAATTGGGGAGAAATGACCAGCATTGACCAAGATTACAGCTATGTTGGCTTAGCATGTAGTTACTTAGATGTTAGCAGTATGTTAACGTTAGATTGTAGTAGGACAAAGCAACACTTTCTACTGTCAAAAATAGCAGATAAAGGCTTCTGAATCAACACTACCCAACCGGACATGTTTCAGCAGTAATGCTTCCTGCAATTGGAGAGAATTTAACAACATTGGCAGCCAAGATGACATTGTTTACTACCTTTAGCCATGTACCTACTTTAGTTAGCTGTTGAAACTAATAGAATATACTGTAGCAGCAATTTCTACACAGGATCACAGGAGTAATGTGATCCGGAATTGGGGAGAAGTTAATGACAGTGGAGGCCAAGGTGACATGTTTACTGCTATTAGCATGTAGTTACATTGGACAATGTTAACAGTCCTGCCTACTTGGAGCAGATGACCAATCAGGCCGGATTAGAGTTGTGTAACACTTAGCCGAGAGCAGAAAAAAACTGTTGAAACCAGAGTGTTCAGAAACGTTGGAAATGTTTTAGCTCACAGGGATTTGTCTGAAATATGTTACCTCATTATGTGGCTACGCTTAACGTGACAATCCAACATTCTAACATTGTAGATGTGACAGAAAACACAGAAAAGCATAATATGTGACCTTTAAGCTCAGAGGTCCCAAGTTTCAATGTATAATGACATTTTTAAAAAGGTCTGAGCTTTTGGAAGTTTGAGGTTTTGTTTCGTCTGTTCTTTTCACATTCCTAAACATAATGTTGAAATGTAGAAAAGAATCATTCTTTCAACAGAGAACAAGTTGCAATGCTTTTGCGGGCTTCATAGTATCACATGATGGACACAAAAGTTGTAATTCCAATGTTTGGCCCCACTTCTTCGGGGCCTGGTACCAAATAGGAAGCTCAAAATCACCAACATCTTCTACTTGATGTTGAAGTGTGCTCTGTTGCACCTGTAACCACACCTAACAGTGATGTCACAGTGTACTGACCCAAGTACACTGCGAAGATGAGAACCAACCACTGAGGTTCAGCAAAAAACAAGAGTTGTGTTAAGTAACTCATTATGTCATTATATTCTGAAAATATTTGTGTTTTGTGTGGGAGACTCCAAATATGTATGTGTGAGTGTGTGTGTGTGTGTGTGTGTACGTGCGTGCATGCATGCATGCGTGTGATTTAATAGTGTGATATGCGCACTGTTTTTTTTTAAATCTTTTTGTTCATTTCTCAGTATTGAGCCACATCTGTCTGTTTGCCTCCTCATCTCTTTTTCGTCTCAATATTATCTTTCTGTCTCTCCATCTTCCCATCTGTCTCTTCACCTGTCTATCTCTATTGCACTCCTACGCACTCACTTCACAAGGATGCACGCACGCACACACACACCTCTGTTTCTGTTAGTGTCTTTCAGTTATTCTATCCAACACTACTTTATCATCACGCCTTATCACTAAGCAAGGTCACTACATTTGTCTTCATGAGCTACCCTTTCTGTGTGTGGGTGTGTGTCTGTAGGTGTGTGTGAGGCATACGGTTGGTCACTCACTCACTCTCACACTCTCTCACACACACACACACACACACACACACACACACACACACACACACACACACCCCCTGGACCCTGCGCTCAACCATCAGTCTCTTTAATTCTCTTCCCCTCTTCTCTCCTCCATCTTCCCTCTTTCCCTCTGTGTTGTTCTTCTCCGTCTCTCTCCCTTACATCTCACCCATTTCTAATCTTTTATGACTCCAGGCTCTTTTTTTTTGTTCTTTCTTTTTTCATTATAAACGACATATATTGCTTGAGAGTACAGGTGTGATGGATTTTCAAAAACGATATAATATCTAGTAACGGGGGTGAATCGATTGGGACGCCCCTGAAAATTGTACATGTGCCTTGCGCTGTTTAGCCTGTATTGTGAGCAACATAAATAGTCTGCCAATAGGTCACACTCTGCGGTTTGGCTTTTGTTTCTTCGCTGAAGGGATGTAATGAATTTCAGAGTATTGAGATAAACTGGACTAATAAAGATGTGTATGTGTGTGGAAACGCAAGTAGAGTTGCAAAGTGCTGTACATTTTACTCATAGAACTTTATAGGTGACTTGTTTTGGAGTACTTTCCAGGTTTGGATGGACATTAGCTCTAGACATCTAAGTTAAGAGTTCACAACTTTTGACTTACAAAACCAATGGAAGCTTGTGTTCTAGTTTCCTCATAGCATTCCTCAGCAGAAAATATAAATCCAGTTAGCTTTCAACAGGTCAAACAAATAAAACTCTCCTCCTCCAAAACTTTGGAGCATTTTGGTAAGGAGTCACCAAGCAAATATTTCTGTTGCGTGTGCCAATAGCTGTAAGATAAAGATAAAGAGTATGCATTTCTAGAACAGGTTTAAAACATACAGCAGTTTAAATTCATCCACTTTCATATTTTAAGTCCATTTTGGATGAATTTGGCAAACATAGCATGGTAACTTGTAACAACAGCTCATTTTGAATTTGCTAAAGCCCTGGTTTGTATATCTGACTGTGTGTGTGTGTTCTCCAAGGTCATGGATGTCACAGTGTTTGGAGCCATCTGCTAATCAGACAAAAAACAAATACAAATAATTTAAGATTTTTAAAACAGAGCATCTTACTGTGAAAGCCAAATGTCTGTTTATAGATGTTTAGCAGAAGATTTTGTGTTTTGAAAGCATATAGAAAACACAGGTGCAACTCATTTATGATTGATACAGTAAAAGATACGATGCAGCTGCACTTTCCCTCATCTTAACTTTGATTCCCAAACGGTGTATCTCAGCAGGATATAAATGTAGCATCTGCTTCACAAAGTTTGAGCTAAATATGGAAGGATAAACAGACAATAAAAATAGTCTTTGTACATAAAAACAAAGTTAATAACTAATAAATGCATAATTCCCTATACGTGTTATGGAAAAAGGCAAAAAAAAAGAAATTCCCTGGTAGCTTTCATGTCTCAGAGATGCATGCTGGTCTGGCAAAAGTAGGACCGCTGTCAAGATCAGTTAGAAGCCTGAAGAGGACACGGAGAAAGCCAAGAGGAGAAAAGGAGAGCATGACCGAGATGCCGTCGGACAACTCGGACTGGCTTTAATTTGACGCAAAATAAAAGTCAGTCTAGTGCTGTACTTGCTTTATGATTGGCTGTGTTAGCAAAGTTGTTGACTCGCTAGTTTTTGATCATCTTAATGTAATCATAAAAAATGCACATGTCCAGCTGTCCATATTTCCAACTCTGTAAGGACGCCAAATCGCTATATTATCAAATGTTGTGTAGTGTTGCTTTAAGTTATGAAGGATAACCGTGTGTTCCTACATTGAGTAATGCTGAGGATAAATAGGGATATAACATGAGAGGAGAAACACCTGCAAACAGAGTCTCCATCCACTTACCAGTTGAATGTGTGTACATGTGAACGAGAATGTGATGGGTTTCTAAGTGTCGTCAGGAGGGCTTGAGCTGGGCTGAGATGAGATGATGGAGCGTGTATGCGTTGATTACATATCTAGTATCTCCTTACCAGAGTACAAACCGTTTTGTACATCCGTCTTAGAAAGAGTCTTTGCTGGTTTCTGTTCTGTGTGTGTGTGTGTGTGTGTGTGTGTGTGTGTGTGTGTGTGTGTGTGTGTGTGTGTGTGTGTGTGTGTGTGTGTGTGTGTGTGTGTGTGTGTGCGCGCGTGTGTTTGGCCAGACGTTGGTTCTTATCTGTTGCTCAACCTCGAGACTCGATACTCCCCAAAGGTCCAGCTGTTGATCTGGTCACAGCAGCTATTTTCGCCTACTCGTCTTCCTTCTCCCTCAATCTTTCTCATGCTCTTTCAACTTCAAACATTCCGGAAGAGGGAAACATTTCTCACAACACATACTGAGTGCACATACATATATTCCTTTTTCCATCTGCCTCCCACCTTCTTTCGCCTTTTCAACTAAGTTTCTTCTCTGCCGAGAACTCTCTCAATTTGAAATTTTCTTTATTAGCGTGACAGGGGAGAACCCTGTGTTGCCAATGCAAAGTACATCAGTTACAGACCAATATTTTTATATTTCTGTCTCAATCTACCTCCCAGCTTCTGAATCCCTTCATCTCCCCATCTCCCTTTGGCTCAACCTGAAACAGCATTCCGCCTCTCCCTCTTGCTTCCATCTCCATCAATTTTCTTCCCATCCAACTGTCTATATCTTTTTCTACTGCTTTAATCTCTCCCTCTCTCTCTCTCATTTTGTTTTACATTTTAGGCATTTAGCATACACTCGAATCCAAAGAGACTGCCTCTCTCTCTCTCTCTCTCTTCCTCCCACACATGTCGCCTCCATTCTCCCATCTGTTTCTGAATATTCTCTCCAGTTCCCTAATTATGCGTCCTTTCTGACAGCTGATCTGGGATCAGTGACCGCGGGCTTCCCTTGATCATATTGTTCCCCACTGATCTGAGAGCGCCAATTGATCCTGGATCAGTGCGCCAACTATGAAACGCTTGATAAACACACACCTCTGTCTGTTTTATCCACCTGCCCCTCCTTTCCTCCATCTCTTTGTCCCACTAAACCGACTTGTCTCTCTTGCCCTACCTTCAGACAGAATTAAAGATCTTCATTCAGAGGCGGCAGCACAAATGTATGCAAAATCAATGGCAGGAGCGAGATGAACCAAACTTTGCCCAAGGTGGTGCAAATTGAAGCAAGAACGCATTAGTTCCAATTGAAACTTGAGAGAGAAATGTTCCCAACGGTGTATCAGCTTCGAGCAACAGGCCAATGAAATCCTGCTATGTAGTATTTACAGCAGAGAAAAATATCCATTGGGGATTATTTGCTAGTAACACTGACCGATGACAAATCCAAAGAGCTAGATTACCTGGAGAAGACACAGCTCGTGTTGGGCTAAAAAATTAGACAGAAAGCAAGACGAAGTAAAATGCATAATGCAGCATAGCTTATTTTCTCATCTCTCCTCACCTTTATAGTACAAAGAAGTCAAGGAAGCAATTATCATAATGGTTGTCACTATCAGCCTGCTGCTTCTTTCAGCAGCTTTGGCTTGTCTGCATGCAACCGCACAAACTTTGATTATCATTTTTAAGTCCCAGGTTCAGAATAATGCAGTGGGAAATGTTTTCAACACCTCTTCCTGATATATAAGTAAATGTACTTTATTGTCACATACACATACATGTACACATGTATCACATACACGTGTATGTGATAATAATTCAAATGCGAAATTCATTCTCTGCCTTCAACCCATCCCTCAAGGTAACAGTAGGCAGCCATTTACAGCGCCTAGAGACCAACTCCAGATCTGAGCCAGTGCCTTGATCAAGGGCACTGACTGGAGAACCAAGTACCAACTGGAGAACCTCTGTGTATGTGTGTGTGTGTGTGTGTGTGTGTGTGTGTGTGTGTGTCTGTTCATTCTTTTATCTGTATAGACTGTAGCACGTGGTCCTCATGTGGTTCATCCTCGCTTGTACAAGGAGCTAGTTTGAAGGAAAAGTTAAGACATTTTGGGAAATGCGCTTATTTGCTTTATTGTCGAGTGTTAAATGAGAAGATCGATACCACTCTCACATCTGTCTATTAGATTTGAAGCTAGAGCCATGGGGCGGTTTGCTAGCTTAGTTAATAATAAAGACTGGAAACAGGAGGAAACAGCTACCATGATTCTGTTCATATGTGAAAACAGGCCGTGACTTTAAAACTCTAGGAAGTCATTTACACTCCAGTTTCCATATGTACAACACAAACAAGATGTAATGTGTTCGCTTTAGAAGTACTGTATGCAGGTAGGTTTAATAAGGCTAGTCCTCTCTAGTATTTATCCTAAGCTAAGCTAATCAGCTGTTGGCTGCACTTTTGGCGTACAGACATAAAAGTCATCTCATCTAACTCATCTACTCCTTCAGGGGTAGCATGGGTTCAGCTAGTTACAGTAAGCAGTAGGCAACTAGCAAACTTTCCAATGAACAACAGATCCATGTTACAGATCCAAGACGAAACTGACAGATGGTAAGTCTGTGAGAAAAACTCGCAATTACCAAACCTGTCTGTTACTTCAGCACCGCGGACAGCGCCATGGATTAGCAGTACGCAGGCTACTGACATTCCAGAGGCGTGGTCGGGCCGTAGATTCTAACACGTACAACCCTCAGTCAGACAAAGGATCAATGAGTCAGGCACACTAGACTAACATATTCAACTAAAAAGCCCTCAGCCCCTGCACTGTCTCTGCAACTAGAGAGGGGGGTGCAAGGTTATTAGGTCATTTTGCAGGGGTCATTCTTAGGTCATTTTGCCAACAAGGGGTGTGGCACCCCCATCATATCACCCATTGGATTAATTGTAGAGGACCTAATGAAAAAATACACACCTGTTCTAATGATGTGCTGGCCAGCAGGTAAACATAAGATGTATGAGTAGAGACCTACACATTTGTTATTTATTGAAAATTCTATTAAATCTGTGTTTCAGCAAACTAAATGAGGCAATATTTGCCAAAATGTTGATTAATTGAATTGAAAATGTAAAGATTGCATTGGAGACAGTCGTCTCCTTCCTCTGAGGAAGAAATCATATTGAGAGCCCTAACAATAAGACTAATACTGTACCAATGCATGCATGTCTTTACTGTTTCATGTCTGGTTTATCGATTCTCATTTTTATTTCTATGGGTGAGGGGAAAAAGGTCAATTCTTGTATCACTCAGGATGTTTTTCACACATTTACATCATTAACCTCAAAAGTAAATTGGATTTTTAACTTTGAATTCTTTGTACTCCTGTCTCTTTCTTCTCCTTGCAGTTGTCTTCTAATACGCTTAATTATTTTAAGGACACCTGGAAGAATATAGAGTTCAGATACGATGATACAAAGAGAAAATGTAGATAAAGGGCCTTCTTTCAAGTGCTAGATTTCAAAAGTCGTTCTTGCAGTCTTTCAATCCTGTGATGTTTGTCGTCAATGCATTCTCCAGAGAGCCTTCCCAGACACCAAGAAAACGTTGACTGATGCGATTTGGATCAATAGTTTTTCAGAAAATGTCAGAAAAACATCTCACGCTCCCCGCATGTGGAGCACTGTCTCGCGCTGTATTGTGAGAAGTCATTGTCAGTTTGTCTCGTTCTCTGAGTGGAGCGTGGGGATCCGACCATCCATTTCAATATAATTTTTTTGTGCTTGGTAAACTTAAGGCTTCCTAACACTGTAAACTTTAGAAGTGCTTAGTGTGTTTTATAATAAAATGATTTACAACTTACAGTTAAAGTTGGCCTACTCAATATCCTCCCACTAGACGAGAGCTACCACAGTTTATAAATCATCAGAGAGCCATTACCTTGTTAAATTGTACTGAGGCAGATAGCCTGTCTGATGTCTGCTTATATGCTTTTATGGAAAGGAAGCAAACCACACATGACAAATAATTTAAAATTATAGCAGGACTGAAAGCTAATATAGAGAATTATTTTCTGGTGAGGAAATATGTCTGCAAAAAATGTCAAAGTCGTGTATAGTGTATAAACACTGGATGTCTGCTTTTATTGTCTGCACACTATGTAAAATAAGCCCACTGTGTAAACCACAGGTGTCTGGTTACGTTCAATTTATGGAATGAACAGTTATGAATGTATATACCACCACGGACCTTGTACAAAACAGGAGATTAGGAAAAATAAGGAAAGTGTTGGTGCGGACACAGCTGCAAACGTGATGTAGTTTTAAAGGAGTTAGGGTGGGCAGATGCATCTTCTTTCTGAATCATGAAAAGAAGTTTCTGGCTGTGTTTTCCCAAAAGATGTTACTTTTAATCGAACAACGCACAGAAACAAATATCTTCATTCATCCTTATTTGTCCAGCTGAAAGTTAATCATTTGATAGCAAGAGAAAATACAGCATCCAATTTATGCTACTGTCACATATTCACAATGGAGTCGTTTTATATGTATTTGCACCTACATCATGTTATATGCATTTCAGAGTCTGTGCTCCTTTTCTGAAATCGTTCTGAGGTGTTGGACGTTGGTGTGAGCGTTTGACCTCTGTCCTACTGGACCTTGCCATGATATATTTCAATTATGTAACATCAGGACAAACATTTTCATCACATAGACTACCAACTTAAAAAACACATTAGAGACAAATTGATCTTAACCATCCAGAGGGATGTGGCGTCACATTTAAAGTTATTAGTTAATAGCTCATTAACGAATTAGCTAAAGGTTGTATTGAATAGAAAATTATAAAATACATCCTCATAATTGGAAAAGGTTCTTTAACTCGCCAAAACATAAAAACAGCACAAGAGCATGTAAGGTGTGAAACTAATAAGGGAAGAAGTGCAATACAATACATTACATTACAATATTTATGCATAAAAGCAAAAATTCTCCTGAAACAAATTTCAAGCTCTTCTCTTTCTAATGCAGTGTAAACAGAATATATTTGTGTTTTGGACTTGTTGTTGGTTAAATTAAGGAATAATAAGACATCATGTTGTGCTCTGGAAAATTGTGTTGGATTGAATGTTATTGAAAAAACGACTACACAGGAAAATAATCAGGGTTGCCAAAGGCAGTAAAAAATGACAACCTTCCCATTTGGCTCATTTCTCTCCTTTCCTGACATATTTACTCCGATTTTTCTATTCGTACCCAAATTATTTTCCTTGTTGTGCCAACTATTCTGGCAAGCTAACTTAGAGCGTGCAGTTCAACCATGATGTTAATTGGAATGTTAGCACACTCAAACGTATTCTTGAAACTATCTGACTCACTCTGAAGCTGCTGAGACTTCTGAGAAACTAGTATTAGATTAGAGCGCTAGCTAAAAGCCAAATATGTTAATGTAATGTCCTTGTTTGTTTCCTTTTCACCAATCACCCCAATGTCCATCTCTTTGTCTTTCTGTCTCTCTCTCTTGGTAGTAATCTCGGTAATGTAGGAACCCATCTTTTTTCATGCTTTCCTTGCTGTCTAATCTCTTCCATTAGGAGCACTGGATCTTTATTTCTCCCCTCATCCATCCAACCATCCACTCCCGCACACTCCCTCCAGGGTATGTGTGGCTCCTTTAAAGGGTCTTAAAAATAAATTATCCAGGATTAAAGCCTTAAAACGCATTAAAATATCCCATATTGGCTACAGTTATCAGATCATTTGTTTTTGCCATGGAATGACAGGTTTCTTTGCTCTAAAATGTTCACGCTCAGATTAATACCGGACAGGATTAGCTGTAAAATGTGTTTTTTTTATCATTGTATCTCCTTTAATAAACACAACTGGGCTTTGTGTCCCTTAACAATTAATTTCCTGTGTTGGTTTATCTTCATACAGACAGTTATAGATGCAGAACTCTCATTAGCTCTGCTCCACTGGAACCAGGCAGGTTTTCTCAGTTACTCAGTTTACTGTTTTTTTTTTTTTTAACTGAGTCTTTCTAAAAATGTGCCCGCACTGTGTTCTCTCCTCCTCTGCGTCTCTGTCTCTCTGTATTGCATCTCATCTGTGCAAATCAGGGTCAAATTAAACTGATATCAATGGCTTTCCTTGCCTGAATAATGATAGTCAGCTTGAGCTTTCTCCACCATGGAGAATTGGATCGAATCGATGTGACCCTGTGATTATGCCAGCAACGACAACATTTCATATAGCACACCTGTTGGCTTTGATTTGTTATCGTTTCTCTTAGTATTTGTGTTTATAAATTAAATTTAAGGTCTATTTCCCCTGTGTCTTTCCCTATATCCCCACTGCATCATTTTACATTCTCACATCTCCTCTCTCTGTAATGTAAAATCTATCACTCTGTCTTCATACTCTCTGTCCATTCTCTGTCCAAGTAGTCAGGATCACCAGAAATACATTTCCAGGATTGTTGTCCCTCATCTTCTGCTCTCTGTTGTCTAACTCCGTTCGTTTTAGGAAACAACAGACTTTGAGCTAGCAAGCTATAAGCTGAAAATGTCAAGTTTTGAAGAACAATTGGATGGTGCACAAGGCGGGTCTGCTTGGTTCTTTCGGGGCATGATTGTAAAGATTTACAGAGAATATGTTTACATCATTTCCTTTCTAACTGGGACATTTTGGGATTGCTGTGGACGAAGTACACACGAAGATACACTGGTAAGAGCTAATGAGGTTCAACCATGTATCCTGCTAATTTAAATAGCTCATGTTACTGTATTGTGTGAATAATTAACTTCATTTAATATTGGATGAGGGGTTTTCTTTAGCGGAGTGTGAATGTTCCACCAAAACAAGTTCCCGAGACTATTTAGAGCCACCGTTTCTAGGACCGGAGTGTGATTGGTTTAAAGAAATGTCAACAACCCAGAATGTTTTTTTTCTTCTACCCCAGAATGCATCTGTGTTGTATCCAGACCTTACTGCACAGCTCTGTGGAAATAGTTCTGGCAATGCAGGACAACATTTAAAGTAATGAGTAAGGAAAAGCATCCGCGCTTCTGTCTACCCTTGCTGTCTCTCTGGCCTCTGAATTTGCCATCTCTGATCTTTCAGTAGTACAGTCTCTGCATGGCAGTGTGGACGGCATCACTGTGACCACAGGAGTTGTCACTCATCATTTTCTTCTTCTTCTATCTCGCATCAAGCTGTTTGTCCATCCTTCTCTCTCCGCCGCACCCTCCGCCCATCCATTTTTTCTCACGAAAAACTCTCCAAAGCCCAGTGCATGCTGTGCAGTGTTGGATTGTGGGGGTGAGGAAGCCTAATTTATCTCCTTTTCTTCTTCTCTGCTCTACAATACACTCTCTTATTTCTTTCCCTTTTCATTCCTGTTCTAGTTATATTCTCTTACTCTCAACCCTCAATCCCTCGCTGTCTCAGCTCTGTCTGTGCTCTGCTGTTCGGGCCAGTGCATAGATCTGCTGTTCCATCTCCATCTATCATTTTCAAAATGAAGCATTGAGAAATGTCACTCTTTTCCCTCCATCCTGCCTCACTTATTACATCCCGCCGTCCTTTTATTATCCTTAATCTGTCTGTCCTTCCTTCACCTTTCCCTTCTTGGCTGGACAATTACAGTGAATTGCATGTGTTTTGCACGATCATGTGTGGGAGATGGTAAACTTGTCAACCATGTCAACCTAAAGGAGCAAAATGTTTGTTAGTTTTTTGAATTACTGTCTATGGCAGGTAAACAAATTATATTAAAACAGCATTGGGAACTGTTCTCTAATAATCCCGATGATATTTCTGTGACTTTGACGTATTTTGAGTCCTACCAACAGCCAACTTTGTTTTTTTAACCATGATCATGGTCTCTCCTATTGCTTAAACCAGCATAAATCAATCTTTTCATTTTAAGAATATATCAGTAATGTGAAAAGAGTCAAATCCACAGAGAATTATTTCCAAACTCTGCACTTCCCCTCAGTTAGAGAAAACCTTTTCAACAGGCAGCTATTTTCAACCAAACTGTGATAAACCTACTGTACACTACAGTACCTGCTCAGCACCAAACGGCAGACAGACATAGTTAGCGACCAGCTGGTGAACATAGAGTGAAGCAATTAGCAGCTGAAGATTCAGATTGTTGCCCTAAGGAGTTGTTGCAGACCAAAATGTAGCTGAAAGAAGAGTGAATTTTTTACTTAAATTTGTCAGTTGGAATGGCAAATGGTGTTCCTGGGTGTGTAAAACAGAAATATTTGCCAACATATTTGCCAAAATTGTCTAAGGTGTTAAAATGTCAGTTTTATGGCTAGAAAGAGAAACAGTGAATGCAAGTTCAAGCAAGTTCCTTTTCTTTAAAGCTTGACCTTGCACATTCCCCAATTTTAACTTTAAGTATTTGTTGTGCCAGACAACCAAAAGCTAGTCTATATCAACGGCGACTCATTATCGGGATTGACTATGATAAACTGCTCCTCAGATTGTTGCAGGGTAATAGGGTGGAGGGTGGGGGGGTCTTGACCAACTGCCTCTTTGCTTGTTTGAAAGCCATGATGTCTCTCTTTCTCATGGGCGGGCTAAATTCTCTGGGCGGGCAAAGCAGAGAAAGCGGAGGTAACCTTGCCCCTTATGACCTCATAAGGAGCAAGATTCCAGATCGGCCCATCTGAGCTTTCATTTTCTCAAATGCAGAGCAGGATACCCAGGGCTAGGTTTACATCTATCACCATTTCTAGCCACTAGGGGACCATAGGCAGGCACAGGAACTCATAATATTGTTAAAAAACCTCATGAAGTAAAATTTCTATGCCATCCATTCTATTTATCAGAAAATAGTCATATTCTGCCAAAGGACTCTTCCTTCATTCTCACCATCTGCTACTCTTCCCCTAACAATGTCTGCCTTCTATTATAACAACTCTCCCTCCCCTCCCTCCCTCCCTCCCTCCCCCTCATCATCAATTTTCATCTTTCCTACTGTACACAACTTGATCCTTTCTATCTCCTCTCTCTTCCGACGAGATCTTCTCTTCTTTCTCTCTCCATCTGCTGGACTTCGAAGAGAAAACATAGGCGAAGGGTTGAATTCTGAGCTCCCATCATCTTCCTCTTGCCTCTGTCTCTCAACTCTCTGCTTTACTACAATACATCATCTGCTGTGCATCTTGGTCCACTGCAGCAGAGAGTTTCTGCTCCCTCCTCCTCCTCCTCCTCCTCCTCCTCCTATTTTCTCCCATTCTCTTTCCTCCTCTTCCTCTTCTCGATTTCCTCTAAAGTATAGGTCAGCCTTTAAGTGGTCTATCATTGCAGTGAAGAGACTCACTTTCTATCTCTCTACAGTGGCTGAAGTTCCATCTGGAGTAGAGACTTGTTGATGTCTCCATTTGTTCTTCCCACCTCCCTCTCTCGTTCTCTCTCTCCTCTCTGTTCTCCAAATTGTCTGTTGTGAAAATGTTGGCTCTTTGCAATGATACCCATCTCGGCCTGTGTCCATCTCCAGTATCGCCATTCTTATCTTCATCTGTATCCCTTCACTACTGCTGTTATGTGTTGCACGACGGAGTCCCTCTGTCTCTCCCAATGCCCTTGTCTCTAGTTCTCCAACTCATCCCACCCCTCCTTCCTTCCGTCTGTACCACTCTCCTCCTTTTACTCCCAAGCACCAAGTGTGCTGTGTGATGTTGGACCATTGGAAAGAGACACTAGAAAAAAAGCTAGAGTTAAGATTTGAGCTTGTCAAGATTTAAGTTTTCTTTAAAATGATTTGATTTTTACTTTTGGGGCATCATGTCACATAACAAAAAGAGAATGTTGTTTTATTGCTATCGTAGCCTATTAATGCCCATGTCTTTGTACTCAAACTTGCTGCTCTGCATGCTCCTTTTCACTCTTGACAATGTTTTGAACCACAGGTTGCAGCCAACACAGTCAAAAGTAGTCATTAGCACCAAAGCACCATATTTATAATGTCAGTCCTGTCCCCAGCACAAGCCGTACTTCTCACGTTATATTTTTTATAATACAGGCTCTGTCGTGTGATGTTGGAACATTTAACCAAAAATTTGGAAGCCTCTCGTTTCAAAATATCATTAAACACCGGTCTTTCTTGCCCAGCAGTTAGACCCTCAAATTGCACAAAATGGAATAAATGAGACGGTTTATCTTTAAAAGTAGGTGCTTGATTTGGACACATTGACGCACTTGTGGACATCAAACTTTGAGGTTTGTTTTCTTTCTCCGTTGCATGCAATATAGCTTGTTGCTTGCTTTCTCAGTTCCCTAATGTCTTTGTTTTTGGCGCAGTTAGTACAATGTATTAGTGTCTTGTTCAGTAAAGATGAAATATCAAATATCTTTGTTTCAACCCTGTCTCCTAAAAATGACATTCACATGGAACAGATGTGCATTAGCAAATATGTTATTTGAATGTCATTTTGACACTGTCATTATGTCTCTTGTCCCCTCCATCCCTCCCTCCCTCCCTCTCACCTCTCTTCTCTCTCCAAAGTACAGGGTCTGCTGTGCAGTGTTGGACCATTGCAGCGAGGAGTTATCACTCTCGGGCACCCGGCAGGTCAGTGTCACTGTCCCTCCTACGGACACCGTCTCGTCTGAGGTCACTGGCTGCAAGGGGTCGTCGTCTAGGTAACGGAAGAGAGAGGGGGGGAGAAAAACGTCATAAGACAGAGTGATAGAGAGGCAATGGAGACAAGTCAGAGAGTGCACTGCACCTATATGAAAATACAAACAAAAATAGTAGCACACCAACACACAAATCAGATAAACCCACAAAATGCATTATTTGCCTCGCTTTCTCTGTTTCTCTCTATCTCCCCCCGCCCATCTCGTTCTCCACTTGTCAGATTATCTATATATCTCTATCTGTCTTTCTGGAAGCAAAGAGTCAATGCACACACACATACACACACATACACACACACACACACATACACACAAATATGCTGTCAGAGGGACAGAAAAGCAGACAAATGGCTATCTGTCTGTATGTCTGTGAGGCCAATGTAAGAGTGAGTCAGTAGCAGCTCCGGCACCAAGAGACTGCAGGACCTGAGGGAGCAGCAAAGATGAAGAGACCACGACAGACAGTAGCTCTCAATAGGTCAAAGTAACAACAAGAGCTCTGGCTCATGCCTCAAATGGATTTGTGACCCTCTTCTGTCAATATCTGTGTCACTTTTTAACAGCGTGCGTATGTATCTGCTGGAACGGGACGGGCATTATGGAAATGAGCAGGTCAGAGGGATAGGGAAAGAGAATACAAATGACCTAGCATAATAAAGGGATTCTAAAGGCTAGAGCCACAAAAACACTGAACTGGGTGTGTAACAGTATTCAAATTGGCTCAAATGATGGTATTTAACAGCACTCCCTTGATAACGGGTGATTGGGCAGGCTAATGCTGCTCTTCGCTGATGCTGAATCAGTGATGGTGGCAGACGATTACGTGAATCAGAATAAGAGGTATTAAAATACGCAGCCCCTCGTAATTGTGAGTAATGCCGAGCCTGGCCACTGTGGTGCTTTTTACCGTGTTAAGTTACTTCCGCTTTGAGTGCACTCAGCTATGTTTTGCGCTCCCCTCCCTTCCTGCTGACTTCAAAACGTGCCAGTGCTTGCTCAACCTATCTCAAGCAAAACAAAAATATAGCATTATTGACAACAAGGCCAAGCCAACGGAGGGAACATCTCCTAAGAAGATATGCCCCAAAGCGGTCTCCTCACCCTTGAAAATATGGCGTGTATAAATAGCTTAATTGGAACCAAATTGTCAAGCGGGAGACAGGTTTATATTCGGTATGGAGCGTTATCACATCCTTGCACCGGCGGTGGAATCTTTTTTTTTCTGCAGGAAGAACATCTGCTTAAGTGCGCTTCAGCGGAACTCCCATCAAGACATGGAAGATGTGGGGGGACACATGAAGAGAGGATGCAGAAGAGGAGGCGAGCAAACTAACTGCATGTTGTATCAAAAACACACATTTGCAGAACATGAGCTCAGAACTAGTACTTTGAATATCTTTCTTTGAAATGTTAAAGCTGGATGGCCAGATCAGCATCTCAGAAAAACACAAGTTATTAGAATAGAAAAAAAGAGAAAACTTTAGGTTTGCCTCTGGGCTAAGAGGATTCCAAGGTCTTAAAGGTACAGCTGCTGTTCGCCTGTAGAATTCAAAAGGCACTCAGAGGCTTCCTGAGCGCGCCGTGTCAGAGTAGGTTGCTCCCCCGCTCTCTGTGGTGTTTTACTGCAGCACTGACCTTGTGGTCAGTTTATCTAAGCACCGTGATCGCTGAGGGCTGAATGTGTGGTCAAGTGCAGTGCGGATTAGTGTCTCCTTTAATAGCGTCTTGGGCTAATTCTCGCGGCTGATCGCAAGAGCTCCTCTCCTTGGCATGAACACTTTGGGTAAATTGGCTGTCCCAGTGCATCACTCATCAAGCCAACCGCACTGAGCTGCAACAAGTTAGCCAAACCTGAGTCTTATCTGTGGCCGCTGCAGAAAGATGGCATTTCTGACCAAACACAGTCTGTGTTTAAGGCTCAGAGAGACATTTGTGCTGGTACAATTCCAGTTGTCAATTAGTAGCTCTTAAGGAGATATCTGTTTTAACAGAACTCTACATAATAGGGCTGGTCACTTATGGAAAAAAACAATCATAATCCTGATTATTTTGGTCAATTTTGAAATCATGATTATTTAACCCTTTTACTCATTGTCTTTTAGAGAGATGTTGCTATAATGAAAATGGAAAAAACATTGCGTAAAACAGTTACACTAATTGGAACAGTGTAATCACCTTAAACTGGGAAATTTCCCTTCATACTCCTCCTGTGTCAACTAGTGTGTCAAATGTTTGAACAATGATTAAAAAGCATTATGCATTTTAAAGCTCCACTAATGCATACCAAGCACTTGATGATGTACAGTATACTGTATGTGCATGGCAGCCAGTGTGTTATAATAGGCCTGTTGTTTAAACATAATCACAGATACATTTGGTTTAATTTAATTGGAGTTCAGGGTCCAGTTAAAATTTGATTACATCATGATAAAGTGATAAATCTTAAAGCACTATAATGAATGGCTGTGAGCATTCATTATATGGTCAGAAGAATGGGGGGTGCAGCAGTGGGCACTATAGCTGGGCAATATATTGATATTATATCGATATCGAGATATGACTCTAGATATTGTCTTAGATTTTGGATATGGTAATATCGTGAGATGACATAAGTGTTGTCTTTTCCTGGTTTTAAAGGCTGCATTAAAGTAAAGTGATGTAATTTTTCTGAACTTACCAGACTGTTCTATTCTATTCTTTGCCTTTACCCACTTAGTCATTATATCCACATTACTGATGATTATTCTTCAAAAATTTCATTCTGTAAATATTTTGTGAAAGCACCAATAGTACAATATTATTAAGGCATTTTGTCAAAAATATTGTGATATTTTATTTTTTTCACCCAGCCCTAGCGGGCACTAAAGTAAGAGCCATCAGATTAGGCCAAACAAAATGAAAACAAAAGGTTTCTGCGCTTGACAAGTTGAATGCCACATCTGAACTGTCCTAATGGCACACCTAACCCATCCACCAGTCCAAACTGGTTCACACAAACACTACAGAGGCACTCGCCAGCTGCATATGGCCCCTATATTCCTCCAATACAGCTGTTCTTCCTACCTTTAAAGCTACTTGATAGCAAAGTAAAGGGGGATGATGAAGTTCAGCCAGAGTTTAAACAGTTAAGTCGGGCTAAACACCCGAGCTGCAAAAATGAAAAAAGAGGAGACCTATCTATCCTTAGCAGACGTTAAGTTAAACACTGTGGCTTGTGCTTCCTTCTTCTCGCCTCGCATCCCTTCACATCCCTACCCGTCTCCCCCCCCCCTCAAGCTGTAAGCCTGAGGAAGACACGGGTATTTAAAGCAACACAATTTACACTTTCCCTAGTCGGCAACAAGGTGAGAGAACGCAGAGATAGAAGGCTGACTGGGACATCACATCAAGGGAGGGGGAGCGGAGGAGAGAGATAGATGGATATGGGTATGTAGATGAGGGTGGGTGTTAAAATGAGTGTCATTTTGTGTGTGTGTGTGTGTGTAAAAAACAGGAGGGGGAGGAGCCCAGTGTGAAAACAACAAGGGAGAAGCTTGAGGGCCCTCAAATGATGAAAAAAGACGGAGAAAAACTTTTGAAATACCCTTTTTTGTTTTTTAAATAGGCTCATTAGCTTCTTCTCTGAGAGATAGATGAGGCAATCAATATCCATCTCATGTCTATGCTTTGCATGCAGAGCTGAAGTCAGGGCATGTTTTTTTTGTAGCATTTTTAGGCCGTTACTTGACATAACAACTGAAGACCTGAAAGGGGAGAGAGAGAGTGTGTGTGTGTGTGGTGGGGGATGACATGCAGCAAGGGCCACAGGTCGGAGTCGAGGAGTGAACTTCTATATACAACTTCTACATACTAAAACTAGAGGTTCACCCGAGGCTTCAAATTATATCCCGTTAATCTGGTTTTGTTTTATTGTTTCAGGTCGAGTCTACCTTAAGTCTACGGTGGCACATTTGCCAGTGATGGTGTTCTCACTCTATTTGTAACTGTTCAGGTCACCCACATATAATCTACATAGCTGGGGGCTCTGGGATATTGTAATGGGCCACAGTTTTCTAATGTTTCATCAAATAATCAGGAAAATTAAAGTAATGGTGTCCTTTCTGTTTTACAGACTACTCTTGGATAATGGTAGTCTGTGGGGAAAGTCCGTTTAAGGCGGCAGGGGATTTTAATCTTTCGCAATACCGTGGTTTCCTACTGGGGTAAATTGGCAGCAAAGCTGACTGGCAACTACATATCCAGTTCTCTCAATCCATTCATGGAACAACCAGGACAAAATCAGCTGTTGCATCAAGCTGCACAGAAGTACTGGGTTAATAAATAAACTCCTCCTTTAACCAAATCAATTTTACATTTCTGTTCATGTATCAGTTAAAGATACATTGTGTAAATAGCCTCCCTCCACCTCCCTTCATTTAGCTAAGCTAGGCTAACCAAGTTCCAAACAAAAGATTGACACACTGACATGAGATTGATATCAATCTTCTTATCTCACTCTTGGGAAGAAAGCAACACATAAAAATTAACTATGCCTTCAATTAAAAAAAAAAGCTTCCTTCACTCACTTAAAAGAACTTTGGCCATCTCCATGTTCACCATCTCTTCCTTCCTCCTCCATCTGTCTCCCTCCATCATTTCCCCCCACCTACTCTCCATCTGGCCCAATGTCCTCCTTGGTTTCATCTCGTCCTCCCTCACCTCTTTACCCTTCTGTTGAGCCTCCTCCTCCTCCTCCTCTCCCAGTCCCAAATAATCTCATTTACTTCTCGGCATCCTTAATTCCCTCGTTCCCTCCATTTTTTGTCCTCTAAGGGAAGCTTGACAGTGTTGCTGCTTATGAGCACAGGCTAATTAACTTTATTTACTGTAATACAAGTGTATGTGTGCACCTGTGTGTGTGTGTGTGTGTCGACACTACTTACCTCATGTGTGCACATAAGGGTGTAGCACTTGCTTTGCAAGGAGGTAATTATGAATGAGGGAACACATCTCCTCACACAAATGAATGTGCGAGTCTAAAGAGAGCTTACTATTGATGTTTGTGTGTGGTTGTGTGTTTGCACTCAAGTGCAGTCATATTTCTTTTGCAGGGAGGAATTTATCTGTTTGTGCACAAGTGTGTGGGAGAAATTATCTGTATGATTTATGAGATGGTTTTTATCTGCATGTGGTTGAGGCTGTGCGCATGTGTGTGCGTGTGTGCATTCATATTGTATTGCAGCTGCACAGAGAGCAGTGCTGTGGTGTGTGACAGACAGACAGAGCCATGTGTCATGGAGCTGGGGATGCTGTCCACATTTGATGGGAAATTCAGCAAACAGTGTGCATTTTGATATGTCATGGTATGATACAGGCCATTAAACACACACACACACACAGAGGCATCCATTGGCACACACTGCAAGCATGCTGACACGCCCCCACCACCCTGAATCGTACACGCACACACACACACACAACACACACACACACACTCACACTCACACTCACATTCATAAAACATACAAACAGAATATCAGGCACAAACAACTAAGCTTACAGAAAGACATAAATACGTAAAAATGTGCTTACAAATACATTGGTTACAGTTGGACACAAGAGGCAAACATACAAACACATGCACAGAAAGTGCACAGGGGACACATTCAAGAAGACACACACACACACACACACACACAAACACACACACAAATAAACCTCCCCCACATTATCCATCTCAGCCCAGCTGTCTCCAACCACCACCCATCCCCCTCGGTCAGTGTGTGTGTGTGTGTGTATGTGTGCCCTTCTGCCCAACTCTACCCTCTACAAGCTCCCCACTCTCTTCTTCTTTTTTTGTATCCTTCTCTCCATTCCATACCCCCCTTGTACTGTATCCCTGGTGTGAGTCAAAAGATGCAAATCCAACTCCAGATATTTGATAATTTGCCTAGTGAATGAAAAAAAATACAAATGCAAAGTGTGAAACAAGTCTTTTTTTCAAGTAACAGCCCCCCCCACCCCCATTAATTGTGAGTCAAACACTTCTCCGGCTTGTGAAGTGCGGAGTGTGTGTAGCGAAAGGCTTTTTTTCCACCTGATTTTCGCGGCTTCGCAGCTTTTAATAGAGGAACAGTTGTTGTGACTCTCATTCGGTTGTCCTGTCGCTGTCATCTGGGGGGCAGTGAACAAATTACTTAGAATCTTTGAAGGTGTGGGTGGGTGCAGAAGTATCGGGGGGGAGTGGGATTGGCCTGTGTGTTTGGGATTTAAGCACCCCTGCCTGCCGTCTTAGCACAAACAAACTCCTTAGCCTTTCCTCTTACCCGCCTTTTTTTCTCAAGGCTAAGGGATTGCCCGCCTTTTTTTCTCAAGGCTAAGGGATTGTGGAAGCCCAAAACAGCCCCCACCTGTCTCCCATCAAGAACCCCCTCCAACCAACTCCAGCAGCACCAACCCAGCCACCCCACCCTTCCTCTGCTGCCTGTCAAACATAGTTAGCTCAGAGCTCAGACGATCCCCCACCACTTCTTCGTCTTCATCCTCCACCAGCTAAAACCCCTCCCTGCACGCACACACACACACACGCACGCACACACGCACGCACTCGCTCGCACACACACACACACATCACTCCCATCATAGCCCAGCAGTGTCTACAGCAGCAGTGAGGCGCCAAGCCGGCCGCCCCACCCTGCCACTGGAACAGCACTATGAGAAAGAAAAGAAAGTGCGGGGTAAGAGAGGGAGGGAGAGGGGTTCAGCTTGCAGAAAAGGGCAGCAGCATCACTGCTGACAAAAGAAAAAGAATAATGATTTGCCAGTAAGAGAAAGACAGAGAGAGTAGGGCTGATGAGAGAGAGAGAGAGAGAGGTGGAGAAAAGCACAAGGGAAAACAGGGAGAATGAGAGGGAAAGAGAGAGTGAGGTGAGCGAAGGACATGGCAGAAATAAGCATATATAGATAGATGAGACCAATGAAAAAAGATGACAGGGTGACTTAGAAAAGGGGGCAAAAAGACTGAAAGAGCATAAAAAACAATGAGAGCGAGATGGAGGGAAGTCGAGCAGAGTGGAAAGACAGAAAGTCAAAAAGGAGACAGAGGGATGGAAAGATAAAAAAACAGAATAAGGGATGTGGAAGTGGGTTAGAGAGGAAGAGCAACAGTGATAGCTGATAAGAGTTAAAGGATATGTTCAGATTTTTGGGGGGGGGGGTCAATCTTAATACAATAAAAAGTTATCGGCCCTTGTAATTATCCATTCCTCCTCTCCATACATGTCTAATCTTTAATGGCAAATCTACCTTTGTCATTCTTAAAGGGACAATATGTAACATTTCTGCATTAGAATGTCTAAAAACGACTATATCTATGTTATATATTTTGTTGAGTTGTGTAATTACACTGTCCTAAATGTTCCCAACAACATTCAAATCCAGAGAAATCTGTTATTTAATCTAAATGACACGGGATGTTTCATTTAGTCGCCTGTCAGTGGTGTCATAAAACCTTTGACCCCTCTAACCACGGACACTTAGACGATACGTTCGAGAGTAATTGTAAATCATACAATGTCACAGAAAGAATAATATTCAGTAACCGTAATACAGCTTGCTTTCTGCCACACAGCATCATTTTGTCCTTGTCATTTACAATACTGTAATACAGCAAAAATCTTATTTATTGATACATTTCAATATTGACTGATCCAGCTTAACATGCTATGTTGACAAGTTACGTTAGCTCATGCTAATGAGTGGGGACCGTTAACGTTCTGAGGTTACAATATTGTTCACGTTCATTAAGTTATTTTAAGTATAATTGTTTTGATCAAGGTAAAGTTGACGTTAAACAGCACTGGGCTAACCCACGATTACATTTGCCAGCTAACATTAGCGTTAACAATAGCTGTATAGATAGATGACCAATCTAATGCTAATTTAGCCAGCTATCATACCGTTCTTCTGCCTCACTCCCCACCGCTAAGGGACTTTAGTTGGGATGAAAGCAGACAACAGCTCCGGGGACACGACATATCCACAGTTAGCCAGCGGCCGGCCACTATTATTAACCTAAAGCAATCCGAAACCAGCCAGCACAAATTCCAGCGCCAGGTAAAAACGATGCCAATGGCCGTAAAAAAAAGTGTCTGGCTGGCCGTGATGTTGTGCTGAAATTCCCCCCCTTTAGCATTTAGCGGTCTTCTTTACAGCCCCGAAGATACTTGGCGGGCAGCCCCAGCCACTGAGTAGCTAAGTCTCTCAGCAGGGTTGAGTAACAAACCCTTTTACCCTTTTAACAAATCTCCCCCGGTGCTGAAAACATCCAACAAGTGACACTAATGTGAAATATAATGTGATATTGTGGTTTTAGCTGCTGGCTAATTGCTTGCTTTCTTGCATACTGGTCAACCAGCTAGCTAACGTTAGCTACCAATACAAATCAAATCAAGAAAATTCAATCAAGAAAGCTTTCAGAATGACACGAATAAACGTTACTAAACGTAACATGGATAAAACTGCAATGGATAAACCTATCCGTGAACATATATATTTTAATCGGCAATAGTGTTAAACTAGAACTCCCATAATGCCACTACATAATATCATCAAAAGTCTGTGTTTACATCCATTATTTTAAATTAGAGACCCCTAGCGGCAGAAAATTACATATTGTGATAAGTCCAGCTGGTTAATATAAGCATTATATTATCACTGAGTTAGTAAAACCAAAGTTTTTTGTACCAAATTCCCTTATTGTGTTTGCTTGGAAATGGTGCAGGGATACGTCCTCGTATTGGCATGTACAAGGCTGAATTACATCCCCTAAAAGCTTCAGATTACATGTCAAATGGTTTTTGGCACCAATAAGGTACAATATCAAGTAAGGCGGGTTCTGCACAACCCAGTGTGCTAGGAATTACTTTCACATTGGAGGATTCTGCACCTTGTATTTATAGCCAGTATCACAGTCAGTAACAATGCAAGAAATTGTGTGCTCTATTTGAAGTGAGGTGGTGACAATGGGTGTCCGACTTTCAGACCAGAAAGTGATAAGTTAAAAAAGACTTTGGCATTAAATGTAACCCAGGTTTTTGCAGAGTCATTCATCAGCACTCTTTTCTGGCGAGAGAGTTGTTCTGCATTATTATCTGATGTTGTGGCTATGTTTTGTGGTATGGCCTGGACAAAACACCTGGGATAAACATACGTACATGCTGAAGCTTCATATAAACTTTGCAATAACTCTCATCTTTTGCACAGAGTGAGGTCTAGATTTTGTCTCCCACTTTTTACAGTGAAGAGATGCATCGCTTAACAGCTAGTGTAGACAGGATGAATGATTACAGTGACCAAAAACGTTTTCAATGTACATAAACCAAATCTGAAACTATACTGTAATGTCACCCACCATGTATTCACTAATCATACTGAAACCCATTAGTCAGCTACTTTTTGCTACATGATAATTAGCTCTATAATCATTTCTCTGCACTGTTTTGATACATTCCTTGTATTGTGGGTAAAGTTGTTCATTATTTAACAGCTGTGCCAGCTAAGCGTCTTTTAAAAATGAACCAATTGGACACAGACAGACAAAGAGGCAGAGACAGATACGCCAACTTTACCAACCAGAAATCATCATCTGATAATAAAGAAAGATAACCAGGCTTTATCTGTCTACACACACACACACACACACACACACACACACACACACACACACACACACACACACGAACACACACACACACACACACTCCACAAACACACACACACACACACAGAAGAAGATAAAGAGAGTGAAATCTTTAATGCCTTGGCAAATGCACTGACTTCCCCTGCCAATAGGCCACTTAAAGAAATGAGTAGTCAATTACCAGAAGTCTGCCCTTTTGGCTAAGATCACTGGGCCCTCTAAGGGCCTCAGAACCAGCACTCTTTCTCTCTATCCGTCTCTGCACAGACAACACCCATCTTTCAAAACAGCAATAACCACATGCTAGGAAAAAGGTTTCTGATCTGTTCTGGAAACGCTATCACGCATACACACATGCACTCTCACATAAGCATGAAATAACGTGTACACTGGGTGATAATTTGAAGCACCTATATTGTGCTCATTTTCATTACCAGAATAGGTTTACATGGTTTTAGTTTCATCTTGTACTGCACATTGCTGCAGACTCTGTTTTCACTTTATGTGTTTAGGTCTCTGTTTTAGCTACAGAGTGAGACATCTCACTTGTTTTACTATCTTTGTTGGGAGTCGCACATGCACAGTTCTTTTGTAGATTATGGGGAACTAGTGTGTGTTGTAGCAGTGTTTTGCCATCAAGAAGGAGCTAGCATGCTAGCTCCAGCATGCTACAGTTAGCCACCGTGCAGATTTCGAACAGCTCACCCGGAGACTGAAGACAGAGGACATTCAGAAACCCGTAGCTCACTCAAAACAGCATGGATGTTTTTTTCCAAATTTGTATGCGCGAGAAAGCACCAGGGACAAAAGAAACACCCCAAATCCCAGAAAAGGTGATTTTTTTCATCATGTGTGCCCTTTAATATCATTGTTCGTCTTTCAGTGGAATCATATCATGATGAGGTTACTGTTTCACCAAATTTAGTTATCTAGATTAAAGATTCTGAACAAGCGGTGATTAGAAACAAAAACAAAAACCATTTTTGTTTTACATGTATGAAGAGTTATGTTTGATGTAAACACAATGGTAGAACACAGCTCACTGCACAGAACATCAGATAATTATATAATGATTATAACATATACACATTATGCCATAGGCATGTGGATAGCCCTACGTATTTTTGGTTTGTGGCTGTTTCTCATGGTTTGGGCTAGGCCCTTTAGTTCTAGTTCATGTAAATATTAATGCTGCAGTGTACAATGAAATCCAAATTTGTGGCAACAGTTTGAGGGGGCCTTTTCCTGTCTGAACATGTCAATGCCCCTGTGCACAAACTAAGGCCAAGTCACTTGGACATCAGTGCTCGATCTCACTAATGCTGAATGTGGCTGTATGGGAAGAGATTCCTGCATCTAGGCTCCAGTATTCTGTGGAAAGCCGTTCCACAAGAGTATGTTAGAGCAGCAGATCAATGCCCATGCTTTTGAAATGACATGATCTACTATTACATACTAGAAGGGGTGGGGGAAAAACACGAAAATCTTATGTTTCGTGATTTTTTTTGCATCAATGTTTAAATGGATTCTTTTTTCCTAGAATTGATATTTTAAATTTATTGTTTACCAATGATTCACCTAAATATTTTCTGTTTCTATGGTAATGCTGATGGTTACTAAATCCAATCGGTTTCCAGCCATACAGAGCAAAAGCAGAACATGCAGACCGTCCATGTTATCTTCTTCTTAATAAATTAAATAAATGTCAGACTTACTGACATGTGTGCATTCTTCTTAGAAAACAATTAGTTTTTAGTAAAAGAAATGTCACATGATATATTGTCTATAGAAGGGTATTATTCAACTTTTTGTAAAAGAAGAGAAAGAAAATAGCAATAATCAATATATCGATTACAATACTTCTAGTATCGCAAAAAAAATGAAAATCACAATACAAATCGAATTGGAAACCTTGAATCATGAAAGAATCAAATTGGGGCAAAGGCGTACTGTCCCAGCACTACATAATGTACATGAATAGATGTAGTACACAGGGACACTGCACCTCTGCCACTCTATAGCATGCTCTATCTATATCACTCACTCACTCACCCACTCACTCACTCACTCACACACTCACACTCACACACACACACACACACACACCTATCCAGTCATTAAACCATCCGATAACAGCAGCAGTATAAGCAGAGACTTATACACCAGGCACAAGAAGGATAGGGCTCTCGATTCCCCCAGAAGGGCCAAGATTAGAAAGAGGGTGAATACTCCTAAAGCTTCAGCAAAAGAGATAGTGAGGCTGAGGAAGATGAAGGAAGAGAGGGAGTGACAGAAGGAGCGCGATGGAGGAAAAGAGAGTCAGCGAGAGAAGGGTGAGCCAGTGAGCAAAAGGGTGATGAGGGGAGATATGCTTCAAATTAAATCATTTGGAACAAAAGAGGATTGTTGCCAAGCAACCCAGCCAGTACGGGGTTACCAGGGCAACCGAGGTGACCCAAAGCTTGACCTAAGAAATGGAGTTGCCCTTGTCATCCGTGGGCACAAACACACACACACACACACCAACGCACACCTCTCTCTGTCTGTTGCTTTGAAGGCCCAGGCAGAGGTGTGTGTTGGTGTGTTTTGTGCCTTCGGACGACAAGGAAGCTCCAGATACCTCTCCCTGTGTCTGTTACTTTGAAAGCCCATCCAACTCACACAAACAGACAGCAGGTTCCTAGCCTGATAAGGCATTGGCAGGGCTCAATCTGAGGGGCGGGATAAATGGTTGTCTTTCAAATTTCCCCTGCACGGAATAGGATAACGCTACAACCAACCAGAGCAACGCTAGTTGATAGATTCAACTTTTGCTGTATCCGGTTGGCAAAGCTCCAAACACATCTTCCTTTTTTAAGAATGACTTCAGAGCTTCAAGCTCCAAGTCTCCCAGAGTCACAGCCAAAGCCTATTCCAAAGACAATCTTCTTTGTTTAGTAAAAAGTGGCAGGGAATTCACGCGGAACCGTTGCAACTCTGCCGTCCTTACGTGAAGCCCGCCTACCGAATCTATACATGATGTGATTGGCCTGACCAGAATTTGTTTTTTCCAGCTTGCAAGCCAATGGAGAGTTGCTAAACTGACCCTAGCTGCAAATGACATTTGCTGCCACTAGGGTGTGTCTAGATTTCTAGGCTAGCAGGTTTCCTGTGGAAAATGCACAACCGAAATGTGGCACAAACAAAAAGCAGGGCTTTCAGTCAGGAGGGAGTTTTAGAATTGCGAGGGGATGAGGTTAAGTGGCTAATGGACGACGTTAGCCAAAATCAACAGCTAGTGAACCACAACAAATAAACTGTCCAATATCCAAGATGAGCTTGCAGAATAAATAAACAGAGCTGTATTTTTCAGATGGTTTTGGCAGCACTGTCTGTACACAAACACTGTTTTGAAAAAATGGACGGATCCACATTCACCTTTAGGAAAGAAATGGATGGACAATCCTCATTTAATTGAGGAACTATTAGAAAGGTTTTACATTAGAAGTCCTTTACATTCAAATATCATGGCACTGTCTTTACCATGAATGAATAAAGACACCAAATCCTGTAGAGACCTACTGATAAGGGCTGGGTGTCCACCGTCATTCAAATTGGATTTACAAGCTCCCCATTCAATTCTATATCAGTTAGGTTAGTAACTAAACAATACCAATTGTTCTTGGATATGAAAGGGATTCTCAGAGAACGTATGCTGTAAATTGTACAAGCAAAAAGCAAACCCCCCAAAGGGCCGAATTCACCACATCCATGGTGAAAAGGCATTTACTAAAAGATTGATTTTGGGATATTATTAATCAATGTCAGATCACTCAAACAAAGATGGATTTTAATTGAAGAATCAAGGATCCCAGCCCTACTAATACTGATAATACTGGATATTTTAGGCTGATACAGAAACCCCTTTAAGATAAGGTTTTCAGCCTTTAGTTTTTTTTATTCTTCAAACAACTTCTTCCATCACTTTTCTTGCGCAACAACATGAATGCCTTTGAAGAGAGACTGTATAAAAGTGTGCCCTGTTATCCCCATTTGTATGATTCATCACCTCAAGACTACAAAGACACAGTGCTCTTGAATACAGATCAGGTAGTGATGTAGCCAGGACAAGGCTATAAAGGTGGCCACTCAGAAAAGGTTAACACTTTTATACCTTTAGATGTTGTTGGACAACACAATCTAGTTTTGTTCAGTTTAAATCACCACTCTTCGTGACTACTGTCATGCACATTTGATCAGAAATCCAATTAAACTGATTTGAAAATCAGCCTTGCATTCAGTCTTCTAACACGCTGTGTTGTTTTCCATGAAAAATTATAAAAATCTGCCCTGATAGTCGTATTGCAAACTGTGATATTTTGAGGTGCTACTGAAGTCAGTTTCTTTGGTATCATGTCAACTCTCTTGCCTGGCTGCTTCCACTTGAAATCACAAATAAACGTGTTCTCTCTTCATCGTGTAATTGTTGCTGCGTTACATGAGACTGAATGTTCTGCTGGATGTTTTGTTTCAGGCAGACCTCCTTCCTTTCTTCTCCTCTCTGTCTCTGACTGCTTCGCCACATGACATGAAAGGACGAGGAGTGTTTTTTGTGTGTGTGTGTGTGGTAGGGAGTGTGTATACTGTAAAAGAGTGTGTATGTTTGTGTGTCTGCCTGGAAATAGCACAGAAATACAAAGCACGGTTAGAAACAGAAATCTCAATGTGGACCAAAGTTTGGAGTGTGTGTGTGTGTGTGTGTGTTTGTGTTGTGTGTGTGTGTGTGTGTGTGTGTGTGTGTGTGTGTTTGTGTGTGTGTGTGTGTGTGTGTGGTGTGTGTGTGTGTGTGTGTGTGTGTGTAGGATGTGTCTCCCCTTTACTAGAAGCGTGTTTCTCAGTGTATTGGAACACTTTCTTCCTTGTATGCAGGCATGTCTCTTTTCTACAGGGACCACTCTGAGAATATGTGTGTGTGTGTGTGTGTGTTTGTAAACCCCCTTCTCTTCCCCCATCATGTCAGCAGGAATGTGTGTACGCCTTGTAACGACAAATGGCCACTAACGAACGCAACCTTTCAAACTGGCCCCCACAGTTTGTCACTCCCAATCAAGACAATGGAGATCAATGGAACAGCAAAGTGAGGGAAAGGAAGATGAAGATGTAGAAGATGAGGAAGAGGAGGAGGGGGATGGGGCTCCCTGCTTCTAACAATGGCAGCGTAGGCACAGACAGTGAAACAATAGAGGCCGGACTGCGTTGTTTTCTATCTGAGTAGCGTGGCGGCTCCAGACACCGTTAGGGCGCCCCTCGTGGGCTAATTGACTGATTAGGGTCACTCCACATGGTCTCAACTGTCATGGCCATCCAACATTGGAAAATTGGCGCAGCCGTGTGACCATCTGGTGACCTACTTGACACGAGGGATGAACTATAATGGCATGGCATTGGCATATATGATTGAGGCACTGGGATATACAACTGGATAAAATGTGGAGATTCTAGCAGTGGTTTTTTTCATGCTGCAAACATGCAAATTATGATTACAATATTCCGTTCTATTCATACTGATTAATAAATTGCAACTGAATTCAACTACTGAGTAATTAAACCATTTATCGTTTTGCTAGAGATCTCCTGGAAGCTCCATAAACGCCCCCTAGACCAGTAATGATTTTTTAAAAATGCGAGCACGGTGGCGCACAGCACTAACACACACCTACACACGCTATAAATATATATCAGGCCGAGGATAATGCACAGGAAGGATGTTACAGTGAATATAGTAAATAAGTAAGTAAAGAATGAACTCCGGTCAGTGTCAATCATAAGACAAGCCACCACTTATGTAACCTATCATCTGCTGTGCTTTCAGTAAAAATCCCTGTTGCTTTCCTTAAAAGACTTTAATGTGCCTGGCATCCATTTGATACTGCTAACTGTAATTTATTCAAACAATGGATTCAAATTGAATTTGTCACTGCACAGTATTTCTATTGACATTTGTATTCTTGTCAGGGTAAAAAAGCCTCAGAAACATCCATACTTAGACCATTACAGAATACTAACAGTCCTTTCCTAACCATAAAACTCTCAACAGCTCCCTAAGATGAGTTGGCACGTAACTTTAATCCAATGGTAGGCCAAAGTCTGGGATATATTAGGCCCTTGAATGGAAAAATATTATTGTGACAACACAATACAGAAGAAATTATTGCTAAGGAATAACATTTTGTTGCATTCCGTTTTTCTGTAGCTGTGGACAGGGGGGAACCATCATTTAGGTAGCGGCATAACTGATCTGATATCAGGTATGAAAAGGAAAATACCAGCCAGATATATCATCCGACTCCTAATGTGTGCTATAAATTCATATCATAAAAGGTATATGTCAAACTAAAAAGCCGTGGTAAACACCCAACCAGTACACAAGTACAAGATGCATGATGGATGTACAGTAGACTGTGCAGATGTGTGTGCACTGTACCATCAATGTCATTTGAAAAACTTGTGACACTGAATCTAAAACTGTCAGGAACTATGAAAAACTGCCAATGGAGTTAATAGTACCCAATATCTGATGGGTTTTGTCAAAGTTTCCCTCAATTTGTCTTTCCATTTTCACCCATTCCCAGGTGACTCTTTTCTAAGCTTCACTTACATACACAATAAAAACAACATGAAAGGCATTAAGCCTTGTGTTGTCTTCCGTCAACCATGAAAAACACACTTTTGTTGTTTTGGTTGGTTTTTTTGTCATTTTTTGTGACATTTTCTCACTTTTTTTTAACGTTTTTGGTGTTTTTTCCAATGTTTTTGATGCTTTACCAAACTTTTCAACGTTTTGTTGTGATGGGGTTTATCTTCATCATTTTAATGCTGTTTCCAACGTTTTGTCGTTATTTTTTTTTTTTTACATATCCTGCGCTTATTTCAAAGACTCATATTTTCTGAGAAAAAAACATTTTTGAAAACAGGTCAAATTTCACCGGAGGACAACCTGAGGTTTAAGGTTTTGTTTCACCAAGAAACCTTCAAACAGCTTCAGTGCTCATTGTCATATTGATTCTCCATGTTTCTAAACTCTACTGACGTGGCTGTGGCTCACTGGTAGAGCGCTCGCCTGAAAGCACTTAGAGTAGTCGTTAAGAAAAGCGCTTTATAAGAACAGTCCATTTACAGGACGGATGAATGCCATTCTTCTAAAAGAGCCTGTGACTGCAAAAGGCCATGTCATACGATTCACATAATTTTCACACTCATCAAATGAATTCAGTGAGCCTGCCTGAATGGAAAAATTTGCATTCGGTGTGTTTCTGCACTCATTTCTTCAGGGTTTTCCCGCCTAATTTGTGTACAGTACAATAAACAGTATATGTGCCTACTGTCACTTGCTACATGAAATGTCTGACAGAGGTTACTGAACCAAAATGTAGAAACAAGTTCTTCACATTTAAATGATCTGACGCCCCTATGGGCAGAAATTCAACTTCAATTTAATTAAAGTGCACATGAAGTTGCTGTACACTTTCCAAGTCAATACAAAATAAAAACACAAGAGAAAAGACATAATATGACATGTAAAAGTCATTTGGGTTCCCAGAAGGAGAACTATCATAGTGAACACAAAAAAGATGTGTTTCAGTTAACATACTGTATGTCTATGTTGTTTTGGGACACCAACTGTGTTGTTTTCTTGAGAGGACGGTCTCAAATTTAGCTATCCAACAAATAGAAATTGCTTACTGATTACTTTTCATTTTGTACACATTTCAAAAGGAGCATGAAACCCTTCCACAGCAATCAAAATGTGTGTCAAAGGATCAGTTCACACAAAAGACTTAATTTTTTTCACCAACCTTTAGTGGAATCTTACCATGCAGATAGTTTTTTGTGGTTTAATGGTCCAACTTATCTGTGAAATTTCTGCTGCCACATTAGTTCAATAGGATTAAAAAGAATTTAAGTTCAATTGAAAGGAATTTAGGTTTGCGGGGCTAAAAAATCAATAATTTCATTGGTATAAAATTGTCCCATTAAAAACTGTTCACAGTGCACTCTTTGGATTATGCTGAGTAATGAGGACATTATTACACACTCCTGCAGATTTGTTAAAATGTATTTCTCAATGCTGTAAGCTGTAATAAAATCCCATTCACTTTCACTATAGGAGAGTGAGATTTCAAAACCTTAGCAAATAAAAATAAAACTAGCTGCATGGCTCCATACCACAGAGGCGAGTCAGAAAATGTTTTTGGTAATTTGGGTGAACTGACCGTTTTCACACACTATAGTGACACTATACTTAAGTACATACAGTATGGTGTAAACCTCCAGTGCATAGGCTTGCACAGACACACTAGAAGTAGTTCTCTGGGCTGAGCTGCTGTAGAACAGCACATTACTATGATATACTTATGCTCTCCATTCATACACTCAGTCATGACGCGGAATCTTATTTAATGCCACAAGCCACGTTTGCCTGGAGTGGAGCCCTACAAGCTGAGCTCCGAGAAGAAAGCACTGAAGTCATCTTTCTTTTCCTGCCGTCTGCCTCTGTTTCTGCTCCCTCTCTCTCTCTGTATCTCTCTATCTGCGTCTGTGGTGTGAACGCACCCCCCCTCCTCCATCCCCCCCTCTCCCTCTCTCTCTCTCTCTCTCTCTCTCTCTGTGTCTCATTCTATCTGTGCCTCTCTACCTCTCTCTCTTCCCCTCTGCAGTCGGTGAATTCCCTTGGGTTGGACAGCGGGAGACTATTACACTCACAGACAGATTCGCTCTCCTCCAATTTCTGCCTGTCCTCTTCCTCCCAGCTCTCCACCTCTTTCATCATCCCCCTCTTCCTTCTCTGCTCCTCCAAGCAGTCAAGCCTCAATCCCCCCATTCATTCTCTCCATCAGTGTGAATGTGTGTATTTGTGCGTTCTTGTGCATGCATGCACGCACGCACACGCACGCATGCACGCACAGGTCTTCCACCCCTCCCTCCTCCACCCGTCTCGCTGCTTTCCTTTCTCTTTCTCCTTTTTTCTTCAGTCAATATAATTGGCATCGCAGGAGTGCTCCCTGCAGAGTATGCTAAAACAGCAAGCACAAAAACAGAGTGAGAGAGCAGAGAAAGAGGCAGGAAGGGAGAGGGATGTGGATAAAGACAAGATGGAAAGAAAGCGAAAAGGGGAGTACAGGAAAGCAGAGAGCTTGGAAGAGGGAAGACGAAGAAGATGGGAGGAAAACAGAGCAAGGGACTTAAAGGTGATGAGAGTGAAGGAGATATAGAAATATAGAACATAGTAAAATAGCAAAGAATAAGGTAACTGGACAAAAAAGGAAAGAAAGAAAGAATTGAAAGGAACAGGAATGGTAGAATGCAAAAGAAAGTAAGAGAGAAAACAGACTAACAGAAAGAATGGGGAAGAAAAGAAGAAACAAACATAAAGGAGGGAAAGGAGAACTTGAGCTTCAAAAAGACAAATAAACAATAAAAAGAGGAAACAGAAAGGCCAAAAATAAATGAATGAGGGGAGAGCTATTCAAATAGTAGGGAAACAAAGAGGAGAAAAGATTAACACCAAGAGAAAGCAAGGAAAATTAAAACAGGAGTGGAGAAAGGAGGACATGACCAGAAGGAGCGAAGATAAGACAAAGGGGTACACAGAAGAAGGACGAAAAGTCTTGAAAATAGCAATCAGCAACCAGAGAAACCAGAGCACGTCCATTCAGAAACCAGCCAGCCACTCAAGGCAAATTCAGCCATATATCTAACTCTGACTAGACACACAAGTGCCAAACCACATTAAACTGCAAGACAACCATCCTCCGTTGCAACAGCACTCTCTCTGTCTCTGCCTCCACAGGCGCTCTGCAGGTTTCACAAAGAATAATTACAGATTTCTTGAAGTTATAGGCAATATTAAAATGAATGTCTTATGAGCCTACACCACATATGCTTAACAGGATTCAGCAAAAAAAAAGCACCACACTATTGAGACCTTTCACATTTGTCCTAATTAAGCAGAAAGATGTCAGTAGAAGGAAATGTTCTTGGCAAAGTGCACATTAATCAAATCTCAAGTGCAAGAAACAAACACCAGCAAGATGCCACTAGCCATGTTCCCATCCACACATTTTTATTCACACAAACTTTGTACGTTAGATCTTATCGGATTTTCTCTCAACTGGTTATTTGCTGAATAAATAAATAATGAACGTTTTAGGTCACTTGCAACCCAAACATAGCTACTGAGTGTCCCGTCTACAGAAAGTGAGCTGACCAGCCAACTATCTGCCCATCGGCCATTCATTTGGCAGAAAGGCAGGTCAGAGAAGAGCAAAGATCACTGACATTACAGTATATTACCGAAGAGTATTTAGCAAGAAGAATGCTGTGACCAGCAGCTGCTCCCTGTTGCAATGTAACCCTATAGGCAAATGTGCATCGTCGATTCGCTCCACTAAAAGTGCTGTTTTTGCCACTGATAGGCTCAGATTGTTATTCTAAGTGACAACATTAAAGAATCCCTATTGCGATAGACGTGTTTAAATGAGTAATATCCTCTTTGATTAACTAGAAACAGCTCCGAGATCGCTATAGCTAAACCCACCAAACTCCATTTCAATAAAAAAAATACTTCTAGCATGTATAGAGCCAGCATATTTTCACATGTGAATCTGTAAACTATGTGTGTATTTCAACCAAAAGCAGAGTGGTGATTGATGGAAAAGCGGAAATGTTCTTGGCAAACTGCACATTGATCAAACCTCAAGTGCAAGAAACAAAACACCAGCACGTTGCCGGTGAGTGTCCCGGTCCACATAAAGTGAGCTGACCAGCCACCTGTCTGCCCACCGGCCACTCATTTGGCAGAAATGCAGGTCAGAGGAGTGGAAAGATCACTGACATTACAGTAACCAAAGATTATAAGATACAAGATTGTATCAATAATATTGGATGGTTGAGGATTGAATCGATATGTCCATCCAAATAGATGTACTGTATTCTTACACCCCTAGAGTCAAGGTGTTCTCAAGTGAGCACATGTACTAGCCTGTACAAAATGTAACCAGCAGGCCTGCTGCTGTAAATGGAAACCTCAAATGCTATGAGGTCAAACAAATTCATGTGCATAGTATGAAATAGTCACTATTTGAGTTTTGAATGAATTCAAAGATGTTAAAAACAAATCATGTCAAAACTGGATATATGAAGCATTTCTTTCCTCTAAGACTCAGGATCAACAATGCATGTATGTTTATCACTGGCGGGGCATCTGTGTCTATACCCTAATGCAAACTATCAGATTTCCTGAACAATCTGACTTGATAGGACAGAGCAGCACAAAGCCCTGAGAGGCTCAATCGCCCTGGTAATAGGTAATTTGTTTACAGTAATTACTTTATTGTCAAAATGTGGCAAGGGTTTACGGATCTCATAATGCCACAAATAGAACACTGTCGAAAGCAACTTATTTGTGTTTCAGAACAGCTAATAAAAAATCTGAAATTATGAATGGCCAGTGTAATAAAAAGAACAACATGAAATTATTTGTTAAGGAACATGAAGTCCAATTTTGTTTACTAAAGCACAAAGTATGAATAAAACATAACACAGCCTATTGTACTTGCTAACCCTGGCCAGCGCTGAAATAATCTAAGAGAAGGGGGGGGGGGGGGCGAACAGGACCTAAGACGCATTTTCACACTTTTCAAAGCCTTAAATTTAGATTTTTTTAAGTCTTTTGCAATTTTAGAGACCCATGTATGCTCTGTATTTCTTATTTCTCCTCTGACTCTGCTTCTCTCCCTCTCTTTGTGTGTCTCTTCCCTTCCCTACTTCCATCTAATCTTGCTTTCTGAAGCCACGCAGGCAACAATAAAGAGAGAAGAGGACAGACTCTATTCTATTCAAATCCAAAGCCAGGAGAGCAGACTCAAATCCAACCCAATCGCATTTATAGCCGGGTTCCGCTCCAAATGGGAATTTGTTGACTGTCTATTGGCCTGGGCCCAAGGGCTTCTGGGATTGACACTCAGACTACAACATAGCTGAGGAAAGACGTGGGAAAGAAGGATATGCTCACATGTTCTGAGGATTTCACTTTTTTTGCAATTATTTGTTTTCTTTGTTTAATGATCATCATATTTACATTGCTGGTCCTTCAGATTCACTAGCAATTCTAAATGACTCTCTCTCTCTACCAAAAGTTTATATTCTCTAAAAGAAAAATTGCAATAATATTGGTGCTCTCTTACCTTTTCATCTAGTGCCATCATAAGGTCAAATTTTACTCCATACTTTTGACCAAATATCAGCAAATGTTAGCACGGTATAACACTAATCTCATATGGTGATTATGGCAAACATTTGACCTGCTAAACATCAGCATGTTAAGCATCATATTTCTGAGCAGCTACCGTGGATGTAGACTTTTAGTCTTATCTTTTAGTCTAAATCCAAAATGTTCCATTTCCGGGGTAGCTCCCTTGCTTCTGGAAAGATTTCACTCTTTTCGGTCGGATCTCCTTCAGCTTTCTTTGCGTTGGCATTCTAACTTCCGGAGGATTTCTGAGGACTATGGTTACCTGCTCCTCAGATCTCTGCAGGGTAAATCCAGACAGCTAGCTAGACTATCTGTCCAATCTGAGGACTATGGTTAACTGCTCCTCAGATCTCTGCAGGGTAAATCCAGACAGCTAGCTAGACTATCTGTCCAATCTGAGGACTATGGTTAACTGCTCCTCAGATCTCTGCAGGGTAAATCCAGACAGCTAGCTAGACTATCTGTCCAATCAGAGTTTTCTGTTGCACAACTAAAACAACTTTTGAACGTACACATGTTCCACCAAAACAAGTTCCTTCCAGACGCTATATTTGCTATTGTGCTAGGCGCCAAACCAGAGCACATTTTTCTCCCATCCCAGAATGCTGTGTGACTAGCCATACCCTCCACCGCAGCGCTGTTTTAAACTGAGTTCTCCATCACATCAAGTGTCATGTGACGGATTTTAAGGTCAGAGAAAAATCATTACAGACATCAAGATGGAGAAATCACTGTCTTGGTGCTGTAAATGAAAGGCAACTTGATTAAACGTCCTTTTTGGCCTGATGGATGCTTCACACAAGGCTTTTATAGAAGACAGGTGGAACATCAGCAAGCACCAGTTACCTTTTGACATACTACTTTTACATAGACATTATCCTGTGTGTCATAACTTGTGAGATTGTAAATGAAGTTCTCCATCACGCCTAAGTCCTACCTGTTGAAGTTTAAGATAAATAAAACATTACAGATGTCAATTGTGAGCAACCACTGTCTGTCTGTGGCCAGATCACGGCACAGGAAATCAAAGGAAAAGTAGCTTGCTGTTTGACTGTGAACTTGAAGATTGTTGAGACTGAGCTGAAGGCTCGTAGATGACAGGTGAACCATCTTAAAGTCCAGTTCTTTGGATATTCCACTTTTGGTCAGGAATTATCATTTCAGGAAGCAAAAGAGACTCTTTTCCAAAAGACCGACATTCTCTACTGGTCTTTTACAACTTAAATCTTGCATTAAATCGTCTGCATCGCTATATTTCACAGTGGATAGATCTCTGCACAAACTCTGTCATGGTTAGGGATCCCCCTTGGGCTACCGGTGCTCACAAACGTATGCAGTCATGCAGGTGCTTTGGGAGAAATCATCCGACAAACGGAAGGTGTTGAATCATCGTTGTATTTCTTGTTTTTTAATGGATTTACTTTTCTGACAGTGAAGACGGTTTGAAGCTTTACTTTAAAACTGCTGTATAAATAGTTATTTCATCATACTGTCTATCACGTCTGGTATTCTGAATTATTCAAATGTATTTGGGTAGTATCCAAATGGAGCTTAAAAGGTCCTATTTCATTGTGTTTTCAAAGGAGAAAAAAAATAATAGGTATGATAATGCTTTTCAATTAAATGCATGTTGTTTTATTCATCCTTACAGTGAGGTGCAAATAGCATACAAGAGCCACTTTAGTTTGGTCAATCAGATATTTGTGTGTGAGTGTTTCCATGTCTCTGCATGTGTTTTTATATAGAGAATGAAGCTAATGAGAATAATAATTGAGAATGTGTGAAAGGTCAATGGGGTATTAGTTCTATTGGCATCCCTTTGTTTGTAAGAGTGCCACTAAATTAAACTACATACAATGAATTGCTCATAGAAATGTTTGATATTGTGTCTCATAGAAATTGAAGATGTCAAGCTTGATTCAGGTGAGGCTTTCAATTTTTTGTTGATTGGAATTCACTGAATCAACTCTGACAAGAAATTTGATAACAGTAGTTTATACAGGGATGAACCAAATTGGAAGAGTGACAATTGACATCGCCTCTTCCCTGCTTTCTGTTGTCATTCCTTCACTATGCTAGCATGTCCACAGTAACCACTAGGGTTGGGTACCAAACTATGTACTTTTACTGGTAGTTGTGTCTACATTAGTTTTGACAGACTTCTATTGTTTAGGGAATATGCGGCAGTCAATTTATAACATGCTACCTGGAACTAATCTGACACTGCCAGCAAAAATGATTAGATTTTCAAAGATGGTATTACTGCACGTCTCAACATGTCGGCCATTTAGCTGATGCTCTATGACGGACCCAAGCACAATGACAGAGCAGGAAGCAGAGTCCGTTGTCTCAGCCAGGGACACATTTACCTGGCCACAGTGGGGCTTTTATGGGCGACATTTCAGTTATCTTGCAGTCACACCCAGCGCTGTAGACTTGAGACATAACTGCTGTGAGAGTTGATTCCCTAAATCCTTAATTCGACTTGGGACGTGCATGATAGCAAGAACATTCCCAAGTCTCACGTTTTGACTGAGTAAAATGCCACAGGATTAAAGAATTAATGAGGTCTGTAACTAACGATTAGGTGGTATTATTTTCATCGGCGAACAATTTGCTGATTATCCTCTAATTAATTGTGTGGTCAATAAAATCTTTCGCAGAGCCCACGGTGACGTCTTCAAATTGCTTGTTTTTTTCTCACCAATAGTCCCAAACCTCAAGATATTTAGTTAAGCAACAAGTCCTCACAATTGAGAAGCTGAAACTAGAGAATATAAACCATTGTTGCTTAACATTGTACTACTTGATTATAAGGCCAATTTATTTGTTATTGTTAACCTAACCAATTATTTACCTAATAGCTTCAGCTCTGGTATTAATAAGCCAGTGTTAGGTAGGCATAGACACAGAGCTTAAATATTTACTCGCATATAAGCCCATGCACTAAACTGAAGGACTGGGAGAATATGTGAAACAATTCTAATAAAGGAAAATGCTGAGTTGTGTTAATGGTCAGACATTGTTTTCAATTTGCTCATGCAGACTTGTGACTTGACTTTGACTTGTCCTCAGGGACTTAAAACTTGACCTGAGACTTAGTCTGACAATCTTTGACCCAAATACTCGATCTGCCTCCAATCATGCTCTTTGCATCTTTAGCAAATGTCCAAGATTGAAAGGTTTACTGTTCAACTAAATGAATATTCCAAAATGTGACATTTTATATTGATTTCAAATGTTCAGATATATTGCTAAAATTCCAATAATGGCTTAGATTCTGCAATAGCTACTACATGTGTGGATGTACGCAACTTTTCTATTGAATTCTTAATATAGGTTACCCTTTAACACTAAGCACAGTGGGGTGGTAGGTCACACCAGGTGGCCATTGGTTTGCTCCATCGAGGTGTAACACATAATAATACCAAGAAATGTCAGCATGTAGCCATCCTGCCACCGGCAACTGACCCTATGACGTAAACGACCCATCTTTTTCTCTTCGTCCTTTTCAAACAGAACCTCAGTCAATTGTACTGGGGGGGGGTTGATGAAACCCTATCAGCTCTGACTCTTTCAGCCCCTGAGGGGAAAGAACCAGGAAAATGTCACAGAACCCTTCAAACAACAACAAAAAGATGCTCTCCCAGGCACGGCGTTCGCTGTCATAAAGCCGAGCGTGACACCTCCCATGTACCAGTCTGTATGCCTCCCCTCCCTCCCGCCTGTGAAGATATCAACCTGAAAATAGCTCAGTGAAGCTGAACACTGAGCCGCGATAAATAAATCACAATAATATTTAAATATGCATTGTAGAATAAGAGAACAAGAAGGGGAAAAACAGAAATGTTAGAGGATGAACTCTGTCTTCTATGCTTCACACATCAAAACAGTTTACCTTGAGGACGTTTGACTGCATTATCAAATTCTCCCTTCAAGGGACTCATCAAACATACAGTAGCCTGTGTAAGAGGCTGATAGTCGTCACGCCTTGGGCTGCCCATGTGAATGAACAGCAGATAAGGGCATGTAGCTCATTAACTCAATTATATCGTTCACTTGTGCCGTCTGTCGATGCATTACGCAAATGGGATGAATTTGCCAGTAGATATGAAGTCATCTTCATTGACACACAGGCCAAGGGCTCTCCCTTGTACTGTACCTCTACAGAGATGGGGTTCTCCATTCAGAAACTAGACCATGTGGGCCTGGTGAGCCTCGCAGCAGGGGCTGTGTCAATAAATATGTCCTTAAATGCCTGTCCGTTTGTTGAAAAGAAGCAGAAACAATAAAAAAACAGCACTCAACATGCTGCGGCTCTCTCAACGTGGAAAACCGGTAGGCCTGGCGTGTACTCAGCAATCCAGCCCCGCTGTTTGCTTTTGATAACAAAAGCCATAATGACATTCAAGTACTCAGGAGGCTGAGAAATGAAGCAGCAGAAGGAGAGAAATATATAGAGATAGAAAAGAGGCGCATGTGTGTGTTCTCACAGTAGTGTAAGTGTGTGAGTGCATGTGTAGGCTACTGAACGTGCTAGTACTGTACGAATGTGTGCAGGGTCGGATGAGACATAAGTTGCTTGAATGCCAAGTGGTGCGGTGCAAAGTGTTCCACCGAAACCTAAGTCTGTTAATACAGTGTGATTTATTTGCACTGTCACCCTCCCTTCTACTCCTTCAACATGGAACGCTTGAAGATCCGTTTAATTACGCAGCACTTTGCTCACTAGAAAATGGAGCAGTGCTGGTTCCACTCTACCTTATGAAAAAAGGATGTCTGTAAGCAGTTTTTGAAAATGTTACATATCGAATGCCTACACTGTGGAGAAGTGGTACACTGTGTAGGGAATATATATGAATGCATTGGCTGGCCTGCTAAACACACATACTTAAGCATGCACACAGATATCTAGGCAGACACACACACTTTTCAGCTTGGCTCACAGGGGTATTTTTATTTAAATAAAGACTAGAAGGCTAAATAAATAATACGTTGTGTGTGTGTGTGTGTGTGTGTGTGTGTGTGTGTGTGTGTGTGTGTGTGTGTGTGTGTGTGTGTGTGTGTTTGCATGTGTGCGTGCTAACACAGTTAATAACTTGCACATTCATTGAACAAGAAGAACAAGAAGCATGAGAGGGAAGCCGCCTGAAAGACAAATCAACTGTGTGTGTGTGTGTGTGTGTGTGTGTGTGTGTGTGTGTGTGTGTGTGTGTGTGTGTGTGTGTGTGTGTGTGTGTGTATGTGTGGTAGTAGATTCTCATGCGGGGATAAGCAGCTCAGGGAAGGAGCATATTCTTTTCTAAGTAAATCTCATTAATTTTAATTAGCTGTATATTTAGCCTGTACACCTGGATTGGGTGTAATTCAGTTTGTATATAGTGACTGATATAGCGACTAGTGAGCAGAGCAGGTGAAATGACTCAGGTAGAGATTATATTGCCGTAGCTCTCTCACATTTGCATAACGTCCTGTTTAGATTGTGTTGCATGCCTAAGGAGGATATCACAGGCAAATATGCATTCCCTTCATTTTCCTATTGCATGCTCCATGTAGCGCACCATGGCCTGTCTTTTATACATTCACCTTTTTCTTTGTTTTTTGTTCCTCCGTCACTCCCTACTTTTTTTTTTCATTTTCTCTCCGGTCTGTGCCCCCCATCATTAGAGTGTGTTCGCTTTTTTTCTTACCACCCCTCCTCCTCCATTTGCCTGCCCGCATGCTCCTACTGTATGAATTTCTCTTGTTCACGTGCATGCCTCTGTCTCCCTCGCCCTCCCCTTTTTTTCTGGGTAATCAGCTTATCCTATGTGTGTCCAAGCCTCTATGTCTGCGTTCCTCCTCTCTTTGTTTCAAATTCATTCAGCAGGGAGATTAGAGATGCCTATTTGGTGCCTTTGTCTTCAACCGGCGCAGTAGCGCCGAGTTACACCGCACGCCGATGGCCTCGTCATCAAAAGCCACAGCCACTCATCATGTGCTCTTCATACCCTGATCAGTGGCAGGGGCCAGAATGCAAGCCAAGGCCGCACCTGTCCACTGGGCGTGTGTGAGTTTGAAGCTTTGACGTGCCTCACAGTGATTGGCTGACCTTATTTCATGTTTAAAGGAAGGAAATATATTCCCTGCACCAACTGTCTAGTGGGAATGATGTCCATGAGAGTTTATATTAACAACACTCTTCCCAACACTGCTTGTGTTGCATATGTGTTTTGTGATATATATACTAGAGCCCGACCAATATATTGGCGTGCCAACATTATCAGCAGATATTAGGCATTTCACGAACGGTATCAGCATTTAAAATGGGCGATAAAAAATATATATATATTATTTATATATATATTCAAATATATATTTATCAGAATCATTTATAATGACAAATAAATTATTCTGATAAACGAATATTTAAAAAATTAAATAAAAACGGACGGTCAACCATGTTATGAGCGTTGGCGTTGCATAGTTTGTCCACCAGAGGGCGATCTACGTACAACACTTTATTTTGTTTTGTTATTGTTTTTTTGTTCAAAGGACTTTAAGTTTCATATCTTAAGTTTTGTATTTTTATACATTTTATTTATCAGAACTTATATATATTTTGATGTTCCTCTGTTCTGTTTTGACAATAAAACAAATTATTATCATATTATTTTAGTGAACACTCATAAATAACTACAAATAACTAATGTTAGGTAAATCTGTTTATGTTTGTATTTTGTTTTAAATATATATTGGCCGATAGATCGGAATATTGTAATTTTAAGTAACATTTACTTTTAAGTATTTAAGTATTTAAGTATAATTAACAAACATTTGTATTGGTATCAGCCTTAAAAATCCTTTATTGGTCAGGATCTAATGGATACAGTACTATATGTTATGGTCTCACTTTGCCAGACCTTCCTCCACAGCGCTGCTAAGGAAGGTCTGACTAGTCCATACAGCATTTTGGGATGGGACAAAAACATGCCCTGGTTTACTGGCATTTCTTTTAACCAATCACAATTGTCATGGGCGGCGCTAAGCGGTGCCTCTGCAAAATAGACTTGGGAAGAAATTTGTTTTGGTGAAACATGTACGTTCAAAAGTTGTTTGTTTAGAATGCCAACATAAAGAAAGCAGAAGGTAACGAACATCTGGGCAAAAAGAGCGTGATCCAGCGGAATTTGCGGCAGCACCGGAGCATTCCAGGATGTGGAACGTCGTAGATATAGACTACAGTATTACAGAGGAATGGCAAGACTAACAATGTGTGTCAAATGGACATTGATATATCCTCAGCAGACAGCACACAGGTGAATTAAAAAGGCTTCATGGTTGTGGGATCATCTCCCTCCCAGACAAACTCCCTACCTGTGGGAATCACCAGAGCCTTATTGCGATTTTAAACATACTGCGATATTGGAATTTAATACCTTTTTTTCCAACTTCAAATTATGTCCCCGAAGGAAAACTTTGTCAACATCTGTTTAATCTAAAAATGTGTTTCTTCATCTCACTTCAATTATCAATACATTCTTATGTGCAATTTATATAATAAAAGATCAATACTTGGCTTCTGTGCTGTATCAATTTTCCTCCCACCCCTAGTAAATAATAGCAACCTCTGTTTTTTCTTTCATTGGTGGCACTGCTGCACTCAGGGGGGTTACACTCAGCACTCAGACTCAGTCGCGTAGCACTGGCCTCGTCGTCAAAAGCCACAGCCACTCATCATGTGCTCATCATACCCTGATCCAGACACAGCCAAATGCAGTATACAAGCCAAGGCTCTACCTGTCCACTGTGTGAGGGCCGGAGCTTCACATTCATCACAGTAATCAACTGATTGATTAATTGGCTGACCTCATTTAATTTTTAAAAGGAAGGCAATATATTCCCTTATATATAATCCCTTTTCCAACTCGAGGGGCGGCACCAAGCATGCATTTGAAAATATCACTTCACGCAATTGGATAACACTACGACCAACGTTTCCTGACTGATTCCGGACTTCAACATTGCACCGCTATCGTCATCTGTCTAGCTCGCCTCCGGCCCATCTTTATCAGATACACCGATGTGATTGGAGCAGCTCGGCTCCAAGGGCATGGGTAAAGAGCGTAATTACTCATTTCCAGAGTGACTGAGCAAATTCAAATTGTGCTCTCACGAGTACTCTGGATTTTCAGGGTATATATTCCTTGCAGCTGTCTTTAAAAGTTCAAGGATAACATAATAAAGCCTACAAGCTTGTTTCTGGGTTCATCAATAGACTGTTTTAGAATCTTAAATTGAACAATTTGATGATTTTAATTCCTCCATTTAGGAAAAGAAGGGGTGTTTGAAGCAGATATAATGAAAGGAAAGATATACCTACTGTAGGTCCCAAGATAGCAGGTTATTTTTTCCACTCTCTGTTTTAACGTTTAGCAGTCTGATCTCATTTTCACCTTGGAATAAAATGCAATGTAACTGGATAATGACACTAATACAGTAAGGAAATGCCCATTTTAATCTGGTCCTTTAGACCACCTACTAAGGTGATCAAACCTCAGCCAACAGTAAATACAGTCCACATAGTGTGTGTTCACATCTTGCAAACTGTGCAGAAAAGTCTAAACTTACTCCAAAGTTTGCCATCCACTCATCTTCTCCAAAGACACCTACAGAACCCCTCTCCATTCCCACCAGTTCTCAGTACTTTTCCTCTTCCATAGCATTTACAGTAGTTGCAAACTGCAGCAAAAAAAACACACGTCATCATTTTTGTTGCCTTCCAGGAAAGACGACCTTTTCCAGTTCAATGGAAAGCAAATCCAGGCTCCATGGTATCAAGTCTAATGATCCTGCACCCGTCATGCTTGTTCTTGTTGACAATGCAACCTCCCAAACTACTTTCCTGCTTTGAAAAGGGCGCCTGAAAAATTTGATCCGATTACAATGCAGCCATAAACAGTAATGAAAACTCATTTACTAAACGCCAGGTACTGTGTAAATGCAAGGACATTTGAATAATACAGACTGCATTTTAATAGCAGGACAGTATGAGCGATTAGTGATTGGGAGCAGCAGTGCACTGGAACCATAAATAAACTCCACTGAGCAGTAGCTGAGTTGCAATACAAAAACTCAATGCTATATCCATACCCTATTCCAGAACACAATACACAGGCAAACAAAACAATAACAAATATGCTATAGGAAACTATAGTTAACTACAGCTAATTTTGAAAACTGCTTCAGTACAATAACATACTTTTGAGAAAAAAATTGTATCAAACTAGCACTCAGTTTAATTGCCCTCACTTTTAATCAGTCAGTCAATGCTAACACTAAAACTTCACTGTACAGTATGTGCCAAGACAGGACAAAGCCTTAAGCACTCGGTCTGTCAGTCTCATTGCTGATTCACTTTGACATTGGATCAGCTGGTGAAGCAGTGGCGTCAGACTCTGCTTCAGCGTGTCGCCAATTCAGTGATATACTGGTATTTATACATTACAAATGATTTCCACAAAAAACAGCCATTTATTATATTGTTATATTATAGAGGAGGAAAGTAAAATGGCAGAATGTGTCAAGTTTGCTAACACAGAAGCAGCATGCTAGCAGCAAAACATGTTGAGAAGTAATTCAAGTAAGTATCAAATCATATGTGAATACAGACAGTTGGCAAAGATTATAATAATGTCTATGAGAGTTTATATTCAGAGCACCTTTCCCAAGCACTGGCTGTATATACTATTGACAAGGACTGCAAATTAGCCCACGGTTAGAAGTCCCACATACATTGCATCAGTTTCATTTTAGATGTAACAATGCTTATATGTATTGTCCCTGACAAATAAACTGGTAAAATAAATAAATATGTGCCAATACTATGTTAGACAATTGATAAGACTCAGCGTCCACTGAAAGGACATTAATATCAGCAGAAACCACACTAGGGAGAATTCCCAAGACAGCACACAGGTGAATTAAAATGGCTTTATGGTTGTGGGATCAGCGATAAGATCCTGCCCCTCCCCCACCCAGCACACTCCCGACCACCAACCGAAGTGATGGCATCATCAAAAAGAGGCAATAAACAAGAGCAACCTCTGCTCTTTCATTGTTGGAGCTCCTGCGCTGGGGGGGGCCTTAGCACTCAGACTCAATCAATACAAATGCTGCGCTTTATAGCCACGCACAGGCGTCTTCCGGCATCCCCGTCATGAGTTTCACACAGCGCAGTGATGGGCTTCAACAACACTGGTCTGACCAGTGACAGGATGGGTGATTTCTACCCCTGCAGCAATCAATTAAAACACCCATTGGAGAATTCCGGCAGGTAATGGGAGAAAAAAACGAGGTAGGGTTGGGGGTGGTGAGAGCGAGGGACCTGATCAAAGGAAAAGCCAGCGCAATAATTAGGACTCTTGTTGTGCAAACCAAGTGAATTTATTTATTCCAGGGCTGACAGTTTTTGTTAGGTTAAAATTCTCTATTCTCTCTATTCTCTAGTTTCTAAATAACATTAGCTGTTATTATGATCCTAGCAGGTAGAGATTGATCTGTTCTGATGGAATCTCCCATTGCCTGAGTAGGCCTGGGTGGATGAAATCTGCCTCAGATGGATGAGGTCTAATGGATTCTTGTTTGGATGCTCGCGATGCCTTTAAGATCTGACGGTACTGGCGCACCACTGCATTTTGATTCTGCCTAATTTAGCCACAAATTACTCATCAACATTTGTGCCTTGTTGAGCTGTGAGTTTTCTCTTCCTCTCACTTCCGCGTGTGAAATGTTGAAATGTCAGCATGTCTGAGGAGCTACATGAAGATAACATGAACATGTGATGCAAATCATCCCCAGGGCTCTGGTGCCCCTGGCTGAATCTTTGTTGGAAGTTTAATCAATCAGCCACAGCGCCTTAATTAATCGCCATGATGAACAGGAGAAATAATTGGTTTTCTGCCAGATGTGAATCAGTTGCAAACTAATGCCAGCCAATCAGGATCCAATTTATAATCACAAAACTGATCTGGACGACAAAACACTTAGAGGATCACAGAAGAATAAACACATAAGACAAAGCAATATGGCTTTGGATTTAAAATTCTGATAAGACACAGTTGCTTCTGCATATTGTACTGAGGTATTTCAGATGCCTAATTGGATCTATACAGTGTCAAAATCATCATCAGTGTCATTGTCTTCTTTTCTTTAAAAAAAACAAAAACATATTGCTAATTAATTGACATGAGAAGAAATAATTGAGCTCCTCCCCAGCTGTTTCTCTATGAATCTGCAGAAAACTAATGAGAGTGTCTGCTTTTGTCTTGAAGCAGCAGATGTCATTAACTGCAGCCCACACTGAAAATACCGATCTACCCAACTCCAATCAGACCAGGTAACCAGTGGCTGAAACAAATGGAATGAACTGGAGCCAGTAAATAGCCAGGGTCGAGATTGAAAACCACTGGTTTAGCCCGGTGCCAGCAGAGCCAAATGGAAAAATAGCTTAGGCCTCTTATTAATGTCACAGTGGCTAGGCGGTAATTCCCCCAGGCTCTGTGTACCTTGGCTTGTTAATGAGTCACTGCTTATCAGTCAGCCTTGTTAACAGGCAGAGGCCTCCCATCCAAACCGCCTATTGCTATTGTGTGCTAGCCGTACTGTGTATTAGCCAAATGTTCCCGCATCTTGGCACACAGGAAGTCAACAGTAAACAACTGCAGCACACACAGGAAGTGGGCATCGAGCCAGAGAGAAAAAACTTGTCCAGGGGGGAAGGACCCATTTTGTGGCAGGATAAAGTGAACCGCTGGCAGAGGCACACACATGCGGAGCACTCCCGCCTGTAAATCTTACCACACTAACGATTAGTCCACTCTGTTCCCGTCCTTTAATTCTTATTCATTATTGGCCTCAGCTGGAAGCATCAGGATTCATTCACTCGTTCCAACCAGCAGAACTCAGAGAGGTAAATAGACAATTATGCATGTTTTCTTGTCCCAAAATGCAAACATTCTCCTGGGGTCTGGGATCAGGGTGCCGTGAAGTTGAGGGCCAGGTGGCTGATGGGAGGCCACACCGCTCTGCAATACACACGGTCTGCTCAATGCTCAGGCTGATGGACCCTCCACACTCCACAGCAGCCCCGAGGTAACTGGGTCAGCAGTACAGAACCAGGGCACAGCCGGCCAATTGCATGCCTAATCTGTGCCCTTCTGAGAGGCACTTTCCATCCGCAGCGCATGGCTGCACATCCAGCTGGTTAAATGGATATGTCAAATGACGCACAATTAGTGTCTCCCCGATTCGTTCACTCACTCTAAGGAAGCCTGGTCACATATAAATCCAGAAAAAAACTGAGTTAGTGCTGTCCTTTCCCTGACATACATCAAATGAAGATGGGTCAGGGGAAGTAGTTGGGAGTCCAGAGTTGGGTAGGAATTTAGAAGTGATGACATGCAGACTGTTGCTGTGTGATAATCAACCCTATAACTCTCTTTCCTTCTTTGTATGATCAAAATGCCTGCATGACTTTAATTCCCCGTGGACTTTGAGTATAGCAATGATGGGCAGTCCGGCTCTCTGAAGGCTCATCTGCTCTCACATTGATTTGCTGTGCTCATTGTTTTTCCTCTCTGATACATAACATTGAATTATTTATGCTAAGTAGACCCTTCTGTTCCAGGGCCTCTTAGCATGCAGATCTCCATTATGACGACGTTATCTGACTGTCCGCCCCACCCCATCTTCTACTTAACTGCTGCTTTGGCACAACAACACCAATCAGACAGATTGGAGCAGATGTGAGCGATGGACCAGTGCTCGGCAGCTTACACACATTCTCCTCCGAAGCTGCAACACCAGTTTGCCACATTGCTCAAATGTCTGGAAACTATAGAACAGTGAACACAAGATCCATATATATATATATATACATATTCTCCCTTTCTACCTGTCTGCTGAATTTTTGGCACCGCTCCTCTGTGTTGTATGTGAGCTCCTGTAGGACCTGAGTTCTTTGTTTGCCAGTGAGAAAGTCTAAAATTATCAGTATTTCTTGCACCATTGCCACCAAGACGAATTATTGTAGTTTGTTGATGAAAGAAATTATGATTAATGTCCTCCTAAGTAGCACAAGAATTATAATTCAATTTATTTTATTACAAAAGTTATTGTGATTGATTTCAATTCAGAAATGTTATCGGTTTTGTTTTAGTGTAGTTAATATTAGTATCTGACATGCTTTGATAGTAAACGCTAATGACAACATGACTGTGAGTTCAACTAAATGGTCTACAACGTGCACACTGAAACTCTGTTAAGTCAGCACTCCGTCCCTGCTTCCCTTCTACCCTCAATTGCACTCTTTGACGTGTTTTCTCATCTCCTAAACACTGTCAGACATCCCAGGCTTAATTACTCTCCTTGACTGACATGATAATGTAAAACAGCTCTTAGGTGAAACCAAAGCAGGAATTGGTCATGCATGGTCTGGCCTCCCGCTAGGCACACCTTAATCAAATGTGACATGAGTCTGAATGGGAGCCAAAATCGTTTTCGGACCCAAATAACGAACCGCTACCTGGGTTTCAATGACGAGCTACACAGTTGGGGTCAGCGCTCTGATGAGAGATTGATATTTCATCATCAGCACCTCAATCTGGAGATTGTTTGTGCATTTCTCATCTCCAACAGCTTTCTGGGGCCTTAACAGGCCTCCATTTGCATTTGTTTATCAGTGATCTCATCCCGGCTTCTTGGCACAGCAGATTGTTTCTCAATCTTTACTGCACTGACCACTGTGAGCTCCCACTGACAACCCTCCACATTTCATACACAAACTTGCAGAAACACAAGTATGCATAATTCAACAGAAAGTAAAAACAGCTGATGTGGATAAATGAAGTGGAAGTACAGTAAATGTGATGTGAGCTTGCATATTTGTATATATGCACGTGTACACTGTGCATGTGTCCACTCCATGCATGTGCATTAACCAATTTGCGAAATTGTGTGGGTGTGCACTAGTGAGTGCAAGGGGCCTCTGAGAATATATATTGCAAATGCAAATCAAGGAACGTCTATTAGAAGCCTTCGTGCCTGCGATATCGTCTTACAGTTCTTTGCCAAACACTCAGAGCAATTAAATCCTTACTGTAATGAGAAAATGCCAACAGGGTTCTGCCTGAGTCAATCAATTTTCTATGGATTGAGGGACAATCATGATGCGCCTTTTCGCCACCAGCACGATTTGCCCTCTATGGGTTGTATTACAGGCAGCCAGTCGCTTGAGTGTTATGTAATTGGAAAAGCATATTGGACAGTGTATTTCTCTTTGTAATGATATCATTACAAAGTGCTTCACTAAGCAAATCCTCCCTTACTGTCCACTTCAGCCACGCCCATCTCATCCTATGTTGAGCTTCAGCCATGACGAGTGTCATGTGTCTGTGCTGTATGTGTGTATGGTGTGTATGGTGTGTGTGTGTGTGTGTGTGTGTGTGTGTGTGTGTGTGTGTGTGTGTGTGTGTGTGTGTGTGTGTGTGTGTGTGTGTGTGTGCGTGCGTGCGTTAAATGTGCACACTCCTGTGTTTCCATTTGAGAAAGTACACGATGATGACTGATTATCTCCAGGTTGCATGAACCTCTGAGACATGTGGAAAGACGGAAATGCTGGGCAGGTGAACGTGAAAGGATGTCATGGAGAGAGAAAGGGTGAAAAAAGGAAGCCATGGGGAAAGTTAGCTACTGTAACAAAGGACCTGTAGTATGCGTGAGTGTATGTGTGTGTGTGTGTGTGTGTGTGTGTGTGTGCGTTTAGTCCTGTGCACACGTGTAAGTCACACACATTCCTCAAAAAACAACAGCAGAAATTCCACTGGGGTCCAGGGAGGGGGGAGTGTCCCATGTGCTTATTAACGGCTCTCTGATTCCCTTGTCATCATACAGGAAACAACAAAAAAGCCTCACGCCAACAGATAAGGGACACCACCAGAGACAGAAAGAGAGGGTCGGGGAGGTCAGGGGGCCCAGAGACACACAGCCAGATACAGAGAATAGGAGGCGAAGAGGAAGAGAGAGGTGCTTACCGAAGATAATGTTGCTGTGAACCACTGCTGCGAACAGTACCGTCAATAAGCTGACACTCCATAATGTGGAGGGGGCTGATGGGAGGGCCATGGTTAGGCACACAGATCCGCCTGTCTCACTGAATCCTCAGGAGGGCAGAGGAGCTCTGGAGTGTCACCTGCAGGGAGAGCAGTGGAGAGATAAGGAAAACAAGCAGGGGAAGCCGACTGGCTACTAATTGTGTCCCCTGCCATTGGTTGGCTGCTGCTAAATAAACGACTGGCCCACCCCTTGCTCAGCCATTGCTCCATGGCTATTCATCGATCTGCTTGTGTCATACCATACTGAGAGGCGATTGAGAGAGAGGGGGTGATGGAGCCAAACAGCAGAAAGGATGGGTGATGTTTGTGGTGTATAGGTGGTAATGAGGAGAGAAGAGGAGGGGCTCATATTACTGTGAATGTATTCATTCACTCTAACAAGATGTGCGCATGTGGAGGGAAGGAAAACTACTGTCTTGGACAGCCCAGATACAAGCTCCAACTAATTCCCTTTAATGGGAAATAACGCAAGTCAACAATCCCCCGGTTGGTCGTGGAAAAAATAACAGAGAAGGGGAAAGAAATAAAACACAACATCAGCAGTAGAGATGCACCTGTCGCCCGCTGAGAATACACGGTGCGCTTTGCACAGAACTGGAGAGGGACAGATTTGTGTAATAGCAGCTCGGACACTCGTTCTCTCTCCCTTTCTGTTTGTCAAACACACACTCCCTTTTTTCTCTCACGCACATTCCTTAAAATAGCAGTGGTCTGCGCCGAGGTAAGCTCTCGGTCCATCTGCGAAACGCGCCTTTATTGCCAACACACAGAGGGAACCGTGGCAGGAGTGTTGCCTGCGGGACGGGCGGACGGTTAGGGCGGGGCTAGAGGGTGGGATGGAGGAGCGGGGTGGGGGCTATGGGGTGGGATGGGACGTGGGGATTAGGAGGGGTGGGGTGCTTCTGGGGCTGTGTTTATTGTTGCTCCAGCCCTTCCTGTTGAGTGAGTGATGGCGAGAAATGAAAACAAAACTAGAAACAAGTGCATCCATGGGAAATAACACTGGGCGTGTTTTAACACAAGTTACTGCGGTCTGCTCCTATGTGGAGAGTAATAATAGTAAGATGATGATAATAATAACAGCTCGTGGTGGCCTGCATCGTTGCGACGGACCGCGGGAGCACCAGTGCAATGTTTGTCGGGTCGAAGCCCGTTTTCTAACACCTTCTCCCGCACTTGCAGAAACAGGCTTTCTCGGATGCTGATGGGATGAGATTTACAGACTCTTGTAAAGGCTGGGGAGAGGTGGCTGCTTCACACAGCGCGCAGTTGCGATGCTTTTTTTTTTGCGGAGCGATAGAGCCAACAGAGCCGGGAGAGAAGAGGAGGTGGAGAGGAGTCGGGTTTACAGCGCAGGCAGCCCGACAACAAAACGCATATTCAGAGTTAATGATAAAAGACGGGGGGATAATACAGCTCTCTCCCTGGGCAGGCATAACGGATCACTCTCTCTCACACACACACACACACACGCACGCACAGCCACCTACCCAGAGTGCGCACTCATACACATTCCTGGAGACGGAAAAGCATCAGCACTGACAGGTGTCTCCTGTCCGTCCTACAGACTCCCTAACCCTGGACTACAATACAAACTGTAAAACAATGCACGATTAATAACCACACACACACACCGTTATATTCCGCCTCCTGAGTCGGGTTTTGTTGGCGCTGGTCTCCAGTAAGGTCCTCAGTACGGTCCCTCCTTTGATGCGCAGCCGTCGCTGGTCCGGAGCCTTCTCTCAATCTGTTTTATCGACTTTTTAATCTCCTTGTTCTCCTGACTCTTTGTTTTTCTTGTTTTTTTCCTCCGTCTCTCTCTCTCTCTCTCTTCCTCTCTCTCCACGGCTGCCGTTCACTGCAGCAAAAACAGTCTGTCTGAAAGACGAGAGGGAGGGGAGGGGACAAGGGAGGGAGGGAGGGAGGAGGATTTTAATACGATTTGGCCCGTACCATCGGGATAACAGGGCCAGAGCAGGGGCCTACTGGCTGAGAGCAACATGAAGGAGATGGAGCATATAGAGAAGTGATCTCACCATACGAGAAATAGCCATAATGTTTCTATAATACTTCAAAGTGACTCTATACTGACCTTATCGCACTTTATGAGATTTTATTATCTCCTGTGGTGGCACATTACTGTGGGATTCCCCATGCTAGCTCTGCTCACTTTATCTAAAGGTTTGATACTGAGTAAGTCTATCCCTCCTAACATGTTATCATTTAGGCCTAGGCTATCTCCTGAAACAAGCAGCCGAGGTCATCTGAAGTTGATTGTCACGGTTCTGAGTGGCCTATGTTTCTTATCATCGATATTATGGACGTATTACCCCTATCTTGCAGATAGGGCCGCTGCTATTTCCCGTAGGCCTGATCATTTGCAATATGGTAATGATATTACTGACTCCTTGGCCTTGTGGGGTTTTGGGACGTTTTCTGTGTCATTGTAGTTTTCCCATACCCGTACAATACTGCCTTAGACACAGACTTTATTGGGACTGTTTTTTTAATCTCTTATCACCTCAAAATGTGTATAATATTCCAATAATGTCTACTTATCATGATGTTGATACCCTTTTGAAGGGGCAGTTTTGCACACACAATGTATCATAAGGTAGTCTTCTGACGTTTCATGTATCGGACCCGTTTGGGAATCAGGATCCAAGGGATTGAGGGAGGGAGGGAGGGAGGGAGGGGGGAGTTGTTCAACTTGCCTGAGAGGATTAAGGATTAGTTTTACTGGCGGATTAGGTCTGTGTGTGGGGAGGCATGATGGGGTTAAACATGGATGGCGGCAGCCGCACGACAGCCCAATCAGTGAGGTTTAGAAGAAAAAACAAAATAATAAAATAATAATAATAATAATAATAATAATAATAATAAAAGCCAAGGGGAGTCTGTAGGCATTAGTCCAGGTGTTTGGGAGATCTTCAAGCAAGGAGTTGCTTTTTACACTGAAAAAAGAAGTAATGCTGCATTCTATGGCTTCCATGATTTGGGTAATGTAGTCCGAGAATAGGTTTTTCTAATGGTGAAACTAAAGGCCACCTTCAGGGGTCCTTCAAATGATTCCAGAAAGGTCCCCAGTCTGATTCCGCCAAATAAAAAACAACCACATAATGACTATTGTAATCCTTATTCTCCACTTGCACCGCTACACTGTAGTTACAGTGTATAATTCAATACCAAATCTGAATACACAGTTCTTAAGACTACAACATTTCTTGGCACTATGAGTCATTTATGTTTAAAGTAAACCGGGGTATATTTCTCTCCTTCGGTCTCTAAACCAAATGGAAGGAATGCAGCATCTGGCATCATTAAACACTTGTTATGAGGACGGTAAAAGGCTTTAAACCTTTTGTTGTTGGCGCTGCATTAGAAAAGCTTTTGCTCTGGCTAAAATGAGTGGACAGCCCCAGGTCCTGAAACCGTGCACGCGCGAGCGTGCGCGCCTGTCCACTGACTTTCACACGATGAAGCTGCAAGGCTCTGTGTTATCCTGCGGTGCCTGCTGTAGTACGTGAAGACTGTACCTGAGCATGAGAATGAGCTTGCAACCTGGACAGTAATAGGCTGGTAACGAAGACAGTGCTGTGCTGTTACACGTTTGAAATCTGCATATTTTTTTGCGCGATGAAAAGGCTGGTCCATGTGAAATTTCGAAAACAATTCAGCCCAGTTGCACATGTATATTGGGTCTCTGCGAAATAAACACATTATCTATCTATCTATCTATCTATCCATTCATCCATCCATCCAGCTATGCCTTGTAAGATACATTGAAGTTGCAAAAGCAATATTTCTTGTCCAAAAAGCCACATCTTTTTCACGTACATCTCTGCCGGGACTCGAACCCGGAGCCTCTGGATTAGAAGTCCAGCGCGCTATTCCATTGCGCCACAGAGACCGTGATAAAAAATTCGTTGAAAAGCAGGTTTATACTCCCCCTCCCAGCCTTGTGCTGCTTCCTCATCATTCCTCAGCATCAGGACCGCAGCCTGCTGTGGAAATTAACTTGCCGCCCGGTAGGGGGTGCTGCCGCCGCGTAATCATTCTTCTCTTATGCCTCATGGAGATCGAGAGTCCCTCCCTCCATCCCCCATCGCTTTCACGCAGGTTCGTCTCGTCAAAACATCATAATGGTGACATTATCGGAGCTGAACCAAACAATGGTAAGAGCTACCATTGTAAATGCATCAATAACTATGAGGCAAAGTGCTCACTGCTTACAGGGAATAGCTCCAGTGAACAGTCCAGGTTTTTATTACCCCAGTTAGTTTTACTCTAGCAATGGAAATATGTCCCGAGTGTTTGGTGTGAACAGACAATAAGTAAATCAGGTGATTGAACAGTTTCCCTGTCCATCACAATAGAAATGTGCACATAGCATGGATTAGACTCAATCGTCTAGATGCCAAGTTCACTGCAATCAGCAAAAAAGTCATAAACAGAGCAGTTTTTACAAGTGTTTTTTTAGTGCCATTTATTTTGAGCTGGCAACTATCAGGCATGCATGTTTGTAGAGAGGTTTGTCCAGTGACAGAGCTGACATAGCTCTGAGAATATAACACTACCAAAAGCATTAGATTAACTCAAGTCTTATAAACATAGACAATCATCTAAAAAGTTTGCCAAGATTTGTATAAGCAATGTTTGATCACATGTGTGCAAGGTACAAAATTAACACCATCCAAAAATGTAAGTAGCTTATGGCAATAGCTTGCCAAAAACACATGGTAACCTATTGAGTGACTGGTCAAATTTGAACATTCACTAGCCATTTGACTGGTGGTTAAAGAAGTTAATTTTGTGCCTTGTATGTGTGTCTCACAAGTACATTTTATTAAAATCAAAATGCAAGTTGACAAGCATTTTCCCTTCAAGCCACCGGGAGCAAATTGATAAACCAATTTTGTTGAGGATAACCAGACTGAGCAGTTATGTTGTTTCTCAGTGCAAGTTCAGTTGATCTAAACAGACACATTTTCAAACGAGCCGGTACATAACAGTATGGGTGCAGCTGTCTCCCCAAAACATTTGCAGTTGTTTTTTAACCGTGTGCACTTGTTACTGTAACCTACATAAATGGGAGTTAGATCTGACATTACATTACGGCTTGCTTTTGTTCACATTGCAGGACAAAAGCTGTTCAAGTGCAGTGTAGCTCCTGTATGGCTCAGTGGAAGGTAGGGCCTGAGGCAGGCTGCCAGCGAGGAGCCTGTTCACACACACAGCTTCCACCACTGGGCTGCCTCTCCACATTTCAGCCTCTTTTTCCCGATGTTAAAAATGCATCTGAGCAGCTGCGGCCTGGAGAAGGTAAAATATGAATGACAGCCTACAGTAAACAGTCGCTCCGCAGACACAAACACACATTCCTGTGTACAGAGACAACAGGCAGGCACACAGGGACTGAGCACCAAGGGCTAAGAAAAGTGATGAATGAATTTGACGTCACAGAACAATTAGAAAAATGACCTATGGATATAACATGTAGGACACATTTAATTTTGGACGCTGGGTGTTGTTCACCGAGAGAACCAAGTGTGGAAAGAACTGGGTCACATTTGCATGCACTTTGCACTCTTGCTGCATTTGATGACCCCAAAGCTTTCCAGAGTATAATTAATTCCAAGTGACAAAACAACACATTTTCTGCATACAGCATAATATAATCCTTTATTTAATACTTTGATGAAACCAGAACAAATACACAAAACTCCCACAGTGAATCCAGTCCACATTCCCATTGACCTCCCCCCCCGCTCTCTTCCTTACTGCTCATCTCTTCTCGTTCTCTGCTCAGAGGTAAGCCAGTGCGAGGGAGGTGATGATGGACAGACCAATAACTGTGTAGCCGGTGCTGTACACCTCTGGGATTCTGAAGCCCTTGCCAATGTCCCAACACTGATTTAAATAAAAATAAAGAAATAAAGAACAAAATAACATAATTAGCATAAGAACTGCCAGCTTATGAATCTAAGCAAATATATGTTCAGTAAAATGAGCAAACATGATTAAAATGAAAAACATGACAAACTGCATAGAGATCTGTCTCCTTAAAGCTTAAGCTGGGAAGTCCAGACACTATACCAACCATTGTAACGGCAACAAACTACTAAATGTCTCAAATATACTCAAGAATGGGAAAATAATTTGTCTTAATAAAAATAAGTCTTACCAAGTGGCGGATGCCATTATAGGTGTGGAAAGACACAGGCAAGGCGAGGCCGAACTTGGCCAACCCGATGAGATAGGGGCCGACGGATAGCGAGTGGATCAAGTCCAGGTAGTAGGGGTAACTTTCCGGTAATACCAGCGCTGCCAAGGCAAAGGCTGAGATAGCTAGACACAGACAGAAGTAATGAGACCAAAGATTGGATAAGGTGTGGATGTGAATGGCTGTCACGTTGTGCATGCATGCCTTTTAGAGAGAAAGCAATACATGACAAATGAACACATGTCAAGGACCCACATGCTACTGCTCTTTGTTTTCTCTGGATTAGTCTCCATGAGCCCCACACCCCCCCACTGGTCTCAGTCATGTAAAGACCTGTTTCCCTGCTGTCTAATTTAAATGAAGGCCAAACAATGGTTCTGTATCAACCATTGTTACAATGCACGGCTATGCTTTCTATGCTGTCTGGATGATTAAAAGGCATAATGGCAGAGGAAACAGTCCTTGTTGCAGGTGTCGATCACAAAAGGCAGAGTTGTGTGAAGGCAACCAAAAGTAAGCCTATGTGAACAGACAACCTTTAAAATAAAATACTAATAATTTATTCTTTATTGATCGTCAGGGGAATTTTTTTTCCCCACCCTGTTAGAACACACAGGCCTGAAATGCAGACATGCTAAATAATTCATTTTTATTCCATATGCAAAATAGCATTCAAAGGCAAAATATTTAAATATTAAACACAGCAAAAATGATCATTTTATATAAATCAATATGGTTTGTAAAAATGACTCAGCAGGTAATTATTTTCTTCTACCAGCCCTTTGCAAGGTGGCCAGAAATGTTAGTTTGGTGATTAGCACATGTTTTGATAGAAAGACGAGACATAGTAAGTGACTGTTGGCAGTTGAGGGTGCTGGTCTTTATTGAACCCATGAACATAAAAACATACTTGGACCCAGCTTTTACAGCATGGTACATCAAGGTCAGCAATACTGCTGTACAATGTCATAGCAACATAGGCTCAACCTTTACGACTGAATGAATAAAGGCTCTTAGCAGTCCAGTATTAGGCTTGGGTTTCACATGCAAATGGTTGAATTGAATTCAACAACTTCTGCTTTTAAATGCTCTTAGCAAAAATCAATAGTGGACTGATATGCCCTGAAGAGATTTTCAGGGTCAATCAAAAGCTGACATTGGCAGTATAATAGCTTCACTTGATGTTAGAATAACCACATAAAAGCTCACACATGTATCATCAAGTGTTGTGTTCTTGTGGGATAATTAGGGTATTTAAAGGAGTAAACTAACTACAGAAGGAATAATATTCACAAGAATGTCTATGACCTTAGTCAGGGATGACAAAGAAAAAACAAATGTGTTACCTCCACTGAGCCCCACTCCAGTTCCTCTGAATGTGATGGACATCATCATGGGGACAGACCACCTGAAACACAAAGGAAAGGCCACACATTTACTTTAATAGCAGATATATACCGTATGTGGTTAAAACACTCTCCAAACACATGTCAAAGCATTGAGCCTTCACTGGCTTTTACTAGTGTTTTTTAAAACCATTTGTTTCAGGTTAGGCACAGGCTGGCACGCTGCATCACTGCAACATACAGTAGTACAGAAAGTAAAAAAGCACTCTTTCACTTACACTGGGGCGATTATTTTGCACATCACATTTTGCAAGTAAACTCTTATTTTGTCTTTTGTTCTGAGGGGGAATTCAGTGGGGAAGTATACAGTTTAAGGTGTTTCCAATGTTGATTTGGTTAACTGTTTAAAGTTATATAAATGCAACATCTTTCCAAAAGTCAATGAGTTATCATGTTAAAAAAAATGTGATTTCTAAATTGACCAAAATACCTGACTATGATTCTTTCCATAACTGAGCAGCCTGACCTACAGATTCAATTATCAAAGTGTCCAGATAGAAATTAAGCAAATGCATGCAGAGTAACTCAAAACTGGTTAAAGGGTATGATCTAAATCACTAGACCACCAATGACTAAACCAACCAGTGGTTGGTGTCAAAAACAAAGTGCACTGACATCGATTAGCCGTAAGAAAGAACCCAGATGACAGAGAGATGCAAAGTGAAAAACCTTGTGTGAAATTACAAGGCACATACTGAACACAACACTGAATGTTTTAGGATAATAAAACGTTTGTTTTCGGAGATTCAGTACTAGATAACAGCAAATATTCAAACCTTTGATATTCCTTCGTCTCGGCTGAGATGGACGGCATAGCGCTGCAGTTATTCATAAATTAGCGTAGCAACTAGCAGAACACCCCGGTTGAATTTCAGCCTGCATGTAGGGCTTCTCTGTTATTATTTTAGCCAATATTGAAATTACGATTATTTAACACGTTTACTCATTGTCTTTTGGAAAGATGTTTCAAGTATTGAACTTAAAAAACAGTGAAAAAGTTCAAAAAATAAATGGGGAAAACACCTTGAACTGAAAAAATTCCCCATTCAGAACACAAGACATGGGCACCCGGAGAACTCAGTTGGTAGAGCAGGCGCCCATATATAAGGGGTTTTCTCCTTGACACAGCGGGCCCGGGTTAGACTCTGACCTGCAGCCCTCTGCAAATTTGGATTAATTGCACATGCACATTTTTGTTTAAGCCTAACATTGTTGAAACATCACTTCTAATATTGTTGGAGAGAAACAAATTAGCGGACTGCCGATGGGTCACTGAAGCATTCTTAGCTCCGCACGGGGGTGTGTGTGGGTGTGTGTGGGGGTGTGTGTGTGAAGCCTTGCCCTTAGCAAAACTCAGTGATTAAAGAGAGGAGATAAACGAGTAAAGACTCTCAGACCGAGCTGAAATGGAAACGCTTTTCTCCAACACGTGTCTTGGTTTAATCAAAAGGCATGACTTTTAAGGATTATGTCATCTACTAAAAAAACGCATCAAAAGTAAAATGTAAATATTCAAATCCAGCTCTAGACAGTATACCAAGTTGCCCATTGCACTACATGTATCCAAAAGCATGGAAATCTCTGGTAATGGTTTGTCCTGCTGTTTTTTAAGAATTATCAGACTGCATGATCTGAAATTGTACGTTTTTTGTGTCTTTAAAATTATTTAAATGATATTATAAAATATAAATGGAGCATACAAATGTTACTTTAAAGGCTGATTTTTGCTTCCCGGAGGCTTTTTTGGCCTACGTAAGTGGCTTCAAGTTTATACTTGTGCGTTGATGTCTTTAAGAGAATAGCAGGACCGGCATGTGTCTGTGCGCGTGGGGAGTGTGTGGTAGAGCGAGTGAAAGGGTGTCGGCGATTAGCTTTGGAGAGAGTAATAACTATAGAGTCATAAGGCTGTTCGAGATGAGGTTTGCGCAGAATTGATCACCGGCGATCGCCAACCAATGCATCGGTTAGATTTTTGTCTGACTTGATCCCGACTTGAACAACCTCACAAGATCAAGGCGGCCGCAGTTCTGAGAAGCAGGCAGCGCAGTTGCTTTTCACCGACTGCAAGACCCAAGCGGACCAAGAGCATGCTGGGAAACGCCGGCCTCTGAGCTGATTTAACAGCCGATTGGTTGAGAATCGACTCAACAATATGACGTTTCATATAACATTTTTAATGATTTTAAATTTGAGGGATTTTAATTGCCATTTGTCTGATTTAAATTCTTATTCTGTACAGAACACATGTTGTGTGGCTGATAGTGACGTTTAGAAGTCAGAGAGACTAAATCCCTTCAGATTAGGGATTATCTACAGTGTGTTGTTAATTAACAACAGCAACAGATCACATATAGAGCCTTTTGAGAGCTACTCTGTCATAATTAACACAACTGGAGATTTGTACATGCTGATGTATGGGTCTGATAACATTATATCAAAGCATTGAGCCTTCACTGTGATTGGAATTCTGTAGCAGGAAAATTTAACCCTCTTTGATTTCATGTTGTTTATAGAGAAAGAGAAGCAGGAAATGAGTCGGGGGAAAACGCTACCAAGCCACAGCCAAGCTTTGCAGAGACGTGAAGTTACACATTTTTTGAGAGGAACACGTCAGGCTACGGCGTAGGGTCTGGCGTAGTGTCCGTAGCTCCATGTACCTATCTACGTAGTAGCCGCGGCATAGATTTAACGCAGAAGCATGAATCAGCCTTAACAACCAAGTCATCTCCATCTTCACTGAGATTATTTCCTGGATAAAACAGGCTACAGATGTGACAAAGTACATACTTGTAAATGGTGAGATGAGGAGACATGGGTCTGTTTAATTTTGTATTTTTGGCCCAAAACTTGTTCATCTCATCCTTAGCTGTGGTTCCCATTGGAGCAACACTGTAGGGAGAAAAAAACATTTATAGAGTTTACAGAAGAACAATGTACAGTTCATAGGTTCTAGCATGTATCTGTATCACTACTTTATGAGGTAGTGTATTTATGTGAACCAAGTTGTCTCTTTCTCACGCACACAAGTGTACACACACACAACTTACTGTCTGTAGAAGACACTCTGGGCAACACAGGGTCTGGAGAGACAGACACCCTGTCGGGCCAACGTCCTTAACAAAATAAACAAGTGTTAGAATTAAGTTTATACTTGCTACCAGGCCTTGCAGAAGCCACTAAGGTCAATGAAGTAGACAATGTACGAAGAATACTATCTACGTAGTAGAGCCAGTGTCGTAAAGGTACGACAGCGTAGCAATTTAACGTTAGCTAAACTGTCAGTTTACTCTTCAACTCTAAATTAAACCAGACCCAAAAAATCCAGTTGGGAAGCAGAGTTTAATAACGGTCATATAACACCCATATGTAGCTAGGACAGATGCAGCTAACACCTCTTGAGTCTGTCATTAGCTAATTCTACCAAGAGCCAAAGTCCACTGTCCTTAGCTAGCTTTGAAATACCCGCAAAATAGCTAGTTAGCCCGCTAGCTAATGTCAGCTAGCGCGGAGTCGCAACATATTTACATTAAATAAGGATAATACACCAAGGTAAAAGGTTACACTTGGGCGGGTTGTTATAAACTGTAACGCTTTTATGCTGTAAATTCTTCTATTTGACTAGCACAAACATTATGTTGCACAGATGTACTGACCTTAGAAGCAGCGCCATGTTTGACAAGCAGTGAACGGAAGTGACGTAGACGGATGTTGTTGTTCTGTCCGGTTATGTAAATTAACTCTTGGAAAGGTCAGTCCCGGTCAGAGTGAGGTGATTGTGATTACGTTGGTTACATGATTACATGCCTTTTTGTCATCCACATTTATGTGCATGCAAGTCTCTCTTCGTTCCGTATTAACCTTAATTAATCTCACACTCCCTATAGTTCAGATCGTATACTGTACATGATATCTACACACAACCCAGACCAATCCAAACCGTTAACCTGTGTATAGCCTATTTTAATGATGCATACTGATTTTTTGGATTGTATGCTATTCTATATAATTTCTTTCTATTCTTTCTATTCATTCTTTCTACTTGTACTCTTTAAACTTTGTATTGCAACTGCAGAAAAGCAATTTCCCTCAGGATTAATTACGTTTTTACTTATTTTACTGCTGAGCAGCACTTCAGAATCAGAATCAGCTTTATTGCCAGGTATAAGGACACATTCGAGGAATTTTGCTTTGGATTGTATTGCTCACAATGTGCTTACTAATACAAAACAAAACAAACAATATATACACACTATAAATAGACACAATATAGACAAGTTGAGACAATAGCACAATGAAGAGTGCAAAGTATGCAGGAGTAAATTATAATTATGATAGTTATTATTATTTTAATTATGGAGCATAGTGCAAAATGCTGGAATAAATAGTATTATGTTATTACACTCACCTAAAGGATTATTAGGAACACCTGTTCAATTTCTCATTAATGCAATTATCTAATCAACCAATCACATGGCAGTTGCTTCAATGCATTTAGGGGTGTGGTCTTTGTCAAGACAATCTCCTGAACTCCAAACTGAATGTCAGAATGGGAAAGAAAGGGTATTTAAGCAATTTTGAGCGTGGCATGGTTGTTGGTGCCAGACGAACCAGTCTGAGTATTTCACAATCTGCTCAGTTACTGGGATTTTCACGCACAACCATTTCAAGGGTTTACAATGAATGGTGTGAAAAGGGAAAAACAACCTGTCGGAGAAAATGCCTTGTTGATGCTAGATGTCAGAGGAGAATGGGTCGACTGATTCAAGCTGATAGAAGAGCAACTTTAACTGAAATAACCAGTCGTTACAACCAAGGTATGTAACAAAGCATTTGTGAAGCCACAACACGCACAACCTTGAGGCGGATGGGCTACAACAGCAGAAGACTCCACCGGGTACCACTCATCTCCACTACAAATAGGAAAAAGAGGCTACAATTTGCAAGAGTTTACAAAAATTGGACAGTTGAAGACTGGAAAAATGTTGCCTGGTCTGATGAGTCTCGATTTCTGTTGAGACATTCAGATGGTAGAGTCAGAATTTGGCGTAAACAGAATGAGAACATGGATCATGCCTTGTTACCACTGTGCAGGCTGGTGGTGGTGGTGTAATGGTGTGGGGGATGTTTTCTTGGCACACATTAGGCCAATTAGCATCGTTTAAATGCCATTGTTTCTGACCATGTCCATCCCTTTATGGCCACCATGTACCCATCCTCTGATAGCTACTTCCAGCAGGATAATGCACCATGTCACAAAGCTCAAATCATTTCAAATTGGTTTCTTGAACATGACAATGAGTTCACTGTACTAAAATGGCCCCCACAGTCACCAGATCTCAACCCAATAGAGCATCTAAATCAATGCCACGTAGAATTAAGGCAGTTCTGAAGGCGAAAGGGGGTCAAACACAGCATTAGTATGGTGTTCCTAATAATCCTATTGGTGAGTGTATATAAGTATTATATTACAATATATACAGTATTAACAGCTCTGAAATAGAAAATGATGAATAAATAATGAGTGGAACTAGTAAACAGACTGTTTAGAGACAGTGTTGCTGGGTTACTGCACAGGAATTGAACCTGGCACTGTGAGTAAGAAATCAGCTGTTCATCAGAGTGATGGCTTGCGGAAAGACTCAACTGTTCCTGAGTCTGTTGGTTTTGGCGTACAGTGCTCTGTAGCGCTGACCAGAGGGGAGAAGCTGGAACAGGTTGTGTTAGGGGTGAGATGGGTCTGCAGTGATGGTTCCTGCCCGTTTTCTGACTGGAAGTGTAGAAGTCATGAATGGAGGGCAGGTTGGCACCGATGAGCTTTTCTGCAGTCCTAACTGTCAGTTGCAGTCTGCTCCTGTCCTTTTTGGTGGCAGATCCAAACCAGACAGTGATGGATGTGCAGAAGACAGACTGGATGATGGCTGTGTAGAAGTGGATCAGCAGCTCCTAAGGCAGGCTGAGCTTCCTGAGCTGGAGCAGGAAGTACATCCTCTGCTCGCCCTTCTTGATGATGGTGTCAGTGATGGTGTTGCAGGATGTAATAAAGTGCCAAGTTGACTGCATCATCCACAGACCTGTTAGCTCTGTAGGCAAGTTGCAGCGGGTCCAGCAAGGGGACTGTGATGTCCTTCAGCTGGGCCAACACCAGTTTCAAAGGACTTCATGACTACAGATGTCAGGGTGACAGGCCTGTAGTCATTTAGTCCAGAGATGGAAGGTTTTTTTGGGGACTGGGATGATTGTGGAGCGTTTGAAGCAGGAGGGAACGACCAGTGATCTGTTGAAGATCTGAGTGAAGATGGGGGCCAGCTGGTCTGCACAGATTTTCAGGCAGGATGGTGACACACCGTCTGGGCCAGGAGCCTTTCTGGCCTTCTGCCTCTAGTAAAGTTGTGACATCACAGCCGTACAGAAGTCCTGACGTCTCATTTAAAAGGCTCAGTGTGCATTTGTATGTGCATTCAACATTTTGATACTTTCACAGTATTTACAGTATGTAGCACCTGGACCTGCTTTATAATCAAAAAATACATATAAATCTCACTTGTTACAGTATGGGACAGGCCTTTAATATATACGCATACGATTTTGGATGTGTGTATAATTGGGACCAAGATTTGTATTAAGAAGGACATTTTACATTAAAAAAATTAATTTGTCAGTGCTCTTTGGTGAACAACTCACAGTTTCTAAATTACCTCAGTGACATCTTTTGTACCACAGTTTCTTGTTAAAGCGCTGACACCCCAACCTGATTATCAGTCATCGGATAGTCTGGCGAGGTCAGTGGCTTGAGCCTGTTGGGTGTGCTCCGTGCCGTCGTCAGTCTGAAACCAGAGTTACAATTTGTAACTATCTGTCCGCCGGCCTTCATTTGGGCCAATTCAACATTTTGGAAGGCGGGCAGTTGGACTCAATGACCAATCTGATTGGTGGAGTGCTAACCCGGCAATGACAAGCAGAAGGAGCATGACTGACGCCTCTCAAAATCTGACATAAATCTTTTAAACTGACCTTTGTCAATCTGAAATGAAGACAGATTCAGTTGCTGCATGGCCTATTTCTAATTTAAAATGTAACAAATTTCGTAAAATATGAGATTGTATCAGTGGTGGCACCAGAGATTTCTTTTTACTGGTGCTATGGGGTTGCTCGATGTTTCAGTGAGGGTGCTGTGAAATTTAGAGTTTTTATTTCGTATAGTCTTTACCCTCTAGAGCTGACACAATTGTGAAGATTTTTTTTCCCGCCCATACGTCTAGCACGGGCCCCTACGTCCACCAATGCTGTATATAACATGAGCAGACCCGTTGTTTGTTTCCCTATTTTTCTTCAAGTTAGTAGTATGAAGACCTCTACTTCCAGTGGTGTTCACCTCTGTACCAGTTGCCGGACCGGCTACATCCTGCCCTCGGATCTCCACCCCCACTGAGAGTCCTGCCTCGGTGCCACTCACGCCGGCCTTGCACTCACCCCGATGCCTCCTGCCAGCTCTGCGGCCGCCTGCCATACAAAGAGCTTATGGCAGGCAGCAGCCTTTCTGGCTTGTCAAGTTGTCAAGTAGTGGAATGGCAGCTGGGCAGACCGACAGGACCCCGTCAACACCCTTGGATCTACCAGAAGAGGACGTCTTCGACGGGCACGGGTCCGCTGCCTCGACTCCCTCGGATAACGCCTCTGTCACCGGCTGTCCTGTCTCTCCTCCCCGTTGGGAGGACGGAGCACAGGAGATAACACTGTCGGAGGATTAAGACAAGACGCACTGATCCCACTGTTTTCCGGTGTTAACACCCAGAGCCTGCTACGGCGACTGTCTCCATCCCAGGAGAATAGCACCACACTAGCGGCTTTCTCTTCTTCTTCTCTGGGGAAGAAACCCTCTGCAGTGGGCGCAAAACTCCCTGCCCACTTCACCAAACAGACATTGTTCTTGACCTGTGTGAATGCCGAGACAACCTAGCATTTGAACCGGCAGCAGACCCCTAACCCAGGAGATAGATGGACTGGGCAGGAGGGTCAGACTGGATCCAGTTTGCCGCACCAATAGTTTATCGGCGTGGGACAGAGCCTGGCTGTCTGCATAGACCTTTTCCCAGCCCTGATCCCTTGACTTCTGGAGTGCATCCAGGAGGAGAAACTATCAGCCCTTCTCTATGAGTGGTGCCGTTCAGACATCGCCCCCGCCCCCCACTCCCCACAGTGATATCCAAGCAGCTATGAGGCCGGTTGCTGAGCAAGAACGCTGCAGAGACTAGGCTTGCCCCTGGAGTGGTGCACGCCATCCAGGGCGCTAGAGCCTCTCTACTACATGTTACGCAGGGGGCTGGTGCACGGAGACGGGTGCAGATCTCACATCGCGCCCCCTGCCTCTCATGTTGACTTCCTCCAAACATTAGTGGATAATGATTTGGCTCCATCTACAGTCAAAGCCTACGCAGCAGCCATCCCATCCTGCCACGAAGAGGACAGATTTTGGGCACCCCCTGGTAAAAAGCATATTTTAAGGGGGTCAAGCGACAGAAACCCGCCACGCGGGACCTAGACTTGGTGCTCTGAGCTCAGGGGAAGCCTCCTTTCAAGTCTGGCACGTTCTCCTTGCCCTGACGTCAGCCAAAAGTGTGAGTGCTACAAGTTTCGTCGTCCCCTCGCCTCACGCAGAGGAGGCTTTCTTTTTATCGTTTGTGTCTGGCGCGTGCACGATCACAGTACGTTTACGCACGGCGGACATCAGGCACACACAGTTGCTGTTTATGCACTATAGGGAACACTTTCAAAACAGCATATGTCTCACTGGCTGTGCAAGGCCATCACCCAGGCTTATACCACCTTATGTGTGTTCTGCCTGCTGCCCCATAAATTGACAGTCATGATGCAATTTCTTACCAATCATGCACGCCTATATTCATGGAATAATTCCATGTGTGTTCTGCTTGCTGTTCTCACCCTTTCTGCACTGCGTGCTGGGAGAAAAGCGTGGGTCCCATTACTTATCATCAAATCATGACAAATTTTCCCACTAACCATGCACACCTGCAATCATGAGCTGGGCCTTGCAACCAGTTAGGCCAAGTCATTACCATGGCAGGCCTTTTTTATCAGAATCTGAAACAATCTCCTGTCAGTGCATTTGGGGAATAGATCTGCTTGTGGGCCCTGTTGCAAGTGGCATTAACTACATCAGCTTTGCCCTAACCCAATAGCGGGCGAAGCCTATATGAAATAGAACGATAGTTACAAATTGTAACTCTGGTTTCTATGATCATAGGCTTAGCACTCCAAGATCTGGGCCACCTGCTCCTCTAACGTTGGCTGTAGAAAAATGCTGATGTTGTGAAACGAACAACGGGTCCGCTTACATTATATACACCATTGGTGGATGTAGTTGGGGCCCGTGCTGGACACAAGGGTGGGAAAAATAAATTTCACAACTGCACATGCGCGAAGGGATGAATCCTATAGCGTCAGCTCTTAGAGGGCTACGCTATACTCACAGAATCTGGAGCTAATTTTGGTAACTATCGTTTGCCTACACACACGCTTGCAGATTCGCTTCCACCTCCGCAGCAGTTTATTAAGGGAGCAAACAAGAAGGAGAGAGAGATTGACGTTTTTCATGCACTAAAGTTACCGATACAGCCATGGAATAGCCCACCCCACATATTCCAAATACCAGCCAACCAGGGTTTACACAATCATTACTGCAGCTTTCATACAGTAGCTTATATTTGCAGGAGAGTAATGCAGCAAGCCAAATTATCCCACACAGCCAGTGATGGACTGGCATTCCCACCCACCTGTGGCCCACCAGCGGGGGGGTTGCGCAACTCGCTGATTTAACTTTTGATGCACGAATAGAACACACACTTTGGATAGCCCAGTGATGGTGAATGTAAACTCCCATGCTATAAACAACTGCACAGAAACATAGACATATCAATGCACAACCTCAATGAAAAAAAAATGAATAAATCATCAGAGCCAGCGGCTCCATAATGAAAACATGGTTGATCTGATCTTCTGAAGTAGCCACATGTACCTGTTGTTACACCCCGTCCTGCAGCATTGCTCTCCATCTCTATTGCTTCTGGTAATCCACACTGAGACCCACAGCAGGCTTGTTGTTCTGTGTTGGTTAGTTCCATAGATTCCTTATCCATGTCTATCTCTTCATCCTCCTCTTGCTTGTTTTGTTCTTCCTCTGTGTTGCTAACATTGGTGCTAGCAGTATTAGCACTAATGCTAACTGAAGCTGAGGAAGTAAGGTCAAAAGTTTAATGTGTGCTGCACACATTGGCCAAATAGTCACCTGTGTTTGCTCCACGTTGCTCCAAATAATCGTTTTGTTAATGTATTTATTCATTTTCTTTAAATATAAATTTTCACATTAATATATATATATATATATATATACACTGCAGCAATTTCTGTTATGGGTACTGAGGGGGTGCTATGGGCGCCGCCTATGGATCCTATTCTGAACAAGCCTTCATGTGGTCTGGCATTTGAAATTCCAGAGAAGGCAGACCCCCCGTGTATGGAAAATATATTTATTCATAATTCAAATTGAAAGTCCAAAGAGAAAACGAAGCATGATAAAATTAAAAACATTATAATTTTACTATGCTACTAGGAAAAGCATGCAATAATGGAATTTAAAAAAGCAACTGAAAAAGCAAATAGAAATCTAATTTTGATTTAACATTTGGCTTTTAAATTTCGACTTAGAATTGGACTTTTCCCATTTTGATTTAACATTTGGCTTTTAGATTTAACATTTGGCTTTTAGATGTAACATTTGGCTTTTCCCATTTCATCAAATGTTAAATCGAAATTCTAAATTCAAAAGATATTATTACTTTGCCTTTTTTAGTTTCCCTTTCTTTTTTAAATTCAATTATGGCATGATTTTTTCCTAGTAGCATACTAAAAGAATAATGTTTTTAAATTTATCGTGCTTGGTTTTCTCTTTGGACTTTTAATTTGATTTATGAATAAATATACCCTCCATACACGTGACGCATTCGTCCAATCAGCTGCCGCTTTTTATTGTTTGGGTGACAGTATAGATTAACGCCCCCTGCTGTTATGGAGACATATTACGTCTTGCACACACGCAGAAAGTATGCTCATGAAGCCATCGCTTAAGTGTGTTTCGAGGTACTTTTTCTACCAACTCGGGGAGGCAGTCCCTTTTCTGCCGAAGGGCGGCCGTCGGGTTGGTGTGTCAGAGCCTTTAGTGTACTTATCGGCTGGCATATACGCTGATACTGATCTTAGAGTGGCCTGTGTAGCACCAACTGATACACTTACAGTTGATTAATATTATCTTCCAATAACAAAAACTACTGACCACAAAATCATTGTATAACAATTAAAAGATGGCCTAAAATTTTTTGGAATACATTTTATTTGGTACATTACACACAATGAACGACATTTGGTATTCCTTTAGAGCCACACAGGCCATGATATGTCACTCTGGGAACAGTTTATATAACGCACACAGGTACCATTAATTACCATTGTTTAGCTGGAAATGTTTTCTGAGAAAACAAAAAAGAAAAACTCAAAGCACAATCAAAAGCCTATTTTCAGCAGTATTTTTTATGATAATCAGATTTGTGAACTGATCCATGCAATATTACAACTGACAGACACACACAGTTCTACCCTCACAATCTCACACACACACACACACACACACACACACACACACACACACACACAATTCAAAATGACATTTTCTGAATATTAATAATATGTCTCCTTCTCCACCCAACCTGAAAGAGAGACAGAAAGAGAGAGAGAAAGTGTCAGAGACCAAAATGACAGGCGAGCAGTTTTCATAATATCCTTTTGTATCGCTCTATTTGTATTCATCTCATTTCCTTTGTCTCTACATTTCCAAATGAATCCCCTTATAACTCTAAGAGTATGATCAGCAGCCTGTGACACACAGATTAACATAAATGATAAACTGTCACGATAAATTGTATTATTCTCCCAATGTCTTGGCCCTCATCAGCTGAAACTCCGTGGCAGTGAACAGACTGGGAGTTATTGTAGTGTGTCCATATCATGTCTGTGATCTTTGGGGCATATCTCAAGAGTCTTCATCAGCTTGCTTTAATTTCCTTTCTCATCATTCTCTACTGTTTCCTGTTGCTATCTGACATGTATTATCTGTTTCATGGTGCAAGTTTAACATATGTTCAGTTAAGTCTATAAAGATTACTGCATGTCAGACCTTTTAACTTGCTGCTAAAGGTTTTTGTCTTCAGACCAATACAAGAATCACAAATCATCTACGAACATATCTCTTTACTGCTTCCATCCACGTCAACAAAATTAGAAGGGGCTTATGTGTTTTTACCCATGTCTGTTCATGAGCAAGACATATTGAAAAAGTTACAAAGGACTTTGGTTGATATCTAGTGCAGATGCAGCCCTTGACCTAAGAATCGGATCAAATTAGATTTCACTGGTGATGTGGGATTTTCACCATTGAATGTTTTCTTGTTTATGTGCCGTGATTTTATGTTCCATCTATCAAATTGAATTCCTGAGCAAAGTGGTGCATTTACATGCTATTTAGTGAGAAATCAAACCTGGAAGACACACAGTAATCAGTCGTGTTTGCAGAGGCTGCAGCTTTTAAAAAGCCTGATTTTCAGCTGCTGTGATAAGAGTTAATAATAACTTTTAAATGAAAATTGCTTTATGATAAATGTAAAAATGACAATAACCGTGTTTAAAATCTGCCAGAAAAACTATGCAAATTGAAAAAAAATTGCATCATGTACTTAAGTAAAAGAGATTTCAACATGACAGCTGGCAACAGTTTTTAGCATAACACCACAATTAAAGCTTGATATGATAATCATCCACAGTTGCTACAGACAGTGTTTTGCAAAATTGGCAACCTTTGTTCCTTTTTTAGCTGCGTTCAAAACAATTCTATGTTGTTGTTTTTTATAGAAGTTTTATGTGCTCGCTTTAGATGACATTGAACTTGATCTTCGACTGCATGTCACCGTCTGTCAAATGCATGCTGGGATCCTTCAGGTTAACATCAGCAGAGCAGAGCTGTAGCGACTTTGTCAATCAGTGTGTCCTTAAAGGAGCAGACAGTCTACTCTTTTAGAATGTGTATTTTTTAAAACAAGGACAGTAGGAAGTCTGAGAGAGGCACAGGGGACAGGAGAAAAGGTCTTGATAGAAAATGGCTGGTGTTTCTTGAGATAGGGAGTGTCAATCACTACGCCATCACTTGGCTATTCTTTTTTTTCTTTCAGCTTATTAACAAGACAAAGAAAGTTGAAACCTTTTTAATCTTGGTTTCTCTTAATAACCGCTTACCTCCGGGGCTCCTCCTCAGAATTAATTTACGGACCTCATCATAAATGAAGATGAGAAGACTGTATGGGAAGGCACAGAACCACCACAGGGGCCTGAGAAGAAGAGAGACAGAGCATATAACAGGGTTGGATAGAGCAGCAGCAGCGGGTGCAAATTGTTAAATTCATTGCAGCCATTTTTTTTTTATATTAAGGATAACAGGGTGTATAAGAAGATCACAGACTTCATTTAAAGTCCAGAGTGACAGGCTAATGGCAGCCTATTAGGTCTTTAAGAGGTTATTTTTCGGTTGGGTGGAGATATGCATATGCAGAGCATACTTTAGGGGGTACATGCGCAGGGCGATGTCCATTCCAGGGCAGTAGGAGAGGAAGGCAGCCAGAGCAGTCTCAACAAACAGACCGAAGATCAGGATCCTGTTCCTGTTGGACAGAAAAAAGGAAAGGAAAAGGTTCAAACTAATCAAAAACACTCACAGAAGGGGTGGGATAAGGGGTCATGTATTCTAATGCTAGAACAGTGGTAAACTAGCTGTAAAAGGAAATGTTTCTTTCCTCTTCTGACTCTCCTGGTTTCCTGGTTTTATAGCAGAAGTCTTGAGTCATTTTATAAGTGCAATAACCTTGCATATGTTAACAGTATAGTATAGTGTTAATCTATCTTGATTTTTATATTTCACTATTTAAAAAAAAATGTTTTATTTAATATTTAGGACCTGAACGGCGACAGTGCCGAAGGAATTGGTATTCCTTTTTTCATTCTTTTGGCAAATGAATTGGCTTTTTGAGGGGCTTAACATACGCAAACTCACCAAAATTGGTGGTCGCATCAAGTCTGGTGAAAACTTTAATTTAATTTCATTTTAATTTAAGGGTTTCGGGAATAGACACACAAAAATGGCTCGCTAGCGCCCCCTACAAAGTTAAAGCAATTGAGCCCCTGCAGTACATTTAACGTAGACTGACAAAACTTGGTACACATATGTAGCATGTCAAGACGTACAATAAAGCTCATTGGAGCCATATGATATATAACAGGAAGTTCGCCATTTTGAATAGAAAGTTCGAAATTTGTGCGACTTTGGCCATTTCCACATGTCGTACTTTAAGAAAATCCTCCTAGAGATTTCATCTAATTAACTTCAAATTTGGTCTGTATTATCTTAAGAGATGAAAAGTTATTAAATGAAATTTTTAACCGTTTAAGGTAGAGTCTTGTGTGAGGTATCATTGAACTCAGCAGATAGTTCCTGTTTGATTAGTAATGGTTTGACCCGTCCCTATGCGTTAGCCACGCCGTTTTCATAACTAATGACCTGATTGATGTAGAGTCTTGTATGAGGTATCATTGAACTCAGCAGGGAGTTCTTTTTTCATTGGTGAAGATTTGTAGTGTCTGAGTGCCCCCGACACACGCAGAGGAAGAAGGGCCCATCTAACGCTGCTTGCAGCTTTCATTTATTCGTATATTTTTACTTTTAAGGTATGCCTCGTGTCTTCGTTGTTGTTTGTATGTATGTTAGAAATTAATAACGATTTGATAAAAAAAATAAAAGAAAGAAGAAATCTTCAAAAATGTTATAGTCACGGGTGCAGGCTCAGTCCTCGACACAGAGGTCATGGCCTTGATTACAACCTGCGTCCCTTTGCTGTATGTCATTTCCCTCTTTCTCCCCTTTCATGTCTAAGCTATGGAAGCAATTAAGATATATAAGTCATTGAACTTTAACAGCCACTGAATACTTAATATTGAAATATTTTATTTTGAAAAACATACTGTATATCTGAATTGATTAAATTTCAAAGACTTATGTCTTCGTTTTGCTTCCATACTAAGCTGTCACAAAAATAAATGCCTAAATGCCAGAAAAAGTCATCTTTAAAAAAAATGATGTTACAGTTAATTATTACAAGTCAAATTGACTTAGAAACTGCCTTCCTAACTACTTCCATTCATGCCTTTATTTTACATCTTTCTATCCGTCTTCTACTCCAGCTTTCCCTCACTTACTTCATGCCCTGCTGAAAGAGGGAGTTCCTCCTGGTCTTGCAGATGATAACATCAGCCCACTGCACGACAACGATGCTGATGAAGAAGGAGGTGTGGCAGGTGAATTCAATGATCTTCCTCTGCTCATAGGTCTGCAAGGTTGAAACACACATTGTACTTATTCCTTCATAGGTGTGGTGATGTTGAAAGAGTGTGCTGGTTTGTCTTTGTCCTTGCTCCTTACCCACTCCTGCCCATAGCTGTCCTCCACATCATTTACTTCGCGATCGTCCCACCTGATGCGGATGCCCACCAGCTTCTTCGGGAGGAAGCCGTTCTCAGCCAAAATCACAAAATAGGTGAAAAAACCAGCAAGAGCCTGGATCATCCCTGGAAACGAAAAATGTGCAAGGGATCAAAACATCATTTGTTCATCTATTCTCAGTGTTTTTAGTAAGGATAACCTAAATATTGTATTACATTTTATGACACTTCATTTCATGGATCTTCCTAATCATTTTCCTTATATGTTTCCTGTAAAGAATTATGCTATTTGGTGATAGTTATAGGGAATATTTTCTTTATTGTAGTCAGAGTTTAGCTATTTGTGTTGAGTTTATAAGGAGTTGAACATTCATGGTGCAACCAGAAAATGATTAAGAATGTATAAGGGAATTTCTGAACCGTAGAATAAAATGGTACCCATTTTATGTGTGTGGTGTTTTCAAGACACTAATCACAGTGCTATTTTTCACATTAATTTTGGGCTATTAGTGTATGTATGTATGTATGTATGTATGTATGTATGTATGTACTGTATGCATGTATGTATGTATGTATGTATGTATGTATGTACTGTATGCATGTATGTATGTATGTATGTACTGTATGTATGTACTGTATGTATGTATGTATGTATGTACTGTATGTATGTATGTATGTATGTACTGTATGTATGTATGTATGTATGTATGTATGTAGTATGTATGTATGTATGTATGTATGCATGTATGTATGTATGTATGTACTGTATATATGTATGAATAAATGGATAGATAGATAGATAGATAGATAGATAGATAGATAGATAGATAGATAGATAGATAGATAGATAGATAGATAGATATTCTCTGCTTCTTTTCATAGTCATCAGACTCGTCTACCAACCTTTATAGAACTGGCTCAGGTCTGCCTTGCACCACTTCTTAATTATGCTGTTATAGTTCTAGACTGCTGGGGGACTTCCTTCCTTTGATACACTGAGCTCTCTGTCCTCTCCATTTCCATCTGGTTGCATCCATGTCCCAGAAATACTTGTTACTAACCTAACTCTGGTGAGCTTATTCCCGGAGCCCTTATGTTTTCTGTCGCCCAGCTGTTTTACTTGGATTATGGTTGTAGCTGTCACCATGGTCCTGCTCTGCGCCCTGCTACACCCTGATATGCTCTGCAGTGCCCTGCTATGTCCTGCTACACCCTGATATGCTCTGCAGTGCCCTGCTATGTCCTGCTACACCCTGTGACGCCCTGCATTGCCCATCTACACCATGAACTACTACAACTACCATTTCTAGTCATAGTTCCATTATCTTTATTGTGACTATTATTGCCAGTTGTACATCACACCCCCAACCAGCACCAGCAGACACCGCCTTCCAAGAGCCTGGATCTGGTTTCTTCCTAAAAGGGAGTTTTCCCTCACCACTGTTGCACTAAATAGTTGCTCTTGGGGGAATTACTGGAATTGTTGGGTCTTTGTAAATTATAGGGTGTGATCTAGACCTACTCTCTCTAAAGTGTCTTTTTATGATTTTATACTATAAATAAAATTGAATTGAATAGATAGATAGATCGATAGATCGATAGATCGATAGATGGATAGATAGATAGATAGATGGATACTGTAGATAGAATAATTATTCATCTTTTGCATCCCATCAGGGAAATGTTATTACAGAACAAGTAGAAAAACAACAGGGGTGTCGTAATGGGTGTTGTTTGACAAAATATATTTCGACAATAGCACTAACAATACCAATGGTCCAATACTGTTTCACGTTACAGGCGTCATAGGACAAATAAGTTGATTAGAAAGTGCATATTTTTGACACTCTGGACATTCATCCTCAGTCCTCTTGCCGTGTGCCACCTAATATTTGTTCAATAACAGCACAGGTGATTGCATCCTCCACCCTCTGCCCTCTACAATGTTGCTATTTTGTAAGTAAATGGCTTGAGACAGCTGAGGACTGCAATAATAGCCGATAGTGAGTTTTAATTTCGTGTTGGAAAATGTGTTTTGTCAGAGTGGGTGTAACGTTTTCAACATGATGGACATCTTATTTCAAGAGCTACAGTCTTCATATATACCAAACCTGCACAAGAGATAGCACTTATTAATCACCTCATTCATTACGTTGCTAAATTGAAACCCCGCACTAGGTCAGTGTTTATGTTAATCGACAAAAACATAATTTTCTCAGTGATAAGAAAATTGGTTGCACCTGTTCTGAGGAGGCTGATAGTCTTACTTCTCTTCATTGGTGCTTGCTTACAGATTTGGAATTTTACTGTCATTGTGTGTCGCTATAGATCAGATCATCAGTTTCATGTTCATTGTCGAGGCCTCAGGACGTCAATCTGTATTGTCAAAACAGCAGATTGTAAATATGATTTGATGTGACCTGCACATGTTCTGTCCCAGTGGTAGTCATCTTGGAAGAATTATGTGAGTTGATGTGAGTTGCCGGCTGTTTAGAACGTGTTCAGCTTTAAATTGCATGCCATCCAATGAAGCCCTGTCATATTTTGACCCATTTAACAGCCTATAAAATTGGGCCAGCCTTTGTGTTTTACTATTCCCATTCCATATAAAACCAGAGATAAAGAGCATGCATTCAAGTGAGGCTCCAACCAGTGAAACATGACCAACATTAAGTAGAAAATAGTTGCACTCGTTGCACTCAATTTACTGTAAATGTCACTACAATTAGAAGAAAATTGTGGGACACTCTCCCAACTGTCTGCTCACTGCTGGATCTAGTTTCCTTAACTGTACATCCTTAAACATTTACAAAGGCAGTATGAAATGTCAAGATTTGTGATAAATGTCAATATTTACTTTTTATGCCTGGGAAGTTTATCACAAACATAACGTCACTACAAAAGGCCTGTCACAGTGATTCAGGTTTAAGAGCTGTGGTCCAAAGAGCTCATATGAGCCACAAGAGGACAAACCTATCTGCCCGTATGCCATGCTGATGAGGCGTTCATTGACCAGCTTGTCTGTTTTGGGATTCCTTGGTTGGCGTTTCATGATGTCACTCTCAGCTGTCTCATAAGCCAATGAGATGGCCGGAACCTGGAAAGGAATGGAAGGACAGCACATAGTCAGCTCACTTTACGCACCCTGTACAATAAATGTTTGTCTTTGTGGCAACAGTACAAAGGCATGATGATAGCACCAGACACAGGGCACACTAGACATATCACTGTTAATATAATTCAGCATTCAATCACTGTGTGGAAGGAGAGAAAAGACAGAAAAAAAGGGCAAGGAGGGGGAACAAGAAAGCAGTGACAGTGACAGAGAACGGGGCGGTGAGAGCAGACAAGGGAAGAGAGACTGATAGTGAATTTCAAGACACTCATAAAGAAGGAGGGTAAAAAGGCCTCTGTGATAAAGAGCTTGAATTGGCTGATTTTACCAGGTAAGCACTAGAGCAATATGTGTGACTTAGGGCAGGATATTGCTGCGACTTAGGTGGGATTTGAGGTGGGCACTGTTTAAACTGAACACATGCTCTGCGGTCTACAAATCCAGTTTGTTTTGGTGTTTTCCTCCCCTGACCTACAGACATTGAGAAAGACAAGTAGAGAGAAAAGGATGCGACTATGCTTGGCATTGATTTTTTACACCTCTCAAAGAGACTGCATGTGTGTGTATGTGTGTGTGTGTCTGTGTGTCTGTGAATGTGAAGCACTCTTAAGTGTGCCACATCCTGCTTTGATACACATCTTCTGCGGCCATCCTTTCCACATGGCAGTGCTTGCTAAAAATAATCATAGCAGACGCAGAGTGCTGCTTGTCACTGCTAAACCTCAGCATAGCCCTCAAGCCTGTTGCCTGGAGTCAAACTAAGCTGTTAACAAGCTGTTAACATCCTCACCAGCAGACAGGGAAATTTTGAAATTTTACTTGTGTTGTTTCAGGTACTTTATTGAATATTTGAATATGATTCATTTTAAGGGTGCTACTCTTCAAAGCAGACGTCCAGCTGTTCCACTCCACCAGCGGTGATTAAGTACACGCAGACATGTTGCTTTGAAGGGAAGGGGTTTTATATGCAAAACAGTTACTTAAGCAAATAAAGTGCTTTTAAGCTTAAGTCATTGCATCTTTGAAGAGAAATTCGGCCAAAAAAAAAAGTTCTATCCCTGTGATCTCAGACAGTTTAGTAAATATTTTTGAACATGAACAAATCTGCTCTGCTGTTAGAATACCAAAGAAGTTCATTTTGGATTTCACCTGAGTAAAATAAGTGGAACTTCTTTACTAACGTTAGCAAGCTGCTCCTTTTACAGGGATGGAGCGAGGGGGTGGCTTCTGGGTCTCCAGCCCCAAATGTTTTCTCACAAGCCCTGAATCGTTGACAGTTTTAAATTAACTTCAACTTTGTGTCATATCCCCTCAGTCTCTCTGACTGGACCGGCTAATCAGTGCAGCAAAGCTTCTGTTACTGGGGCAATATCATCTATGTTTCAAGATTAATAATTCTGTCTACACCAAATTTGTATGCTATTATAACATAATTATCTTATGTTATAATTTTAAAAATACAAACTTATGTTGAGGATTGAAACATCCTCGACATTAGTTGCAGATGATTCTTTTACTTGGCAACGATCACGTTTTTCCCAAAAGGTTTTTTGGCATTCTATTATCAAATATCTTAAGAAATCATGCATATACTATAGCTGCTGCCGGATAATGGAGCCTGTATGATGTAAAAGCGCTTTGAGTAGTCGTACTAGAACTAGACTAGAATAAATACAAGCGCTATATAAATACAGCACATTTACAGCCATTTATTTTGGCGCCACTTTGGCAGTGAATAACTTTACATCTGAAGCGTTTCAAGATTCTATTTGTCCGTTGTTTATTTCTAAAGAAACACCACAATGTGTAAAAGGCTCCATTATGTTGTAGCTCACGTTATGGCAGACGTTTTTGTAAAAATAGGCTAACGGTTGCGTCATAACCACGCGACTTACCGTCGCATAGTCAACAAAATCACCGTATTATCAGTAGAAGCATGCAGACATTTTGTTTTGACTTCCATCAGCATGTTAGTTAGCAGTAATTAACCTGTGTCCATGTTATCTCCTAACATATACCTATGCTTCTGCTAATTGGGAATGATTGAGATTTCTCTTGACACAGCTACCAGAAGACTTACAACTTTCTGACACGTTGCCCATGCCACAACTAAGTCATCAAGCTCAGGTAGAGGCTGCGCAGTAACGCCTAGCCATCACTGTAAAAGTGCTTCTATTTCCTTCACTGGTCTCCGTCCAGAACAACGGGATCTGTTGGTTAATTTTTTTAACTGTCTATGGGGCTTAGCCACAAATGTTTACAACATCTGGCTCCGCCCCCCGCATCATTATCTTAAACCTGTGGAGACAGTGTATTCTTCCTGGCAGTCGGATATGAGGCCATTATAGTACATGGACTTCATTACTCATACATTCATTACTGGAATGTATAGGAACCTGTTTTAGCCGCATAGTGTCTGGTGGCTGGGAGCAGAAAAACTTGAAGTTACAGTAATGAACACAAGTGAACAAGTCCTTTTGAATATATTCATTCTGTGCTTCCTTTCTTTTGCAATGATGGATTACGCCCCTCTGGCAAGCGGCGAGCCAGCAACTCTTTTGTTGCTGTTGGAAATACAATGGAGGGACTGGCATCTGGAAATGGCAGAGCTGTGAAATGTAAATGTGTATGTGAGCGTCACCCGCTCTTTGTTCTGCTTGAACAAATGGGCGTCGGCAATGAGCCAAAAAGCACCAACTGCCACCAACAGAAAGGAACAAATTAAACCAAACCTTCTTTTTACCTTTGGGCACTCATATATGACACCGATATTAACACTTGTTTCCTTAATGTCCCCTTTAGCTTGCCTGTAACTATGCAACATGCTAACAATTAGCATCCCCTTACTGAGAAGAATATCTCAAATTAACCAACAATTAGCTTTGAGCACTGAGAGTGCTTTGCAATATAACCCAATAGATAAAAAGATAAATCTAAAACCGTATGTTTTGTTGTCATGACCTCCTGTCAACTGAATGTCTCCAAACGTTAAAAGCTCTAATCTTTCAAATACAAACACTGGAAACCAGTTTCCAAAAGGCCAGGAACAAAAGAGAGATGTGTTCGACAATTAGTGCATCATACACTTAGAACAGAGTACAGGCTTGGCAGCAGCCTGAACATCTATTAAGTGGTCATTTTCAGAAGCTTAGTCAAAAGTATGGATTGAGATAATTGGACAACTATGGTTAGCATGTCTACAGAGGGATTGAGGGACTGAACAAAGGAAGCTGAGCTCCCCCAGCGCTCACCATGTCAGTGCCCAGGTCGATGCAGAGGATGGTGACAGTCCCCAGCGGAAGAGGAACACTTGCACAGATGAAGAGGAGGAAGGGCGAGATCTCTGGGATGTTACTGGTCAACGTGTATGCAATGGACTTCTTCAGGTTGTCAAAGATGAGACGACCTGCAGCGATCAGAAACACAGGAAAGAAACACTTGTATGGATCGGGTTACGTGTATAGATATCTAATAATAATAATAATAATAATAATAATGTATCAATTATTAGCTTGAATTACACACACATGCTCAGTACCTATACACGCACTAAATGGAGAGATGTCAGAGTGAGGATAACCTCTGTGGGTGTGTGTGTGTGTGTCCGTTGTCTTTCAAATGTGTGTGTGTGTGTGTCCGTTGTCTTTCAAATATCTCGAGGACCGTTCATCCGATCTGCTTCACACTTGGCTCCCTGGGTACCCAAAGATCTTGGTGTTTGGAATTTGGAACAGTTTAGACAGTGTCAGATATTGGATATTAATAAACTGTGAAGAAAACTAAATGGCCACACAATAAAAGTAAAAAAAAAAGAGAAGACAAACTGCGATCTGTGGGGCTTCACATTTCTCATTTCATTTTGCATGTCGTCGCAGTAGGCTACCGGTGCCAAAAAGTCATCATCCACCAAAAAAGTGATTGCTGTCCACCCTACATGTAAATTATCCAATTAATTGTAAACAAACACATGTTAGATGTCACCCCAGGCTCTTCAGCACGTTGGCTTGTTGCTGGCTTGGTTATTAAAAAAAACAAAAACTGAAATATCACATGGACATTTCTACTGCTGCTGTCTATTTCTTGCATCGGCTGAGCCTGGCACCCTCATTGGAGTCCACCGGGGCCACAGGGATTAGGAAAGCCACACACCTGTCTATATAAGTGCATGCTGCTCAACAGGAACTGCCTGAAAAAAGGAGACACGCCCAATCTCTATATGAACTGCAGCCAAACCGCGCCTGATTGAACCGCTATAATTATATATATATATTTATATCTGGATCCATTACAGGTTAAGTGTTATAAAAACAAATGATAAAAAAACACAAATTCACGAGGCCCTTTACCTTTGGTAACCGCCTGTGACCGCACATTACAAGTTCTGCTTTCACATGTTTACTTCAATGGAGGCATCATCAACATAATGTACTTAAATTTAACATCATTTAACAACTTTTCCAGGTGGAAATTTCCACTCTAATATAATGCTGGATTTTAATTGTGAATTTTGTCAGTAAGTGAATCTGCAACGTTCTCTGTCAGGCAATGTTTTCCTCTGTAGAAGTGGTACACTGTACGTCAGTAGTTAAAAAGTTGAGTTGCATATTAAGTGCTTTGGGGGCCTTCTGTAACTTATTTGTGGAAAAAGCTATAAGCAGCAACACAGGAGGCCCAGCAATCGTCCCATTCCAAATGGGCACTGCACGAGTATTATTTATATCTGGATCCATGTAGACTTTGGATGCGTTATTGGTTACATGCTGCCATGGTATAGTGATGTATAGTGATATGGCATTGTGAGGCATCACCGTGTTCAAGTGAATTTTCCCGTTTTGCTGAAATAAAAAATGACTTTGGCTCCTTCTTCAGCATTACATATTACTAATGGTTTTGCTCAGAGCATTTTAATTTAATAGCAGTCTCTTGTGGCAAGCCTGAAGTTAAATCTCACATCTGTAATTCCCAAGTCAAGTCCTTGAGGGCAGAGCCATGTCAATTCAGTGGCACTCTCACTCTCTCAAGTCTGAATAAGCAAATTGTGTTGAGTGGTGACAATGATATTGATACGTTTGAACATTTTCCTTTCAAAGATGTTAATAGTTAATAGTAATAATATACATAGTCTCTTCAATATATAGGCAAATTATGCAAGCCCTGCTTGGTGCTGTCTCAATCTTTTTTAATGTCCCACATTTTACCGGTTCAAAACTTGAGACCTGAATGTTTTTACTTTCAATTCTCAAGTCAAATCGGGTCTTTAAGTTGTCAGGTCTTACGTAAGCTAAGACTTAGTATGAAGATCACCCAATGTTTGACTGAAGTATGACTAAAATCACAAGTCTGAAGTCTACAGCTCACACATTACATTTTCAATTTTCAAGTATTTGTTTCTCTGACTCACTTTTCTTCCTTTCATCCTTTTTCCCATCTTTCATTTTCCCATTCTGTCTCTCCTTCGCTCCCTCCTTCATTCCCCCACACTCACCCTCCTCCACTCCGGTGACAATGGAGGCGAAGTTGTCGTCCAGCAGGATCATGTCAGCTGCCTGCTTGGACACATCGGAACCGGCGATCCCCATGGCAACACCAATGTCGGCTTTCTTCAAGGCCGGGGAGTCATTCACGCCGTCGCCTGTCACGGCCACGATTGCCCCCTGCGTCCGCAAGGACCAACAAAGAAAAGAAAAAGAAAGATAAGTACCATGATTTAAGCCTTTCTCTTTCCATTTCCTTCTCTTTGCCCATCCCCTTCAGTGTTAATAATGTCTCTTCAAAGCAGCTCTGGGGAGATTAAATGAAAAGTGGAATTGAGTTGCAATCATTTTGTCACACGGAGTGAGAGTGAGTGAGGCAAGGTGAATTGTAGCATGACCTCAATATATGGGGGGATGTGTGCATATACACATCTATTTTTTGACTATTCACACATAAATGCTGAGCACATACAGTATGAGCATATAGTATATATATACAGTGAGGAAAATAAGTATTTGAACACCCTGCTATTTTGCAAGTTCTCCCACTTAGAAATCATGGAGGGGTCTGAAATTGTCATTGTAGGTGCATGTCCACTGTGAGAGACATAATCTAAAAAAAAAATCCAGAAATCACAATGTATGATTTTTGTATTTATTTGTATGATACAGCTGCAAATAAGTATTTGAACACCTGAGAAAATCAATGTTAATATTTACAGAGGTCAAACGTTTCCTGTACTTTTTCACCAGGTTTGCACACACTGCAGAAGGGATTTTGGCCCACTCCTCCACACAGATCTTCTCTAGATCAGTCAGGTTTCTGGGCTGTTGCTGAGAAACATGGAGTTTGAGCTCCCTCCAAAGATTCTCTATTGGGTTTAGGTCTGGAGACTGGCTAGGCCATGCCAGAATCTTGATATGCTTCATACAGAGCCACTCCTTGGTTATCCTGGCTGTGGTCATTGTCATGTTGGAAGACCCAGCCTCGACCCATCTTCAATGCTCTAACTGAGGGAAGGAGGTTGTTCCCCAAAATCTCGCAATACATGGCCCCGGTCATCCTCTCCTTAATACAGTGCAGTTGCCCTGTCCCATGTGCAGAAAAACACCCCCAAAACATGATGCTTCCACCCCCATGCTTCATAGGAGGGATGGTGTTCTTGGGATGGTACTCATCATTCTTCTTCCTCCAAACACGGTTAATAGAATTATGACCAAAAAGTTCTATTTTGGTCTCATCTGACCACATGACTTTCTCCCATGACTCCTCTGGATCATCCAAATGGTCATTGGCAAACTTAAGACGGACCTTGACATGTGCTGGTTTAAGCAGGGGAACCTTCCGTGCCATGCATGATTTTTAAACCATGACGTCTTAGTGTATTACCAACAGTAACCTTGGAAACGAGGGGTCCCAGCTCTTTTCAGGTCATTGACCAGCTCCTCCCGTGTAGTTTTGGGCTGATTTCTCACCTTTCTTAGGATCATTGAGACCCCACGAGGTGAGATCTTGCATGGAGACCCAGTCCGAGGGAGATTGACAGTCATGTTTAGCTTCTTCCATTTTCTAATGATTGCTCCAACAGTGGACCTTTTTTCACCAAGCTCCTTGGCAATTTCCCCGTAGCACTTTCCAGCCTTGTGGAGGTGGACAATTTTGTCTCTAGTGTCTTTGGACAGCTCTTTGGTCTTGGCCATGTTAGTAGTTGGATTCTTACTGATTGTATGGGGTGGACAGGTGTCTTTATGCAGCTAACGACCTCAAACAGGTGCATCTAATTTAGGATAATAAATGGAGTGGAGGTGGACATTTTGAAGGCAGACTAACAGGTCTTTGAGGGTCAGAATTGTAGCTGATAGACAGGTGTTCAAATACTTATTTGCAGCTGTATCATACAAATAAATAGTTAAAAAATCATACATTGTGATTTCTGGATTTTTTTTTTAGATTATGTCTCTCACATTGGACATGCACCTACGATGACAATTTCAGACCCCTCCATGATTTCTAAGTGGTAGAACTTGCAAAATAGCAGGGTGTTCAAATACTTATTTTCCTCACTGTATGTACTGTAGTATGTATGTTACTGTATTGTAGATGTAGTATAAAGGGTTCAGTATAAGAGTTGAATAAACAATTGTATTCAACCATTACTCATGAATGGACCTCCATTGCACACACACACACACACACACACACACACACACACACACCTCTATTCTGCTGTACGCTATCGCACACTCTCCTACACACTCCTTTCCACTGACCTGTCTCTGGCAGCCCTCCACTATGATGAGCTTCTGCTGAGGAGAGGTGCGAGCGAACACTATCTCAGTGTGGTTCCTCAGCAGGTCGTCCAGGTACTCGGGGCTCATGTCCTTTAGGTCTGCACCGTGCACCACGCAAGCCTTGGCATCCCTGGGAAACACACACATATACACATGCACAAACACAGTAAAGAGTCAGGGACAATTATGCAAAGGAGCATGTTGACATTTTATTTCTTTCTCCTCAAGTTTTGTCTTTTTGTTTCTTTCTCACACACCAAAAATCTTGTATACCCTTTTCATGCTTTCTATCTTAAAAGAACAGTTTGACATTTTGGGAAATACGATTATTTACTTTTTTTTGCGGAGGTGGATGAGAAGACCACTCCCACCCTCATATCTGTCTGTTGAAAATGAAATTAGCTTAGCTTAGCACAAAAAAAATGGGGGAAAGTCTAGTCTTGCTCTTTACTACTTTGCTACTCTGTTAATATTCTAACTTCTATTTACTATGTACACACAACATCTATTGTATCGAAATCAATCTTCCTGAGGTTTTTCTTTTTGGCATCTTTCTATCAACAAATGAGATACAACATGTTCATTTGTGAGGTTTAGAGGTGCTCGTAGGCAGATTCTGTCACCTTTGGACAGAGCCATGCTAGCTGTTTTCCCCGTTACAGTCTTTATGCTAAGCTAATCTAACCATCTGCTGACTTTAGCTTCATATTTAATAGACTGATATGAGAGCGGTATATGCACACACATACTGCAGACACACCACTGCCCACACACTCAAACACACACACAGTTACACAAAAGGTTACTATTAAACGCTTGAGCACATGGCCTAAACCCTTACACAAACACACACACACACACACACACACACCTGGGGTTGACTTGGCTCAGAGGGATATTGAGTCTCTCAGCGATGTCATCAACCGTCTCGTTGCCCTCGGAGATGATGCCCACACCTTTAGCGATGGCTTTGGCCGTGATTGGGTGGTCCCCTGTCACCATGATCACCTGTCGGCAGACAGATGGTCCCATAAATTGCGGAGAATTATCACATGAAACCCCTCTGTATCTTACCTGTATGTCATGTGTCACAGCATGCTTGAGCTACAGCGCTTTAGGGTCTATTCAAGTCATTCAAATGTGTTGGGCTGTTACAGTAAGAAAAACCGGTGTTATTAAGGGGGTTTGTTTAGGGGGTTCCCATAGACAGAATAGTGGGGTTGTGACAAACAAAACCCATCAGAATGAGGGTTTGTGACCAGAAACAAAGTGGCACATGTCTATGGATGGTGCCTGCACTCTGCATAGGCTGGCTAACAGAACTTATTACAAGAAATATAACAATTACAAATACTTGCCCATTCTTATTAATAAACCTCCAGTACACCTGCATCAATGTTAACAATGCCATATGATTGGTACCAGGCAGCGTATTTTCCCTTCCCTTCCACAGTGTTATAGTAGTTTCATTGGTAATATCTTTGAGTGTGACTTTGCAGGCTGCTTCTTGTCCTGAGGGAGTGTTTCTTAAACTTCCAAGTGTTTTTTCTATTCATCTAAATAAAAGAGACTGACAGGAGCAGACTTGAATAAAAAAGCTCTCATTTTATCACATAAGTGACAATAGAAAATACTGTGTATTGGGTTTCATTGTGAGTTTCTACCCATGTCTGGGAAACCCAGGCGCGGGGCTGGAAGGGGGGCATGGGGTGGCAGAAGCCCCGTCTAAAATATGATTCCACCCGCCCTGTCCCGTCCCATCCCTGTCCCCCGTCCCTGTCCCCCGTCCCATCTCCCACTCAATCTGACAATTGTGATTTCCATTGGATCAGAGTGCTGTCACTTGGCTGCTTGTTCTGCCAACCTTGTCACAATTAATGTTTCCATGACAATTATCCAAAATTTGGATACAATGGAACCAGCACTGGAATTGTTGTGGCACACAGAGACTATAGAAAATGTGGACTGTATTTGTACTGTATACACAATTTGTCTAAATTGAAAATACTTGAACTTAATAATGAATGTGATTTTTTATTTAGCAGAATAATATTGTGTGTTGCTCTATCCTAGCAAATATTTTCTATATTTCTGAGCATGACTGAATATTGGTCGCCCCTGTGTCACAGCACTTAAAAAAATCCTAAAATCGCCCCTGGGGATACCTATGAATAACATGTCTTCTATTTCTGTGACCAATGGTATAGTAATAAACCTGAACTAAAAGAACTTTGGTTTATGATTTGTACTAAAGCAGTGTATGCTTAAACTGCAACCTTATAAACATCAAGGAAACAAACTGAATATATCATATTGAATATCAAGTATATGACCTTGTTTTAAAAAGGTTAAGTTATTATAAGTCATAGTGAGTGCATCCTTGAAATCCCCAACACCATCATAATCATAATTATCATAATAATCTACAGCACTAAAGACAGAGCAATATATATTGCACTAAAGCCTTTGGACTGATGCTGTGAACCGAGAAGGCACAATCCACTGAAACGTCAGCGCTACATCCAATAAAAAGTAATTAAAGCAACAGAGCCATGTGCTCTAGTTTCCTCTTGGGCTCAGCTATGAGGAAAAACAACACATTTGTATGCATGTGTGTCTGTGTATGTACAATATTGTCTTCTTCCAGTTCAATCAGTCAACACGGCACTTCATGTCTGACAGTATTTAGGAGTTATATGAAGCATGTTGACACATCGTCACAAGTCGTAAAATTATATCCTCTGCAAAGAAAAAAAATCTAATAATCATATAAACCACTTTAAATCCCAGTTTAGTCTAACTAAGTACATTTAGTTTGTACTTATTACATTTGTACTTATACTTAAGTACAAATGTTGAGGTACTTGACCTTTTAGTGTTTTCTTTTCATGCCACTTTGTACTTCTACTCCGCTACATTTCAGAGTCATTCATCTGACAGCTTTAGCTACTAGTCACTTTCCCAATTAAGATTTCTGCACACAAAACATGTACTGTATGAAATCTGATGTTTTATTATAAATGAAACTAGCCAACAATATAACGGCCTACAAGTCCAGCAGAAATGTTTAAGAAATGTTTTGGATTGTTTCCAGTTTCTAAAATGTGAGGATTTTATATCTTTTACTTGTAATACTTTAAGTTCCTGATGATGTACATACTTTTCAATTTTCAATGCAGGACTTTTACTTGTATTTTTACAGTGTGGTATTAGTATTTTTACTTAAGTAAAGGATCTGAATACTTCATCCACCACTAGTAATGTCTGCCGACATTTCTGACAATAAATGTATTTAAATACACAATGTTTCAATCCCAGTCAAATCTTTGTGTTCAGAAAAAGACAAAGCATAGTTCAGAGTTAATACCTTAATGCCTCATTCTCAGCAAACTTTATGATCTTAACATTTTATCAGACTTGTCATCAGTTTTGTAGCATTTTTTTCTAAGCGTAAAGTAATCAACCATTTTCTTCCCTAAAGCAACATTAACATCTTCACTCACTTTTAGCCTCTTGTTTGTTCTTTAAGCCAGTTACAGTGTGTTTTTCAAAAATGCAATATCAAAGGAAGCATGATGACTTAAATGTGTAAAATCCCTTTCCCATATTTGTAGAACTTGGCCCGAAATAAGAACGACTCATTCTACTCATTATCTATTTTTACCTCTGTTGGAAGTTGTTTAACCTTCTTGCAGCCCCAGCTTATTACTTTTCTGACAAAACATCTGCTCTGTGCATGTTTGCAGTAGATTAACATATTATGAACACTTTTATTAAATGTATTGAATCTAAATTTTACAAAGAAGAACCCTTCAACCACATTGATTTTGGAAGATGGCTGAGTTCCTCCTTTATCACCTCTTCCTTTTTTATTATGTCCACATCATAATTTGATTTTGTTGTCGTTCTTAAGATTTAGTGATTTCACTCATTTCATCCATAAACAAAGTCACGCCTGGGAGAGACGAGTGTACAACATCTGAGCAAACATCACAACAGTTTGACATGCTTCTGTTACTTCAGCTGACCTTCTTTTCAGATAGTTGACTCAGAATGTGTTAGCAGCAACTTCATATATCCATCGATTATCAGGGCCCCTTGGAGTGATCGCTTGTCATTTTGTGATTTGAAAATGTATTTGCCATGTAAATCCCTTTTCTAAAAAGGCTAATAAATGAAGCCACAAGCTTTTCAGGAAACAAATGTACAATGAGGGTTGAGTCTGTGGAACCAATTACCTTGATACCGGCAGAGCGGCATTTACCCACTGCGTCAGGCACAGCGGCACGCGGCGGATCAATCATGGAGATGAGACCTAGGAAGCAGAGCTGCTCGGTGGGGAAGTTCGTTTCTTCGCTGTCGAAGTTGAATCCTCGAGGGAACTGGGTGGAAGACAGATTTGTGTGGCAGAAGCCTGCGAGAGAAGAGGGATCATTGAGGTGATCATTCATAACTGACTGACATCGCAAAGTACACTGCAGCTAAAGAAATAAAACTTGCTTTGTTGCTCTGAAAACAACCGACAATTTATTTGGCACTTCAAAAAAGAGACACATTTTCATGAGCCTAAAGCTGTTTTAGGTCAAAAAATCAGCCAATAAACAAAAATATGTTAATATATTAAGTGTATTTTGCTGAAGATATTTTAATATGAAAGGAAACCTTCAGAAAATGCATTGTCCTCACTGACTGCAGGGATTACCTTGCACTATGCAGGCATACCAAACATTTTAAAAATAGATTTGGAGGTTGCAGGTGTGACATACAAATTGAATCAGCCACTTTTATTAATTCATGCCCACAGCTCTTGAACTATGCATCTCTTGAATCCCTCCCGGAGCAAAGCACAATAAAATGCTCCGTCTAAAAGAGGAGAAACCTTTCTCTGTCATGAAACACCCGACCTATCATCACCCAAGGCATGAATGAGATTCAATAATTTACATGATTTCAGGAGTTTCCCGCTACAAATGGCATTATTCCACGTGTTACTGTTTGAAAGAAGTGACACCTCCACTGACAAAATGATGGAAGCTAATAATTATTACCTATGGCACTTTTAAGAAGATGCCAGGTAACTTTTTTCCTTGGTTGTCAAAAAGATGCCATTTACAGTCTGGAGGCTTTTAGAGATATTGGAAGGTGAACTTCAGGTAAGGATTTTGTAACCACAATGTGGTATTTTACAAGGTTTTATCATGTACAAACTATTGTAGGGTTTAATGCAGAGTTTGACCTGAATTGAAATACCATTCTAAACCACAGCTCATTATTCAAAAAAAAAAGAAATCTAACATTGTGTGTAAGAATGGTAATTTCTGCTTTTATTCCATGTCAGTCTAGTAAAATTTGGTAAAAGCTATAGTGCGCAGTTTCTGTCTCCCCCATGAGGAATTTTAAGTAATGCAGGGGCTGTTCCAGTATTTTATAAGTGGTGGGGGACAATAGTCAAGCACAGGGGGGGACAATAGTCAATCAATAGTCAATAGTCAATCAGGGGTGGGGGGGAATTTGATCAGAATACAGTATAGACACTCTGCTTAGAAATATGTAAGGGATAATGTAAAGTGAGGCGGTTGTGATCAGGACCCCGACGCCCCCCTTTTAGAACCGCCCCTGAAGGGAAGACAACAAAACTGTCGGTGTGTCCACATGATATAAGCCTTCTGTGATCGCTCACTACCCCCCTTCCCCCACACAGTTGCTAGTAGCCAAGGAGGACAAAGAGGATTAAAAAAGCATGATGGACTCTTCAGAAGAGGTAATTGTCTTCACTCAACTTTCTGCGTGCGAAAGTTGAGTGAAGTTGTGCTTAAAAAGGGTTGTACGTGGTGTCTTCACTAATTCATAGGTGTGTTTTGGCCGTAACATACAATAAACCAATCAGAGTGTCCTCTCCCATTCCCTTCAAAAGCCAGGCGTGTTTGTACCTTGGCGCTTGGCTATTATGATGGCGGATTTGCACCGTCATATTTTTATTTGTATTTGCTGCGCGTTCCTGTGTGTGTGAAACAAAAATGGAACACATTTTACTAATTTGCTGTTAAAATAACAATGAAATGCTGCGTTACTGAGTTTAGACCAGATTTATTTTGGTCAATGGATCACTTCCCGCTCCCTCAAGATATCAATATGCCCAGAATGCACCTGAACACACCTCCTTGTAAGACCAGCACGCCCATGGGCGCAAAGATGAACAATTTAAACAACGTGGGCGCAGGACGGGAAATTAACAACTGCGTCCGTTTTAAACTAGACACTTGGGTCAGGCTTTGCACTGCGCTGCACCGGGTACAAGATAGGGCCCAAAAGCTGCAGTGCTAAAACCTTTGTCTTTGAACACACCGTTGCCTAAAAAACATTCAACACTCTATATTGACATGTGGTCTAACTACCCTCTTTACCAAGGAGATAATAAAATGTGGTCTCCTGCTGCTTTTCCTCACTCCAGACTGACATACCCAGAACTCTCTCTCCCAGTCCTCCCAGCTCCATGTAGGCATTCTGGAAAGACTCTCTCCAGGTTTCATCAAGTGGCAGCTCCTGGCCGTGGATCATAATCCTACTGCATCTGTAAAACATGTATTAATAATACTTTTACCGCTGTTACTGCTAATAATAAAATATCTATCTTGTTAGCAATTGTGTTAACAAAGTGCTGTAAAAAAACATGTAAAAAATGTTATTTGGTTTTGTTTTTAAGTCTTCAAAATGCATCTTTTAAAACATGATGTTATTTTCTATTTAAAGTGCACTAACAATCTGGATAGACATTGTGTTAACAACAGGAGTGAAGTAAAGCTAAAAATCAGTGAGTGATAATGGTTGATGTAGAGGAGGTTTTGGCCTCACCAGATGGGAAACTGGGTTAGACTTGGGCCAAGATTGGTGTGACATTACTCATAGTGTGACCAAATAATATTAAATAAAAAAGACTAAATAATTATAACAATAATATGACCAAAGGAAAGACTGATAGTGTCCCATTTGGGCACAGAAATATCTTCAGCACCTCAACCCCAACGAATATGCAATAACAAAAGCATTTAAAGCATACGACTAGTGTTACCCCCATTTTCCACTGGGCGCGTCCCGGTGTGGTACGGCGCGTGGCGGAGGACAGAACAAAACCGCAACGCAGCCGGAGGGTAGGTCCCAATGGAGAATGGGTGTTATTCTATATTTATTTCATTTTCAACAAATTCAGTGAAAGGACCAAAACCCCCAAAGTGTTTCTCCCAATACCTTATGATTTCTCTAACCCTGTCTGCGGCTTCATTTGTGACTACTAAAAAACACAAATATATAATCGACTGGACAGGAGTGAATAGTGAATTTGTTGAGGACTATTATCATCAAAGGGGTTAACAGTTTTTTAACAATATTTTCTATATGGTTTTCAATAGTATTCAGGAGGAATAAGCTATATAAGGTTTTCAGATACATTTGTTCCTAGGATCAATTCAATGGAATTTGTTTACAATAATATTTATAAAAAAACATTTAGATCTATTGTCAGCTGTCAAGATGAGTGGCCAATTTTGACTACATTCCTGGAAAGAGAAGGATGAAATAAAAAAAACAGAGGTAGACATTTTGTGCTACCTCACTTGTAAGACATATAATCGATCTGTTATCAATTAACCAACCTGTCCAAGATTCTCTCCGGCGCTCCCTTCATGACCAGAATATGACCAGAGGGATTGTCCTCCACTTCATGGACAGAGAGCTTAAAAAATGGGGAGAATGTTGAAAGATTGTTCAATACATAACATGACCGGATTTATACTAAAACAAGAGGCAACATGTAGTTTATGGCTGGTCTTAAATGGTTCTGTTCTAGTAAGAAAAAGGCTCAGGACAGACATGTGCCTTAGTAACACTCCACAATTAATTTTCACACCAGCAATCACTCTTGTGTCATATTTTTCCAAGTGGTTTGAAATAAAAGCCTTATTAAAGCAAACTTGACTGAGTGCACATTGTGAGTCATATATATACAGTATTCCCTGTGTTGAAGCAGCATTCATTCACACACACATGTATTCCTGTAGTGTTACACCTTGCATTACTGGTTTCCACACATAAATTTACATGCACACACACACACACACACACACACACACACACACACACACACACACACACACACACACACACACACACACACACTCCCCCAGGTAATTTGTATCCGACTCACAGCATATCTAATCTCAGAAAACCAGAGCAAAATTGCTTTTTTTCCTCCCCCCAACATAGATGTTCCTATTTTAAGTCAGGGAACAGGTGCACAGAATGCATGCAGCCCTTGGTTTGCTCCAACATCACTGTTGTGTTAAACATATGCTGGTTCAAATCTCTAGACAGACAGGAAAGACTGGCTGTGGAAAGCAGAAACATTCTACCAGTCTTAATTGTTGCCTTGCCCTTGAGCAAGGAGTTAAAGCTCTTTGTGATGACTTCACATGTTTTGCTAGAGTTACTGTCGACTTCTACAGGATGTAACAGAGCATGCAGCTCAACTGAAGACCCCTCAGGAGTGCCTGTGTTATGGTGATTATTGTGTACAGTCAAATAGCACAAAATTCCACTACCACCCAGGAAATAATGCTTTGTTGTTGTTGTTGTTGTCATGGAGAGATTTATAACATGTATAACCATTCCATGTGCTTTTTAATCGACTGTGAAGTGGAAGCACCAGGCAAAATATGCTTGTTCATAGTTTGACGTTATCAGAAATGTAGCAGATTGCAGTTTCAAATTCTAATTGTCAATTAACATATCCAACATATTAGCAAAGACATTTGTATGTTGGGTATGTTGAACCATTGATGATAGGCTTACTGGTAAGCTAGCCCTAAGCTAGCCATCCACAGATACAGTTTTTCTTAAGGATTTACTGTGCCATTGACATTAAAACATTATGTCTAAATACATGAATGTGTTAGTTATTTTAATAGCTTAGTATTGTTTGCATGTTTAAAAGCTATGTGTAAAGGCCTTAAGCTGTTCTACACATTATTGTAGGCCTGGTTTAATACGCAACTACCCTAACCCTCTTTTAGTTAAGGGGTCCTTGGCCTAAAAAACTTTGTGTAAAATATCACATAGAGTTTCTTCTGCTTTTACAATTTTATTTAGGGTATTTAGGGTAAAGTATGTACACCCAGTGCATCAAACACTATATTGTCCCACCCAACCCTACCCAAATCCAAAGTCTTTTGGCTGTGACCATCTCAAACAAGAGGGATTTCTGTCTGTGTATTAAAAGGTAGTGACAGGGCATCTTCTGAGCAGCCGAAATCCAAGCAGGTAGTAACCACATGTATCTTTCTATCAAAAGTAGCACACAATGCAACACTGCGGAAGCTTTTCTGCAGATAACAGTGTTGTGCTTGTGGCCTGTTGGGCAGCTTCCAAGCACAAATGTGTGCAACAGTATGAATCCAAAGCAGGGTCTCACTGTCAAAGAGCATGCATGTTCAGGCCGCCTTCCTCGAATGGAAGAAGGTTAAAAATGAATATGCATGATTCACTCAAAGCATGCAAACAAAAAGGTTTTCCAAGTCTTGGAAAGGCATCGTTTAAAACATAATATTGTCAATTCAAAGAGCATTAACAAAATTATCCAACAAATAAATACAGTAAGTACAACATTAAAATTAATAAGCAAAATAAGATTCAAAAAGACAATATATAAATTATTATGAATAGCAAAAAGAAAAGTTCAAAAATTGATTCACAAATAAATGAAAATAACATCACTACTAAATTATTGAAGTAGATGTACATTTTTATTCCCAACTTGTATTTTTTTATCTTTATTTTTTGAATATTTGTTCTTGTATTCGATCATATTGATTATTTATTGTATATTCTGAATGGGTGCTGTGTGTCTGATATATTGTTGCTGTAGCACTGAAATTTCCTAATTTGGGATCAACTTAATCTGTATAATCTAATCTAATCTAATCTAATATCTAGCTTTCCTCTAGCTTGTAACTGGAGCCCGCAACAGACTTTACACATGGCCTAAAAGATTTGGGGCTTTTGAGAAAACGTTCAGGGCTGGATCCCCAGAAGCCAGCGCCCTGCTCCGCCCCTGTTGAGTGGTCTGTAAATGGGTTAGCAGGATTTCAGTGTAGGCTTATATCAGCAACACTTCAAGCACAAAGCCAGGATGCTACATTAGACCCATGCAATACATACCTGGTATTTGTTGGTGGAGTTGAAGGGGATCTCTGCCACTTTGAGGTTTCTAGCTCTCATTTCCCGAACACTCCCACAACACAGCTCGATGCATTTCAACAGAGCTGACTCTGATGCGTCCCCCGCTGTCTCCCTCTGGGGACACATGGCCGCACATTAGCACAGTCACTCACATATGCATATTAAGAAATGAGTGTTATCTGTCTCACTGCCTGTGTTTATCACACTGCAGTGGAAGGAAACTATAACTGAATAAAGTGGTACCTGAGAGGACTTCCTTTACTTCCAGTATGGTTGTCATTAATGATGCAGCCAGCTGAGCATCATCTGCATCACTAGCTCTTCTAATCTGGCCATATTGGTTTTAAAGTAATGTATCAATTTAATGCAGAAGTAATGACCTTTTCAGTTTCATGGATGAAGAACAATTTGATTGAAGCAGGTGAATTTCTTCAGGAAATATACATCTGATTAGTTTACCTTGAATGCTGTTTACAAGGTTTCTTAAGGGCATTTTTTTAAGGATATGGATATAAAAGACCCTAGAAATGAAGAGTTGAACAACTATGTTGGAAATATTGTGGGAACACATTAGATAGGAAGTTGACGTTTAAACATCTTGAAACATGAAAACTAAAATTAAAGAATAAAATTTGTTAAGTGTGCCCATTGTGTTTAAAGGGATAGTTCAGAGTAATTTCACCCTAGGATCCTTTGCACCTTCACCTTCAGCCAAACAACCTCCCATAAGTTGTTTTTCCTTTTGTCTAACATTAGGCAAGGTAGTGCTATCAGCGGAATGGGTTAGTGTAGGCGCTAATGGAACCAACTGTGTATCTCGTAAATTACTCCACTAATAATGACCGGACCGGTACCAAACTTCTACAGTAGTACAAATAGGTTCTGTACTCGTAAAACGAGGCATAAGAAAGTTTGTTAGTACACCAGAGTTTATTTAAATAGCACTTGCTTGATGGTTTCTACTCTCTGCTGCTAGCTCTCCGATTCTCACACATTAGTTGTAGCACCTCGTCTGTGTATGTATGGCAACCTTTTGTGCCACTCATCGTCGCGTTAGTTATTAACCTAAAATTCTGCCATTTTGTTGATCTCTTCTTCTGTTCTCTCGCTTCTTGCTCCTTCTTCACTACTTGACCAGTAGGTGCAGGAGATCCCACACAGTGCGCGACATCTATTGCCAGAAGAGACTACCGGTAAAGTAGGTGGCCAACAAATGTGCCAAAGTTGCTCATGTGATGCTCGCATCAGTTAGGAGAAGAAAAAATTCTGTTCTGATAACCTGGAAAATCTGCCTTAATAAAATTCCATGATGATCACTGCATTTCATCCCGCTCTTGGAGCTAAATTATTAAAATCCACGCTGAGCTGAATGACCTGACGGCCAATATACCAATAGGGGCCGACCAAGACAAGAGATTCCTCTTTGCTCCTGTTTATTCATTCATGAACAGCTGCAAAACAAGGACAGGGTCTCTGCAGGATTCATCCTTGTTTGTGCCTTTTCATGAATGAATAAATAGATCAACGAAATTCCATTTCTCTGTTTTCGCGTGTGCAGATATAGACTTGTTCTTGTAATGGTAGTGGAGTCTGGACTTTGACTGCTGTGTTTGAGTGCTGTCAAGAGATATGGCTGTTACTTAATGCAGGGAGGAAACCCAGGCACCCCAGGGGCAGAGAGGCTGCATTGGCAGGGCCTGCTTCCACCGGAGTCAAGAAGCTGTTACCCTGTCGCTGAGAGCCACACGGAGAATTTCTTCAGGTCAATGTAGCACAGGCTGAATGATAGCAGTTGGTAGACCACTGGAATATTATTGACTTACCTACCCAGCAGTGTGTGTTTGTGTATCGGTGTGGAGGAGTTATTTCCAGGGGTGCGTTGAATTATTCTGTGTGTGTGTGTGTGTGTGTGTGTGTGTGTGTGTGTGTGTGTGTGTGTGTGTGTGTGTGTGTGTGTGTGTGTGTGTGTGTGTGTGTGTGTGTGTGTGTGTGTGTGAGGCTTAGCATGTAGTCCAGTGTGTGTAGTGCACCTGTGTATAGAAGTAACTGACAAATCATTTCTATGGGATGTTTTTTGTGCCATGTGGGTGAGGATATATCCAATATACAGTACGTACCTTCACCACATTTCAAAATATTGCTAACTACTACTACTTTATATAACAACTATTAGTTATTTATCATATTAAAATGTTAAATAACAACCATTTCAAGTATAAAATAAAGTGCATTGCTATAGGTTTTGCTAGCTTTTTAAGTACAATAAAGCCAGATGTTTCCATTCTGCAAAGATTTACTTACAGTAAAATCAAGTAATCAGAATACCACCACTGTTTTTTTTTTTAAGTGATAGCTCACCTGCCATTGTCCTGATGTCATTAGCTTCACCGTATCGCAAATTCAAGTATGCAAACAAACACGGTTTAGAAAGCCGCTGTTTGCTGCATGTGCGTGTACATGTTTGTGTGTGTATGTGAGGGGTGGAGGTTTATACCATCAGGATGGGAAATTCCTCCTGTCCGCCTTTGAAATCAGCTCTGTTGCACAGGCCGGCCACACGAGCTAGAGCAGCCCAGGTAGCAGAGCTCTTGTCAAAACCCAAACCTGAGAGAATGGCAGAGGCAGCTGTGTTAGACTTTTTTTTTTTTTAAATGAGGGCTTATGCAGTATTTATGCCAGTGACTCAACTCTTGGTTCACAGAGTGGCACAGGATATCGTAACTAAATAACAGAAGCAGGGTCAGTTAAGTTGAGCAATCACATATTCCTTGACATCAGTGATTTTTTCAATTCCCAAGTCTGGAGAATGTCATTAATTTTAAACTAGAATGTCTCGTAAAATACAAGTTGTTTGAAAAAAGTTCTATCAAAATGTTATCTGTCCCATTCAATTGAACTGAAAATGACCTTCACTCCGCTGCATTCATTTTTCATTATGGTTTGGACTCTCTGGAGCGGTCACTGTCACTGTTATTGTGCAAACAGAATATAATAGCATCATGCAACATGCATTACGTACACAGAGGCAAACAGCGGCTGGAGTTGCTGAACTTGACAAAGCAAGGTGCAAAAAGCTGCAAAACCTGCAATAGCTGCAAAAAGGACTCTGTCCTCCTGAAAAAAAGATGAAGACACTGTGTTTTCTTTTTCAGCACTTGCACAGTTTCAGATGTACACCAATGCTAGCTATTCATTGTATGATTGCATCGCTGGAGTTAATCCTCATTGTTATGCATAGAACACCTATTTCTTTCTTCTTCTTTTTTTCTTCCAAACCTGTTGATTATTGCTAAAAGGTTATTTGGCTCAGTTTGCAGAGAGAGGAAGTAGATATTTTTATTTTACTTTACTATGTATTTGCTGTGCCAACTTTTTACTTTTACTCCTTACACTTTTAACACAACTATTGGTACTTTCTACTCCTTACATTTCACAAAATTGGCTTGTTACTTTAGTTTCAAATAATTTCAGGAAAGTTACCATTATTATTTTTTGTGACATCAATACCAAATTCAATCTAATTGGATGGGAATCTATGTAAGGGATAATGCAGAGCGAGGCGGTCGTTATAGAAATTACAACCCCGACAGGGTGATCAGGACCCCGTCTCAAAGCGAAGGGGTCTTGAATCAGCCTGAATTATTGTTATAATGTGATGCAAATTGAGCCAACCGAAACACCACAAACTGCTGGCTTTCAATAATTTACCGTCGAATTTGAAAAACACAGAGGTAAATGCTTCTTTTTGTTTGATTCAGTAACTTTATTAAGTTTACATTAATGGTCAGTAACATTTGTTCTCCTGCTAGCAATGATCATGCCTTGGTTCTCTAGCATTTAGTTAAGTAACCCAAGTAAGGTTAAGGTTAGAGAGCGTTCACTTTATTTGAAAATAATCAAATACTAGCTGATACAATATCTGCATGTATAGCTTTTTATTAAAAACTAATTCAGTAACTTGATTTAGTGTAACAGTGCTGTAGTAACGTTAACGTTACTCAAGGCCGTTCTTGTTTTCAAGCCCACTTGAGTTAACGTTAACGTTATTTTGTCTTGTCTCAAATCAACCTTATTTTGGGCTAATGTTAACGTTAATGTCTCAAACTTCTCAGACGTAAGTTAGAGGACTCATGTTTGAATTCTCACACAACCACAATTGAATTCATATCTTGCTACTCAGTCAGAATCTTATTAACCTGGAGTCCCAGTCTCTGTCACAATAATCATATATGGGATGTTTTAGGCCTATTAGCAGACATCCATTCAAAATGTAGCCATCGGCATATAAAGAGCATTTTTCCATGTCCACTAAAGTTCCTCAGCACTCTAGTAACATGTGTGTGGTCCAGGGAGCTTTGCATAAAAATGGTTGTCATTCGCAAGGCTACTTTTAATTTTATACTTTAAGTAAATTTCCAAGCATGTACTGTTACTTTTAATTGAGTAAAGAAGTTAAATCAGTACTTCTACTTTTACCAGAGCATTTTTTAACACAAGTATCTGTACTTCTACTATGGCATTTTTAACACAAGTATCTGTACTTCTACTAGTATGGCAATGGAATCCTGTTTGGGTGAGACAGAAAGCAACAGTCTTATGGAATCCTGGTGAAAGATATGTGTGTATATCTGAGGGTTGTGCCGCCCACTGCATACCGCTGCTGAATTATTCCAAGCGCTAGTGAAAACAACAATGGCGGCTGGCGGCGTGAACATTGGACAGATGAATTTCAGCGGGTACACTCTCCCTTTGTAATCCCAAACACTCTCCCTCTCTTTCCCTCCATCCTCTCTCTGTCTTACCAGTCTGGTGCTCGGTGGTGTCCGCCTCGTGGATCTGGTTGTCAAACCACATGTGGGCCACGGTCATGCGGTTCTGGGTCAGCGTGCCCGTCTTGTCGGAGCAGATGGTGGAGGTGGAGCCCAGAGTTTCTACGGCCTCCAGGTTCTTTACCAGACAGTTCTTCTTGGCCATTCGCTTGGCAGTGAGCGTCAGACACACCTGGGAGGAGAGCGGGAGGTGAAGGAGGGAGGGAATAAGATGAGGGAGAGAGGAGGATGAGGAGAGGAGAGGATGGATGATTGTTAGTCGACATGGGGAGAAAGGGTGTGTACGCACCAATGCATTCAAATGTTTGGGCATGGGAAACCATGCGTGGTCCAGGTGGTTTACAGAGTGCAAATGTGTGTGTGTGTGTGTGTGTGTGTGTGTGTGTGTGTGTGTGTGTGTGTGTGTGTGTGTGTGTGTGTGTGTAATTTGTGCATGCATGTATATGGTTGGCTGGTTAACAGCAGGTGCACAGGGACATAAAAATGCGATGAATAGACAAATTCCATATGTTGCAAGAGACACATCAACACACATTAATTCTAGCTGACCCACATTACTCACAGAGCAACAAATGCAGACAAACATTTCCACACATGACTCACGGTGTGTTTAAAGCGAAAAGCAACTAAAGAAACTAGTCACTGGAAGTTAATTTATTTTCTGTGACCAGTGAAATGTCGACAGATGACATTTCAAATGCCATCTGGCATCCACCTCAGCACACACTTTGTTTATTGTTGCAGAAAAATAGTTAGATTCACTTCGACATTTGAGCAACTCCAATATTCAGTAATAAATCACCTGCTTTGCTGTGTTCTGTAGTATCATCAGAGCTACAGCTAACATTCAGGGAGGGTAAATTAGTGTTAGGAAAAGCACAAGTGTAACTAATAACATTGATGATGGCTCTGTTCCTCTTTGGTGTGCCAGTTTACCATGACAGTGAGCCAGCAGGCACAATGTGAGGGCTCTTGAACTGGCACCCACAGTGCTGCAATAATCAATATTTTGATGTTAACAATGGATCAAATTACTGCATGTAATGAGAGAACAGCTGCTCAAGATGACAAACGCATGGAGAATTAACACCTGCCTCTGCATTCTAAATTTTTCAAAGCTTGTTAGCTTCTTTTAGCTCATTACTTTGGCTTTTAGGTCCACAAACTCCAGTCATCAACCCCATTTCCAATAGCCTCAGGCTGCTATTTTCAGCAAACAAGCCCATTAACCCACTGTACACTACTAAAGTTAGCAACAAACTGGACAAGAAAGTTATACATCTAGCAGATAAAAAAACAGATATTTTTTCTCAACAGATGGTGGGGACCAAAACAGAGTCAAAAGGAGAGTGATTGTTTGAGGTATATTTTTTGGATAAAAAAAGGACTCCAAAGCAATGATGTTCTGTGCCTGCTGGATGTGCAAATAGGCAACTCCTTGCTTTTAACATTATGTCAGATATTGTATTTCCGGCTTGTTAATGTGCCCCCAAATAACCAAAACGCCAATTAAAACAACTTTAAAGCTTTAGAGCGTAACTTTTTTTATATTAATTAATGTCCGTTACATTCAAGTCATTGCCAAAATGAGTTGATACAATGCTAATTAAGACTTCCAGCTCCACTAAACGCTCTGTATTTCTCAGCATTGCTGTTTAGAACAGTGTAGTCCGGCAACTTTTGCAACCAGAGAGAGAGAAAGAGTCCAACACAAGTCCATGTTTTTTAATCCTCCATGTCCACCTTGGCTAATAGCAACTGTGTGGAGGGGGGGTGCATGTTTACGGAAGGCTTGTATCATGTGGATACAACAACAGTGGTGTTGTCATTGCTTAGAATTCCTCATGGGGGAGAAATACACTACGCAATATATTAAAAGGAGTGCAACCATGAATATCATTATTAGTTACACGTTTTAGTATATTTTTAAAAAAATTTCACTGTCAAAGTAAAAATGAAATGTGAAAAAACGTAATGTAATTACAAATTGCCATTTGCAACACATACCATTTTTAACCCTTGTCTGTTTGTGTACAGAAGCTAATTTATGACTTTTTCCCATGGGTCTGTTGGCTCAATCTGTAAATAAACCACTCAATGGTCCCATGACGTGGTGCTTTTTGGTTGCTTTTATATAGACCTTAGTGGTCCCCTAATACTGTATCTGAAGTCTCTTTCCCAAAATTTAGCCTTGGTGCAAAATTACAGCCACTAAAGCCAGTACCACAAAGAGCTTTCCTTAGGGTGAGCCATTTCTGTGTCTGTAGCTATTAAGAAGGAGAGGGTGGAGGGTGAGGGTTTGGCCTTGACCAACTGCCACTTTGCCCGTTTGAAAGCCAGGATGGGCGGGCCAAATTCTCTGGGCGGGCAAAGCCAAGAAAGTGGAGGTAACCTTGCCCCTTATGACCTCACAAGGAGCAAGATTCAAGATCGGCCCATCTGAGCTTTCATTTTCTCAAAGGCAGAGCAGGATACCCAGGGCTCGGTTTACACCTATCACCTTTTCTAGCCACTAGGGGACCATAGGCGTGCTGGGGGAACGCATGTTAATGTTAAAAAACCTCACAAAGTGAAATTGTCATGCCACAGGACCTTTAAACAAAGAAAAACCATAGCAACCCTAAAAAGACAATCCATACCTATTCCATAAAACCTGGTTCCTATCCTGGAGTTTATCCAGAGTGGATTCTCTCTTCCAAAACCCAATATGACAACTCATTATATCAAAATACCCCACAATATGCTTTCTTATAACAGCCCATCCCGACCGGTTTTATTTCTTTTTATATATATATATATATATATATATATATATATCACCTTTATTTATTCAGTGAGGGCCAATTGAGAACAAGCTCTCATTTCCAATGACGCCCTGATTACATGCCATATAAAATTACAATGCATATATATATTAATATATAGTAATACACAGTACATACATAAAGCAATTAAATAATAAAAAAAAAGAGAAAACAACTCAAAGAGCACATGGACATTCAGAATACATGTACTAATATAGAAGACATTTACAGTGATTAAATAAGAATTAGGCTGTTCAATTTCATTAGAATCTGCAGGTTATTCCATTTATATGGAGCATAATACTCACATGCAGTTTTGCCAAATTCTGTCCTAACAAATGGAAAATTTTGATAACAAGGAATCACAAGTGTGAATGCCATTGTGATACAATTGAAAATTCAGCAAGCTTGTTAAATAAACAGGCAATTTTTTTCAGCATGGGTTTGTAAATAAATAATATGCAGTGTTGCTTCCTTCTTAGAGCCAAAGTCCAGCCAACAATTTGATAAAGGAGACAGTGGTGGGTACTGAATCCATCACCGGATATAAATGTAAGGGCAGAGTGATAAACTGCATCAAGAATCTTAGTAAGATCTTAATGTCTTCTTGTCTGTTCTGTTTTTTGGTAAATAACTTTGTTATTCACATGTTGTTATAATGAAAAACGAGGAACACATTGACACACACTACTCACAGTGACAGTAGCCAGCAGTCCCTCGGGCACATTGGCCACGATGATGCCGATGAGGAAGATGACGGCCTCCAGCCAGGTGTAGCCCAGTATGATTGACAGGATGAAGAAGGACATGCCCAGGAAGACGGCCACGCCCGTGATGAGGTGGATGAAATGTTCGATCTCTATGTTGATGGGCGTGCGGCGGACTTCCAGCTCTGACGCCAGAGTGGCGATGCGACCCATCACCGTTCTGTCACCGGTGCCTACCACAATTCCATGGGCCGTTCCTAAGAGGGAGGGGGGGGTTCACCGTTAATCTCTCGGGAGAGAAGCATCAGTCAAACACTTACACCATGCATTTTTACCTTTTACTTCCCACATCTACAATGTGAGACAGGTGTGTCTGTGAGGGACAAGCAGGTCAAAAGTTGCAAAGAAACTCCTACACTGTCTAACTTGCACAACAACAACAACAATATATATATATATATATATATATAGTAAGTTTAATAGTAGGCAACATTTCGGTACTAGACCATCTTCAGGCCAAATGTAATGTTTTAAAGAAAGTAAAATCCGTGCAACAGCTTAATGCTTCCTAAAAATACTTTAATAGGACAAATAAAGCACACTGTCATTTTTTTGAAAATGTAATGTTTTTCCTGAAGATGGTCCATTCAGGTCTGGTATATCTCTCCATATTGAAATAGGACATTGGTCAAGCACTAGTGAGGAAGACAGACTGCATTATTTATGTGATCTCATATACTATTCAAAATGAAGTTAATTTTGCTTTGTATTATCGATATTCTCATGATTTAAGAATGCAATTATTTAACAAAGTTGAATCAAAAGAGGCCAGGCAGTATATAGATCTGTTAGTTTGGTTGTTTGAACATAAAACACAAGCATGGGCTAAGAGAAAGGCTGCTTTGTATCGACAATTCTCTGTCTGAAAGTGGCATTCCCTGTTATTTGTTTTACTTTTTGTGTCTGTAGTTTTGTTTAATGTATGAAATGTTCAGCTCTAGTTAGATAATTTATGGGCTACACTATTATGTTGTGGCCACTGTAATATGTTTTATTTATTCTTTATTTTGTGCAAAGTAGATTATGTTGGGTGTGGACACTGAACTGGAAGCTGTTGAATTAATAATGAATTACTGTTGATTTGGTGTCATGTAATTGTGTGTACAACATTGTACGGGATAGAGATGGGTGCTGTAGTTTCTTTTTTTAAAATATCATTTCTAATACACCACAAACAAGATTTCATTTATCTCCCCCGTACTGTATCAGGGTGGAAGCAGAAGACTCGGGGACAGATGTCTCAAAATTCAAACTATCTGTATAGCTCAGCATCACTAGAGTTAAGTGAGTAAATATGGTGTGTTTCTTTTAGTATTTTGTGTGAATTGATCTTTTAACAGAACCCACACAGAGGGAGCAAAACTGGTAATAGACTATCGGACAGCAGACTAATGGCTCACAACATAAAGTTTTCATTAATGATTCAGATATTGCATTTTGGAAAACACTGGCATATACACTAATATGATTCATTTTAAATTTTATAAACTGTATATGTATAAAATTCCATGACAACTGGGCAAACTCCATTTACAGATGAAGATAAAGTCATCTGATTAAAAGCCCCTGCACCGCTACTTAAAATACCTCGTGGTGCGATTTCTCAACTGAGTCAAAAAATGAACTTTTAACCTCAGCTACATCATTATTTAACAAAGGATGTCAACAGTTCACAGTTCACCCTCGCAGCAAAAAGTTTCTTTTCGTATTTGTTATGTTATGTACATGTTAAGTGTGTGACAAGCTATTGTTTCACAGTAAAGTTTTATACATATATAATACTATATATGATAAGTATTATTAGACTTAATAATGTTTTTTTTTCCTAAATGAATTTGTATGTACAGATTGATGAAGTTGCAGGTTCTGATAGGAAAATCCCATTGAAATACTTACTGCATCACCAATAGCAACTGAAATACAAACTTAGATTCCCATCAGGTGATTCTCAAATGGAAATACTTGTTTACTATCTCAATTCATTCACAATTCAATAACTACACATTAATGTCCGAGTGAAGGATGGCTGTTGTGATAAATGCAGCCAAACACACTCACGGTTGAGCAGTAAGGGAAGACTATGTTGTGATCCAGATGGCTAAAAAAAGTCTTTAGGAGGTAATAAGAGACAATCTTGGCCAGATGTGGCCTACTGACCCTCGACACAGTTGGTTGAAAAGAAACAGATGTTGCGGGTCTCCAGAGGATTGTCGTGCGTGAACTCCGGGGTGCGAGTCTGAGGCTCCGATTCTCCTGTCAGAGACGAGTTGTCCACCTTCACAGGGAGAAAGGAGGAGAAAGCGGTGTAACCCAGTGAGACTGAGGGATAGGAACGGGAGAGAGGAGGTGAGACTGACAGGGTGGAAATGAAGATTGACAGATTTTTCCCATGTTCCTGTAGGTAAAGAAATGTATACAATTTATCACTGCTGTCTTATTACACTGCTTCAAAATCTATAAGAATAAACTCAAGCTTAAAGGGTGACATTTTGCATTTTGCAATTTTTGGTGAATCCTCCTGTTCAGTAAAAAGTACATTAATACAACTCATTACATGTACATTAATGGAACTCTTTATCCATGGAACTAAAAATGTTTAACACAAAAGCCAAACTATGGCTTAACAACAAAAACAAAAACAACAACAGAGATGTGAGCACTAATGGTGTCCTTTACGGACTCCATAGGAGGAAATGTCATTCTTACATGAGGCTCCTTTTTCAACTACAAGGTCAAAATTGTTTTTCACTAATGACAAACAAACAAACAAATGATCTGTTCATTTATATGGAACTAAGCTTTAGGAGCTTTGCTCTCCTCCCTGTTATGTTGCATTCATGGTAGTGCCCGGAAACAACAACAACTGCTAAAGTAAGTAGTTGAAAACCTTTCTTTTTAGTAAATTCGGTGTACACAAACAATGTTCTCAATGCTGGAGTTCACGGGTAGAGCCTCTGGTGATAGTTGGAGCAAAGTCTCATGTTGTGTCGAGCCTTCTTAGTGTTAAAAAATAGTGATTTTGATATTTGACATAGTAGTGCCCCTAGCACTCATTCAAAAGGCCATTTGACCAAAAAACAATAATATGGTAAATGTTAAAAGTGGCGCTTCTGCTTTTAAACTAAAGTTTGACTTGGGTACATTCACAAAAACACCCTAGGTTGAATTTTGGCGCTTACGCTTTAAATAAAGGATCCGTTCCCCCCCAGGGCTGAAGCCAGCACACCCCCGCCCCACCCCTACCTTGCACCCGCTGGAGGAGACCACTCGAAGGTCAGCTGGGATGCGGTCTCCCCCTTTGATCTCCACCAGATCTCCCTGCACCACAAGCTCAGCATTGATATGCATCTTCTCCCCCTCCCGGATCACCAACGCTTTCTGGCAAGGGAAAAAATGGAAGAGAGAGATGAGAAGGGAGAGGGAGTGTGAGGAGAGAGACAAACAGGAAGAGAGAGAGAAACAGAGAAAGGGAGAATGAGAGAGGGGGAGAAAGAGAGAGTTTGGGAACAGAGAGAGGATTTAGTCAGTGGAAGAGAGAGAAGTGATAAATAGTGATAAAGGAAATATTAAGCCAGAGGGTGTGGAGGTATGTGAAAGGGAGAGATAGAGAGGAGGAAAAGAAAAAGAGAGAAAGAAGACAGGTAGTGAAAAAAGAGACAAGGATGGAGTGAAAAGAGCCTAAATAGATTAAAGAATTAGGCAATCGAAGAGCTGGAGGTGGATAACGCGAGGGGAGTTTTTATGCAAACACACTCACAATCAGAAGTTGGCTCAAACATTTATTCTTCCTTTGTGCAAGCTTATTAGGTTTCCACTCAAGTGAGTGTGTAAGCCCTACTTGAGGGACAGCTTATTGATTCAGAAAGCTGTGAGACTACACCAAACACAGCATGCATCAAACTTACCTGTGGCACCATTTTCTTGAAGGAGTCCATGATTCGGGAGCTCTTGGCTTCTTGGAAGTAGGAGAAACAACCGGTGATGATGACCACGGCTGCCAGCACCACGCCCAGATACAACTAAAAACAGGGGCAAACCACAAGGAGAGTTGGCGTTTTTATCGACTTAGTTTGGTTCATGTTAGGCATGTTTAAGCTTAGGGGGATTTACAAAACCTGGAAACGGAATTAAATCACCAAAACCTTAAATGCAGAGTGAAAGAGAAGAGTTAAGAGCAAGAAAACCTGGGGAAGCACATCCCCACACATTTAAAGTGAAAGATTTAAAAAAGGAAAAGCCAACCTAGAGCTGAATCCTGCTATTCCTGTCATCTTGGACTATTCATTCAATGTGAGTCTAAGTAAACATCTGTCTCTGCCAGAAAATTAAGAGCTGAGACTGTGATCTGCGAGGCCACCGAGAGCTACTTTCTGAGCTGAGCCTGGCTCTGTTGAATCGTGGATGTGTGAAAGCAAGGAACAATTATTCTTGTGTTGTTATTTTTTGTGAATAGTTTTACCAACGAAAAAATCTGTTATATGTTAAGCCCTGACTGATGCATACAAGACAGCCAGGCACTTCGGATGAAAGCACCTGCCAGATGCTCTACTGTACGGGATGTCCTGGACTCCTGGAAAATGAAATTCCTAAACCTAGAAAAGTTAACTTTTTTTTAGATTTGACAGCAACAACAGAATATTTTGCTCTTTCACGCTTGAATGTCTTTTTTTCTTTTACCGTGGCAGTGCAAAATCTTCTGAACCTGGAAATACATGTGTATCCTCAGAAAATCACTTGTCAGTGTCAACAACATGTGCCTCCAATTCATTGTTCGGTTTGCAGCTCCTGGTTGGTGTTTTGCAGATTTAAGGCTAAGCACTTTTGCCTCTTCTCGCCCGGAAGACACCTATTCTTTTTCCCCAGCTGTGCAGATTTGTTGGGGCAACAATCTGTCCAGACAGCTGACACATTTGAATCTACTAAAGTTGAAAGGTTCTATGTTATGGTGCTCTTTGGATGCTCTTTTATATAGACCTTAGTGGTCCCCTAATACCATATCTGAAGTCTCTTTTATATAGACCTTAGTGGTCCCCTAATACCATATCTGAAGTCTCTTTTATATAGACCTTAGTGGTCCCCTAATACCATATCTGAAGTCTCTTTTATATAGACCTTAGTGGTCCCCTAATACCATATCTGAAGTCTTTTTCCCAAAATTCAGCCAGAAGTTACTGCAGAATTACAGCCACTAGAGCCAGTCCCACATGAGCTTTCCTTAGTATGTGCCATTTCTGAGTCTGTAGCTTTAGAGGAGGGGGTGGGGGGCAAGGTGGAGGCTGGGGGTGTTGCCTTGACCAACTGCCAATTTGCTCTTGTCCCAGGGCTCGGTTAACACCTATCACCATTTCTAGCCACCGGGGGACCATAGGCAGGCGGGGGGAATGCAAATTAATGTTTATAATTAAATAAAATATATAAATAATTAATTGAAACTCTTAAAGTGAAATTTTCATGCCATGGGACCTTTAAAAATTGATAGATATCGTTCCAGATTGCATACATTATTTTCTAAATATTGCAGTAAGCTGTGTAAATTTAGCAGTGCTTTCCTTCAGTTTAATAAATCCATGAAAATAATGTAAACTTAAGATTAAATCCAACATCAGCAATGTGTGCAGTCCTGTTAGTGTGGATTGTCTTAAATAAGTGCTTAGTCTCAAAGTACCAAATCTGCAGGCAGTCAGGGCTTTTGAAGTAACTCAGCAGAGCATCCAGCTGCACATATACTCAGTACTGAATGTTGAGATTAAACAGGGGAGATTAAAGTTATCACGTGTGTGCATGTGTGTGTGTCTATCTACTGTATGTACTGTACTGTATCTTATGCAAGGGTTTAATGCTGTCTGCCATTGGGAGAGCGCTGAATGATGATTGCATAATGATTCTGAGCTATAAAGTGCTGTATGGATGGCTGCTTGGCTCCATTTGAACAGGCAGTGGGCTGAGTATTTATCCATGCTAATGCCAGGACCGATGCCAGTGTCAGCGGTTGTTTTTACATCACACTTTCTGAGGAGGGGATCTGTGTCAGTGTGTACTCGTAATTATATCTGACATATGAATGCCAAATCATTATGTGTTTTAATGAGTTTTAAGCATATATTTTTTTCCTTATTATATTAATGCCTTTACATTTTAAGTTCCTTTTTACTCATCTTGCTGTACTCTTTATATCCTTTAGTGAACGATGGCTCTGAACTGGTCCATGTGACCTACTTTCCTACTGAGTTTGGCAAGGACGCTTGGAAAGGAGATTTAGATCTCAAGGCCATCCTGGTTAAAGTGGCTGTATATAACTTTTAGTTTGGGTTGATTCTAGCTACCGCTTTGGACTTTGGTGTTTTTACCACACTTGCTGTCCTAAAGGTCTTTTCTTTACGGTGCTTTATTGCCCACTGTATATCACAGAGTTATGGCCCAGGTTATGGGGAGGTTGCTATGAATGTTTAGCTCAGACAGAAAATCATTAATTTACAATAAAAGAATAAGTTACAGATATATCGTTGCATTTCCAGTGTTGCATACGGTAACTTAGAATACTTTGGATGTCTCGTGAGCTAAAGTGGGTATCACCGTCACTGTGTTACGAGCCAAAGCATTAAGAGTTTGTTGTGGCAACCAATGTAATAATAACTTAGATTTATATAGCACATTTCATTAAACCCACAAACGCTACACAAGTAAGGTTACAGGGGGACAAGGGAAAAGAAAATAGTAGGCCAACACTAAGCAAAAGGGAAAAAAACTCAGACCCTGTCTGCATAATACATCTTTACTTTAAAGGGAACTCTTCCTAATCCATTAAATGTAATTGAGAAATTGGCATGTAAGGACTTTTCACTTCTTCAGTGTATATTAGTAGCTAAGGTGAATAGTGCAAAAAAATGTAAAACTATTTGGAATATTGTTATTCATAACTAGAATGATCCTTAAATGAACTGCACTGCATTTAAACATGGATTCAATGATTTTCATGTGATTTTTGGAGGGAAATCTAACATAACATAATGTATTTTGAGGTTTAAAAAAAACGATGCCAATGACCTCACCTTCATTCAATATCTCCAGAACAATGCAGTGCAGACACTTGCTTTTTTTTTGGAGCAGAGAAATGCGCTGTAAACAAAATCCCCAAAAAGCATTAAACCACTTCTAGAAGATGATCATGGTGTTAGGATTAGATGTTAAATTGGGTTTAGGTTAGGTTAGCGTGTCCATATGTGCACTATGTAAGACTGTAAAATATTTTGAATAGAATCTGAGTATGAGTATGTCAGGCTATATGAATGGGTCAATATATGTAAACCTCCATCTTGAAAATACAGATATGTATGTATATGTGTGCACACAGGTGGAATTTTATATGCGTGCGTGCTTGTGCAGTGTATGTGTATGTCTTTATTTATGTCTGCCTTACCTGTATTTCACTGTTTTTGTGTACCTGCATCTCTCTCTCTCTGTGTGCTTGTACATGTGCGTGCATGTTTTACAAGCAGTTTCTCACATTGTCATTGGGCGCCTCGTCCTCTGTGGCCACCTGGATGGTGTAAGCTAGGAAGCAGAGGATGGCACCGATCCAGAGCAGGATGGAGAAGCCGCCAAACAGCTGACGGCAGAACTTGACCCACTCAGGTGTGGTGGGGGGAGGGGTCAGGGCGTTTGGACCGTCCCTGGCAAGAATCTCCAACGCTCTGGCATTGGTCAGGCCCTGAGGGAGAGCAATTTTTAGTAATGAATGTCTCTCTGAATGCGCTGGGAATCTTATTACAACACAGCGACCCCATTTTCACCGTGGCTTAAAAAGCAATTTTACTGCTACATTTGCAGAACATCAAGTATTCCTGCCTGGCCTATTTAACACCAAAAGTATAATAAACAGGGTGACTCTCCTCATCTAAGGTTCAAGCCCGTAAAACGGTTGGATGTAACTTGCATTGATATATAGTTCATGATTTTATGGCTAATAGTGTCAAGGTGTAATTTACTTAAATCCAAGTAGCCTACCTGAAATAGTATAATTTAATTATATCAGATAAACACACACAAATTGGCTCTATATTAAAGCTTCAGCAGGTTTTTGACATTTTTACAGCTTGTGATATTTTCGAAAAAACCCCAGCTTCTATTTCCTTCAAATACTAATCTCCAAAAGATTAAAATCAGTTTCACTTCACATGCAATGTCAAACCTAAGGTTAGCAGCAAATATGTTTACAGCATAACAACTTTTATGATGTATTTATATCTGTCTCTGTGTGGAATTGTAGGAGTGTGTGTGTGTGTGTGTGTGTGTGTGTGTGTGTGTCACTGAGGGATTAAAGATGAATGAGGCACAAGGTGAGATGGGGACACTGCTGCGGATCTAACTTGACCAAAGTAATGTTTGGTAGCACAGGCAAGCAGAGATTACACCTCTATGGGGGATATTACAGCAACTCTTCGCTGTGTGTTTGTGTGCGACTGTGCAAATGAAACAGTTGGTGTTTGTGTGGCGTTACCCTCGCGAGGTCCACTCCATAGCGTTTTCCCAGATCATCCAGTGATATTTTGTGGTCGTCCTGCAGGGATAAAACGTTCCTTTTTTATTTGTGCTTCAGTGGAACAGAAACAGTAAACAAATTCAGTGTAATGTTAATTGACCGGTAAAATTATTTCTAAGGGAATTTGTCCCTGACGCGTCCTAAAAGGGGAAACTGTACTGTTTTACAGCAATAAATGCATTGTTCTACTATGTGAACTGAGGCAGTCGGGCTGCAGCTGTAAAGAGAATTTTAATAACTGACCAGGGGTCAAATAGATCATACTGAAAAAAAATCTTTATTCTTTGTTTCTGACATGGATACAGGGGCTTCACAGTATCATTCCCCATGACAGATAAAAGAGGTCAAACTGTGATATCTACTCCAACTGCATCTCCAAGTAGCTCTAAACTAGAGGTGTGCAGATTGTCTGTTCTCCAGGCGCAAAAAATGTGACCCCTTTGAAAACTGACAAATGCAGTTTAACAAAAAAAATGTTGGTAATGTGTGTTGTATTCCTGGGTTCATTCTCTTGTTTAGGGGCATATTTGTATTATTATTCTTGTGTGACTGGCCGAATGCCACCTCGAGATATTCCCCCCAAAGCTAAAATGGAGTTTGATACTGTAGCAACAGACATTCCAGCTACCAGCTGTCAGGATGGTGTCAGTCCCACAGAACAAAGGGCTACTTTCTTCACACAACAATAAGACAGCAAGAAATCCACCAATTTCTTCACTAACAGTTGCCTCAGCGGACCACGATAAAATGTAGCTGCAAGTGAGTTGGCCACAACCAACAACAATATGCCCAGTGTTCACAAAACAGTTTGCAAGTTAAGCTGTATTCATATGCCCTTACACCTGTTTAGAGGATTTGTGATGCAGGAAATCAATAACTGAAGAAGTACACAAGGCAGGCTGATGAAAGCAAAATACAGCACTTTAGTCCCCAAACTACTTCTAAGTGCTGACAGCATCCAAGGAATATTTTTCTTTAATCAGTTGCATGCCAACTTGATAATTGACAAGAGCTGCTTTATCAGAGATAGTTCGTGCAGCACCCCAAACGCAACCCAGTTTTTATGGGCATTGCTTGGCTGCGTTTTGACAGCACCTCAAAGGGATACAGCTATGCACAAGACAAAAACTCTGCACTACACTGCTGGTGGCCCACAAATTATTCAGTGTCTTTCTGAGTACAAAGAAGAGCAGCCAGAGGGTGGTAGAATAGATAGGAGAGGACAGGTTGGCTTAGAACTCATCTACAACTGACTCCTTTAAACAGGTAGGATTGCCATTTTGTTTTTGGGCCACTGTTTTCATTTATATCCTGGTGTCTTTGGCGTAACATTGTTTGGGGAACATTTGGGAGCAGTAGCAATGGAATCAATCATTGTGCAGAGTGAGTGTGGGTTGGAGCAGTGACAGCTTGTTTTTCTTACCAAGGACACCTCCTTCTTCAGCTCATCCAAGTCCCTTTCCTTCTTCTTCGCCTTCCCTCCATCGGCACCACACTGGAGAGGTGGGGGGGGGGGGAGAGAGATATTACGATACATCATCCCAAACCTCCATGGAAAATAAGTAAGGGAAGCCGCATGCTTGTAGCCACATTGTGCCTAGCCATTTATATTCATAGCAACATATTGAAAGTGCCAATGTGAACACAATGGACTCTGTGTGTGCTGGTTCATTTCAATCTCCTGGCACTATTGGTAAACCATTCACTGAATATTGAAGAGAAAATATTTTTCTTATAGTGGGAGTTAGTCATTTGTGCGAGAGAGAGAGAGAGAGAGTGTATGTGTGTGTCATGAACAGTTGGAAGAATGGTGCATCATGAAAATCATCTGCTGCTGTCAGTCTCCTCTTAGCAGCATGTGTGCATGTCAGTGAAGGAGGGTTACACAGAGAGACTGAGGAGGAGAGTACGAGCGAGTGACACAGTGAAAAAGTAATCAGAAAGAGCCAAAGAGGGAGCAGAGAATCGGTGGAGTGCCTTAAATGTGTTTGGCATAGCAATTTCCCCCCACTGTGTGTGAGAAAGATTACCATCCTATCCTCCCATAAAGCTAAATGGAATGGGCCTGATGAAGAGAATAAAAAACAAAATTGCGTAATTACCCAAATAAACAGCAAGCCGGGAACACAACTTATTGAGGAATCAAAGCTATCATCCCGAGTTCTTACTGTCTTTAAAAGAAAACAGCAGCATTCTGAGCAATCAAGCCCTGCAGACGCACAGAAAATCTCAGTAGTTTTCCATGATGCATGTCCATGCCATATGCTGTCACTGTATATAAGCCACAGTAGGAACACAGAAAACTGAGTTATGTTCATCAGCTACGACAGGAAGCAAATGTTTGCGTGTTATAACAAAAACATCAAGAGAAGAACAATTTCTGTATGTTTTTTGTAACTAAATAAAGAGAACTTACCCCTCTGCCCATGCTGGATGTCCTGGCGTCGGCAGGTTAGAATGTGAAAGGACTGCACTCAAGGTCCCCGCCACAGCTGAGGCCTCCCGCCCTCACGTGTGGAAGACATTGGTGGCTTTTTTTGGGCCTTGCACCCCCACACCAACCATCCCGTTCCTTCACATCTTGCTCCCCCCTGTCAGGGTAACCTGAGCTGTGCATTCCCTCCCAAGAGCCTATGTGCACCCCTCACCACTATTACCACCACCACCCCTCATTCACGCAGAAAGGGTTATGCTGTGTGAACCTGCACCTGCTTAATATGTTCCCCACCCCCCTTACAACACTCACACATGGTTCCAGGGAGAACAACAGTCCATCAATCACTGCTGTCAACACAAGAAATAAAACTTTGCTCTCTACATACCACACAGTATTTATAACAAACATGATAATAAAGGGCCAATATAATGACAAACGAGGCATAGTATTCAGCTGCTTCTGATTCTGAGCACAGACTGAATCCTCAGGTCTCTTCTGCAAATAAATCCTGCCATAAACCGCTTAATCATTTCTTAATTGCTCCTCGAAGATGAACTGTTTCTTCTGCTGGAATTCAAAGTGACTTGTAGCCAATACAACGCTGCGATTAGCTTAAAGTCCACCATATTTGGAACATAAGGTGGGTCATCACCACTACGCCCACATAACAGATGCAGCCAATGATCCCGTGTCAGATGAGTATCAAATGTTTTCTCACAAATTGCCAATGGACTTTTAGAGTTTAATTTTACATTTGGACTCTTCTTACATTCCAATGCCTATACAATGAATGAGCTGTATCATCTGTTGATGTATGTATGAGCCCTTGTAGCGTGCTCCTTTTCAAAGGTTCTTCCATTTATTTCCATTTGTTAGCTTGTATCGGGTGTTCTTTTTGCTAGGGTTAGGATGTCTTAAAAAATGAATTACTTTGCTAAACTCTGTATGAATATTTGTATGTTGTATTTTGTATGTTAAAGCTATAGTGCACGAATATTTTATATAAATGAACGTCCGTTACATTTAAGCCATTGCCAAATGAGTTTTTCCAAAGCTAATAAAGCCTATCAGCTCCACAAATTCTCTCTGTATTTGTCAGTAGAGCTATGTTTGCAAAATGGTGTAGTCCTGTGAAATTCACACACAGCAGCTCGACTGATTTTTACATCCCAGCTGAGAAAGGAAACAGCAGCATTCAGCTTTGGAGACAAAGAGGACTGCTGCAAGGGGTTGTACATTGTCTACATTATCCCGCATATTACATGAAAAACTTAATTTAAAAAGGAGTTTATTGATTAGTTTGTATTGCTTCCACTAAATAAAATAGTCCATTACGTCTCTACGCATGGAATCCTGCGTCCATAGTAACGTGAACTCTGTAGCAGTTTAATGCAACCCATGGAATGAAACACTGTTACTCAACAACAGTATCTCCCCCTCCATCAGGCTGATTCAAGACCACTTCGCTTAGCGTCAGGGTCCTGATAATCCAGTCGGGGTTGTATTTGCTATAACAACCGCTTCCCTCTACATTATCTCTTCTTCTTTATAGTTGTAATGTAACTGACATACGTCGGTTTGCTGATTTCATGTCTCTTTGCAAGTGCTAGGTCGTGTCTAGATGGTAACTAGCCAAATTTGCAAACTCTTGCAAGACTCACTTCCCAACAAACATTCAAGGTCAATGCCAGCCTCAACCATTTTATGAGACTAGCTAGTTAGCATCTAGACACGACCCTTGCTACGATAATAATATATATTTTAACATATTGCAGACATTTCAATGGCTTTATAACAAAAGTTAAATAAGCAACTTTCTTGAGACAATCTTGGGAAATTCTGTGTTCTTATCCTTCAATTGCCACTTGTAGCCACAATGACTCCTGTTCAACGAAAGCTAAGTACAGGTAGTCTCGTGTTAAAGCTTGAAGTTGTTTTACTTCTTACTACCAGAGATGGGAAGTAACAAAGTACAAATACTTTGTTACTGTACTCAAGTAGATTTTTCAGACACACAGAGAAAAAAGTGAGAGAAAAGAAAAAGAGACTAGCTGTCCGGAGGATAATCAGCTGAGATTGTGTCTGTGCATCTTTGAGAACTGTAAGTCATATAACTTATGTTGTCAGTTAATGTAAGCCTGTTTTAGTATTGGTCTGTAGTTCTGGCAAATTTAAAAGTTAGCTTGTTTGTGTTCTTCACCTGTTAGCTAGGTTACACCTGGCTGTTGATTCGATATAATGGCGATTGTTGAACATCCTTGCTCATTAAGATAATGTTGTATTTTTGCGTCATCAATACCAAATTGATTCTAATTGGATGGGAATATACACAGACTTCTCACAAAATCACAACTGAATTCATATCTTGCTACTCGGTCAGAATAAACTATACCCAATAAACTATATGTTTAGACTTATTGGCAGACATCCATTTAACACGTAGCCAATGGCATATATTTTCCATGTCCATAAATTTCCAAGCCTCTACTTTGTTACTTTTACTTGAGCAAAGACGTTAAATCAGTACTTCTACTTTTACCAGAGTATTTTTTAACACGATTATCTGTACTTCTACTTGAGTATGGGAAGTGAGTACTTTTGCCATCTCTGCTTACTACCAACATTTTGGGAAATATGCTTATTTGATTTCTTGCCAATATGCCTAGATAAGATCAAAGGCACTCTCAGGTCTGTGTCTAAAGAATGAAGCTAGCTAGAGCCAGAAGGAATTAGCTTAACCTAGCTTAGCCTACCGTAAAGACTGGAAGCAGAGGGAAACAGCTAGCTAGTTATTTATTATTATAAAAGCTCATTTATAATTATCTCATTTGTTGAATTTGTACAGATGTAAAATTGTAAACAAAAAATACAATTTGTGGTTTTAGGTGAAGTTATGTGCTGCTGCCTAGCAACCTCATGGTAATGAAAAGACTCTGGGAAGTCACTGCATCCATCTTTTCGCTATAAGAAATGGACACAGCGAAGCAATAGACTCCGAAGGAGACCAGTGAAGGTTATTAGAAGTACTTTACCGGTGAGTGCTGAGCATTACTGGACAGCCTCCAACTGAGCTTGACAACGGAGTGTGACGTGAGCAACCTGTCTGAAGTCCTCTGGTAGTTGTGCCAAGAGAAATCTCAATCACTCTGAATCTTGCAGAGACGGAGAACGTAGGTATATGTAAGGAAATAACATAGGCACCGGCTAATTATTGCTAACTAGAATGCTAGTTATCATTAGTAGTTAAACTTAAACAGCTAATGTAAGTCCAAACTACATACAAGCTTTTCCTGACTATACGGCCATTTCTCCACTCTCAAATGCCTTGAAAAGGCTGTCGTTTGCACAATTTCAAATCACCGGGACCAAAAGGATATTTGAAAAGTACGTATTGCCGCCAGAAATCAGGCTCTATAATTTGCTAGTGCCCTCTAGAGGACCTTGAGTCTCTCCACTTGAAAGACACAGCGTAGCGTATTACGACCTGCCAGCACAGGGCAATGCCTGCAGCTACTATGGATGCACACCAGTACACCATCTGCAAGTCCCAGACACCGAGTTGGGTCAGACATTAGAAAGTTGCCAGAAATTCAACCAGGTATTAATATAATGTTACGTTTGACACGGTTTATGTTCCTATGTTGGTTTGAAGCCTTCAACAGATATTTAGTTGCTAGGCAGCATGAAACCTTTGAGCTAGCAAGCTTCATAATATTCCAGCTTGAGAGCTAAGAGCTACATGGACAAATATGCACCACACAAGCCCTTTTGAAATTTTGCTGTTTCCATGAATGCAAAACACAAAAAAACGTTGAGTGATCCTCCCCTCAACAAAGAATAAAAAGACATGACCCTCCCCTATTTTCCTCCGTTGGTCCTTTCCACAAATACCCACAAGTCCCTAACTGTAATATATTAATGTATTTATTAATGTCTTAATTTGGATACATAACTTATAAGACCACATTAATTTCTCATTAAGCCTGTCACTTTCTGTCCACTGGTATGGACTTTGTTTTGATGAGAGGGTAATGGGTCTTCTAACTGTAAATGAGGAGTTGTTTTTGTTGATACAGTTTTGTTAGGAAGCACAACTCCTGATGGACACTCCAGTCTCCTGTCAGTCTCGTCGTTGTGGGAATTTTGACCTGAACTGCTAAAGTACAAACTGGATTACTTTACCTGATCAAGACATGGATTATGTTTTATTTCTTTTACTGAGTTGTGTAAAAGCATGAGGTAAGATGACAACAAGTGATGTTGATATATGATAACTGTTTAGAGAAGGCAGCTAATTTTTGGTTAGCTAACATTAGATATGGTAAACTATGGAGCCCCAGACATGACATCCGAAAACAAATTGTTAAAAGAAACAGCTGTTTTATGACCAGGTGAAGCTGAAAATATTCCAAATATAGCTTACAGTTAAACTGTGGCTGTGTTGTGGTTTCTGACTATACTCTGCATCTGCAAACTGTGAGAGTGCGGAGCATTGTCTACTGCAGGTAAACACTGACTGGAAATAAATACTTCATGTAACCCCATCTCAAAAAAATGGAACTATTCTTTAACCATTTGAATGTGAAAGAACACAATAACCACTTTCAGAGCAGATGAAATAAAATGCCTTCAAAAGGACAACTCTGTCCTCTTGTGATACGTACAGCAAAAGGGAATCCTTGGAACTACTGATTGTCAAGGTATACAATACCTCTTCCAGAAATGGTACTGCAAGTCAATCAATCAATCAAATCAAATGTATTTATATAGCACTTTACATCAACCAGCAGGTATCCAAAGTGCTTAACATCAGAAACCAAGAGGAAAAACACATACAGTGGGTACGGAAAGTATTCAGACCCCTTTAAATTTTTCACTCTTTGTTTCATTGCAGCCTTTTTCCAAAAATCAAAAAGTTCATTTTATTTCTCAGTAATGTACACTCAGCAACCCATCTTGACAGAAAAAACAGAAATTTAGAAATTTTTGCATATTTATTAAAAACAAAAACTGAAATATCACATGGTCATATGTATTCAGACCCTTTGCCGTGACCCTCATATGTAACTCAGGTGCTGTCTATTTCTTCTGATCATCCTTGAGATGGTTCTACACCTTCATTGGAGTCCAGCTGTGTTTGATTATACTGATTGGACTTGATTAGGAAAGCCACACACCTGTCTATATAAGACCTTACAGCTCACAGTGCATGTCAGAGCAAATGACAATCATGAGGTCAAAGGAACTGCCTGAAGAGCTCAGAGACAGAATTGTGGCAAGGCACAGATCTGGTCAAGGTTACAAAAAAATTTCTGCTGCACTTAAGGTTCCTAAGAGCACAGTGGCCTCCATAATCCTCAAATGGAAGACGTTTGGGACGACCAGAACCCTTCCTAGAGCTGGCCGTCCGGCCAAACTGAGCTATCGGGGAGAAGAGCCTTGGTGAGAGAGGCAAAGAAGAACCCAATGGTCACTGTGGCTAAGCTCCAGAGATGCAGTCGGGAGATGGGAGAAAGTTGTAGTAAGTCAACCATCACTGCAGCAATCCACCAGTCGGGGCTTTATGGCAGAGTGGCCCGAAGGAAGCCTCTCCTCAGTGCAAGACACATGAAAGCCCGCATGGAGTTTGCTAAAAAACACCTGAAGGACTCCAAGATGGTGATAAATAAAATCCTCTGGTCTGATGAGACCAAGATAGAACTTTTTGGCCTTAATTCTAAGCGGTATGTGTGGAGAAAACCAGGCACTGCTCATCACCTGTCCAATACAGTCTCAACAGTGAAGCATGGTGGTGGCAGCATCATGCTGTGGGGGTGTTTTTCAGCTGCAGGGACAGGACGACTGGTTGCAATCGAGGGAAAGATGAATGCGGCCAAGTACAGGGATATCCTGGACGAAAACCTTTTCCAGAGTGCTCTGGACCTCAGACTGGGCCGAAGGTTTACCTTCCAACAAGACAATTTAAACCGCTAAAATAACGAAGGAGTGGCTTCACAACAACTCTGTGGTTGTTCTTGAATGGCCCAGCCAGAGCCCTGACTTAAACCCAATTGAGCATCTCTGGAGAGACCTGAAAATGACTGTCCACCAACGTTTACCATCCAACCTGACAGAACTGGAGAGGATCTGCAAGGAGGAATGGCAGAGGATACCCAAATCCAGATGTGAGAAACTTGTTGCATCTTTCCCAAAACGACTCATGGCTGTATTAGATCAAAAGGGTGCTTCTACTAAATACTGAACAAAGGGTCTGAATACTTATGACCATGTGATATTTCAGTTTTTGTTTTTAATAAATTTGGCAAAAATTTCTAAATTTCTGTTTTTTTCTGTCAAGATGGGTTGCTGAGTGTACATTACTGAGAAATAAAATGAACTTTTTGATTTTTGGAAAAAGGCTGCAATGAAACAAAGAGTGAAAAATTTAAAGGGGTCTGAATACTTGCCGTACCCACTGTATCATACAATAGAAAGAAAAGGTTACAAAGAAACAGAAGAATGAAATTGTCACACCACCGCTACGTATTAAAAGCCATTCTAAACAGATACGTTTTGAGTTTGGACCTGAAAAGAGCTAAATCTGTAATAGTGTGAATATCAGGGGGTAACTTGTTCCAAAGTCACGGGACAACCACTGCAAAAGCCTGATCACCCCACCGTTAATACCTGAACCTTGGGATTTCTAAATCTCGCTGATTTGAAGACCGCAATGACCGGTTGTGCTCCCTAAAAGTTAAAATTTCAGACAAATACTCTGGGGCCAGACCATTTAAAGCCTTAAAAACAAACAATACAATCTTAAAATCTAAAACACAAACAGGACCCAATGCAGGGTGTAGAGAACGGGAATGATATGTGCACGTCTAGATGTATTTGTTAAAAAGCGGGCAGCAGCATTTTGCAAAACTTGAAGACGTGAGATGGATGTCTGATTCAGACCAACCTTGAACTAATAAAAGCATGAATAGCCTTTTCTAGGTTGTGTCTGCTCAGGAAAGGCTTAACTGTTAACAACATTACTGATCTGCATGTCAAATTTCATGCTGCAATCAAAAGTAACCCCTAAGTTTCAATGGGAACTAACCAGCTTGTTTCCGCCCTAGTACAAACACTCTAGCTACAGCTTGCCCTTGTTCACACTGAAAGTCATGTCTGATGAAGGGGACTTCAACCTCAACCCCCAGTGTGCAGCTGTCATAGAAATCCATCCAAAATTCTGTCAGGCATTCTCGCAAAACACCAATTTCTTCACAATCTTCAAGCTCTCCATTTGGTAAACACGTTGTGATGTTGACCTCAGTTGAAGAATGTTTGGGTCCTTGAAGGCACTAATCAAGTCACTGAGATAGTGATCTCTTCTTACAGTCAGCGCTACAGGAGAAGGTTATGGTTCAGGAAGTGCTGGAACATCAGAACCCCTGCAAGTACCGAATCAGACACAAACTCATCCACTGTTTGATAAGGTACATCATCCTCTTTGTCTGGTGTTTCAAGGTTTGCTTCCTCCACAGTTACAGTCAACCTGACATCCCCACTTACAGTTTTTAATGTTTCAATGTTTCAATTTTTTCAATACTTTTAACAATTTTCCTAAACTGTTAACACACCTACAACACACAACTGGCAAAACACAACACTTTATACTCAAAATCACACATTGTAAACTAAACGCCAACACTAATTTTCAAAATACAATAACACACTAACACAATACACTATGTCTACCAAAACACTGCAAATATGTCTCAAAATCCAATAAGTCTTCCAAAACACTAACACATGTTCTCTCCAAACAGGAACATTTAGTCAGTCATAGCCCAATGTCATAAAAACACTAATATCAGGTGGAATTATAGAAACTGCATTATTTGATATGTTTCAGGTCTGCCCATATACAATAGATTCTAGCATATTGTATTGGCCATAGAGGATTTTACACTGCAGTTTCTCTTGAAGCCTCTCTACATTTTTGTTTTTTTGGGTTTAGAAATGCATGCATTTGGTTTATTTTGCTGCAGAAATTCAATACAAAAATGAATGAGCCATGTCAGAGTAGCTTTATAGAATGTGTCACTGCCCGATGTGAGTAGAGTGCAGATTTGAGTCCCGCATGCGTCACTTTTTGACAGGTAGCCTACAAGATGCTAACGAGAGACTTCTGTAATGTCAATACAGTAAAAATGGACCTACTTAACCAAGTTTGTTCGCTGCTAGCTACAAGCTAGAAATTAAACACAACAAAGAATAAATGGCGTTTTGAGCTAACGTTAGCAATCAAATGTTAGCTAAAAAGTTTTTGAAATGATTCCCATCTTCTGTTATTGTTTGTAATGAGAAAGGTTTATTATTTCATGGATTTTTACAAATTTCAGTATGACACGTTATGCCGTAAACAGCACATCTGCACTCGACTTACATCGGGCAGAGACAGAACGTACGGATTATGAAAAAAGAGAAACGGAGATAGAATTGTCCTGGTACTCGTCTTCCTCTTCCTCGTGCAGGAATTTTTCTTACTTTCTTTGTGTTCATCTTTACTGTATTGTTCCTTGTTCACACAAGATCAGCCCAAATAGGTCCTCTTTTACTGTATGTACTACTGTAACATATCAGAATCAGCTGTGGCCAGGTTTGTGTAAATAAACAAGGAAAGTAATCTTTGCTGTCAAAGTACAACACTCACTTACTGTAACATAGAGAATACTGTAAAAAAGATGGTCATGGGATTGAAAGGACCTCAACAACTTTGTTTCCTAGATGGGATTCAGCTGTGATTGATCTATTTGCATAACTTCAATTAGCTGTTTCTCTCATTTACAGTAACAATGGGATACTGTGAAATGCAGTGTTAACAGTATGCATTTTTGTGTCAAATCAACAAGAAATACAGTATGTTAATTGTATAGCCTACAAAGACAGATGTTGTGCTAACAGTGTTAAGAGTTTAGCAAAGTTGTTAAAAGTATTGAAAAAAAATTGTTAACACAATCGTAAAAAACTGCCTCAGAACCCAGTGTTAGCAGACCATCCCATGGTAATGTATCATTCAGTTCCAAGTATTCACTTGTGGAAGCTCCATAATTAGTTTGGAGATCATCCTCCTCTCCTACTGCGGGCTGCTCTCCTGTTTTCTTTTTGGTGCACAAATAAAGTCCGAGAATTTTGACCTTGCTTTAATACAACTGTTCTACTCTAATGGACATATTAACATCTGGGAGGTCTCAATATGAGTTGAACAGTGGGAAAGAGTTTTGTTTTTTTGGAAAGGCCATTGTGGAAGAAAAGATTTTCAGCTTACAGACTTCACCTGTTTGTACCTTTGCTCTTTCACATCGAAACCCATCCAGCAAACCTCAAACCGCCTCACTTTCTGATTGGCTATTGCATTTCCTGCCCACTTAGATGATCTCTTTTGTGGCGCTCTAGGTGTCCCCTCAGTTCCGGAAAGTCTTTGACACAGCCTTGAAAGGATGTTTTTTTTCCTGGATGGTGCTTGTTGTGTTAGTGCTGCTTGTCTGCGAAAGGCCACACTGGAGACTCTATCCCCAGCTGTGGGAATGTACTTGGCCAGGTCACTGTCTGCCATTAGTGGAATGACAGTTTCATCAATCTGAAAAAATATAAGATACTCTAAATAAACAAAGGAATGAATGCCATACAAATTAGAATGTAATGTCAATGTATATTTAAGGAATTTAGGATATTGCTTCAGTAAAGGGTGTTTTTTTTCTTGTATAGTGTAATTTTGCTAGATATTTTTTGCAAATTGAGATGAAAGATCATTATTTTAAATAATTGCATAAACACACTTGATTTCATAACACGTGAAACTCCGGGTCCGAGAGGGTGTGTGTTGGTGCGTCGGACAGAAACTTCTGGCTCTATAACTGACCTGAGAGAATATATAAATCATACAATATGTTAGCTTGTGTTTTTGATCACAATTTCTTCCTTGTGGCCAGAAAGCTCTCTAAAAAGAGATTTGGTTATTCTGTCAGATCGTGAGTTTGTTGGAATCCCAAAAAAACACCAGCAAGGATTTAATAGTGCTGTCCACCAGATTGACTGGGATCACATATTGTTGGGAACAAATTGTGAAATCTTTTGTAGCAACAATTGAGAGAACATTTTAAGAATTAAAGTTGAACACAAATACAATAAAAACATACTAAAACTAATCAAAGGGATAAGAGGGATCTTACGTTAAAAAATGCAATTAAAACTAAGTCAGTTGGTGCTAAAACAGTTGTTTACAACATTCAGTCTCTCCATTATTGAAGCAGTATTTCCAAGCGTGTAGAAGTCAGTCAATTTTCAAAAATGGAGATCCATTGTCAGTGGACAATTACAGATCAATCAGCATCATACCTACAGCGTCAAAGGTCGCAGAGAAACTAATTTCCCATAAAAAAAATAATTTCAATACCACAACATTTTCCCTTAATTCAATGCAATTTGGTTTCAGATCAGTTATCAACAGAATTATAAGAGTTTTATCTGTTTTACTGCTTTTTATATTCGTATTGTTGACTGTAATCTTCTTATTGTTGTTTTTAAGGTAGACAATTTTAAGATCTGTCTAGAGACAACGGATGAAAAATAGCCTTTTGGTGCATTTACAGCAATGTTAATTAATGTACACTGACCCTGTCAAATACATTCATAAATTGAATTAAATTAAATTTCCTTAAATAATAAAACATTTAACATGTCTAAGAGTGTGTACACTTTTGCTGCCAAATAAATGTTTTAAAAAACTGAATGCATCATTGCAGCTGTTCTGGTGTGACTATGTTCTTTTACATACTTGACAAAAGAATACACAGCAACTGCAGTGGCTTACATTTTCATCTTCAAGTTTCTGGATCACATCCACTTCAATTTGGCACTCCTTCAAAAACTCAATCAAAAATAATAGAACCATATACTTACTAACAAGGTATATAACTCAATATTACTTTATAGTGTTTTTTCCCTCCGCCAGCAATACATTTTTCTATGACCCTCCAAAATGCACATAGGCTTATGCACAGCGGCCACACACTATGCTTGTTACACACAAACAGGGAAGGGCAGCAGCACACACTGTATGCAAAAGATTACAAATAAAAATAAGATGGTGCAGGGGTAGAATCTAGCTCACCCAGTAAGAGCATTCATCCCTGCAGCGACCAAGGTTCGAATCCTTTGCTGCATGTTATTCCCCCTTTCATGTCTATCATCTGTCCTTTAATAAAGGGAAAAGCCCCAAACAATAATCTTAACAATATGACGGTGCAAATCCTCCATCATAATAGCAATGCGCCGAGGAACAAACGTGAGTGGCTTTTAAAGGGAATGGGAGATGACACTCTGATTGGTTGATTGCATGTTCGTTAATGAAGACACTAAGTACACCCTTTCTGAACCATGTGCCCGGCGCACAGACCATTTTTTCCGCCTTCACAGACCCCACTGTGAGCTGTAGCTCTATCAGGAGACTCACAAACAAGAGGCGTTTATTTCCCCAAAGATTAACTGGAACCTGTGGTTTTTCAAAGTTATAAAACTCCACAAGAGATTGCGGGCACAAGGTCGTTGACCAGTCTGGCATTCACGCACACCAGCCAGAAAGCAGGCAGAGGAGAGCGAGAGTGTCTAGCACGGCAGAAAGATACCCGTCTGCCTTTGACAGTCTTGTAAATAAATTATAACATGTATGTTAGATCTGTCAGTCTTTCTCTATGATAGGCTCCAATTTATGTTTTCCTCCATGGGTGCTTGTACAGGCGCATGCCCCTTACAAAAGAAGTAGGCTAGTCAAAAAAGAATTGCATTTCAAAACCTTAGGAAATGGACAGCGGGCAACACGAACACTCAGGCCTATTAATTTGATAGTAAAACTGTAAAGTTGAAAAAAAATCTTTCAACTCAGGACATCGCCACTTCTCACAAATACAGATAGGATTGGAGATGAGAAGTTTAATTGACAGGTAACCATTATCACTAGCCACTTAGCAGCAACTGCAATGTTTCATTTTAAATTTGCGAAAATGTTCATTAATATGTATTGTCCCCCTTTTGTAAACAATAAAAAAACATGCCACTTTGAAATTTTGCTGTTTTCATGAATACAAATGTTGGGTGACCCTCCCCCCATACTAAAAAACATAGGGTGACCCTTCCCTCAACAAAGAATAAAAAGACATGACTCTTCCCTATTTTCCTCCAGTGGTCCATTCCATAAATACCAAATGGTCCCTTATTTATTCTTATTGGAAGATTTGGTTCTCCTGCTACATAGGTGTGCCCTGCCAGGCTTTATTAACATTATTCTTGCTACAGTAATATGACAAATTAAAAAAACTATTTTGAAGTTTATTATTTACACAATCCAGCACACTCTGTAGTGAGTGTGCTACAGCTCCTCGACACAAACAAGCATGGCTTTATGGCCCCATACTTACAAAACATTGAAGCTAGTAGCGGGGTAAAGTTCATCAGGTATTAAGGCTGACCGTTGTAATATGAAATATAAATAACCCCATGATTTTAATACTGTGTAACAACATATTGATGATAACAGAATAAGAAAAGACACTCACATTACGCATGTGTAAATCTTCCTGCTTCTACCAGTGTCCAGGTAATTCATGGGCATGTGACCACAAATTAGTATTTTGTGTGCACATTATACCTATATTGTGGCCACAATTTATTAATTTTTTCCACATGCCATGTCTGGGGCTCCTTAGTAAAAATCACATTCAGTGCGATCCCTCGGCTGATTGTGTGCTTGGTTAACGTTACATGTTTGGTGTTGCTGTGATGTGGTTAACGTTACTGTTGGGGTGCTTTGCCTGGGAATCACTCTTTGTATAGACTGTAACACAGCTGGCTGGTCATGTCTTGAGATAATAGGAAACAGGTTTAGGAGTTTACACTTGATTGGCATGGAATCAGCCACTTAGCGGTTATAATGTTAGGGCTATAGCCATAACTTTGTTGTAACGTTACCAAAACCTTACATTTGAGCTAAATTAGCGTAGCAAACAAAATGTTTGCTGATCATAAATTGTTGCACAGCTCATAATAAAGTTTCTGCCCATAAGTGGCAATTGTATGGCGGACTGTTGTCCCATTAGTTATGACGTCATGTCATATCTATTGTTCTATATCTATGGTTGAAAGCAACTGGCTCGCGCCTGACTCTAAAAACTTCACCGCCGTGAGGTTATCGTGGCCCACGTTTGCATGACGTCAGAGCAAGTCGGAAACAAATTGGACTAAAATGTAACCAGCATGCATTGGGCGGCGATCGCCGGTGATTGATTCTGCGCAGACCTGGCTCATCTCCAACGAGCCCACTGGCATTCCATGACCCATGACGCAGCCAATCACCCAGGTTCTGCAGCTGAGCAGTTCAATGGTCATCAGTTAAAGACTGTAGTTGTACAGCGAGTGTAACTGTCTGAATATGAAGCAATGCATTTCTGAAAAGGTTATGTATGCTCACTGAACCCAGTCTGCCTTTTAAGACAGAAAAATTAAGGCTTTCTGAAAATTACATCTTGTTTTGTCACCCTGTAAAATGTGAAAAGGTTATCATGGTCACTGAGTATTTATTTTCAGTTAATCATCATTACTTGTTGGCAGTTAGGTAACAAAGGGCATGGCGAGGACACCATTTTAATCCTCACCAGCTGCCATTACGCAAATGTTTTAAAGTGTATTACTAAAACCAAATTACTTTTCAATTTGAAAGGAACACCTGGTGGTCATTGTTTAGCTTTCAAAACCTCAAGAATACCTCCTCTAAAATTATTTTTATTGTGTATGCAAATGGATTTAGATTTAGAATAGTGCTTTTCCATAATTAGTTTCACTTCAATGCCAGCCATCACAGTATTCAAATATTTTAAATAGTGGAGATCTTATTCTGGGAGGACTTTTTTTTTTCTTCATGAAATTATGACTTGGCAGAGACATTCATGACAGATTAACACAATGTGACTTGGAAATAAAAGAAAGAAGACTGTAGACATTTTTCAGCTGGGTTTACTTTGTCTTCTGTTGACAGCAGTCTCGCTTGGGGCTTTAATTTTTATTTACTTTCTCTTTACAACATATTATACAGTCATCAAAAGTTGTTAGTGCTCTGGAATTATCACAAGCATTAAAATAAATGTAAAAAAAAAAAAATGTAAGAAGCTCCAGTCATTTCCAATAAAGGAATGTTATTGTGCAACTATGACTAATACAGTTTATAATACATATAAAACATTTTAAAAAGCTACTTTAATGCTGTTTGTCTTATGTCAGGTGTCTGTGTGGCTTTGCTGAAAAAGAAAAAAACATTCTAACTAATCCATGTGACTGGACAGTTAAACAGCGACGAGTGAAACAGATCTCCAGTTATAAATAAGTGGATTTAGCACCTCCATTGCCATTATGAATTTTAAAGGAACATTCAAGTCTACACTATCCGCCCTGCATATCAAGCACGCAGATCACAATCCATCTTTGGCACAGGGTTGAGAAAGAAGCACCTTTAAAAGAAGGCTCAGGGGGACGAGCAGACTATCTGTGGTGATAAATATGGATTTTTGGCAGATAAGTCTCTTCCTCCGAAGCTTTCTTCCACAGCAAGCACCTTCCTCTCCTTTTTCTTCCCCAGCCACAGCTCACTGAATCCGAGGATAACTGAACCCTTATCCACCCCTCATATTCTCTCTGACGCTGCACGAAAACCTTGTTTTACCCTTCATCTCGGAATAAAACGTACACTAGAGACAGCCACACAGTACCTTCCATAACACACAAGGTCAGAGATATAATGACATATTCCATCAGATAGAATTACATTTCTTCCCTGCCTCGATAAACGTGTTCTCCATATGTTTCTTTTTACACTTGTAAGAAATGTCTTATTTTCTTTACCTAGGGTGACATACTGTTGTTTTTTGCTTTAGAGCAAATCTAATTTTTTTAACTAGACACACATATACATAAAACACGCGTCGTATTTGCGACCGGAAGAGAGCTAGCTAGATTATAAGTTTCTGTTCGGCGTCTTCAGTGAGAACCAAAGGCGGATTTCTGCCCGTGTGTTTCCGCTCTTTGCCATTAAGGGGCAGAGGAGAGCATTTTTAGCATTGAAACCAGCAGAAACACAGTAAAGGGTCGGAGGAAGAGAGGGAAGGCAGGCTGATGGGGGGGGGGGACATGCCTTTGGGGGGAGGGGGCATTTTGAAGGGCAAGCGAGAAGGCGTTCGTTGATCATTGGGCAAGCCGGAGGGAGGGAAGACAGAGATGTCCATCATCACATTTTAAGAAGGACAAGGAGGAGGAGGAGGAGGAAGGAAGGAAGGAAGGAAGGACAGAAGAGAGAGGAGCAGAGCATTGAGCTGTGGGCCTGGCAGTCAGATAAGGAGAGGCTTAAAGTGTGGAGTGGATTGTGTATAGGCCTTTTCTGTGGGGGAATAATGCAGCGCAGTCGCAAGACGACAGGAAGAAGAAGAAGAGATAAAGGAAGCCAAAGACGTAAGGACAGAGAGATCAAACAGGGGTTTTTGAGGAAAGGAGGTGAATTCCAAGATGCGAGCAGAGATGACTAACGAAGTAGTGAAGACAGCACAGGAGGAGAGGAGGTGGAGGAAGATGGAGAGAGAGAGATCTTGTTACCAGTATGCACTAAAATAATTAGCCCTGGGTTGCCGAGGGGAAAAACGAGCGAGCAGATTAACTGGACCTAAAATAACTCGGAGAGCTCAGAAGTTGCACCTCTTCCTGTAAAACCCTTTCGTCAGACTCCTGAGAGCATCCGCCAGCCCTACGCGCCGTGACGTCATTCAAGGTTGTCAGTAGCCGGCCGTCGGGTCAACAGCGGACAGTCTCATGCTCTCTGGCACAAAAAGCACAGCCGGCCCCCCACCCTGCTCACCTCTTTCTTTTTCTCACACCACCCCCACCCCCGTTAGCTAAAAAATGTGCAGCTGTTACAGTAAGCCCGCACGCTCTTATAGGGCCAGAAATAGCCCCCTTTAGCCAGGGCAGGGACACGGCGACAACCTCCATTAGCTCAAATGTTGAAAGGATTGAATCACCCCAAGCTCGAGGGCTTGAACCTCTATCTACGCCCGGCTGAGAGCAGGAATCATATTTCTCTCCCACTATTACTCTCCTCTCCGTCTCTCTTTTTATCTATCTGAAGTCCAGAGTGCACCCGCAGCTCTGCTCAGTGTGGGGTGTGTGTGTGTGTGTGTGTGTTTGTGTGTTTGAGATTGAGTCGTAAACATTAAGGGGGAAGATTCAGGAGACTCTTAACACAGAGGGATGTATTTTCGGGTTTCTCTTAAGAAAGTTATGTGCGTTGTTAGGCCTTAAACTGGTTTTACAGTTTGCCCAATGAGTGCATACAGGTTCTCTAATCAGCCATTGTAAAAAAATATTTGACACGGTTGCCACTGATATAGTAGGACTATTCTTACAGCCAGTGCTGTCTTGAAAGAGTAGAGATAATGGGAAATAATGGGGGTTGCATCAGGCTGGGCAGAAAAGGAGGGAGCAGACTAGAGGAGTGGAGGCAGTCATGGAGAAGTCAGACCTTTATCTACAGGAGAAAGAAAAGGAGGAAAAGAGGGAAGGGAAGTGAGAGAGAGAAGAGAAACAGGATAGAGCAGTTAGCATATAAATCACTTTGTAATTTGAATTAACATGAAAAGTCAGAAAATTCACAGTAAAAGATGAAGAAATGGGATTGGAGATGAAAAAAGAATGAAGATCAGAGTGAGGGGAGGAAGTTGGAGTTTGACACATCGCCTCCAGGGGAAAAAAAGCAAATTGGCTTGTCCCTGCAGCTTGGGATTTGTGATGCGTATCCGACGCACTTGGAGAAAGCTTTTTTTTTTTTGGTGGATAGGATCACAATGGAAGAAACCAGAAAAGGCAGAAAACCGGGGGAGCAGCTTTTTAGATTTTGTTATCAAACCCAGCCGTCTTAGGGTCTCGCTTCAAATGGCATATCTTATGACCTGACAAAAAGTACTCGGGTGCTGGCTGGTGTATTATCATGACATCTTAAGATCTGGGCCCCGTATAGCTGTGTCTACAGTCATCAGCCTGTGACAAGAGCAGATATGATTTGACTCATTTATTCAGGGACTCAGGTTGGCGTTGTAGTGGTGTAAGGCAGGTTTGTGGTTGAGCTCTCCTGCTGTCTCCTCAGTAGCCTGCCCCTCTCTTATCTTCCACAGTTCCGTCCCCCCCTTGGCCTCCCCTGCTTCCCTATCGGTTTATTTTATGAAGGTGAGCTGGTCGGCGATGCGGGAGAGGAAGCCAAGCGCTTTGGACTCCCCATCCCTCCCTCGCCGCCAGGCCTCTCCTCCCCATTTTTGCGGGTCAGCTCCAGATCGATGGTCATCAGCACCCGGCCCGGGCCCTCCTCCCCTCCTCCTCCCACCACCCTCTCCACCCTCTCCGTCTTTCTGGCTACGGTTCGCTGCTGATGCTTGGGCTGGGCCTTGGCCACCGCCAGGTGTACGGGCTGGAGCAGCCGGCTGACGAGCCCGCCCCAGCCCATCCCCGTATCCTATTTCTTATCCTTGCGTGACTCCTGCTTCTTCTTTTCGGAGGCGGCCGCCTTCACCTTGGAGGGGTCGGCGGCAGGCACAGGGCCCTGTGGGGGAGGAGGGAGAGGGGGTCGGGGGGAGAACAGGGGAGGAGTGTCACTTCAGGAGGAAAGGAGCGTGAGGGAAATAGAGAGAGAGGGAGGGAGGAAAGGAGGGGTGAGAAGGGTGCATTAGAGATGAGAGGATGAGAGATGGAGTTAGCAGGACAGGTGGAGCTGAGTGAAGAGGAAAGAAGAACACATTTAGGAGGAGGAGAGTCAGACATACAGAGAGACAAGTGTGAGGAGGTAGAGAGGCAGTTCTTTTAGGGGAGGGGGTAGCAAGTGAGGGGGGGTGGTGTCCAGAGCTGTAAGGGGGTGACAAAACAGGTAACCATGCGTTAGGATGGGACACAGTGGCAGGCCGGCTCCATACACCTGTGACAACTGAGTGACAAGTGATCAATAACACACGCACGCACACCTACATGCACACTCACACTCACTCACACACACACACACACACACACACACACACACACACACACACACACACACACAATACCAGATTTGGTTCTTATTGGGATATGACTGTTTTAAATACTGTATGCCAACATATAACATCTTTCAATTTGTCTGTTTCTGTGGACAAAATAGCTCTTGTTTTTCCTCACAGTTTCCTTGACTCAATCACAGTGGAAAAGTCCAGAGTAAGTAAGTTATTAATTAATTTAGCAATTTGTACACAAAAAAATGATAATAAACGTGGCTAAAAAATGAGTTTTTAAACTGTTGTTTGAACATCACGTGTAGTTTAAGTATGCAAGGTAATGAAATAGTTGGTCAAAGGCTGTTCACCAACACTATACTTCAAATCAATAACCCCATTTGGATTATTCAAATCTAGCCCTTTCCATGTTTAAAGAAAGTTGCTATGGCTTTTAAGTTTATTATTTAACCATCAGATTTAGTGGTAAACTAATGATTATGTTATTGTTGTTCAAATGCTGGTTTGTTTTTGTTGTTTTTTCCGGTTTCTTTCCTTCTTGATGTTTTGTGCATAAGTTGTCTAAATGCATGAAGATGCAATGTCTCGCCACGACTCTCTTGAAAAAAGGATGCTGCATCTCTAGAGGCTTATTCTGTTGACAATAAAATGTGTTCAAAACTTTCACATTATTTTAACCTAGACACCTGTCCTGTCAAATCAATACACCCATGCATACTGGATCTCTAAAAAATTAGACTTTAGACACTAAAAACTAAACAAAAAAGAGAACATCTAATTGTTTGAGGGCTAGCTGCACATCGAGGCACAATGCTGACTATTAGAGAGTAAACTTGGAAATGAAATATTCAGTTAACTCATGTAATTGGGCTATTAACTCAATAATTCAAGTATACAGGGGAATAAATAATTGCTTATAGACAACTTTTCTGTAGCTATGGTGACTTTACTGGCAATGTGATAGTATTTTTAAAGTTATACATGCATCCTCCATTCATCTTGTACTTATATAATTCATCCATCCGCTCCCTCTCATTCTGTATATTGTCTGTGCAATGTCCAAAACATCTCTAAGAAGAAATCTATAAAAGGAGGAGGAGGAAGGAAGGAAAGTGAGGCTTCATTTAAGCACAACAAATCCATCAGGAGGAACTGTACAGTCTGGAAATGGGGTCAAGGTAACACTTACACTAACTACAATAGTTGTACTCCAGTGCATTAACCTGTGAGTTAACCTATTGAAAAATATCACAAGTGCACAATAATGCTCTGATGGAGCCTTATAAAGCTTCACTCGTGTAATGGTTTGCACAACACTGTGTACTTTTAATAATCTGCCACAGGTTGAACCACGGGCCAGGACACTGGTGTAAAGTGTTCCAAACAGGACAGACAGAGTGAATAGTAATCGTGCTGGACCTGAGGTTTGGAGAATAAAATATATCCTCTAATACGTCAGGCTAGTCAACTGTGGAAAGCACACTGGAGGATGCTTCTAGCCACTGACGTTTTGGCTAATAATACCCCACTGATTGCATTAGAAAAGGTTTCATCTTTAATTACAGCACTGTGTAAAAGCAGCGTGCATTCTGATAAGACAGCAATGGAGGCATACGCTGCCGCTAACATCCGGCTTGGTGGAGCAGCTGCGCACCCCAGCCGGGGTCATTACCTTCAATAAAACCTAGATCCTCACGTACGTCATTGTATTGTTTACCATTATGCATCCTAAGGTAGGCTTTGTTTTTGCTGTATTGCAGAGCTCCCTAATGATGAGGCTGCCTTCTCAACGGCAGAATGCAAAGCCACCTTTGTTACAAGGGCTGCACACACTTCAAAGGAAATGTGGGTACAGTGGCAAAAACAGGAGGGACTGGTGGGGGAGGCAGATTGGAACGTAAGTGGCTGCATCCCCTGCTGCACACTAAAGAGAGATGGAGACAGGCGAGGAGGGGGATTGAGAGACAGATGCAGAGTGAGAGGTAGCGATTTTCTGTCCAGAACCCGAAGCTGATCAGAACCCAGAACACCTGAGGAAGGAGAGAAGAGAAACTGGAAAGAAGTGATGTGGTGGTGGTGGTGGTGGTGGTGGGAAGAAGGATGATGGAGGATTGACAGAGCGAGAGAGGAAGTAGAAAGGGAAGAGGATAGGGGGAATTACAGACAGATGCTTCTCATGGTCAGCAAGGAAGTCAAAGGCAGGGAGGAGAGGTGGGAGGGGGGAAGGAGAGGAGGATGGGACTGAAGAGAGAGAGAGCAGGAGACTGGGGACCGGAATGTGAATGAGAGAGCATGGAGGGGGTGAAGTAAAGTGAGGAGGTGAGGCAATTGGGGGATGAAAAGAAGAACGGGTGGGTTATGTGTGTGTGTGTGTGCTCAGATCGATACAGAGTGCACTCAATTATCATTCCAGTACAGAGTGTGTGTATGTGTGTGTTCATTCCTGTGAGTTTTTGTGTGTGTGTGTGTGTGTGTGTGTGTGTGTGTGTGTGTGTGTGTGTGTGGCTGCGGGGTAAACTCCTCGCCCACAACTCCAACTAATGGGGAGCAGCACACACCACAGGGTTCCTTTGTCTCTCTGTCTTACTCGCTCGCTCCCTCCTTCACTCCCTCACCCACACAGCCTTTTGGAGATTTTCAGTGCAAGCCCAGCAAGCAGAAAGTAGCGAAGATGGTGGAGGCTGATACAAAATTGTGTTGTGTCAGCGGAGCCTCCTAATAAGGGTTATTTGATCAAACAACCACTTATGAGCACACTATAAAATCCCACGAGCCCTCTGTGTGCGGTGAAGCTACAAGAGAGGCAAAAGTTCTGAGGGGGAGAAAAAAAAAGGAAGTTAAAAAAAAGGGAGTGTGAGCTCAGATGGAATATTTTTCTTCCAAGCCAAGACTTGCAGGAGGAGTAACTGTAAACGACAACATTGTCAAATATTCCGGTGTCCTTTTGGCGGCGAGTTATTTATTCATATATGCACTGTCACCCCGCCGCAAGCACTTGAGAGCAACTGACTGCAGCTCAAGAGTAACCTGACAATCACACAACAGTACAGACAGAGGGAGGAAGAGGGGCTCCGGGGAGATGAGGATGAACACACTTGTTTGAGGTAGGAGGAAGGTTTTGTCCTCACTGGTGTTGCCCCCTAGGTTTGAGCCACAGGGGCAAGATGGCGCACTCCGCCTGCGGTAGCCCGCCACCACCACCACTTTACATTAGCTTATACCTGCGGCTAATTGGCTCGCTGTCACAATAACACCTCTGATCTTCCTCCTCGGATATCTTTGCACATCTCTCATTTCAAAGCTAATATTTCATTAAGGAAAACGCCTTGAACCCAAATCCCTTGACTTCCCCTTTTTCATTATCAGCAGGCAGGGCATGCAGTCGATTAGAATACACCCCCGCAACCAACCAGCCGCCACATCACCACAGAGTAATCAAACAGAACTTGCCCGGGTGCCTTGTATTTACAAAAGAATACAAGACACCAACATGTCTGATTAATCCGCTACTTGAGGCTATCACACTCCCATGAGGAACAGAGAGAGAAAAAATTCCCCAAATCCTTGGCGTGCAACAGCACAAAGCCACTGATAACAGCCCAGACCATAATAGGACAAGTGATTTTCATTTGACTCCCAGTGAGTCAAATCAGCAGCTCCCGTCCCTTTCCCCACTGCGAGCGTATCTCAGTGGCATTTAATGCAGCAAAAGCATTGCTCGGCCATTTCACAGTAGCTGGTTTGATTTCTGCCCTGTGGCTGTTTACTCGCACCGTGCTGTTTGGACCCCCTGAGGGAGCTTAAGGAGGGGTGAGGGCCACGAGAGAGAGAGAGAGAGAGAGAGAGAGAGAGAGAAAGAGAGAGTAGAGACAGTACAGGCTTTAAAGCCCCTTCAATGCTGAGACGGCACTAGCATTTTAACAGCTTGAACACTGTTATTACTGTTTGCCAGGCAGGGTTTGAATGACATTTTTTTTATTTTTGATATGTTGCTTTGAGGAGAAGTCGGCTAAGTGGACGATCATACTGGAGCTGCATTGGGGGAATGCGATTATGAAACTGTGCCGTTATGCACTGTCATGTTGGATGTGTGCTATTGTGTGGCTGCGCCCCATCTGACTAGATAAATAGTCCTTCTGACAACATGTTTCCTCAGCCTTTATTGTAATCTCTAAAAGGATGTGATTTCACTATTTAGCGCCTGAACATGACAGCAAACCAAGCTGTTGCATTTGGTGTTGTCGACTGGATGTGTACATGTGTCTGAGTGTGTGAGGAAAGGAGACAGAGGAGGAAGAGAAGGAGGAGGAAAAAGAAGGGATGGTTAAGGGAGGAAAGGAGAGAACTTGCCTGTCTCTGCTGTGATCCCTCTTTCTTTTTCTTGCCATGTTTGCTGGAGGGGACAAAAGAAAGACAATGTCAGGATGTCGAATCTGTCTCTCCCTCCAGTGGTCACAGGGAAGCATTGCCAGGCAGTTCATCATAAAGAGAACACCAACTTAATCTACTTGCCCTGTCTCAAACACAGCCCCCAGGTGCTAGATGTGTTAGGATCTCAGAAGATTGGAAAGATATAAGCAAGATGATGGATCCATCATCTTCATGATCTAGTGGATTATCCACTTGGAAATCTCTTGCTTCACCACTTTTAATCATCTTGCTTCGGACCTATGCAGTGCTGTTTATAGATTTAATTTAAATGAGAGATCATTATCTCTCTCTTTCAAGCTGACTAGCTCCAAAATCACAACCCCACACTCCTAACCAAATCAAATCATGGCGCGGCAGCTACGCCAGCTTGGCCAAGCAGGTGTCGGTGCCAGTGATGGGCTCGGGCCTCAGCTCCAGTCCCTGGCACAGACCCGCCTGGCAGAGCACAGCCGACCACGGGCCGGGCACTGACCTGACACTGAGGCTGAAGACGCGGCGCGCCACCAGGAACCTCATTAGGTAGTAGATGACCACGATGAGCACCAGCAGGCCCAGCACCACCCCGATGATGGCGCCTGTGATCACACCAGCCTGGATGGGCACTGTGGGGGGCGAAGGAAAGGTTGTGTGAAAGGAAGTGTTGGAAGGTGCGGGAGAGAGAATTTATGAGTGGAAAGTGACAGAGAGAGGTTGGTGAGTGCCATGTGAAGGAGAAACCGTTAATGAGAGAGCGCGAGAAGACAAGATGTCACGGGAAGGGAGGAATTGACAGGAGAGAAAGACGAGGAACAAAGCCAGACGGAAAAGGGAATAAGAGATGAAAGACGAATACACAAGGAAAAATAAAGGTTGAATGAAAGATGAAGAAAACAAGTGCAGTAGAGGCAGAGAAGGAGATAAAGTGGAGGAGAGGTGAAGGTGAGAGCAGAGAAAGAGAGGGAGGAGGTGGGGGAGGGACAAGACAGTGGAAGACGATGGGAAAGAAGAGAGAGATGGAAGGATGAAGGTGAGAAAAGAAGTGAAAGGGAGGCAGTGATGGCAATCTCAAATAGAGAAAGAGATAAAATTGTAATTGATTTCAATTAGCAGGAAGTGCAAAGAATTCTAAGCGATGCTGCGCACAGCGACTGGTCTGAACACAGCACTCGCTTTAGTCTAATGCACAGCGCAAATTGAGATTAATTTCAGAGTTTGGAATGATTTGAAACAACAATTGAGAACAGTTGGCTTCTGATGAAGAAAATTTCCCCGAAATGTGCCATATGAGCTCAGTGGAAAGCTAATGAGCAGACACAGATGTAAGACAACACAGGCATTAGACTTTACATGCTGGAGGAAATTGATTTTGCTCAGGAAACCCCCACTGGACTCTCCCTGTCCTCCCTCCCATCTCACCCTTCTCAAAGACCAGCAGGCGCACGCTGGAGGGCCGGCCCACTATGTCAGGGGGGTTCTTGGCATCACAGGTGAAGGTGCCATTGTCATTGTAGTCCAGGTTCTTGATTAGGATGGAGCCGTCGCGGCGGCCCGGGTTTCCCACAAACTCCACCCGGTCCCTAAACGGGCCCTTGTTGTCCACATAGGCCACACCACCGGTGTAGTGGAAAATCTGGAACAGACAGAGAGGACATGGGACTGTTTATGCATGTGGTGTCACCATAATGACATGCAGTTAATCTCAAGAACAACTGCATCTAAGAGTTTTTGTGGTTGTCATCAGCGGTGGAAGAAGTATTCAGATCTTTTATTTCTGAAGGCGTTGTTTTTCATATAATGTATTAAATGACCTGTAACAGCAAAGGAGACTAACAGTGAAAACAACGCTAGTTTTAGATGGGTCCGATTTTCCCCGCGCAGTCACAGAATGATTTGTGGCAGGTAGATGTTGCTATAGTAACACATTCTGATGGGTCATAGGTTATGACTGGCAAAGATGGCTGCCAGCGGAAACAACAGCTACAGTGAGTTGTTCAAAAGTTTTCTTTTTAGTAAACTCTGTGTACACAAACAATTTTCTCAGTGCTGGAGTTCAGTGTAGAGCCCCTGGTGATACTTAGTGCAAAGTCTCATGTTGTGTAGAGCCTTGTTAGTGTTTTAAAAATAGAGATTTTAATGCGATCATTGCCCCTAGCTCTCCCATTCAAAAGGCCATTTGATCGAAAAACAAGAATACGGTTAATCTTAAATGTGGCGCTTCCATCCTAAATATGCTTTTAAACGAAAGTTTGACTCGGTATATTTAAAAAGAAAAACACCCTAGGTTGCATTTTGGCGAGACTTACTCTTTAAGTAAAAGTTCTAATACAAAATTACTAGTACAAGTAAAAGTCCTGCATTGAAAATGTTACTTAAGTTAAAGTATGTAAGTATCATCAGGAAAATTTACTCAAAAAGTTAAAAGTAAAAGAACTTAATGCAGAAAAATCCTCATATTTAAGAAAGTCAAACAGTTGTGTTTAATGGTCTAATCATTTTCAGCTGGACTTATACACTTGGTTAGTTTAATTTGTAATGAAACATCTGATTTTATAAACTAAATGTGCAAGATCAAAGATCTTAATTTGTAAAGTAACTAAAGCTGTCAGATGAATGTAGTGGCGTACTAGTAGAAAGTGGCATGAAAAGAAAAGACTTGAGTAAAGCACAAATTTGTACTTAAGTACAGTATTTGAGTAAATATCCTTGGTTACATTCCACCACTGGTTGTTATCCAGAAGTAGTTTTCATTTTACATGTAGGTCCAATTTAGCTTTTTCTTTGGATAGGTTGCTGCAGCGTGTAGTGGTGGGTGTTAAGTTTAGTGTTTTAGTCATGTAAGAGTCTAGTCTGCATCAAGAAGTAGTGCTGGGTATCAAACCTTAATACCTTTTTGGCACCAAATGAATTGTGTCTGAAACACTGAGTATTGAAACCTGTCAAATACTGAAGGTTGGAATCAAATCTGCTCATATTAGTAATAGTATTTCCATTACTAAACGTGCTTGCAAACAGCTGATTTAGACAAAGGTGAGGGGCAACATTGGCATTCATTTAGAGTCGTGGTCGAGGGGTACAACTGGGGTGAGCAGGGTCGATGCCCCAGAATTTACACTGTAAGAAAAAAATCCGTAAAAAAAAAAATGTCCTGGAAGAAAATTACCAGTACCTTTTACGTAAAGTTTACGGATATTCATGTTAATTGAAAAATTGACAATTCTGTAAATTTACAGTCTATCCTCTGTACCTTTAATGGACATTTCCAGAAAAACACCTGTAAAAGATCATTACAGAAAACATGTACGAGGTCAAGGTGAAATTTGGTTGACATTTTGGTAAACGATTTATTTAAATTTTCAGCACAGTTCTGATTTGAAGGTTTGAGGACTGTGAAAGTCTTGCATGAATTACACCTTTTACATGATATGAACATGTCAGAAATCAAAAACGACATTTAAAAAAAGGACAAATGCACCATGAAAACTGACATATGAAACTGTAAATGTGTCCCGGCATGTGAAGAAATGAGCGACAGAAGATAAGTGGGGAAAAAAAGAAAACGGAGAGGAGAAATCTAGTTTCAAAGTGAGGGCACTGCGGGAGACGGATGAAAGCGAAGGAGGTGAAGGAAGGAGATAATGAGATAGGAGGGGAGGGACAAAGAAGGCAGGGCGAGGGGGGAGGAGATTAAGGGAGGTGGACAGAGGGAGGCGCAGTCAGGACGGGGAGATAGAGAGATGGCAGGACGATAAGGGCAGGCTGAGTGAAATTAAAGAGCAGGAGGCAGCGAGAGGACTGGGAGGATTAGTTAGTAGGAGAGTAAGTTTCTGTGTGCTTGTTGTTGTCTTCTTCCTGTTAAAACTAGGGCTGTACCAAATGAGGAAAATATGCGATAACGCTAAATTTCAGGATAATGATATTATTTGCGATAAATAAACAGATGCTAAAATGTACTCAGTTCTGCCTTTCTTCAGCTTTCAGAAATATGCTAAAATACAGCAAATTGTTTGTTGAATTAAAAAAAAGAAAAAAAAAACATTATTTTAAAGGAGAATTCTGGTTGATTTCAATATGTAGCTCTGTTTTTTTTAAATGTGGAGTGCTGTCATTAGCGAGACAAATGGAAACAATCAGTGCTGTCCACAGCGAGTTATCCTCCTGCTAGAGTTAGCCCCCAACAGGGCAAGTTTTAAACATGTTTTTAGCCTCTAAAAATGTAAAAAATGTCAGTACAGTGCCTCCCCATGTGCAGTTATTCCTTCCAAGTGAACACAGCAAATTGACTGTAGTAGATGTGACAGAAAGGCATAAAAGTTGTTTTTATTTCCTGTCGAAACACGCCTTTCTGTCACATCTACTGCAGTAAAATTCACTGTGTTCACTCGGAAGGAATCACTGCACATGGGTAGGCACTGTTGTCAACCCATGTTTTGTCCCTTTGTGTTTGTGCATTGTCTGTTTAAGCCTGTTTAAACCTGTTGGGGGCTAACTCTAGCAGGAGGATAACTCGGTGTGGACAGCACTGATTGTTTTCATTTGTCTCGCTACTGACAGCACTCCACATTTAAAAAAAACAGAGCTACATGTTGAAATTGACCAGAATTCTCCTTTAATGTGCAAATTGAACATTGAATTGAACATAAAAAGCACCATTGAAAAAAAAATTACATTTTAAAGTGCAGTTTTCTCCTGATACTCCGTTTTAACTAACACAAACAACAAACTTGGCTATAAGATTCCGTTCTCATGCACTGTCTTGTACTTGGGTCATATTTCACTTGTAAAATTGAAGACGGACCCATACCTTGTAAAGATACTCCTTACAGCAGCAAAGAAAGCCATTACCAGAAGCTGGTAAAAGCAACGTCTATATCCACGACGTTCCACTTCCAGGATCTCTCTCATTCTGTCGGAATTCGGCCAGATGTCACTCTTTTAGATGTCCGTTTTTGGATGTCCGTTACCTTCCTCTTTCTTTGTGTTGGTGTTCTAAACTCTGGTGGATTTCTGAGGACTATGGTTAACTGCTCCTCAGATCTCTGCAGGGTAAAGGCAGACAGCTAGCTAGACTATCTGTCCAATCTACGTTTTCTGTTGCATGACGTACACCTGTTCCACCAAAACAACTTCCTTCCTGATGCTACTTTGCAGAGGCACCGTGGCTCCGTCCGGCACTTAGTACCGCGCAAGACGATGGGGATTGGTTTAAAGAAATGCCAGTTAACAAGAGCACTTAATCTCCCATCCCGGAATGCTGTGTGGACTAGCCAGACCTTCCTACACAGCGCTGTGGAGGAAGGTCTGACAATACGAGACTAGTATACAAGAAATAAGGATAATGGAAAGGTTGAAATTGTATTTAAACAAAACATAAGGACACTGGCTGACAGCTTGGACTCATTAGTGGATAAAGCATCTACCTGAAATGGAAACATTTTATTTCTATATTGAGGCTATCATCACCTTTCCTCACAGACCCTGTTTCCTGTTTGTTTTTAATTTTTTTCTACTTAATATTCACAAATTGATGTGACTGTGTACAGTTGTAATGTACTATAAGTTAAAAAGAATAAGAAAAAAGTGTCTTTTGGAATGTGTCGCAGGCTTTCACAATGTGTTTATTGCAGCAGTTAAAGTATATTATATATAAAAACTATGTATTGTGCAGCCCTAGTTAATACACAAATCCTGAACTTCTTTTTTTCTGTCCTATATTTGTCGGATTAAACCAGGATTGTTTTTTTGATGATTTGCAAGTATCCTGTTCTGGAAGAGTGCTGTGAAAATTACTCCAAATGACGGCATCCTGTAGCAACAAAATTAGCAGCAATGTTGAAATCCCAGAGATCCTGATATTAAAGCATCACATACAGAGTTGGCAAGTGATCCCAAATCAATGAAATCATTTTTTATTTTTTTATAGTTTCAAGGACTTCTCCAGCTAGAAATCATGTACATTAGTACACCCCGCCTCCCTCTCTTTGACTACATTTCTGTTCTACTTGGTGCCTGGTAGGGGAGGAGATGGTGAAAACAAAAATGTCTTTTTGGCAGAAGACACATCCATTGTTGCCAACAGCAAAGCCAACAGCAAACAATGTTTTTGCATTTCCTTCTTGAATATTTATGTGTATCTTCTTGAATCTGGAAACAGGTTAACATCAAGAGGGAGTACAGAACATGATAATTTCATTTAGGGAGATATGGAGAAAACTCCTACTCCCTCTGGTGTACCTCCCCTTACTTATTCCTGGTAAATATCTGGCTCTTTAGCTGCTAAATGCCCCACTACGCTCACCAATAGTCGCTGTCTTTGTTGCTGTTTGGTGCTAAGCGGATAGTGTACTTTGGCTTTATCACACATACACACACCCACACATCCCTATTGTATCTATATTCTTTGAATTTATTTTGTCTTTGTTGTTTCATGTACCCAATGCTTGTTTTTTTTAATTCCATGCTTACTTGTGTATAATTTGTAGATTTCAGGACGTTATTTCTTTAGGTGAGATTCCTTCTATGAAAAACTGTTTTCCTGTTGCCTTGGTCTTATTGTGAGAAAATAAATACTAAAACTAAGGGCGTAGGTTTTGTTTCAACACTAATAACCGGAGGGTCTGGGGGAAATTTTTTGAGCGTCAAACACTTTATTTCCTACATTCTGGAGAATTTTTTTGAGATCATTTATGGTGGAAATGTCTTTATTTATGTGAAGGAAGTTATTATTCTCCTGTATTGGTCAAAACTTTCTGCATATTCAAAGCATCACACGTGTTTGTGGATGTTTTTAAGGAATTATGTACTGTACATTTCAACAGTCAACAACAAATCTATTAGAGAATGAGACCTTGTTGAAGTTTAAATCTACATAAAAGACATTTGAAATCCCATGACATCGCATCTTCATTTTTCACGCTCTTGACTTGTGTTCTTTAATCCCCCAGGGAAGCACATACACACACACACAACTGTTTTTGTGCATGTTTTGAGTCCACCCCGGTTATTTTTTACCTCTTTTGGGGAGCGGGTTGTTTCCTGCTGCGTCTGATAGCAGCACAGATGAGGGCATGTGAGCGGCTCAAAAAAGCAAAGCTACGGGCTGTAAAACCAAAACTAAGAGCTTCTAGATGAAAGTAACATGAAGGCACTTTTTGTAGAGCAATGATTTACATTATGCTTGTTCCGTGACAATGTCATCAAATGCAGCTTTAATGTGGATGTGACTAATTTGTTAATTTACCAATGGCTTTACAGGTTGCTTGAATGTGACAGAAAAGAATATTTTCTTTACAGGATGATGCCATGACCGTGTATGCCTGTGAAGTGACACACTTATCATATATATATATATATATATATATATATATATATATATATATATATATATATATATATATATATATATATATATATTCATAAGGTAGGACAGCTTAGCCATAAAAGGGGATAGAGATGGGGAATAGTTACACATTTTATTTGCAACACACTTTATATTTAAGCAAATGCTACATAGAGATGCTAAGGAGAAAAAAGTATTAAAACTAAAAGAATGAAACAAAAAGACAAGGAAAGGGGTAAGAAATCAGCCAGTAGCTCTGCTTAAAAGGAGGGTCTTGAATGAAAAGCAGCAAAGGGCTGGAGGTCAGAACCAAACGTCCAACCGCTAGGGTGAGAACTGAGCCCCTTTTATGTGGGCGCATGTTCTTCCAGGTGAGCCACCCATGCACCCCCAGTTCTTTTTTTAATGTTATAAGATTTTGACATGATATATCCATGACATGATATTTTATTTATTTTTGCAAAAAGAGTGCCTTGGTACTTTTTTTCCTCAATCAGTAGACTAGAGTTTGTGTGTGTACATATTTGTGTCTTACAGAGATGCTGTCCCGGGCGCCATCAGGCCTGTATGTCCAGGAGAAGGTGACTTCCTCCGAGGTCCAGCGCCAGGAGAAGAAGGAGCAAGAAAGCCGGACATCGCCGCCCACCAGGGCGTGGCGCTCCCAGCCGGTGTAAATCATAATGGCCTGGGACTGCTCAGGCACTGGGAGACACAAAGCATGGACATTACTTCACAAATAAACACATCACCACAATATTAAAATATCCAGTGAGTTCAACATGTTTTTGGTTTAATATTACTTTAAATATTGCCTTTACTACATTGTCTGACTATCATTTGCAGCAGAAAGTGATCATCAAAATTGCAACCTGCAAAAGAATTTTGTTAGAAGAAAGCAAGGTAATGAACAAACAAAACCACTATGCACAGTTGTCTACACAGAAGTGACATAGAAACACACTTTATATATATATATATATATATATATATCCTCATTCTGTTATAGTTTTGATCAAAATACACTGAATTGACTGGCATTCGTCACTACATTCCTGAACATTGTTCAACCCCTACTGTAATCTCGAGACATATAAAGCATTCACATTACAATGTATTACTTTTCTCCCTGAAATCTATCAAATAAAACCCAAAGACTTACATATGCAACCACACACACACACACAGTTAAACTGCACATTTAGTGGTGTCAGATCCACCATTGATTCAGACATGCACTCAGTAAATATTTGGATTATTACTGGAATAGTGGTGCTAGTCTCTCAAAGTCAAAGGGGAACATCATTTTCTCCATTAATATAGATTATGTTGGCTTAATCATTTGCACTGTTTATGCTTGAGTAATATATAATGATTGATTTGGTTAATTTGGTTTTGGCTGCAAAATCAATATTTTACTTCCCTGGAAAATGCACTCAGCATCTCAAACAACCACCAAAGCCCCTGGGAGCTGCACACCCCTGCCGCTCTAACATTAGCAGGAGCAACATAATTTTTCTATTGTTCGGTTTCACTTAAAATGTGTGAATGGGCCATCACGCGTCACAGTCATGGAGCTTTATTTTAAGCCTGGTGTTTAAAGTTTACGGCTTTTACTGTGACGAGCGTCCTTGAGCCCTCGCAAAACTTGTCAATAAAATCATGCTGGACATTTTTAATTAAAATTCTGACAATAACTGCAAACATCTGACAGGAGGGGAGCAGAGAAAGCTGTCTGCTTGAGAGCAAAAAAACTGCCCTAACCCTCACTTCTAAAGACGATAATATCACTCTGACTTTGCTTGCTTATAGACACCTGCTTTATAAGAGGAGTACACTGCTGGGTCATTTAGAATAATGCACCTGAGAATTAACGGTGTCCTCTACAGGTGGCTTTTGTTTAATTAAATCAATAAGTAAAGTTAAGATATCAATTTAAATGCTTTAATGAAATATTAAGACAGCGTAGAGGAAGATATTACATTTTAGTGAAAGATCAATTAATTCCCTACTAAGCCCATTGACCCTTTTGATTCTCATTAAGTCCTTCAGTTCTCAGGTAAGCACTTAAGAAGAAAACACAGAAAAAAGGCCCTCTTTATCATATCCTCATTTAACCTTTAACCCCACATCAGTGGAAAGATAATTTCTACATCTTCACTTTCAATAGATGAAATTCACTGTGTGTGTCTTTCAGACCTCTTCAGGATAAAAATACATTTAAAAAAGTTCAAAGAATATTAGTTATTTCTTTTTACCTATTCCCAGGAGGACGACCGACGCCAGCGCCAAAAACGTCAGCATGGTTTCTGGCTTCTAAGGGGCTCCCAAAAGACGGATGCTGCAGACAGGAGTGTGTCGAGGAAAAGTCCCACTCTGGAGGGAGAGTGAGTGAGTGAGTGGAAGGAGGAGAAAGAAAGAAAGTGTGAGTGGAGGGGTTGCAGGCCGCCAGGACAGAGGGCTTCACAACAACAGAAAACCCACTGTCCCCTGGTTTATACCCAACCCCACCCCTCTCACAGGCCCGGTCCGGCCCATTCCTCCTCTCCACTACCCCGCACCCACCCCCACCCCCCCACACACACACACACACAAAACACCCATCCTGCCATTTCTCTCTATTTGGTCCCTCACTAAAACAAATTACATAAATTAGCTTTTGAAATGAAAGAAAAACACAGGCGAGAGGCACCTGCATCATACAGTAGCTGGTGGGTGAACAATTAAAAAACCTCTGCTTGTCAACTTTAGATGTCACTCCCTTTAAAAAATAAATCCATTAGTATTGTTAACTCATCCCTTGGGTGAATGATGGCATACATTATCTTAAAAGAGTGTAAAAAGGTTGAGCTTTGATAAAAAAAAAAATATTGGAGGTATATTTTATTCTCATACTTCCATCCTTCCATAGGTAAGTGAAAGAGGTGAGAACTGCATATTTTTCCAATATGATTTATTGCAATAAGAAGAATCCCAGGTCACTGCTACTGGTGTTTTTAAAAACTGTGAAATGTTTTCATCATTCTTTGTGAACAAGGTCACTGAATATGGTCTAACATGTGACCTTCCTGTACCACTGGTGCTAACTGTCTGGATTATGTTTCCTATTGAGCCAGTTAAGGCTAATCTCATGGGTAGATCTCACAGACATTGTCTCCCAAATGTGCACCCCTTGACACTTGACATTGTTCCAACCTCTCTTTATAAAGATGTTTTAGTTTTTAGTTCAATTGGAAGGTTGGTGGTTCAATCCCTGGCCCTGCAGTCCCATTGTGTCCTTGGGCAACCCTGAGTTGCCCCTGATGCTGCGCATCGGAGTGTGAATGTGTGAGCATGTTTATCTGATGAGCAGGTGGCACCTTGTATGGCAGCCTTGGCCACAGTGTATGAATGTGTGTGAATGTATCCTGTATAATGTAAAAGCGCTTTGATTAGTCATTAAGACTAGAAAAGCGCTATATAAATACAGCACATTTACATTCATTAGAACCATTGTTACTTCCCATTGTAAAAAGCTCTTAGCATTGGCCTTGCGCCTGATTATTTTAAACATGGGATTATACAACCATGCCTGGACCCATTGCTTCCCAGTAGGTATAGATGTATATCCAAATTCCCTTTAATTTCCAAGGTCTTGGAATAAGCAATGACATCTTCGATAAATTCCAGTCTGGTTTTCGTTTAAGACACAGTACTGAAACTGCTCTGGTTTTAAAAAATATTTTAATGTGTGTCGGCGCTGGGGAATGTTCAGTTCTGTTGCTGCTTGACATGAGTGCAGCTTTCGACACTGTTGACCACTCCATTCTTATTAGTAGGCTTCAGCAATGGGTGAGTTCAACAAGGACTGCACTCGAATGATTTGCCTCCTATTTGTCAGACAGGAGTTTTTCTCTGACCATTGTTCATTGTCTCGTCTTCTGTTCGACTGATGTGTGGTGTACCCCAGGGTTCAATCCATGGTCCTGTTCTTTTCTCCCTGAATGTGTTCTTACTTGGTTTCTTAATTAGCCAATTTAGGAGTATTTCTTAACACTGTTGAGGACGATAGGAAGTTGTACCTTTCTTTCAAATGGAATTACCTCAGTAAGTTATCCATAATGCAAGCCTATCAAACAGCTATTAAGGACTGTACATCAGATAATGTCCTCCAACTTAACACCGACCAAACAAAAGTCCCTATCACAGGCCCTGAAAGCATTTTCAATAAAATAAAGCAATGTATTGGTCCTTTAGCGGCAAATATTAAGCGAGCCTAAAAACAACATATGATCTTTGAATGGCACATAAAGAAAGTCTGAAGAATCTGGTTTCTTCCAAATAAAAAATAGTAAAAAAATAAAAGCTCTATTATATTTTTAAGATCTGAAAAAAATATCAATCATGACTTTGTTTTGTCCTGTCTTGATTATTGTAATTCACTGTTTATTCTTCTTTATCGGGCTTCAGTTGGTCCAAAACGGCTGGTAGACTTAACTAATACTCGACGTAGGGCACACATTAACCCACACCAGTGTTGGCCATATATGGAATGCAGAATTGGTTTTAAATAAAGTTTACACACTTACTGACTTAGGCAACTTGGGGTGAATTTGCAAACACTGTGAAGCATTCATCATGGTATACCATGATAAATGTGTTAGATTACACCCTCACTGTGATGTGACTGAGTTGAGAGGGAATGTTAATCAATGTTTAGCATGTAGGTGCGAGCAAGGGCGTGTGACAGGAAATTATGACCTTCTGCAGTTGCTCTGTATGTGATCACTGCTCATATGTGACTATTACATGGGGAGTGGTGGGAGGCTGTTTCAACCTGTTTACAGTGAAGAAGAAGGGGATGATGTGGGATGGGGGGATCCTGCAGCGAGGTTAGTCCAGTGCCCTCTCCTCTGTCCCCATTCCTCACCCCTCTTTCTCCTCTCCCTGCACTTTCACCAGCTCCGAGGCCAGCGGCTCAAACAAAGCCCTGAGTCTTTGCTCTCTGTCCTCCCTCTCTTCAGATTCCTGTTGTTTGCTGACGTCTTGCACTTGGAGACAATAGAGAGAGAGGGGAACAGGGGCTGAGCCGTGTTTGCCTGTCTGTCAATGGCGCTTTCTTCCTCTCCAGCCTCTCCCTTTCTTTCTCCCTGCCTCATTTTCTCCTCCTGCCCAGACAAAGCTGTGTATTCAAAGTGCAGCACCCACTCCTCCCTTTTCCAGTAACACAGACGACGATAGAGCGGGGGAGACCTGCTATATATAGATGGGTTGATATGAGGACAGGACAAGACGCACAGACTTGAGACCAAGACAGTGGCAGATACAGAGGCAGGAAATGGGGAGACAAAATGCAGACACGCAGTGGAATTTCTGCAAAAGCCTCATTTCTAAAAGGCCTCATTCCATCATTTTGTCACATGTCATAAATGCATTCATTTAGCCGCTGGTATCGCAATAGTGAATAGCACAAATGAATGGTCTGCAGTACTCCTCCAGCTTCAGAAAACACACAAGTTGGATTCACTTTTTCTCAACATTAAAAGTAAACCACATCAGTCATGATTCAACATCTCCTACCCCCTTTGGGAATGTATATATGATGAGTGTAAGATGAGGAGGCACTTGACAAGGATGTCCACTTCACTTTGTCATTTTACTGAGCCTACTTATCCAAGTTTCATCTGCTGGATCTCGTTTGCAAGAGGACTCTTGGCCGAGACGGCAGCAAAGCATTTAGCGACAGATCGACTTTTGCTTACATTTTAAAGACCACAGCGTAAATTCGTACCACTTGTGAAATATTGCAACCACTCATTCATCTTAACACCTCAAATACCTCTACTGACGGATCAGCTGAACAAAATGGACCATCTGCCAACTTGTTGTCGCCATCAACTGTCTAAGCTTTGGCTTGAACATTTAAATCGCGACACCCTTAACAATTATGGCAGATCCTGCCTTCAGGTTCCAGAGAAACAGGGGGATTCTTTATGAGCCTGGCAGGTGCAGAATGTGGCAGGCACCCAAACTCGAAAGCACCAAGTGACAGTGGCTCAGCTTGGCAGGCAGAAACTGTATCACATATAGAGTGAAGGCCCCCATTCCTTCAGCTGGCAGTGGTATCGCCACTAATGTAGGAGAGGGAGAGCTTATCTGCAGCTAAATTGTACAGAGAGGAGTGGAAGATAGGAGATAGAAAGAAGATAGGGGGAGAAAGGTACCAGTGAAAAACAGACAGACAACTCGATCTGTAGCGCCATTTAGAGATTTTGTCTAAATTATACATGAGTCCTCAGCTGCACTTTAGTGATATTGAGGTGGACAAGGCTTCATATCAATTGGTTTTATTAGTGGTGACTGAATATGCAAAGTACCTGTGGCTTCAGCCACTGTGTGAATGAAACCATCTCAACTGTCTGCCTGTGTAACTCATCAAGTTTGTTTTCACACATTGAGACAGTGGCCTCAGTTTCATTTGGTGAGGGCATGTCATTAGACACTAGTAGAAATTTACAGAGCATATTTTCTTGTTATATTGTAATTTTCTTTCCAATGGCAGGATGAGAGAGAGAGAGAGAGAGAGAGAGAGAGAGAGAGAGAGAGAGAGAGAGAGAGAGAGAAAAGCATACCAAGTGCACATTCAAAAGACTAGGGATAATCACAGTCTGGGAAAGCATCCCAAGCTGTAGATGTTAGGGGCTCTTGTCAACACTATCCATGTCTAATTTTTCTGCAATGTTGAGTATGTTTATCACAGCTCTGAGTGCAGCATCATAAGGCAGGCTGGCAGATGTGCAAAAGGGGAATGTCTTTCTTCCAAATGTGAAGGGGCCTCTGTGAATGGAGAGGGTCTTTGAGGGCTTCTTGCCAGTTAAGACGGGGGAAAAGATGAAGAGAGACAGAAGAGACGCACACCACAGGCTGGTTCATGCGAAGGTCATAAGACTAATGGCTGTCAACAATGATCCAATGGAGTGTACTGCAGTCTTACCCCCTTAAGCACAAGGCTCTCAGTGTGAGCCAAAGTGAAACAATGACAAGGGGGGGACAACAACAACCGGCACCATCATAAACCAATCATAAAGTAAAGTCTTGTAAACAACTTGATGGGCTCACAGTTTTTGCTGCAGGGGTTGGATAATCAAGCAAAACATTTCCATAACCAAATAAGGCAAATGAGCCATGGTGAGCAATTGGCCAGAAAACTGTCAAAAGTTAAGGCTAGAAGGCAGGATTAAATATAAATACAGCAGTGTTATGCCATCGAGGTTTTCTAATAGAAGACAGGTTCAAAGCCTATTTTAAAAGATTTAGAGTAGGAAACTGAGGCAAAAATATAACTAGAAAGTGTCTGTAAACAGTTTCAACCTATAAGCTTTCTTTTCTTTTTGAGACCTGCTACGACTTATAACAGATTGACGGAAATACTCATACACACATACAGCAAGTTTGGACATGTATTTAATTTTTATGAAAAAGCAACACAGCAGCTGCTGTAAAATATCCAAAATTGGTGTGGGAGAAAACTGCTGCTCGAGTCAATACATAAGCTCTAATATAGTGTATTCATTTCATATTTAATCACAGGTAACCTATAATATTACTGGTGAAAACTGGAATGGTAGTAGGCTACACCTATAATCGCATTTAGGTGCAATCCTGCAGGCGAAAAAGTGAACTACTACTAATCCCATTCTGAGGTTGCAGCACCATCATTAACTGAGTTATGATTTACAATCATTTATTTCTTTTTAATGTTTCTTTCTGATTTGTGTCCAGGGAACTCTACACAAACGTTTAAAACACGTTTCAGAGCAAGTGACATTCTTCTGACAGCGCTTTCCTACGGTGGCTTTACTAATACGCTCCAGCAACTTGGGAAGAAGTTAGTGATATGAGGACGGATAAGGTCATCTAGGCTACATAACTGATGGACTGGAAAGAAAAATGATACTGCTCAAAAAGGTAAAACCAACATGTTTTTCATTCATGCAGATAACAAACTGCGTGAAAATGCATAAAATGATATCTCTGTATAGAAAACACATTTTTTCAATAGTCAAATAAAGATTAGTCTTCCAAAACGTTTTTTTTGTTTTTTTTGTTTTTTTACACTTTTGTGATTTATTTTCAGAAATGACTGATATTGGGCACCTTTACCTGTGTGCAAAATATGATTGTCATCAGATTTTCAGTCCTGAATTCATACTATGAATAAGCCAACCCTGAGTATTCTCAATAAACATTTAACTCACTTGAGACCAAGTCACTGTATTCTGTGAACATTGTACAACAATTTAAAACTTTAAAGTAGAGGCCAAAATGGCCAAAGCCAAAAGTATTGAAGAAGGTAAAATGGAAGAAGAAAAATGGAGCATTCATTCCGCAAGAAGAAACTTGTCCCTAGTGTCAGAAGTACCGTAACTCATGGCCAAGTTCAACCCCCACAAACCGATGGACTTTACGCAGCCGGAGCAGTGGCCGGAATGGAGGCAATGGTTTCAACGGTATGGTATGGCTACTAAGCTAAACGGGGAGAGCGACGACGTGCAGGTTAGCACGCTGCTATATGCATTGGGCAAAAGAGGCCGAGCAAGTTTTCAACACTTTTGTTTTCAGGGAGGAAGAAGGGGATGAAGACTACAAGACCGTGTTAGCGAAGATCAATAGTTACTTTGTGCCGAAAGTGAACGTTCACTTCACGAGCCCTCTCATACACGAGAGGGCTCGTTTCTACCTTAGAGCACAGAAGAAAGGTGAATCAGCAGAGGAATATATCCGCAAGCTAAATGAGCTAGCCGAGACATGCCAGTTTGGCTCGGTGAAGGTTGAAAACATAAGGGACAAGCTGGTTATCGGGATTTTACAGCTACAGCTGACGGCAGACCTGACATTTGAGAAAGCAGTGGAGATGGTGAGACAGCCCGAGCAGATAAAGGGCCAAGTTAGACAGCAGGCTACAGCTACCTCGGATGAAGCTAACTACCTCAGCAACGTGGTGCGGAGTCATACACGCACGCCTTCCAAGCACTATGGAGGGAGAGAAAAAAAGGGCGGCAATTTCCACAGAGGAGGACACCGCGACAGAGGTAGAAAACCACCAAAACCTACTACAAAATGCTACAGGTTTGGTAAGGACAACAAACACACTCAGTGTCTTTAAATGCACAATGCAGAAACTGCAGGAAATTCTGACATTTTGCTATTGTGTGCCACTCTGCTAGAGTAAAGGAACTGACTATATTGGAACAGGATGCCAGCCAATCCAATGCACACTTTCTAGGTGAAGTCAAAACATCAGATGACAACACTACACCATGGACAGTAAAACTGAAAAGTTTGCGAGACACCCCCTCTCCTTTATGATTGACACTGACGCAGATACCACTGTGATGTCAAAATAAACATATCACCAGCTCAGACACCTGCACCAGCTAGAAAAGAACGACAGAGACTTTGACAGCCCTGGAGGTAAACTGAACTGTTTGGGACAATTTGTCACCTTAACAAAGTCCAAAGGCCAGTTCTACAAGTACAAGGTCCATGTGATCGAAACGGTCAACCTGTTGGGTCGAAATGTGGCGGTGGCAATGGGACTCGTAAAAAGAGTGGATGAAGTTCAGGAGAGCCAAAGCATGTTTGGGAAGGATCTGGGACTTTTAAAAATAAAGCCAGTAAAATATGTTTAAGATATGATGCAGAACCATATGCAGTTAACATAGCAAGGAGAGTGTGGAGGATGGTAGCCTTGTGGAGAGGATGGTGAACTGTGGCGTCATCGAGGTGGTGTGCTCCTATAGTTCCTGTCCCAAAAAAGACTGAAGATGTGAGAATCTGTGTTGACCTCAAACGGCTCAACAAAGCTCAACAAAGCAGTAAAGAGGGAGAGGTTTGTCACAGTTGGCATAATCTTGTGTGTTCTCCCTGCTCGACGAAGAAAGCGACTTTTGGCAGATCCTGCTGGAGAGTGATACAGCCAAATTGACCACATTCATTACACCCATGGGGAGATACTTCTTCAAGCGGCTCCCTTTTGGAATCTCCAGCGCACCAGAGATTTTCCAGAGAGAAATGTCAGCTCTGTTTAGAGGCCAGGAAGGAGTTGAAGTTTACATGGATGACATCCTCATTCACGGACAGAATGAGGAAGAGCATGAAGAAAGGCTCCAAACCGGACCCTGGAAAATGCAGAATTAAAGCTCAACTACAAAAAGTACCACTTACGTCAAAGGCAGCTAAACTACTTGGGTCATATCATTGATAGAGATGGCATCCGGCCCAACCCCTCAAAGGTAGGTGCCATCACAGAGCTACAGCCGCCAGAGGACGTGCCAGGTCTGAGGAGGTTCCGGGGCATGGTCCATTATCTGGGTAGATATCTGCCCAACCTGACAAATTCACTACAACCTCTCAATGACCTGCTAAAAGACAACACAACCTGGGATGCTGCACAATCAAACGGCTTTCAAAAGGTAAAGAAACTTGTCACCAAAACACCAACTCTTGCTTTCAGTGATGTACACAAACCTACAATAGTGAGTGCAGACACAAGTAGCTATGGGCTGGGTAGTGTTGTACCGCAACGACACCCTGAGGGACTGAAACCAGTAGCGTTCTGTTTTAGAGCACTGTCTGATATAGAAAAGCACTATGCACAGATAGAAAAAGAGACTCTTGCTGTAGTCTGGGCCTGAGAAAGACTTTCCACTTACCTGTATGGCCTTAGTGAGTTCACAGTGCACAGACCACAAACCATTGGTTCCTCTGATTAATTACAAAGACTTAGACGCAGTTCCCCTGAGATGCCAACGCCTACTTATGCGTAGATTGAGGTACAACCCCACAGCAGAATATGTTCCGGGGAAAACACTAACAGTAGCCGACACACTATCTAGACAGCCACAACCCTTCATACACAGTGAAGTGTGTGAACTAACACGTGATGTCTCAGCTTTTGAAGCGACAGCTCATGCAGCCTGACCCGTGTTACCGCTGATGTTGGAAAGGATAAAGCAGGAGACGGGCATGGACAGAGAACTGCAGGTGGTGAGCAGACAGGTGATAGTGGGTTGACCAAAACATGTGAGTAACATTCCAGCTCAAGCAAGAGCTTACCACCAGTGGAGAAATAGACTGTCTGTGTCAAAAGGTCTCGTGCTTTATGGCGACCGCATCATCATCCCGCACAGCATGAGAAGAGACATACTGCACCGTCTGCACGATGGGCACCGGGGCATCACTAAATGTCGCGAGAGCACGCGCATGAGCGTGTGGTAGGCCTGGGTTGGAGAGCGAGATCCAGGACCTGGTGACAACATGCCCAGAATGTATGGAGGTCAGACCAAAACAGAGGAAGGACCCTCTGATAACGACACCACTGGAAAAATATTGGAGCGGACATCTGTGAGTATGCCAAGCAGAACAATCTGGTTGTTATTGATTATTTCTCTTGCTATCTCGAAATAGCCCATCTGCCTGACATGACAAGTGAGACCACCTGTGCACAGCTAAAAAAAAACCTATTTGCCAGTGTCCAGACGTGCTACACAAAGACAACGGAGGACAGTTTTCAAGTAAGGAATTTAAACACTCAGTCCAACAGGGAGGGTGAGAGGGCCGTTCAAACGGCAAAAATAATTCTCCAGCAGGCTGACCGTTCCTGGCTCTCATGAGCTGCAAAGCTGCTCTGCTGCATCCCACGGGTGGGAGTCCTGCTCAGCTTATGATGGACCTACAGATCAAAACAACAGTGCCAACAGTCAACACGGTACTGTCTCCAAGATGGCCGGACCTCTCAAAAGTGCGTAGAGCTGATGCCAAGGCCAAAGAAAGCTATAGGCGTGCCTACAACAAACGCCACAGTGTCAGACCACTTCCACCTCTAAATCCAGGGGACAGCGTGGCAGTCAAACTTGACAGTGAGTCAGGTTGGATGACAACAGGGACAGTCCACCTGCCACACCCTACTCCGAGGTCCTACCTGACCCAAACAGATCACGGGACTCTGCGGAGGAACAGGCGACACTACCTACACAGGAGCCAGACACAACGGAAGACATGCAGGTGGCTGAACATTCCCCACCTTCACCTGTGGTACAGCTCCCTGCTCAGGCTTGTGTGTCTTCAAGGGGGACAATTATCAATAGTAGTTTGTAGTAGTTCTTTGTAGTAGTTCATGGCATAGCAGGGCACTGTGCAGCATTACAAGGCACAGCAGGACGTAGCTGGGCACCGCAGATCGTGGCAGGGAAGGGAACGTGTAGCGGGACCATGGCAACAGCTGCAACCATGATTTTGGAGCCTCCCTGATCCGAGGAAACATGCTGGGAGAAAAAGAACAAAAGGACTCCGGGTATTCAGTATTGGTTGAAGAAGAGAAAAAATAGGTGGAGAAACATTGACGAATGTATGCATGAATATGAAATGTGTGGAAACTAAAAGGAAAGAGTTATGGTTATTGTTAACATTTAAAATGGACATATTGACGTTTATTGTTCAAAGCACTATTGATGTTTATATTGTTTACAAAATCATATGAGGTGTATATGGTGTATCATTTAAAGAAATTATAAGACTTGTAGAAGGTGCCTCAATAGTTATAAAAGAGGACGTTTGGTCACCCTACATTAGCTGAACTAACTCCATTTTGCTAGCACCGATTCTAGAAAAGCGCTATATAAATACAGTCCATTTTTGCAGCGATTTTAAAAATCCTTGCAAAAAATACTGCTTTTCAATTTACCTCAAAGCATCCCTGTGTCTAAGTTCAGATTGATTCAGCTACAAATGCAATGTACAATTGCATTTACAATGGAGAGTTGTAACAGTTTTTGAAGGCACTGACAAGTGATGTCCTCATGATAGAAGGGTGCTCTGGAGGCCATTTACTGTACAAACAATGTATTCCGTTTAACCTGGAGGTCTTGTCGGCACAGCCGCACACAACTGGTTCTAGTTGAACTGAGCTGATGAAGTGCCCCGATGAGTCACACAGCGCATACAATTCTGCACTGTCTCCTATGTGGAGAACCTAATAGAGCGGAGACCGGAGGACGGGGGAAATCATATAAAGAGCCCAAAAAAGAGGGGGCCTGACATCATCAAATCCGAAAGGTTACTGGCCAACGCTCAGCCCTCCTGCTCAAGAAAAACACTATTGATATTCTGTGGTTTCGGCTGGGGACAATGGGCGCGTCTGTCCCTCCCTCCCTCTCTCCCTCATAGCCTGGCATGGCCGAGATGTCGCAGAGAGCACCAAACAAATGGATGGAGGGATAGAAAGGGATGGAGGGATGGGGAGGAAGAGAACAAACACATTGTTCTCGGGGTGGAGAAAAGGGGTATTGTGAATAAGACAGATAGCTTATGTGGGAAGTAGGGGGCGGGGAGGAGAGGTGGACACAAAAGGACAGAGAAAGGTGAAACCTGTCTTTTTTAATTTTTATAGATGCCCCATTTAGTTATTTTCTTTGCAGTTGGAGGTAATCCATAAGGCTGCTCTAGGGGACATTTCCTAAAACTTAAAAGAGTAGGGACAGTTTCAACACAACCATAATCTGGATTATTTTGGTCAATATTAAAATCACGACTGTTAAACAGGATTACTCATTGACTTTTGGAAAGATGTTAATTATTGAAGTTGAAAAACAGTTAAACAAATGTGAAAACAGTGAGAAGTGTCAAATTTCTCTTCATACTTTTCCTATTTGAACTTTTTTCCCCCATTCTGAACATAAGACAAAATAAGACTTTACTTGCAAAACGTAATGTGCAAAAAAAAAAAAGTATATTGTTTTTCTCGATTATGATGTTTTAGTGATCATTAAGAACTGAAATCATATTCAAGACATTAATCAAAACATTTCCATTAATTAAGTCACAACATCGTAAATCAGTCCTGAGGCCTTTTTTAGGGCTGGGCGTAAGTTTGACCATTGGTGCTTTCACAAAATAGTTTTTACAATGAGATTCAAGGCAAATAATCATCAATGTGGTAAACAGTTTCAAGTGAAATTATAGAGAAAAAATAAGTATTTTTTTCCAACTATACACTATGTTTACATGCATGCACAAACTTATGGTGTGTGATGTGAAACAAATCTGCAATTCTTCAAATAATATATAGTTACGCATGTCACCATACAGTATTATTGCGATTTTAAACATATTGCAATATTCTGCAATACATTGCCTTTTATAACCTTTTTTCCAACTTCTAATCTTGCCCAATTTCAAATGATGTCCCTAAAAGGAAACTTTGTCAACATCTGTTTTATCTAAAAAGATACAATTATCTGTCTATTCACTTCAGTTTATTGCTGCAAAATTGGATTGTCAAGCAGACAAACTGACCAACACATATATAAACATTGATACTTGGCGTCTGTGTATTGATGCAGTATTGCGATACTATGCTGTATCAATTTTTCCCCCACCTCTAGTAGGCAGCTCAAGGCAGGTAGGTCTGCAGATGCAATGTCCCCTGGGGGACCGGGTGTAAATGGATGATTTGATGTGAACTAACACCACAGCTGTTGTAACATGGGCTAGGACCTCGGTGGAGACCACTGTGCTGCAATGCCCTGAAGGCGTGCTATGTGTGCCAGCTGCCCCCCTTTGAAAACATCACTGAAACATATAAACACACAGACACAAACACGGGCCGTTAACCAGGCACTCACATTTTCGCAGAGCCGATAAAAACAAACCCATTCACACATGCACGAAAGAGGAAACGGATGGAGTGACGTCTCAGTGTGCAGGCACTTGCTTTCAACACGGAGGTACACAAAGACTTGCAGAAACGTCCTGTCCATTTACACAATCACACATATACTGTACAAATAAGGGGACAACTTGGCACAGTCAACCTTCAGAGTGATTCACGACAAAAGGCCGGGCTCATACAGCACACACAATATGGAATTGAATTACATATTTGCATTTTCAATATTTCATGCTCTGTTGCCTGTTTGATTTCCATTAAGGTCTGTTTTCATCTCTCACACTTGCAGTTTGCCTGCTGTAGCCAGCTTCTAAAAGCAACAGTACAGATGACGAGTGCTATTTGATTATCAGATTTTAGAAAAACCAAGCAGGTCACTTGTTTCTATTCAAAAGAAATAGATGAGATGTGATGATGAGTGTCAGATGTAGCCAAAGAAGCATACAGGAGAAAAGACATATTTCAAGAGCTAACTCACTAGGTGGAGTGAATGCAAAAACTGATGAAAAATTAAGAGTACAGTACAGATAAACAGCAGTGGCGGACAGAAATTGCAGGCAAATCCGGATTCAGAATTTCCATGATTATTCTACCACAATGGTGTCCTTCTCAACCTCCTCTTCAGCAGACACAAGACACAGCCCACACACACAAATAATAGGCAAACCCTCCACCATGCAGTGTGCATACTTGCATACCGAGATACTGTAGCATAACAAACAGCGACCTCACAAGAACTCCAGCATAGGAAATACAAAGCACTCTGTGAAAACAGTGACATGCCACAGAAGCAGAGCAATTTAACATACACATTATCCTGTAGACACCCCGCTGCTGGGAAATTGCACACTTGCATTTGAGCATACATACATAAGTTATTGTTCACAGCATTATATAATGGGAAATCTGATTAGAATTAAGTGCAATATGAGGGGGAGGATGTGTAGTGGATTCTCTTTCTTCTTCAAGTGTGAGGTTTTTAGAATGTTTATTGAACCCATCAGATTCTTTTGTTTTTTGGTGATACATTTTTTTTTTGTAAATTAAAAAAACAGATTTTTTTTAAAACAGTTATAAATACTGGGACATTCGTGTCCCAGGACCAAAAATAAATAAAAAACCAGGGAGACATAACATATAGCTGTCCATCTTTGCAAGATAGGGAATGATTGAGATTTCTCTTGGCACAGCTACCAGAAGACTTACAACTTTCAGACAGGTTGCTCACATTGGCAAGCTCAGTAGGAGGCTGTATTGCTCAGCACTCACTGAAAAGTGCTTCTAATATCCTTCACTGATCTTTGTCCAAAGCAAGTGGATCTGTTGGTCCATTGCCCTCAAAAATATTTGGCCCATAAGCTGACACAAATGCAATTTTTCTGGCACCAAATTCTGTTGTGGAAATAACAATCCTGCCTGTATCATCTGACCAAGAGGACAACCCTTTAAGTGGGAGGTTCTGTTTGACAACAAAGCCTTTTGCTTTGGAGCTCGCTGAGAAAGATGCAATTGGATGATATTGGCTAAACAGACGTTATCCGCAGCAAAAGTGTCTCCTGTAATAATTATTATGTAATAATAATTTCTCTTTCTTAGTAAGCCCAGAGTGTTGGTATGTTTGTGAGGAGCATTCAGTCCGCCACAATTCTAACCCAAAAGTGAAAGTCCACCCACCATCAAAAAAGCTGCAATCTAAGTGAAAGTACATGTGGATATTGTTACTGCCTTTTATTTAGTTAAATCTTAACAATAGTGCATCCAAAGTTAAGTTCCTTAACACACAAAACATGTAAAACACAGAACAAGAACATATAAGATAGTGAAACAAAAAGGAGAAAAGAAGTTGGGGAAACATAGCCAGAGAGGCTAACACTCAGCTAACCTATGGAGAGTAGACCATATTAGATAGGTAGACATAGCATTCAGAAACACAGTCTCCGTATTAATATCAGACAACAGTGCGATAAAACCATAACACCTTAAGAGAACAAGACAAAGCAATGGTCCATGTTTATCAGGCGGTTGCTTCAGTCCTGATCCTCCTCCACGGCGCCCTCAGCAGACAGAATCCGAGTGTTGGCTCTCCCCGCCGCAGCAGGAGGATGGGACGCAGCCCGGTTCAAATAGTCCTCAGCATCCCCGGCAGAGGTGAAAATCTTCAGTGTTGCTGGATAAAGCAGCGTAAAATCCTGACCCTTGACCCGTGCTGAATCCATGGCTTAAAAAAAGCCTGGCGTCTGTTTACCATGTAGTTGCTGTAATCCAGGGAGAAGCAAATTTTCCGGCCCTCAATGCCAAGCAGAGATTTCCACACAGCTTGTAGAATCGCCTTCCTGTCTGTGTAGCGGAGGACGTTGACAATCAACGGGCAATTAGTAGTGGTGTTTGTCTTTGGGATATCACTGTAGATTCGGTGGGTAGTTGCTGTCCCAGCCTTTGGGGGCCGCCCCTGCTGGGCCAGACTTGATTGGAGCAAAGAATGGGAATACAGGTAGTTTGAAAATAACACTGACTTGGATCCTGTGGCCAGGTGTGGTCTCATTTGACCAATAATGAGAGTTTTCACTTGAGGAACCAACCTCTACTCTAGGGAATAAATGTGTGTGATTTAGAAATTTCTAATTTTTCAGGACTGATCTAATGTGACTATATCAGGGCAAAGCATGGATCAAGTCCGCTGTCAGCTGCAGTGTCTGGATCTGAACAAGTGCTAGATTTGGGAACCACTTGGGCAGGTACCGTGAGAGATACTTGATAGCATTAGCACCTTCTAGCCCCTCTTTCAGCCTGATGATGCAGATGTTGCATCTTCAGTTTCGGTCTTCCATATCTGATAGCTTCACCTCCAACTCCTGAAAAAAGTGGCCATGACTGCCAGGAATACTGCGTTGCTTTCCACTGTAGTTTTTAGGTTGTTCACATTCGATCTGATAGAGCCAAGGCTTGCAGCCAGAGATGCTAGCTGGGCATGGATAGCAGTTACCTTATTGTTGTTGTCAAGCCCCATCTGTTGAATCTGAGACTGGAGCTGAACGAAATGTGGTTCGACGTAGCCTTTCTGTTTCTCCAGCAATGCCTCTGCAGTGGCGTCTGTATCGACACGTTGGGTTCTGTTCTTGTTTGCCATTCTGCTTTAAGTAACTCTAGCAAGCACAAAATATCGAAGTTGCAACCATATAAAACAACTATTTGACAAAGTTGGGCCGCTTAAGCTGCAATCTCTGTCCAGCTGATCACGTGACTCATGTATGCTTTTGTTTTATGCTTGTTTATTGTGTTATGTGCAATGCGTCACCATTTTTGTTTTCTCGACTGCCCAAGATGAACTCCTCCTATAGGAGACAATAAAGGCTCATCTTATCTCTTGATGTATGCCTCCTTGTAGCCACAAGAATGCCAGCCTACCAAAGCTTGTAATTTATTTCCTGCGTCTCATTGTGTTGAGCACAACTGCGTGCGGCTGAACTGGAGCAATGCATTACTGATCAGCTAAGAGCCAGCTATCCCACACAGACTAACTGAAGAGTCTACAGCCAAGCTGGTGGCTCCTCCAGGCTGTACTCACACACAATGGGGATTTAGGCTGAAAGCTAATGTCTACATGCGTGCACAGGTTTTACAGGTGTGTTCATCCTCAGTGGTGATCGCCTGCCAATCGGAAGGTTGGTGGTTCGATCCCTGTCTCATGTCAAAGTGTGCAAGACTTGGGCAAGACCCTGAACCCAATGAATGACATCTTAATGGAGCATGTTTCTCCAAGGTACTCAGACTGCTTCGCTCTCACACAAAACTACAATCCAAAACTCCAATACAATCCTCTCTGCTTCTCCATGTGATAACCACCGTACCTGGCTCTAACCCACACCTAACACCACCCCTACACATCAGTCTCTGACTGATTCAGGCTGGACAGTTGGTGGATTTCCATCATCTAATGCAAACTGAGTTCTTGTCTTTTGTCCTGCTGGTTGAGCAACTGTGTCAGCTCTTTTTCTGGCAATCTCCTCGGCTTGTTTTTTTTATTACCACGCTGAGCGCACTTTGCTGCCACCTCTCCAGTGCTCCAGCAGAAATCAGTATTGGTATGCGGCCCATACATTTCATGTTGTTCTTGGCTTGGTTTCTGCAGTGAATTGTTGATAGGGATCTATCACCAGCAGGTATGCTGTAACTGCTGAATCGATTTGGGCTTTTTGGAATTTACCCTATGTGCATGGTATGCAGCGAGATGTTATGCAAAATTTTCAAAATGGAGCTAAATCAATAACACAAATGACAGGATGCTTAAAACTGGTTAAGACCCTTTATTTTCATTTGAAATTACATGAAGAAAAAAGTTATTTACAATTATTTTTGAAATTGCCGTTATTTATTATTCTCTGCTGATTGATCAGTAGTAGTCCTCTGGGTCAGCTTTCTCACCCTGGTTCTGAATCTGCTGCTGCTTCTTGTACAAATCAGCAATCTGCAGAAAGATGGGGAGAGATTAAGAGAGAGCAGGAAAAGAGTTGGCATGAGAAAGGATGCATAAAAGAGAGAAGGCGAGGGGGGGAGAAGATCATGAAGTCAGGTCAGTAACATGAAGAGGAAAAAGCTAAAAATAACAGTTTGATTATTCATATCACAGGGCTTTGAAGTCAGAGACTCCCAGCTGCCGACTGGGAGACGGAGGTAGAGTTCACTTGAGCTCCTCGGGGTTTGGGAGCGGGGGGGGGGGGGCGGGGGTGGGGGAGGATGAATAATGTGTTAACTTTAGGGCCCACCCAGTATCAGCAGTATCAATAGCAGTGCAGCAGGCTGACTAGACCTCTGCTCTGGGTCCAGGTGAGCTGGAGCTTAGATGGGAATTTATTAGGTCACAAAGTATTTCTACCAATAAGAATGATAACGGTGTCTTTGTCTTGCCCTAACAGGTGCAACAAAGCAAACACGAGACTCCGGAAGATGTCAATCAGTCAGTCTATACACACCCACACAGTCCTGGGATGAGGGCTAATCAGCCAGATACACTACAAACACCAGTGTGGGTGTTCAGGGCCTTAACGCTTTCTGGGACTGCGCAACATGAGGAAAATATACAATAACATTGAATACTGCCATCAAATTTATTAATCGCGATAAATGTGTACTCAGTTCTGCATTTCTGCTGCTTTCAGTATTCTGCTAAAGTACAATAAATTGCTTGTTGAATTTAAAACAAAACATAAAAGGCAGCACTAAAAAAAGAATGACACAAAACTGTTACATTTTAAAGTGCAGTTCTCTACTAACATTTTCTTTAAATTAAAAGAAAATTATTAGCGATATGTTGCAGCCTTTCGCGATGTGTTTATTGCGGCAGTTGATAATAGTCTATATTGATGAAATTTCATTCCCGGGATTGTTCAGGTGCTGCCAGAAATTCCGCCAGATGTCCATCACCCTCCTCTTTCTTTGTGTTGGCGTTCTAACCGGTGGATTTCTGAGGACTATGGTTACCTGCTCCTCAGATCTCTGCAGGGTAAATCCAGACAGCTAGCTAGACTATCTGTCCAATCTGAGTTTTCTGTTGCACGACTAAAACTACTTTTAACGTACAGACGTTCCACCAAAACAAGTTGCTTCCAAAGACTATTTGGCAGAGGCACCATCATTGTGTCGGAGGCTTAGCACCGGCCATAATGATTGTGATTGGTTTACAGAAATGCCAATAAACCCAAGCACGTTTTCCTCCCATCCCAGAATGATGTGTGGACTAGCAACTAGACCTTCCTCCGCAGAGATGTGGTCTGGCAATGGGAGACTAATATTGCGATGACAAAAAAATAATAAAGATAGATTGAGAAGCCCTGACTCTTTTGGACTTGAATGAGGTCAAGCTTCTTTTAAATTGTCTGCTAAATCACACAAAGTGAAACTAGGAGCGTGTGTTCATCCTCCCAGATGGAAAATTCATTTAGATGCAGCCCATGTTTCAACCTGACTCCCAACAGCAATAAGCACAAACCTGACTCCACAGTTAACAGATGGCTGTTAATTTCAGTCAGTAAAAGTTGACATTATAATATGATTCAGACCTTATGAAAGTTACACCTGTTTAGGATCAGGTAAAAAAAAATGAAATGAAAAAAAGAATCCAGCTGGCATGTTTCGGGCCAAAACTCTAAATCTTTGTGAGAATGTCAGTGTGCTTTTACACAACACTGTGCAATGCGTGCATGATCGCTGGGTTGGCTTTAAGAGGAAGCTGTTGGCTGTCAGTCAGAGTCTGGACATCCAGGGCAACACTTGATGCTGGCAATCCAGTCTTCAAACTTTTAGTAGTTTCTTAACTGGTGGACAAAGTGGTAGACAGTGAACGCCTCTACAAATCAAAGCTAAACATTAACGGCTTGTTGTCAGACTGTGTCACTGGTGAATTGATTGATTTAAAAAAAATATATATATATATTATTCAAACGGACATTGAAGCATTCTCAGATATCTAGTCAGTCCAGATGTTAGCACAGGAGAGCATGACTTGGATTGCTAATAAAGAATTTGGACCATGGCATCATTTGTGATACATACAGTAATTAGTACATTTTATGATGTACTCAGGGCTTAAAGCAAAAAAAATTCTTGAGCCTGAAACTTATTATTTTTGAGCTCTTACTTTGGCCAGGTCATCATCAAAAAAGCGATTTTGTCCATGTTGACATTAGTTTTTTCATGTATATTTATTACAAACTTTGCATTGTTAAGCTTTTCATAGAGCTATACGCCTAAACTCTGGGACAAGGCCGTGTATAAATAACCATGCTGATTCCAAACAGAGCGTTGTCTTGGGCAACAGATAGCTTTTACACAGTGGCCAACGTTCCACTACGAACGTGCACACATGCATTGTTTATATCACAAACCCGGTCGGTCACAACGGTTTGGATCCTTTCCAGTTTCAAAATGTAAGGTTTTTTCTGAATCAGTTACTTTTATTTATTAAAAGTACATTTTCCGGATGGTACTTGCACACCTATACCTGAGTAACATTATCAATGTTACTCAGTGGTAGAGCGGTTGCCTGCCAATTGGAAGGTTGGTGGTTTGATCCCTGCAGTCCTATGTCGAAGGGTCCTTGGGCGAGACACTGAACCCCAAGTTGCTCCCGATACTCCCGATACATGTGTGTGAGTGTTTATCTGATGAGCAGCCTCTGCCTCAGTGTATGAATGTGTGTGAATGGTGAATGGTTCCTGTACTATGTAAAAGCGCTTTAAGTAGTCGTTGAAAGTTACACATCTGTGGCTTTTGGTTGAACAAAACAAGCTTTTGAAAAGAGGTCACCCTGAGCTTCTTTTTTTTTATTATTATTTATTGAGGTTTGATAGGCCAAACGATTTTTGGTGAAATGGTGAAAACAACCAGCAGACTCAATGACAGTTTGTTGTAGACCATTGTTTTTGTTGTCCTTTCAGTATTTTTAGTTTGAGAAAACTAAAATCTCCAAAAAAACAGTTTGTATAAGATATTTCACATCATATACACTAACGTACTGTAGCGATGTGTGCATTGACTTGTAATGCAGGTTGGTTGGGTTGAATCATTCATAAATTATGTGCTGGTGGGTCAGTGGGAAGGTTGGGCAAACACAAAAAAATAAAAATAAAACATCTTATGACTGCAGGTGAAGGTACCAGGTGACTTGCACATAGAATATTATTCACTCACTTTTTGCTGCTGCACAATACATTAGCCAGACTCCAACAGTGAACTCCAGAGGTGCAGCGTTACCTGGCGGTTATTTACTGTAGCTTTGTTCACCGTGCAGTGGGAGGCACACAGGACAGCTCTTGTAAAGGCGGTCATGATGATGTCAATGTACCGTCTTCACATGGCACTTCAAGTTACACAGCCAAAAATATGGTTGAGTTTTTAAAGGTTTATAGTCCTTATTATATTGCACAAGGCTGACCTGTTAGACCGTCTAGGCCCCCACACATGCTCTACAGATGGTATTTAATGCTTGAAATGTTTATCTGACAAACTTAACTGCTGATTTCACATGCCTATTTTTATTTTTTAGCCTTCAACAAGTTTCATGGTGATCTGATGTACCTGAGCTCCGGTCGTGGCGTCCTCGGGCTTCTTGTCGTCTCTGATCCGAAGGAAGCGAGGGAATCTCAGAGAAATGCCCTTTTCTGGATCCACCTGAGGGCAGGCAGGCAGACCGGATCACAGTCAGTATACAGAACAGTTAGATTTATTTATGTGATTAGGACAATGCACGTGTTAGCCTGACGGCTGAATTAAAATGAAGTCCTAGTTACCTAGCATGCATGTCTTTATGTTGGGAGGAAACCCACGACCCAAACAGGGAGAGAACATGCAAACTCCACACAAACAGGCCCTGCCTGGACCGGGGATCAAACTCTGCAGTGCCACCTTGTTGTGAGGCAGAAGTGCTAACCACTGAGCCACCGTGCTGCCCACACAAGCAGAACTGGAATAAAAACGGTAACCCCTACATGTGTTGAATCATGTTTTTTGACTGTCAGACTTAATATTAAATCCCCATTAGTTAACGGCTAGGGTTAGAAAGATTGAATTTTTTTTTCAATTGAAGGATTTTAAAACCCTTTTTCAGTTCTAGGACAAAAACTGATCTTTTGTCATACTTCCATTCATCAGCCTCTCAATTTATCTTTTTACTTTTAAATATGGATGCCTTCCTAATTTTCTTTTCTCTTTAGAAGAAATACGATTTCATTGCCACATTGTAATTGTGAAATTCTTTGGTATAGTTGTGGTGACATCCTGAGAAAATAGTGGAGATAAATGGTGTCTCACACCAGTGCTGCTATTAGTGCTGCAATTCCCCGTCAAACAAATGCCTTCTGAAGTTATTTCTTTTCTAGCCATTCAACATTATTTGACAACATTCAACTGAAGGGAAAATAGACATAGCTACATGATGTTTAAAGACACAAATTAATAACCTGGTGGTTGACAAAATGTAAAGCGCAGATACCACTAATCCTCTTAGCAATAGTTAGGAATTGGAATTGTTTACAACAACTCATCAAGCTATCTCACATTCAAGTCCTTAAAAACAAAGTAGTAAGTTTAAGGCTTATTGGCAATAAAAAGCAACACCTCACACCTTTAAACTGATCTTTTTATTACTAAATATGGTTGGGAAAAAAAATGCAAAAATATTTTTCCTATAAATGTTTTCAGAGAGTTAAATACTGTAAATGTCATGGCAAACACTTTGGGTGCACTTTGGGACAAGCAGTGTGCAGTCAAAGAATCTGGTCCATTAAATCCAGCATCTTTTACAACGGTTTTAATAACTCAATTATAAGGCGCTAATTGTGACTTTTTATCGTAGGCAACAGACCATAGCAGGCGGAATGTATCAGTGGAAACACATGGGGGAAAAAGTGGGGTGGGGGGGTGTGTTAACAGGCTGAACTGACCATTCCCATAGCGGCCTTGTAGACGGGCGACAGCGACAGGTCGGCACACTTCACCTCCCAAACCTGCACGGCATCCAGCCACACATCGGGCTCTGCTGATTGGTCGATGCGGTAGTAGGCACGGGGCTTGGGCAGAATGTGCTCCTACAGAACATAGAAGAGATAATGACCATTTTCATTGCAAATTAGGTTTATTTTGCCTTAAAATAACGGTCCTCAATTCCCAGAGCCTAAAGTGATGTCACACAATTCAAGTGATGCGTAATTGTTGTCCAATTCTCTGTGTATTTTTCTTTTCCTTTTTTTTTGGCAGAGCTGCAAAATGAATTTAAAAAATAAGTGCTAAAAATACAATACAATAAAGTTGTATTGTATCATATCCTAAAGATATTCTATTTATGATGACATTAAACAGAAAAACAGTTAATCCTCACATTTTGAAAAAAATAAAATAAACAGAATATACACAGTATATACAAACAAAGACTTTCACAATTTAGAACAAATAGGGCAATGCATTCACAGAGAAGCAGATAAAGACAGTGACAGAAAGGCCTTGGTTGCCCTGCTGAACCTGCCACTTTCTCTTAGGCTCTTCCAGGGAGACGGCACAGAGTCTCAACACTTATATTTACATACCTGCTTACCTCAGGTTTAACACAAGAGGCTGCTTTTCAAACCACATTATCATACGCCTATATGAAAGATTTCATTCAGAAACCCCTTTTGCTATTCACGTGTTACGTGATTTTCTCTAAAAACTCATAAACTTGCAGCTAAGCCTGGGCCTCCACCCACACCCACAACTGCTCCTGTTCGGTTTGGAAAAATGAGCAAACTTCTACAACATTTAATAGTGCCTTTTTAAATTACACAAGCAATCATTCTGTAAGTGTAGGTGTCACACTTCTTCAAAATGCCGACCGTGTTTTGGCGTTAAACAACTGTTTGGGCGAATGGGACCGTGGAACAGCGCTGTGTTAACTCGACTGCTGCAGTGGCCACAGAACTGGGTCACAGTTAAGTGATGCTGGGGAAAAAAGAAGGCTCAGCAGCAGTGGGGCTGCTTTTCTCTCAAGTGACTCTCTTATCCAAGTGAGATGGTAGGCGTGCAGAGTCTTATAAAACATGGCTGCTCATAGACACAAGTTAGCCAAACGTCGCTATGCTTTATCTGCCAGGTCAGGCATCGGCTAGACCTGATCCACAATCAATCTAGGCTCCTGTCTTTATGGTTATAAAATTAAAACCATGCAATTTTGCAAACCTTCATTACAAAATGTTCACTTCTATGCAAATGTGTCATTTACACCTTCGAGCACTTGGCAAAGCAGCCTTCTCCAAGGCATACAGTGGGTACGGAAAGTATTCAGACCCCTTTAAATTTTTCACTCTTTGTTTCATTGCAGCCTTTTTCCAAAAATCAAAAAAGTTCATTTTATTTCTCAGTAATGTACACTCAGCAACCCATCTTGACAGAAAAAAAACAGAAATTTAGAAATTTTAGCATATTTATTAAAAACAAAAACTGAAATATCACATGGTCATATGTATTCAGACCCTTTGCCGTGACCCTCATATGTAACTCAGGTGCTGTCTATTTCTTCTGATCATCCTTGAGATGGTTCTACACCTTCATTGGAGTCCAGCTGTGTTTGATTATACTGATTGGACTTGATTAGGAAAGCCACACACCTGTCTATATAAGACCTTACAGCTCACAGTGCATGTCAGAGCAAATGACAATCATGAGGTCAAAGGAACTGCCTGAAGAGCTCAGAGACAGAATTGTGGCAAGGCACAGATCTGGTCAAGGTTACAAAAAATTTCTGCTGCACTTAAGGTTCCTAAGAGCACAGTGGCCTCCATAATCCTCAAATGGAAGACGTTTGGGACGACCAGAACCCTTCCTAGAGCTGGCCGTCCGGCCAAACTGAGCTATCGGGGGAGAAGAGCCTTGGTGAGAGAGGCAAAGAAGAACCCAATGGTCACTGTGGCTAAGCTCCAGAGATGCAGTCGGGAGATGGGAGAAAGTTGTAGTAAGTCAACCATCACTGCAGCAATCCACCAGTCGGGGCTTTATGGCAGAGTGGCCCGGGAAGCCTCCTCAGTGCAAGACACATGAAAGCCCGCATGGAGTTTGCTAAAAAAACACCTGAAGGACTCCAAGATGGTGATAAATAAAATCCTCTGGTCTGATGAGACCAAGATAGAACTTTTTGGCCTTAATTCTAAGCGGTATGTGTGGAGAAAACCAGGCACTGCTCATCACCTGTCCAATACAGTCTCAACAGTGAAGCATGGTGGTGGCAGCATCATGCTGTGGGGGGTTTTTCAGCTGCAGGGACAGGACGACTGGTTGCAATCGAGGGAAAGATGAATGCGGCCAAGTACAGGGATATCCTGGACGAAAACCTTTTCCAGAGTGCTCTGAACCTCAGACTGGGCCGAAGGTTTACCTTCCAACAAGACAATGACCCTAAGCACACCGCTAAAATAACGAAGGAGTGGCTTCACAACAACTCTGTGGCTGTTCTTGAATGGCCCAGCCAGAGCCCTGACTTAAACCCAATTGAGCATCTCTGGAGAGACCTGAAAATGACTGTCCACCAACGTTTACCATCCAACCTGACAGAACTGGAGAGGATCTGCAAGGAGGAATGGCAGAGGATACCCAAATCCAGATGTGAGAAACTTGTTGCATCTTTCCCAAAACGACTCATGGCTGTATTAGATCAAAAGGGTGCTTCTACTAAATACTGAACAAAGGGTCTGAATACTTATGACCATGTGATATTTCAGTTTTTGTTTTTTAATAAATATGCAAAAATTTCTAAATTTCTGTTTTTTTCTGTCAAGATGGGTTGCTGAGTGTACATTACTGAGAAATAAAATGAACTTTTTTGATTTTTGGAAAAAGGCTGCAATGAAACAAAGAGTGAAAAATTTAAAGGGGTCTGAATACTTTCCGTACCCACTGTATGTAGAGAGACTTATTCAAGGAGGGCAATTATAATCAGGTACAGGTGTTGTTGCTGGGGAGTTTTTACAGACTATGCAGCAATAATTGCGAGCTGAAAAAGAAAAGCTTAACTTCTTGTTTAGTGGAAAAAGGGTTTCTACGGGTTTCACCAAGTTAAATTTGAGACTTTCTAAAACCCTTTTAAGACCATTATGAATGAAACTGAAGACCTATATCCAACATCAAAACCGGAAACATTTAAACAATTCCCCGATTTCCTCATTGGCATTATAGGACTGATGTATAGATTGGCTGCAAAATAAGTTGCATGTTTTCATTTGTAGTCATAATACAGCAAATTATATTTGGACTACCAACAGAAAGAACTAGAACACCACAGAATAATAAAAAAACAACAACACATTTTAGGGCTGCGCGAACATTTTGATGAGCATTGGAGGTAGCGTCACACATGAAAATTAAGATTAACAAAATTATTTAAGACCTAGAACACAATACTTCAGCAAATTTAAGACTTTTTTAAGGCCTACAACCCCGTGGGAACCCTGAAGAACTAGAGATTTTACAACGTCCCTGAATAGCAGGCTCTCAGTGGCCGCTTAAGTAAAGAAAGTGATCACTTACAACATGGGTCATCATAACATATATTCTTACATAAAAGTCTTGTGCCAAAAACTCAAAGGCTATATTCCCATTTCTGGGAGGCTTTCTATGAGACACATCTGAGCAGGAAGTGCTGGGTTACCCTGACAGTAGCTTAATAGCACTCAAACATTATTAAATAAAAACTATTTCTCTCAGGGAAGAAAAGCTGCAGTGGTGGTGAGTATGACATGCCTATTGTACTGATGGAACTGTTGCTAAGGACACTATTTGGGCATTGATGGTATTTTTGTAGAGCAGAGTTTCTGCAGGTTTCACCAAGTCAAATTTAAGACTTTTTAAGAACTTTTTAAGACTATTATGAATTTAATTTAAGAAGATTATCACAACATCCAACCAAGCCCTTAATTCTGTGTTTTTTCAATCAAATATCGCCAAACTTCCAATTCCCCATAGGTGAAGAATAAAATCTGTTTTATGCCTGGTATAATCAGGAAGAGACTCACACCAATTACATGAAAGCTGATTGGCTGAAATAAGTTGCATGTGGGTCTCATTTGTAGTCATAATACAGCAACAATATATTTGGACTAGCAAAAGAAACAACTACACCACGGAATCAATAAAAACAGCATTAGCGGTAGCATCACATGAAATTAAGACCGGTTTAAAATTACTTAAAGCTATAGTGCATAATTTATGTCTTCCCCATGAGGAATTCTAAGTGATGATGATAAAACTGTGCGCGTCCAAATGATACAAGCCTTATGTGATTGCGCACGTGCCCACTCCCCCACACAGTTGCTATTAGCCAAGGAGGACACGGTGGATTAAAAAAAACATGGACTCTTCAGAAGAAGTTATCTTCACACAAGTCCCCGGACGACAATCTTCTGAACATAACCATACTGAGAAACCTAGAGAGTTGTGTGGAGCTGATAGTCGTTAGCTTTTTAGCAACTCTCTTGGCCATGACTTGAATGTAACGGAAGACAATACTTTTTTGGCTTTTTAATACCTAAAATGTTGTTTTGTTTATTAATTTTAGACTTTTTAAGACCCCACGGAAACCCTGGCAACGCTGCCATATTAACATATAACATATCACAGAGCCCAGCTATTTACTTGGTGAGTACAATGTTGTAATTAATCAATAGAAATGGAGGCAAAAATAACACTTCTTGTACGTTCTAATAAACTAGGAATCGGTCTTCAAGTAGTTGTAGTTTAGGGCTGGAACTAACAATTATTGTCATTATCAATTCATCTGCTTATTATTGTATGGCATTGTTTAGTCCAAACAATGTCAGAAAACAGTGGAAAAGGTCACACAAGGTGATGTCTTAATAAGTAATAATTCTATCATAGACAAACACATCCGCACCGATCAGTCCATGTTCAAATCACAAGTCAAAACTCACCTTTTTAGAGCTGCTGTGTGTGTGTGTGTGTATTTTAGTGTGTGAATTTTTGTAGTATGTGTATTTCGTTTTTAAGGTGAGAAATTTAGGAAAAAGGTAACACTACTGGTTTAAGACTTGAGTTAGCCAAGATCAACGAGTTAGAGTATCAAAATAAACAAGGGATGGAAAGGAAATAAAAAAAAAGGATCAGTGCATCCATGGACACAGCCCAGCGGCTGGCCACCCACAGGAGAGTGAACAGAGCCAATCGTCTCCGTGTCTGGACTCCCGTCAACCTGCAGCGCTGCAACCAAAGCAGCACGGCCACAGCGACAGCTCACATTAATTCACCATCCATCACTTTCAAATGGAGGGCCTCATTACAAAGCACTACAGTACAGGCTGAATTGCTCTGAGGGAGGGAAACGAAGGTTACACCACTTTCTCAATCACTGTTTCACTGGGATTCTGCACTGTGCAGCAGTTTGTACCACTGAGTCTAAAGCCGTAACATTTCAAATATTACTTTTAGGTTATATCCACGGTGTGTAGCATGTTTGTACAGTGAATGTTATCTCACAATCAGTCCCTTTCCTAAAACAGATGACTGCATTTTTAAAAGCGTCTCTGCTGCTCTGTTATTTCTGTAAAAGCGGGTTCTAAATTTAGCTGATAAAATCAACTGCATTTCATTTTCATTTTTTCATTTTCACAACAGCTATTGTCTTTAGAGAGCAGTTGTCAATATCTTCAAATGCCGCTGCTCTGGAACGAACCTCTTCAAATGTAAATTGAAAAAGCAATTCATTACCACCAACAGAGCACGCCTGCACAGTTACTCCAAATGCAGACGTACGTTTATGTACTCTGGCCAATATTTTCCATGTGCAAGCAAATGCATGTAATTTAAAGCCAAATTATTTATATTTTTGTAATTTCTTTTAGGCGGTATGTCTAGAACAGTATAGGGAATAAATTAAGAATCAATTGAGGGAATGATTATTTGCAGCCGCACTCATTTGGGCTCTTTTAACCTTATTGACTCTAAATCTGTTTAAAGAAATTAAGTACATTTGGCTGCAGAATGTTAAGAAACCCCAGTTCTGAATTTAAAATATAAAAAGGCATCTACGTGGGGATTTGCGATTTCCACTGAGCAAGTTTATGCAACAGTCACGCTGTGCCACGTTACCTTTAGGAACTTGTAATGCTGCTCCAGATCTTCATCCTTGAAGCCTGTCCCGATCTGGAAGAGACGAGAGGAGATAAGAGGCACACACACACAGACACACTTAGATATACACATACATATTCCCTCATGGTGAGAGAGCAGACATTTGGCAGCGAGCATCAGAACACAGAACAGCGAGCACATCCCCCTACACAACGTCTCCGTGCTTTGCCTGAAGCGCCGTGTCACTTCTCAAAAGACCTGAACCCACTGAGACATGAGAATTACCTAACAGGCTGACATGTGCTGAAAGGGAAAGAAAAAAAAAAGCTTGGTATATCGTGCACATATAGCATTTTCCAATTCACAGATGTATTCTACAGGTGTGTACAGGAAGCTTTATGTTCCCGAGTCTGCAGTCACCACTAGCGAGTTTAGAGGTGTTTCATTCAACTGCGGCTCCTTCATATGCGGCAAAACCGCTCTACGCTGGCGGCTCCATTGACTACCTATGAGGAGAGCTGTGCCGCCAGACTCGGCGCGGCGCTACCCTTGGCACTGCTTGGATTTGCACCGAGCGCTGTGCTCAAAGTTGCCAGTGATCTGTCAAGGTGCAACCATGGACACTACCAATTCCATAATGTTCCTGCGCTGTGCTTTGCCTCCTTGCTCTCGGCCTATCGCGCCGTTTTGCTGTGAATTAAGCAATCAGTTTAATCTACCAGGCAAAGTCCTCTACCAAGCCTACTGTGGGGCAATTCTACAAACACATTTTGGATTAGGGCTGTTGAAATGAATACCCAAACGCAAATATAATTCGAATAGTAAAAAAAAAAAAAAAAAAAAAATCAATACTATTTGAAAGCTGAAATTACTATTTGAATGTGCCTATTTCTATAAATATGTAATGTATGTGTAAAAACGTTAGCTAGCCTAGCCTTGGCCTACCAGCATGTGTCACTCATGTCACGTCTTATGAACAATAACTCAGCGGGAAGGCAATGTGAGGTCTAAAATAACATTACGTACTGAGTAACGTTAGTACAACATTACGGAGCTATCGATACGTACTAAGAGAAAGAGCCAATTAGTGACGTTAGTATAAATAGGAACCAATCTTTGGTTCCTCGGGTGCAACCCGGAAGCGCATACAGTTTTTGACCACACAACCCCCACACACACACACACACACACACACAGACACACACAGACACACACAGACACACACAGACACACACAGACAGACAGACAGACAGACAGACACACACATGCACAGCAACACCACATAAGCATACATAAAAGCAGTAATTTGTCTGGATTATTAACTTATATCTCGTGGAAATAAATAGAACCAATGGTAATTGCAAATATGACTTGGACTTTCATTGATCAAAAAAAGGTTTAAAGTGCATCAATTACGTGACGTCAGGTTGTGAGTGGGTTTCATCTTTTTGCCGCAGGCCTCCTGGGTGTTTTTTCACGGAAATGCACTACTCCTCATTCAAAATAAATGGAAAGACTTTTTCCCGCATTGTCTGACGGACGACGCAGGCTGTGTGAATGCAGCCCTACACAGGAAAAGGGGTAAAGTACCTGAGCTTTCTGGAGGGCTATGTGCTTGGGAGAGCATGATGGGCTTCTGGTGTTGTCATTTATACATATGTTTATTTGGTGTGCAGTTTATTACGTTATTTTGCTGAATGGTCTTGATTATTGTTATTATAATATGTAAAAAAAAGGCATTTTTTGATTGTTGTCTGGGTGGGTGGTGATAACGAGGGAGAAAAAAATAAATGTATTAATTTAAAAATAAATACGTTAAAGGTTCAGTAGGTAACTTTTGTAAAAATGTATTTTTTACATATTTGTTAAAACTGTCACTATGCCCTGACAGTAGAATATGAGACAGATAATCTGTGAAAAAATTAAGCTCCTATGGCTCCTCCCTGTGTCCCTGATGCCATTTGGCAGAAATGCACCGCTCCCGATCAAAACAGCCAATCAGAGCCAGGAGGACTGTCTTAGCAGTGTCAATCACTCTCGTGTATGGCGCTGCTCATACCCCTCCCCCCCTCCCCCTTCCCCCCGCACAGCGCGTACCGTGTTCAAGCTCAAGACTGCCCGTGAGCTGCAGCTGTGCTAATCGCGGAGAAACAACTTTTCAGGAAAACTGCCAATTTCTCGAGTGACACCTGCTCAGAAAACAAAGACGGCAAACAGAAGAAGACCGATGACGAAAAGCGAGCTAAAAAGAAAGAATTAAACCGAGCCGAAATAAAACGAGGGTCGACAACGGAGCGGCTTTTCAGAGGTGGAGGGAGCTACGCCTCCTGAAAGGATTCAATACGGATTCAGAGCTAGCCACATTTCTGCTTGACATGTAAGTATCCCTGCTGGATTTGTTTCATTATGTAAGAACTACACAACTAAGCTAGCGATGGTTACAGTATCGTTGGCGATAGCGCAAATCTCATTTTACTCTGTAGCTTGTTGCTAGCTAAGTCTAACAGTTAGCTTGTTAGCTTGTAGCACGGCAGGAATGTTGTAGCTAACTCCTTCACCCTCCGTATAAGCAATATTGTTTCGATACCTACATTTAGTAAGCCTAAATGTGTTTTTGTCGATCACAATTAAATGCAGCTATGGTGAAACTACTTTAATTGTGCGCTGTCCCTGCCCCTGTGTCTTCCCCCTCAGGATTGTAAATCAAATGTCTGACACACATTCTTTATGCTGCTCCAACAGGTCAGACATGGCCCCAGACACACAGGCACATGAAGGAATCGTCTTTCAGTCCAAATCAAGATGTTCAGTATTTCCTTGTGTGTACTTTGCAAAAAAAGCTGATTTATTTTACCCATATGCAAAATAAAACCTAAGACATATTTCTAAGATGTTGTTATTCATTGGCTTAGTGAGCTTCCTCAGTGATTCATCATTCCTACTGAAAGTTTAGTGTTTTAAATTGATCCAAAAGGTAATTCAGTAATGTACTGTGTAAAGTGCTGCTTTTGTTCTCACAAATGAGCGATTACATAAACATTTTTAATCCTCTTTTTATTAAAATATTTCCAAAACTTTTAATAGAAATATTTTAAATAAGCAATTTTTTTTTTACATAGTTTTAAAAGCACAGCACACAACAGCTAAACCCTCCTCAGAATAAATCCCCTGTATTGTGTGGAAAGCATTGGTGGCCCTGCTTACTAGCCTGCGCGTTCACGGCAGGCTCGAGGACCTGTGGAGGGGGGGGCTGTAGCGCAGCAGAGAGCAAGGGGGAGGAGCCTGTAAGGTGTGCTTGTTCAAATTTTTAGGCTAAGTCCACGTTTCCTCAAAACTACCTACTGCAGCTTTAATCACAAAAAAAAACAAAAAACTGCAGGGCTCTGGTTACTTTTTAACTATTCCTAAAGTTGCTGTGCATGTGGGAAGTGATGCACCAACACAACTTTAAGAAATCATAAAGTGTAACTAACAATTTATCCAAACATGTCTGAGATCAAATAGGAATGCCAGCCAGGACACCTCAAGTAAGCAGTTCTAAGAATCCATCTTAATGTGGCCAAGATCTGAGCTCAAAGTCTGAATTAAAGCTGCTGGGCCTGGATGCACCAGGTGACAATGACTGACAGGTGGGACAGAATCTTTCATTGTGCAGCTCAGTCAGCATTTGTTTACAGCTGAAAGCTAAACAATTATGACAATGGAAAAAAAATACTATTCTGACTTTAAAGAACATCAGAAAAGTGAAGGTCTCTCAATCACTCGAGCTAGCAGCTATCCAAGCAAAGGAAGATTGATATGAAAATCAATAACAGACAGGAGCTCTTCAGCTCACATTTTACAATGAAAGTGGTGTCTTCTCAATTCATTTTATTTATAGTATCAAATCATAACAAGAGTTATCTCAAGACACTTATAGAGTAGGTCTAGACCACACTATAATTCCAAAAAAATCCAAGAGCGAGCATTCGACAGTGGCGAGGAAAAACTCCCTCTGGGAGAATCCTGGGACAGACCCAGGCTCTTGGTAGGCGGTGTCTGATGGCGCCTGTTGCAGGTGTAATTAACACTGGCAATAATAGTCACAGGGCATAGCAGGACGTAGCGTTAGAATTCTCTGGTGTACTTACAACGCAACATCCAGCCTTGCTTCACTGACTAGGATAGTCATCTCAAGTGTGAAAACATTCTCCAGTGAGATTTTATGTACAGACAAAATAGTGCGAACAGAGAAAAAACACTAGCACTTAGGGGTTGAAAAAAAAAATCGATTTTGATGAATAATTGAAAAAAAGTTTTGATTTTTATTTAAAAGTTTCTGTCTCAAGACATGTACAAATCAGAAAACTGAAAGAGGATGGGATAATATCATGGGATGGGATAATCTCATGGGACCTTTAAAGGTAAGGTGGACGCTGGGTGTGTGGCCTTGACCAACTGCCACTTTGCTCGTTTGAAAGCCATGATGTCTCTCTCTCATGGGTGGTCCAAATTCTCTGGGCGGGCAAAGCAGAGAAAGGGGGAGGTAACCTTGCCCTTTATGACCTCATAAAGAGCAAGATTCCAGATTGGCCCATCTGAGCTTTCATTTTCTCAAAGGCAGAGCAGGGCTCGGTTTACACCTATCTCCATTTCTTGCCACTGGGGGACCATAGGCAGGTTGGGGGAACTCATTGTGTGTGAAAAATACTGTATATGTCAAAATCTAACAAACTCAGATTTATATGTATATTTTGTCTCACATGGAAACGTACACAACAAAATTGATGTATTGATAATTGGATTAGAGTCAAATCGTTAGGTGCCCAGAAATTCCCTCCCCTACTAGCACTGCCTGTAAAGGTAACGCGGTGATCAAACGGTTTGAGCGCGCACACACTAGAGGATGGATACCCGACCCCGGACCCTTGGACTGGGACACCTCGCTTGGACCATTGGGCTGGGACGCCTCGCCCAGATCATTGGAATAGGATGCCTCACCTGAATCACCTGGCAGTGGCAGCATGGGCACCAGGGGAACATCCTCTTTATTAGGTCTGAGTCTTGGCATTGCTGCAGCATTTTACTTCTTTGGTGTGAAACCCAGACTGGTATTACTTCACTGTCATAGGGCTTGAGGCTGGCATAATGAATTACTGTGCGTTTGGGACCTTGGATCTCGTACAGTACCAGACCATGGCGTGCTGCAACAATCAGGGGGCCCTTCCATAGTGCTTGGAGTTTTAGACTTAGTCCTTTCTTTTTCTTGTCATCTTTGACACCAGAGCTCCAACACTATAGGAATGTTCTCTTGCCCAAAGGTCATGCACTTTTTTTCTGTCGCTCTTGTGCAGCACGGAGGTGCTCTCTTGCCATGCTGTGCATTTCTTTTAAGCCTTTTTCCAGATTGTATAAGAAATCTGCTACTTCTAGTGGGTCGGCTTTGAGTTTTGCGGTACCAGACTGGATATCCTGTGGCCGATGGACCTCCCTGCCAAGCATAAATCTGTTGGGTGTGAACCCTGTCACTGTGTGTCTTGAACGGCGGTAGGCTGCGGTGAGCAGTGGCAATTGCTTGTCCCAGTTCTTTGGGTCCTGGTTCACATAACATCAAAGCATCTGCAGCAAGGTCCTTTTGAACCGCTCTACCTGTCCGTTAGAGGAAGGGTGGTAGGGAGTAGTCCTGGTCTTGGTAATCTGCAGGAGCTTGTACACATTTCAAAAAGCAAACTCTCGAAATTACGGCCTTGATCCGTGGGTAACTCCAAACCTGGCGATGACGTCATACACTAGCTTCTTAGCAATTCTTTCACCACCTTGGTCAGGGACAGCAAACGCTTCGACCCATGTGGTGAACTGGTCAATAATGACAAGAATGTACTTGTTCCCAGAGGTGGACATAGGGAATGGCCCGAAGATATCAAGGTGCAAACGGTCCAGGGGTGCTCCGACTTGGTAACTTTGCAATTCGGCTCTTTTTGTTGGTCCTGTGGTTTTGCATGCACTGTAGTGTGGGCCACTCTTGACAAACCAGTGAACATCTCCGCCCATGCCATACCAACGGTAGCTTTGATGCACACTCTCTTTAGCTTCTCCCAGATGACCAGAGCATGGAGGGTTGTGGCATGACTGTAGGACGTCCTTCTGCATGGACGATGGAACTAATAGCAGCAAGGTTGGGTGTTTATCTCCAACTCTCTCCCAGGAGTAATCCCAGGCAGGACTCCTTGTCTCAGTGTGACTTGGGGCCAACAGAGCCAGAACTTCCTCACCGCAGGGCTCTCGGGCATCACTTCATCTTTGGTGGGGAGTGTCCCTGTTTCCTTCCATGTTTGCAGGGTTGCAAGGTTGGGATCTGCTTTCTAGAATGCTGCCAGTTGCTCTGGACTAAGCGATTTAAGCCAGTTGACTTCTGGGCTCTCTGGCAAGGGAGCAGATGACTGATCTTCCACTGACTGCCATTGCAGTTTGTGTCACTTTGGGGCTCAATGCATCTTACTGCTAGTGGCACGTCATCATAACCATCTTCAAACTTGTCCCACTGCTGGTGAATTCTCTGGCAGTACTTGCACCCTTTGCATGGCAGATTTGACAGGTTTATCCCTGCCTGGTAACAGTCGCATCTGTCCACATTTCCTCTTGGCAGCCTTAACATGGTATCTGCGTTAGCCAGTGACATGCAGTCAGGGTAGGCAAGCTAGGCACTGCCTACCCTGCCAAAATGTAAGCATAAAAATGTTTATTAAATAAATGTATTTAATAAACTTATATTTGGATTTGTACTGTTTATTCTTGTGATTTATATGTGTGTTATTCCAATTATTTAGATGGTACGATGACAAATGTAGCAGTTACGCATAATCAAATAGAAAAAATGGTAGAATAAGCTGTGCCTTTACTGTCCATTCAAGCGTTAAGCCGATGTTGCGCATGCGCACTTCGATCCTGTATTCGTTAACATGTACGGCAAAAGGCACAACTCTGCTGTGCCTTTGCATGTAAATGTATTATGCCAGTAATCATCTGCGTTACATATCAAACATGGACCAATTAAAATCGAGATATTACTGGCCCTTTGCGTAGCTGACGTCATTACACCAGCTACGTTGTAAGCCAATCCCCGCGAAATTCAAAGTCAAAATGACAGCAGTAGTGTCCGCCGATATCACAACGGTGAGTAACTCCTCTAAACTCGATTTTAATTAAAAAAAAGAACTAATAGCAAGAGGGAGGTCTGCGCCAGCCTTAGATGGACTACTGCAGCAAAAGGGACAAAAACTCGTCCGATCGTTTCAAACTGACTGGTTTGGGAGAAAAGATGTGGCTACGTGGCTGTGCTAACAGTCAGCGGCTGGACCTCTACGGGGTCCTGCATCTGAACAGTCAGCGGGGGGAACCTCTACGGGGTCCTGGGATCTGAACAACCTGCCCGCAGCTTTAACCAAGCATGAAAAACTGTCAGCTCATATAATACCAGCAACTACAGCTTCGGTGGATCGCACATTTTCCACCCTGAAACGGATCAAAACATACAGCACGCACGTCTTTCAGCCCTTGCCATTCTGTCAATTGAGAGTCAGAGACTATGCAGACTGAAGGCCCGTAAAGACGGTTTTACAATGCTGTGATCGACGTCTTCACGAGGAAAGAGCGTCGGATGGATTTTATGTACAAATAATTTACCGATTGGTGAGTCAGAAACTATTTTGGGCTTAGTGCAAGCCATTTGCCTTCATATTCAGTTGAGCAGTGTGTGTTTTCATTGTTGCTGACTGGGACTGACAAACATAGTTGGCCGCTGTGCAATAATTAGAACAAAGATGGTTTCATAACTTGCATACTGATGCTGGACATTAACGTGTGTGCGTGCGTGTGCGTGCGTGTGCGAGTGAGTGAGAGAAAATATATGTCACCCAGAGTTTTTGTTTGAAATTTTACTTTGCTGGAGCACAACCGGTCATTGCGGTCTTCAAATCAGCGAGTTTTAGAAATACCAATGTCCAGGTATAAATGGGGGGGGGGGGGGCCTTGCTGCCCCAAGACTCAGGAACAACCCCCCCTGATTGATTGATTAGGAATGTCTTGCTATCAACCGTGCGTATTAGCCGCGCTTGTGCGTAACGTTTAGCCTGCTGTTTTGATTGAGTATTAGCCTAAACAATAAATTCGGTAATCTGGCTTTCATAACTCAGTGCCTAGCCTCTTACTGACATCACCGCACGTCACTGGCGTTAGCGTGCTGCTTACCGGCTTAATGCTCTATGTGGAAGTCATACTGGCTTAACTCTTTAAGCCAGCGAGCTAGTGGTCCTTCAAGGCATTTGAACCGGAACAGCCAGGTGAGAATGCCATGGTCTGTTTGAAGTAAGAACTTTCTGCCCAGTAAATAGTGGCGGAACTGGCGTGTGAAATGAATAACAGCGAGTAACTCACGACGGGTGACGCAGTACCTTTGTTGAGCTGGTGAAAGGTGGTTGCTGGCATATGTCAGAATTCGCTCTTCCCCCCCACTGGACTTGCGAGAGGACAGCTCCGACACTGTTGTTTGAGGCGTCTGTATAGCGAATTAACTTGCCTTCAGCACAAGGATACCCCAACACAGGAGCAGTGGTCAGTTTTTCTTTGAGCTTAGGGTAAAAGCAGCTTGGTGCTCCTCAGTCCATAGGAACAGAGTTCCTTTTTTGAGAAGCTTATGAAGGGGGCTTGCCAGTTCTGCAAATCTTGGGACAAACTTGCGGTAGTAGTTACATAGCCCAAGGAAGGCTTGCAGCTCTTGAACATTGCTGGGGGGGGGGGGGTTCCACTGCTGTACATTTTTGACGAGAGCTGGATTTAGCCCGACTCCTTCGCCACTCACAATGTGGCCCAGGAAGAGGTTGTAGCAACAACCAGGCCTTGGAGGTGTTCAGGAATGTCAGAGATTGTTACTACTGTTGCTACTCTCCCCACCACTAGTGATGGTGTAGTGTCTTCTGAATGACTAGGTACTGCACCTTGCCTTGGTTCACATGGGGGTTCAGGATAGGCGTTGATTAGGAATCCGAGACATGCTCCTTTTGGCTGTTCTCTTGGGGGAGAAATTGCACACCCTGATTGGCACCATTTTTGTCCATGGTGACAACAACACAAGGCTCTAACGCTGCTGTAACCCCTGGCCTTGGGTCCTCCACTTCACCCCACACAACACATTCAGGTATGTAGCAGGTATGATGGTGGCCTCTCCAAGAGTCACTCTAGTAACACAGTAGTCTTATCCATTATCCCGCACAATATTTGAGGGTACAAGTTCACCTCCAATGAAAACCTTGCCATGGGTATAGATGACAACGTCGTGGGCCTTTATCAAATCCAATCCGAGGAGGACAGAGTCTCTTATTGGGGCTACATGCACTTCACAGTTAATAGACTTGGATCCAATTTGAAAGGTCACTGTGAGTCCATGTTTAGCTTGCATGCCAACTCCAACTTCTGCATTCAGTAGGTAGGTCTGGTGTAGGTCTGCAGGTGCTGTGTTGCTCTTCAGAATACTTTTGTACAGTTCCTCTGATATCACAGTTGTTTGAGCTCCAGTGTCTGCCACAGCTTGCGTTGGAATGCCATTTATTGTCAGGGGAATTTGTAAACTCTCACCTCTCTTTTTGGTGCAGCCAATCTGCCGACCTAGTAGTTAGGGATCTGAGTTAGGGGCTCCATCTGACTGCAGCAGGTGGTCTGTATGCCTGCCACTATGGTTACGTGCAGCCGCTGGACGGCCTAACACAAATCATTTCTGAAATGTCCTGTTTCCCCACATTTAAAACATGGACCAGCTGCTCCACAATTTGGGCTTAGGGTTTGAGCGCACCCTCCGTTGGGTTGCACTTGCTGATCATTTTGTTTTCTTTCTGGTACAAAGCTTTGGGCTGTTGGGATTCTGTGTTTGTAGGCTGGAGATTTTCAACCTGCAGCTGTAAGGTCCCCACTGTGTTAACAAGGGTCTTCACTTGACCCATTAGTGCAGCAAACTGGTCAGACGTAACATACTGGGGGGTCTGGACCCTGCAGGACATTGTAGCAGTATCTTCACACGTCTCCATCAACCCATGAGCTGCGTCTTGCTCTGTTCTTTATTTAATTGTCACGGCCTACAGTAGCTTTGAAGTTATACTCATGGGCCTCCACAAACCTTTGGTCCTCAACAAGGGAGCCTGGGTCATGATTCATGACTTCATAAGCCTTTGAGGAAAGCATCAGTTGCTAGTTGGTCCTGATCTACTCCTGGATATGAAAGTGTGATAAGGCACCTCACCTCCTCTGCAAACTCAGCTGATGTATCTTGCCCCTGTCGGAGTTCTCCAAGCTTCCTCCTTAATGTGGTAGGGGGGTCTTTTTTTCCCAAAGCGTTGAGTGAGTTGCTCTACCAGGAGAACATAATCTTATCTTGTGCGCTCTGGTAGTGAACAAACGTATTGCACTGCAGCTCCTCTTAAACACTCATGCAGCATGTCCACTTGTTCTGTGGCACTCCACCCATATTTCCTGGCTTGACTTTCAACCCTCATTTCCATCAAATGTGGCTAATTTACGCCTCTGGAGTTTTGACAATGTGTTGTAGTCGGCTCCAGAATTACTTTGCCTCCTTCCGTCATGGTAAGCAAGCGTATGTTGGATTTCACACTCAGAACCTCTAATCTCTCTGCGTCTGCTGTCAGGTTCAAGAGTTGTAGTCCACCTTGATGGGCGTGAGCTTTGAGATCTTTGATTTATGACCTCCAGTTTGGCTGCAAAGGGAGCACGATCTCTTGGTCTAGTAGTCATAGCAAAAGGGGCACTTGGGTCAGGTGCATGCCTTTCTCTTGTAGAATGCATTGAGATTATGTCCTGTCCCCCTTTGGCAGTAGTGAGTGATGGTGGGGTTTGTTGTCCTGTTATGTGTGAAAGGACAGGGGCCAACATCAATTGAAGGTGTCTTGTTTGTTGATTTTCCAGCATAGGTTTCAACCATTCGGGAGCTGTTCCTGCCTCTGCAGGGCCTGCCGTAGCGCCTTGTAGTTCCTCGTCATTTAAAAAAAATTATTATTATTATTATTATTATTATTAATTTTATTTTGTTGGGCACTTCCTGTGGTGCTCTTATTGTGGAAGGAACGTATCGGAATTTGCATATACAGTGCCTTGCGAAAGTATTCGGCCCCCTTGAACTTTTCAACCTTTTGACACATTTCAGGCTTCAAACATAAAGATATAAAAATTTTATTTTTTGTGAAAAATCACCAACAAGTGGGACAAAATTGTGAAGTGGAACGAAATCTATTGGATATTTTAAACTTTTTTAGCAAATAAAAAACTGAAAAGTGGTGCGTGCAAAATTATTCGGCCCCTTTACTTTCAGTGCAGCAAACTCACTCCAGAAGTTCAGCGAGGATCTCTGAATGATCCAATGTTGTCCTAAATGACTGATGGTGATAAATAGAATCCACCTGTGTGTGATCAAGTCTCTGTATAAATGCACCTGCTCTGTGATAGTCTCAGGGTTCTGTTGAAAGCGCAGAGAGCATCATGAAGACCAAGGAACACACCAGGCAGGTCCGTAATACTGTTGTGGAGAAGTTTAAAGCCTGATTTGGATAGAAAAAGATTTCCCAAGCTTTAAACATCCCAAGGAGCACTGTGCAAGCAATCATTTTGAAATGGAAGAAGTACCAGACCACTGCAAATCTACCAAGACCTGGCCGTCCCTCTAAACTTTCAGCTCAGACAAGGAGAAGACTGATCAGAGATGCAGCCAAGAGGCCCATGATCACTCTGGATGAACTGCAGAGAACTACAGCTGAGGTGGGAGAGTCTGTCCATAGGACAACAATCAGTCGTACACTGCACAAATCTGGCCTTTATGGAAGAGTGGCACGAAGAAAGCCATTTCTCAAAGATATTCATAAACAGTCTCGTCTAAAGTTTGCCACAAGCCACCTGGGAGACACACCAAACATGTGGAAGAAGGTGCTCTGGTCAGATGAAACCAAAATCAAACTTTTTGGCCACAATGCAAAATGATATGTTTGGCGTAAAAGCAACACAGCTCATCACCCTCAACACACCATCCCCACTGTCAAACATGGTGGTGGCAGCATCATGGTTTGGGCCTGCTTTTCTTCAGCAGGGACAGGGAAGATGGTTAAAATTGAGGGGAAGATGGATGCAGCCAAATACAGGACCATTCTGGATGAAAACCTGTTGGAGTTTGCAAAAGACCTGAAACTGGGACGGAGATTTATCTTCCAACAAGACAATGATCCCAAACATACAGCAAAATCCACAAAGGAATGGTTCACAAATAAACGTATCCAGGTGTTAGAATGGCCAAGTCAAAGTCCAGACCTGAATCCAATCGAGAATCTGTGGAAAGAGCTGAAAACTGCTGTTCACAAACGCTCTCCATCCAACCTTACTGAGCTTGAGCTGTTTTGCAAGGAATAATGGGCAAGAATGTCAGTCTCTCGATGTGCAAAACTGATAGAGACATACCCCAAGCAACTTGCAGCTGTAATCGCAGCAAAAGGTGGCTCTACAAAGTATTAACGCAAGGGGGCCGAATAATTTTGCACGCACCACTAAAAAGTTTTTTATTTGCTAAAAAAGTTTAAAATATCCAATAGATTTCGTTCCACTTCACAATTGTGTCCCACTTGTTGGTGATTCTTCATAAAAAATAAAAATGTTATATCTTTATGTTTGAAGCCTGAAATGTGTCAAAAGGTTGAAAACTTCAAGGGGGCCGAATACTTTCGCAAGGCACTGTATGTTGCGGCAACTTGACTACTGTTTTCTTCGCAATCTTTTTTCTCTTTTCCAACACAGCTGTGACGAGTTGTAGCTAATTTGTAAGTTAGCTCAGGATGCGTGAGGATATAGTCTTTTTGATTGGAATTACAGAACTTTTGCAGAAGATCCCACTTCTGACACCAGTTGTTGTGCTTTACCTTCCGGTGGGATGGGGATGGTATACAGTGAGGAAAATAAGTATTTGAACACCCTGCTATTTTGCAAGTTCTCCCACTTAGAAGTCATGGAGGGGTCTGAAATTGTCATCGTAGGTGCATGTCCACTGTGACAGACATAATCTAAAAAAAAAAAATCCAGAACACAATGTATGATTTTTTAACTATTTATTTGTATGATACAGCTGCAAATAACTATTTGAACACCTGAGAAAATCAGCAATCATTTGGTACAGTAGCCTTTGTTTGCAATTACAGAGGTCAAACGTTTCCTGTAGTTTTTCACCAGGTTTGCACACACTGCAGAAGGGATTTTGGCCCACTCCTCCACACAGCTCAGTCAGGTTTCTAGGCTGTTGCTAAGAAATACGGATTTTGAGCTCCCGCCAAAGATTCTCTATTGGGTTTAGGTCTGGAGACTGGCTAGGACATGCCAGACCCTTGATATGCTTCTTACAGAGCCACCCCTTGGTTATCCTGGCTGTGTGCTTCGGGTCATTGTCATGTTGGAAGACCCAGCCTCGACCCATCTTCAATGCTCTAACTGAGGGAAGGAGGTTGTTCCCCAAAATCTCGCAATACATGGCCCGGGCATCCTCTCCTTAATACAGTGTAGTCGCCCTGTCCCATGTGCAGAAAAACACCCCCAAAGCATGATGCTACCACCCCCATGCTTCACAGTAGGGATGGTGTTCTTGGGATGGTACTCATCATTCTTCTTCCTCCAAACACGGTTAGTGGAATTATGATCAAGAAGTTCTATTTTGGTCTCATCTGACCAAATGACTTTCTCCCATGACTCCTCTGGATCATCCAAATGGTCACTGGCAAACTTAAGACGGGCCTTGACATGTGCTGATTTAAGCAGGGGAACCTTCCGTGCCATGCATGATTTCAAACCATGACGTCTTAGTGTATTTACCAGCAGTAGCCTTGAAAACGGTGGTCCCAGCTCTTTTCAGGTCATTGACCAGCTCCTCCCGTGTAGTTCTGGGCTGATTTCTCACCTTTCTTAGGATCATTGAGACCCCACGAGGTGAGATCTTGCATGGAGCCCCAGTCCGAGGGAGATTGACAGTTACGTTTAGCTTCTTCCATTTTCTAATGATTGCTCCAACAGTGGACCTTTTTTCACCAAGCTGCTTGGCAATTTCCCGTAGCCCTTTCCAGCCTTGTGGAGGTGTACAATTTAGTCTCTATTGTCTTTGGACAGCTCTTTGGTCTTGGCCATGTTAGTAGTTGGATTCTTACTCATTGTATGGGGGGGGACAGGTGTCTTTATGCAGCTAACAACCTCAAAACAGGTGCATCAAATTTAGGATAATAAATGGAGTGGAGGTGGACATTTTGAAGGCAGACTAACAGGTATTTGAGGGTCAGAATTGTAGCTGATAGACAGGTGTTCAAATACTTATTTGCAGCTGTATCATACAATTAGTTAAAAAATCATATATTGTGATTTATGGCTTTTTTTTTTTAGATTATGTCTCTCACAGTGGACATGCACCTATGATGACAATTTCAGACCCCTCCATGATTTCTAAGTGGGAGAACTTGCAAAATAGCAGGGTGTTCAAATACTTATTTTCCTCACTGTAGTGAGACACACGACAAGGGATCGTTTTTACGAACTTTACTTGCTCCGGTAACAGGTTAGTTTACAATCACAGCCGATGTTGTTCTGGATGATACATTGCGTGGTTTTGGCCTCTAGCTCAGACACAGACAGCGTTTTAGCGTGTCCATGCAGGGAGCCATGAGTGCCGTACAACTAGTAGAACTGAACCAGCGGTCTTGCAATGGTAAACTTTATCTAGATTAGCTGTGTTGCATTTACTGACGTAACACTTGGCTCGGAAGAATTACCACAAATTACAAGACTAGGTTTATAGGCTTATGAACAGCTTAAACTGCCTTACAATACATTAAATATGTTAAAAAAATAGGCCATATTGGAGCTGAAGATTGGACACACTAGACATTTTTATTAGTCTTGCTCCCCAAAGGTTAAATGTATAAATACATGAACAGCCAGAGGGGCATTTTAAATTACATATATTAACTCTTTTATACTTCAGGATTCAACTGCCTGAAAATGCAGAGGCCAGAAATTTAAAATGAGTTTCCTTGGAGATGTTTATTTTGGGTCCTTTGGGCGGGATGAAAATGCATTTGGATGCTCACTATTCCACTAATAAAATAAAGTAAATAACAGCCGGCAGGCAAATGTGACCCTTGAAAATCTTTTGCACCTTTTACACTATATAAGCTGTTTTCATTCAAATGTAATACATTTGAGTCAGAGATGCAAACCGTGATCCCCGTGTCCTACCGTATTGTGTGTGGGATGCATAGTTGCATGCAGTTGTAAACATGCACTGGACAGACACCCACCTTGCAGACTGACTGGAACTCCTCATTGTCCTCATCGTAGCAGGCCAGCAGGAAGCCCCCGTAGGTGCCCGTCCTCTTGCCTTTTCCCAGGTAGGCGCCAATCACACACAGGTCGACTGTGTCGCCCACTCCGTCCAGGTAGTCTTTCTTCAGCTGAAGGGAGAGGACAACAGCGTGTCAGACATGACGAATGATGAAGCACAAAAAAAACTGTGATGCATCTCAATATTAACACAATTGGATCAGTTAGAAAGTTAGTTAGAAAATATGCTTATACTTTTTTGCATAAATTAAACATCAGAGAGCACAATTACATGTAATTTATTAACCCTCAGAAACCTAAGGTCATTTCTACAATTCTTTGTCCGTCTGGTTTTATTTTCTAAAAAAGCTTGTAAAACAGCCTTGTTGTCTACAGTAAAGATATGAATATCATTTTTTTTCAGGACAAAGTGGGCTTTTAGAATATTTGTGATGCAGTGAGGTCATTTGTTAAAAATGGTTGTAAGACCTTGCTTGTAAGTCCCGATTCAATTCTTTTATGATACATGGGCAGGGATTTGATTTGCATTGCGATTTGCATTTATTGTGATCCGATATTATTCAGTATTACGATTTTCTTTTCCTTCTTTATCAAAAACAAAAGTTGAATAATACACTTCTAGAGACAATATATAATGAGAAATTTCTAAAAACTAATTGTTTTTAAAAAGAATGCACATCACATGTCAGTCTGACATTTATTTCCTTTGTAAAGAAGAACATAACATGGATTTCTGCATTCTGTTTTGCTAGAAACAAATGATGGAGGCACCATCGGCGGTACTGTACAGAAAATAATCAGGTTAACGAAAACAAAGGAAATGGGGAAAGAAACCTTTTATATATTGTTGCAAATAATAATTTAAAAAAAAACCCCACTACATGCGTGAATTGATTTTTTTCCCCCATCCCTAATACAGTACAAAGTCAGATATGTATAAATGTGTGCTCACTTGTATGTGTTTGTTTCAGATAATGAAACAAATGCTTTTCATGTGTGTAACACACGTGTTGGGGTCAGTGCATGTCTGTGTTTATGAACAGGGAGTGTATGTGAGTTACCATTGTGTCACACAAACCTTGAGCCAGTTGTGAGAGCGCTTGGCAATTTCATAGGTGGCATCCTTCTCCAGAGTCTTCACCATTAGACCCTCGCAGGAGTCTACACACACACACACACACACACACACACACACACACACACACACACACACACACACACACACACAGGAAATGAACAGATTATCTTCTAGATACATAGAAGGTCTCTGTGTCGTTTTAAGACGCACACACAAAGAAAGTCAGTAGACAAAGTCACAGGAATAGTACTTGCATACACATATAATACACATGGGGAAACTGTTGTGTTCTTTCTCGTATACTGAGTCAGACACACAAAACACAAGCAAACCCAATTACACAACTCACAGGTTCTGTCTCTGTTGCACGCACACACACAAGAATACAGCCAACAGGCAACTACTACACACACTATTTACACATGAAGGCAGCAAGGATGGGCACTATATACACCCACACACAAAAAGGTTCAAGGCGCAGGGAGACAGCAAAAAGAAAAGAAAGTGTGTCTCTGTCTAGCACACAAACCTCGGACAGACTGCTCGAGGAACTCTGCGATGGCGTCGGTGTTGTCGGAGTCGATGGATCGGGCGAACACAAACTCTCCCTCCACTTCTAAGAAGCTTTCTTTCAGCAGAGCCCGACGCCGACTCAACGGCTGTCGCACCAGCGACTACACACACACACACACACACACACACACACACAAAAACACACCATTATAATGGCAAAACTGTGTATCGTTACAACCATTTCCTCTTTATAGTTAGGAGCCTTGCAATGACAAGGATGAAATGCCATCTCAGCTAGCTACCTACACACATAAACATACAGTCTCAGAGTATGCTCACAATTACAGTCACGACAGCATTGGACACCTAAAACACACACACACACACACACACACACACACACACACACACACACACACACACACACACACACACACAACCAAACCAGCGGAACACTTCTTCAAATTGTTAACGAAACATCAGAATAAAAAGAGCATATGCAAATACATATGGAGCCAGAGTGTGCGGCACGTTTTTCTAAATTTCAAGTCTACGCAGTGATCAGTACCTCACTACAACCCTTTTGTTTTTTGCTTTAGCCACAATACAACAAACTCCTTTTATTTACCTTTTATTTATATTTTGCCTTAAAACTGTAAACTTTTAAGATACATGAGGGGGGAGGCATGAATTGTCGCCTCCACCCAGGCCAACAATATAAGCAGTGACAAGCCCTGCAGCGCATAGGGAATTGACAGTCAAAATGTATAAAAAGAGGCACAATCATAAATAAATAAATAAAAAGGGCAACAGCCAAAAAAAGAGAAAGTATGTGCGTACAGAGAGAAATTAATTCATAAGATTTACATAAATGCCACATTAGGTTGGAGGCAGCAATGAAATAGCACAATTTAAGAGTCACTGGTGTTCTTTTAATTCTGTAGTTACATTCGCATAGCATTGGCTGATGGAAACATTCGCTGATATGCATTTTCTTCAGCTGACTTTTAGGAAATTTGCTTAAAATTCTGTATTATTTGGTTGGAATCGTACACACTCTCAATCTCACAGCCATTCACAAATAACACCCATAACACACACAAAAAAGACACAGACTCTCTCTTATACACACAAACAAACTCAGACAGACACACACAGAAACACACAGACACACACACACAAGGCTGGAATTACAATGAGCGTTACAATCATTATCTCGTTACAGCCTCCTGTAGACCTATCATTGGCATTCAGGGACGTTGTCGGCAGATCAGCGTGAACGCAGGCACGCTCACAAACAAACACGCACACACTCAAGACATGCCAGTTCTAAATGACAACAGGAGCGTTGAGAGATCGTGGGGTCATATTTGCCTCATCAGCACCAGGTCTTACCTCGCCGTTGAGATAGAGCAGGTCAAAGGCGTACACGCACACCTGGACTTTAATCTCAGAAGCATCCACGTCCTGTAAGGATAACACACACACACATTTTTTTCCCTTGATAAAAATATGCAAATAGAAGCATCTTATTCACAAATCGCTACATCCAACCTTGAGACTTGTTACAAAGAGGTCTTTGATTTCTCTCCTGTTCATGATGAAAGTTAACCGCCCTGCCTATCTTAGGCACTCTCCCTTCTACTTTTTAACAGCATCGCACCTCCACGCTGTGTTCATCCTTCTCTTCCAGCATATTACTTTCTGCTCCTTGACTCCCTTCACTCACCTCTTCTGCTTCTCCATCTCCTACTTCTCCTGCACTTCATCCTGTTTATTCCAAACTTGTTTACTCCCCGTCAGTCTCTAGACTCTCCACACTGCCTTATTAAAGTGTTTCCCCCTTCGGCCCTGGTGTAAAATTCCATGACTTTTACATAACTATGCCGAAGCAATATTGAATTCCAAGATTGGGTTACACACCAGCTATTCGTATATCCGGTACCATGTTCCTGCCTTCATGGCTACAGGATGGTTTCAAAAGGGATTTACTGAATCAGTTTGTGCTATTAAAATGACAAGGAAGAAGCATACTGCTAGCAAGTCAATATGGATCCAAAAATGCAGTTTTGAAAATAATCACTTTTTTTATGTTTTATAAGAAAGGAAATGCACTCATGTTTCAAGGATAGACACAATGCGCAACACTGAATGTTAAACTCTACAGGGCCTCTTAAAAATAAATGTCTTAACTAGTAAAAACTTTAATGATTTGTAAATCAGCTGCTAGGTAGTCTCGCTTTGCCAGACCTTCCTCCACAGCGCTGCGGAAGAGGGTCTGACTAGTCCACACAGCAATCTGGGATGGGAGAAATACGTGCTCTTTTTTTGGTATTTCTTTAAACCAATCACAAATGTCACAATTCACAATAAGCCGTGAAAACCAAGGTGCCTCTGCAAAATAGCCTACGGATAGGTGGCCAACTTCCGGCTGAAAAGACTGAAATCCGGTGTGAAAGTGGAACGTCGCGGATATAGACTAGTAGCTAGGAAACCCTTTTAAACAGGAGGTCGTAGCATAACTAGTAGTGTTACTCAGAAAAGGCATGGCCCAACCCTACCGCTACCGCCCACTACTTTACACACACATGCTCAGGTTCTATACATGCACTAATGGAGAGATGTCAGAGTGAGGGGGCTGCCCATGGAAAGGCACCCCAAGCAGTTGGGGGTTCAGTGCCTTGCTCAAGAGCACCTTGGCAGTGCTCAGGAGGTGAACTGGCACCTCTCCAGCTACCAGTCCACCACCATACTTTGGTCCGTATGGGGACTTGAACCAACCCAACCCAACTGCCACCCCCGGTCTGGCAATACCAGACTACATAACTAGAGATGGGGGTTGAAATCCAGAATGGAATCCAATTATTGAACCTGAATCCTGTCGAACCCGACAGTTAAACCTGAACTAATCATTATGCAAGAAATAATTTTTGTAGAGCAATATGTTTAAACTTATCATACGCAAATCTCCACTTACTGTACATTAGTAAACACTTCTGTCATAATTAGGCTCAACAACCAGCAAACGTTCTTTCAGAAAAAACATTTTAGTATTTTATGATGTTCCGAAGCCTCTTTGACCAGTGATGAGTGGTAAAGGGCTGTGATCAGGAATACAAAATGAAATGCCACTGTCAGTGAAATCTCCACAGTCTTCAAACCTGAAAGATTTCTCTCCTAATGTAGCCCTCTTCTCCTTTTCCGTCCCTCATTACTTTCCCTGCCTAATGAGATGTAATTAGTCCATATCGGGTTTCATCTCCTCATCTGAAATACTTAATTTTAGCAAGAACGCTCTTGGTCGTAAAAAATGTGGAGATGTTGTTATAAAATGCCAGAAGGGCAGTACAATCAGTTTGTGCATCAAACCGTCATCACAAATAATCAGGATTCTGTTGTGGCGGTAACGGCATGAAGCAAAATAAATCATCGGGATAATCATTTTCATCATCATGTTCTCCATATTGGCACTCTGTGTGTCCCTTTCCTAATTTTCAAGGAGGTCATCACACAGGCAAAAAGACAAGGCAAAAAAGGAATGCTTTCCCTGTAATGTGATTGGTGTGGCGGGAAGAGGCCGCTATTCTGATCTAAACTGAAAGAAAAACGTGTCTCTTCTCTCTCTCTCTCTCTCTCTGATCCATTTGACTCTTCTGTCTCCTACTTATCAATCTCCCCCTCTTTCTGTCTGCATTTTCTCCCTCTTTCTGTCTGCCGGATCATTTCACTCCATTATCTACCTCTCCCCCTTCCATCTGGTCTTTATCTCTGTCTTGTTTTCTCTCATCAACCTTTTCACTTGCTTTTTTCTTCTCTCTTTTCTTCCCCCTTTTTAAATCACCCGAGCAATTGCTTCATCCTCCTGTCTTATTTTGCCTCCTCTCCATACCTTTCTCTTGCGGGTGGTGAGGACCTGGAAGGGCTGGATCTGTTTCTTCTCCCGATCCCAGGCCACCGCCTCAGAGTCCAGGACGCACGACACCACAGAGTCCTTCTTCACCTTTTGAAGAAAATAATGAAGATACAGCAAAAGGGAATTAGAAATGAATAAAAAGAAAAAATATATTCAGTAGGGAGGGTTTTTCCGGATAAAAAAGAAAAAGAAAAAACAGATTATATTATTTCCCAATCTGCCTATAAGCAACATCTGCTCCAGCAATCAGAGGAGTGTCAGGAAGTTGCATTGAAGTAAACGCAACCAACTTGCGATGTATATTCAGTACAAGTCCAAACTTGGAGCTTTTAAAAAAGGCATGAATACAAGCAATTCAATTTTAGGCATGTTGAGGCTGTTTCAGGACTGCCAGCTGCCCTCCCATTTGTTGCCAATTGCTTTGGAAGTCAACAAAGATTTGCATCTTTGTTGACTTCCAAAGCAACTATCACAAACGGAAACAAAACAACTACAAAAAAACGCCAAATGACCACAGAGACCCAAAACGACCCCAAAGAGACACACAGGACAACAAAAAGAGACACAATACGAACACAAAGAAACGCAACACCCCACAAAGAGACAAAAAATGTATGGGGAAAATAGGATTTTAATTTAAATTGAAAAACGTAATATTTTCTTGAGGAAGAATGCCTAACCCCCTGCCAAATATGGCACGTCTGTGCTGTGTTCCAATTTTGTTTTGTCCTGTGTTATGGCGCGTGGCGCACCATAACACACAAAGGCGGAGCGTCTTGCTGCCCGACTCACAGGTTAAATTGTCTCTACAAAAACTTAACAGAACAATCTTGTGTTTATTAAGCTAGTATCTACTCCAAGCCCTCCTGTAATTAAACTCCATATCTTCTCTTTTCTGGTGTTATCCTGATAAAAAAAATACCTGTGATGTCTATTGTGTTTTTCCACCTCCAAGATTAATCTCTCATTTAGGGCTGCAGCCATCAATTCGCTATCGATTAGCCATCAATAATTGAGTATTCTGATTATTACATCAATTAATCGAGTAATCGGATAAGAAATACTTAGTAAGAAAATAACTAGTAGACAGCAATAGTAAATAGGTTTCCCACAATCAAATTCATGCATCATTGAACAATATTTTAAATGCTTCATTCCGTTCATAGAATGCTCTGGTTTTCTTTTTCTTTTCTTTTTTAAACATGAGTTACATGACCCATTTCTTCTGTAAAGCCGTGCCTGTATCTGGATCTCTCCTCTTACTCTCCGCCCAGCCCCGCCCCCATTCACTCACACACTCCCCAGCAACACGGAGAGACACACCACCAGTCCACACTTAAGACATTTGTCCACAGTTTTAATTGTTATTAACACAGCTGTATATTGTTAAGCATGAGAGGCAAACCTGTATTTGTACCAGTGTTTCTGCTGGTAACTCTGCTATCGTGGCTGCCACGGCGAAGAACACAGACGTTATTGAATGCAACTAACTTCAGTTGGTAGAGTAACAGCGTGTGAGACGGAGCCTACTGGACCTGGGCGAGAGATGTGACCCATGGTCAGAATATCATAGTTCATGAAAATGTAGCGCAATGACAATACAGACATTTCACGTGTGTAACTCTGATGACCCGCCATTCGACCCGTGCTTGACCCATTTTTAATGAGTCAGCCGTCACTCTGTGAGTAGCATACGCTTCAGTCCATCACTCCCCCTTTCTCTTTTAATCAGGCTGTTACTGTTGTTGAAAAAATGACGGAGCTTTCTCAGAGATATACAATGTGGAAAATAAGTACTTGAACACCCTGCTATTTTGCAAGTTCTCCCACTTAGAAATCATGGAGGGGTCTGAAATTGTCATTGTAGGTGCATGTCCACTGTGAGAGACAATCTAAAAAAAATACAATCCAGAAATCACAATGTATGATTTATTTGTATGATACAGCTGCAAATAAGTATTTGAACACCTGAGTGTTAATATTTGGTACAGTAGCCTTTGTTTGTTATTCCAGAGGTCAAACGTTTCCTGTAGTTTTTCACCAGGTTTGCACACACTGCAGAAGGGATTTTGGCCCACTCCTCCACACAGATCTTCTCTAGATCAGTCAGGTTTCTGGGCTGTCGCTGAGAAACACAGAGTTTGAGCTCCCTCCAAAGATTCTCTATTGGGTTTAGGTCTGGGAGACTGGCTAGGCCACGCCAGAACCTTGATATGCTTCTTACAGAGCCACTCCTTGGTTATCCTGGCTGTGTGCTTCGGGTCATCGTCATGTTGGAAGACCCAGCCTCGACCCATCTTCAATGCTCTAACTGAGGGAAGGAGGTTGTTCCCCAAAATCTTGCAATACACGGCCCCAGTCATCCTCTCCTTAATACAGTGCAGTCACCCTGTCCCATGTGCAGAAAAACATCCCCAAAGCATGATGCTACCACCCCCATGCTTCACAGTAGGGATGGTGTTCTTGGGATGGTACTCATCATTCTTCTTCCTCCAAACACAGTTAGTGGAATTATGACCAAAAAGTTCTATTTTGGTCTCATCTGACCACATGACTTTCTTCTATGACTCCTCTGGATCATCCAAATGGTCACTGGCAAACTTAAGACGGGCCTTGACATGTGCTGGTTTAAGCAGGGGAACCTTCCGTGCCATGCATGATTTCAAACCATGACGTCTTAGTGTATTACCAACAGTAACCTTGGAAACGGTGGTCCCAGCTCTTTTCAGGTCATTGACCAGTTCCTCCCGTGTAGTTCTGGGCTGATTTCTCACCTTTCTTAGGATCATTGAGACCCCACGAGGTGAGATCTTGCATGGAGCCCCAGTCCGAGGGAGATTGACAGTCATGTTTAGCTTCTTCCATTTTCTAATGATTGCTCCAACAGTGGACCTTTTTTCACCAAGCTGCTTGGCAATTTCCCCGTAGCCCTTTCCAGCCTTGTGGAGGTGTACAATTTTGTCTCTAGTGTCTTTGGACGAGCTGTCCAAAGACACTAGAGACATGGTCTTGGCCATGTTAGTAGCTGGATTCTTACTGATTGTATGGGGTGGACAGGTATCTTTATGCAGCTAACGACCTCAAACAAGTACATCTAATTCAGGATAATAAATGGAGTGGAGGTAGACATTTTGAAACAGACTAACAGGTCTTTGAGGGTCAGAATTCTAGCTGATAGACAGGTGTTCAAATATTTATTTGCAGCTGTATCATACAAATAAATAGTTATGTCTCTCAGTGGATATGCACCTACGATGACAATTTCAGACCACTCCATGATTTCTAAGTGGGAGAACTTATAAATGGCAAAATAGCAGGGTGTTCAAATATTTTCCTCACTGTATATATAAATTTCATTTACATGTGTTGTAGCTGTATCATTATCCTTTAGCCCACTTTATGGAGGATTTGATGCTAGGGAGTGTGGCAAGCTGGTTTAGCCAAGGCCAAAAGGGAAGAAGGCCAAATTACAGGTGTTGGCCATGTGAGGGGCATGCGACAGCAAGGGGGGTCCAGCTATTTGATCCATGAAATGTCAGGTCTCAGTTCAGTGAAGCACTTTAAACCATCTTATTTCAAAAATATTTTTATATACAGTATAATTGGGCTTTAAATAAAAAAAAAGTATTTACCTACACCTTATTACTGTTTAAAATCGTTTACGTGATATATATGAATGTATATATGGAGCATGATAAAAAAGGTGACCTTGAAATTATGGTGTTAACGGCAACGCAAGCACAAATGTGGTTGCATCTGAATTTTGTGCTGGTGCACGGAAATAAAAAAGTTAGGCGCACCAGTGCAACCAAGGCAAAAAGTTAGTAGTGGCTCGTAGCTTTAGTGGCAGAATGTCGTACGTCCCACTGTTGGAATCCTCTACAGTGAAATACAGTCACACTACAACGGTTAAGTGTTTTTTTTGTTTGTATTTTAGCCCTGATAATCCAGTTAACGTTACCTGCTGTGTAATGTGTTATTAGTGTTTACTAGCATGACATGCAATGTTTCTGTTGCCTCTAACGTCTGTTTTGGAGCATCAGAGAGCAGCGCAGACATTTAAGTGGCACCGTAATGAGGTACCGAAATCTCCGTTGGGCATACATACAACAACATAAGAGGAATATAGCACAATAATCGTGATAATTAATTGTGATCTAAATATTTATCAAAATAATCATGATTATCATTTTGGCCATAATCGTGCAGCCCTAATAGTAAATATATTTATTATTGCTGTTTACAACAAAAAAAAAGGAAATCTGTATTTTCTATGTATACAAAAGACAGGTTTCCTTTAGAAAAAAAAACCTTTTCCCCCAAAACCCTTAAAAAATGTCCAAATGTCCCAAATCTTTTTCACCCCCTTACCCTTCTTGCCTCTGCCTCTTAGCACTGAAATGCAAAAGAGCTGTTTACTACGCCGAGGGTAAATGTGATGTTCAAAGCTTACAGCAGGTCCACTACACTGTTGATGGGGACACATTTTCAGAATACTGAGTGAGGAGAAAGAATAAAGAATGCATGGTCCGGTGACGTCATTCACATGCATATTAAGTAGCCATGCTGGGGGGGGCTGCTTTATCTCTGGCAGAAGGTAAGTCCAAAGATTAGTAGCGAACAAACAGACCTCAAACTGACACCTTAAGTCTTTTTTAATTCTGGGTTATTAAGATGTAACAGGTTGTTTGGAAACAGTTAAATATATCAAACAGAACCAGTTATACTGGTAATGTCATTAGTTTTCATAATTATTAATTAGAAGCATTAGGACACTGTAGCATCTCCCTGGGAAAATTAGTTTTCCCTCATTAATATGCAAAATAATGCAGCAAGGTGCTATAAAATCTCATCAGAGCATCTCCTCTATGCAGGGAATGTGCACTAGTGTCACTCAGGCATAGGTCATTTACTGTGTTTATGGGAACGCGTCAACACACGCACGCACGCACCCATGACAACTTAATGCCAGAAATTCAAGCTATTTCTCTGTCTGCCACGTTGACGATTAGCAATGGATTTTCCTGATGAAAACTTCATTGAAAAACAACTGACATGAGCTATTCCAAAATAAATGTCATATATGGCTCACACATTAAACAAACACAGGGAAAAAGTTTCAAGCACAGAATTTAAAAAATGATGCCATCACTTGCTCTCTCACTCTTGTAGCATGCAAATGAAGCAAAAGCACCCAAACCTTTCACTCTGTTTAACGGCTGATTTAAAAAAAAAAAAAAAAAAATTATTCCAAAACCTCACAGTTAGGCAGACGTTATGGTGAGAGACCGCAAATTACAAGAAATACAGGTAAGCGAGTGTAGAGAGAATAAGAAGAACTGTAAGGAGCAGGAACGAATGAAAAAAATGGTGAAAGAAAATGTTCTAAAAAGGGAGGGGAATGTGTGGAAAAAGAGTGTGAAAGACAAAAGCTTTAAAAATTTGGAATCAGGGGAAAATGAGGCAGTGAGAGAAAAAACTAAAAGGTGAGAGAAGATGGCACCCAGGAGCATCGACAGGTAGAAGGTGAAAAAGAGCCAGAGGAGAAATGTAAGGAGTGTGGAGGGAGAGAGAGGAGTGGTGAGAGGGTAAGGGTATAAGAGAGACAGACCAAGAAGGTAAGAAATTGCAGAGAGGCTGTATCAAAGTGCTGAAAAAGGATGAGAGGAAGAGAGAGTGCATCAGGGAGTTTCAACTTGGCCATGAACACACTATGTAATAAAGCTCAGAGAGCTTTGTATGCAATCAAATGCAAATTTGAAAAAAAATATCCCCGCAAGAATTTGACTAAAAATCTACAAAACTACAAATCTCTGATAACACCAATAATGCTTTACGGAAGGAAAGTTTGGGGCCCGATTTTGAAACCAGAATTTAAAAACTTGGATAAAACTTCCGATGAAAAATTACAACTGGAATTCTGTAAAATTATTCTAAAAGTTCACCCAAACACCCCAAACAGTACATGCAGAGAAGAACTTGGTATATTCCCTCTGAAAATTCAAATCAATTCAATTTTGGCAGCATTTAAATCAAGCTGATAAAAATTCCACTGCATACAAAGCTCTCCTGAGCAAACAGCAGTGTTCAGATGCCCCCACCCACCAAGTTTTTTGTCATGCTAATAAAGCAACATGAAATTGAGAGAGAGAGAGAGAGAGACAGACAGACAGAGAGAGAGACAAGGCTGAATAAGACAAAAGTGAGAAGAGAGGTGAAAAGAGAGCAGCAAGTGCTGAGAGAACGAACAGGTATCATCAAGGACTAATGAAGAAGAAAGGAGAGAGGTGATTAGACGGAGAGATAGGTGGACACCGAGAGCAATGAGGTGAGAGGGAGAGACAAGGAGCCATGTAGCTTTTAAAGTTCTGAAATGAAAAGGAGCCAAAAAAAAGAGAAATGAAAGTCAGTGTGAGAGAAACCTAAGAGGGCAGATGTTATGTGAAATGATGAAAAACCATGTGTGAGAGCGAAAGAATGGATAAAAATGAAAAGATAAGCCGCCCCCAACCTATGGCACTGCTAACAAAGCCAACTTGATGAAAAATCCATTGCATTTCCTATAGCCCACTGTTTTGCCGATGTAAAGTGTTCTTTCTAGTATTTTTGGGGCAATTTTATGGCTTTATTACAAGAGATGGCACTGCAGGAAATACGACCACCTAAAGAAAGTCATCACCAAGACCAGAGTGTAACGAGACCCAGTCAAGACCAAGACCAAGGCAGGGCGAGGCCGAGTCAAGACCAAGACTTTGAGGGGTTGAGACCCAGTCAAGACCAAGACCAAGACAGGGCGAGGCCGAGTCAAGACCAAGACTTTGAGGGGTATATCTTCCCTACACAAGCACAAGCTCGCTAATTTGGCAAGTCTACCCACAACTGCAATGTAACGAAAAGTGTTCCAGTCATCTACTACGGAGAGGAAGTTTCATGACAAGCTGGTTTAAAATATCCATCCAAAGTAGACCCCTCTCTCCAAATTTAAAAAGAAAAAAGAAATGTAAGGGCCAGTGGCAGCTCTTGATGACTGAAGGGGGGCATGAGGACAAGGAAGGAGGACTGCACAATATTTTCTTTTATTGTCTACATCGCGATGTGTGCATGTGCGATAGTCGTATCGCAGGATGTGCAATGTTAACTTTTTTTGCTGCTTGATTAAAATAATTACTTTCACCGTTCCCCTTTTACATGATTGTTACCAGCCGACCATTCCCCTATAATAATAATAACTTCATTTGATAAATACCTTTTACAGACAAAGTGCTTCACAAGATAAGCATTTGTGTAAATACAGTACAATCCAACAGATAATAAACAAGGGAAAAAAGAAAATAATTGAGCAACTTAAGACAGGTGTGTGCTTTCTTGGTGTTGTAATTTTAAACTCCTATGGATTTCTGAGGACTATGGTTACCTGCTCCTCAGATCTCTGCAGGGTAAATCCAGACAGCTAGCTAGACTGATGCACATGCTTTAACAGCGGTAGTGAAGCTACAGTCACCGAGTTTGTTTTGCTGCAAAGACAAAATATATCTCCTGATTAATGCAACGTTATTGCAACGGCTCCCGGCCATTTCTTCCCCTTGCTAGAACGCTGCCAGCAGCCAGGCTAAAGCTAATACAGTTAGCCTAAAGAATCAAGGGGTCTGGCCCAACTAATGTTACGGTTCGGAGCAGCAAAGTTGGAAATGTAACACTAATCTTCAACAGAAGTCTGTGTCTGATATAATGTAGTTTACACTGATTTAAGTGTTCTTCTATCCACAGTTTGTTGCTAGTGCGTGACATGCAGGCTCTGCATGCACAGCCAACTAACAATCACAATCAATGTTGATCAATTTATCAAACAAACAAGGCTAGGCCCTGCTAGTCGACCATTACCTGAAATTTAGAGAAGCAACATCCATGCATTATTACCATCATTGACTTTAGCCTGGCTTGATAGTATTATATGAACACAATAGTGGCATGTCAGTTAAACAGTGTACTTACCTAAGTGTAACCTGTTTGTAAAGTTTAATAAAGAATGGTTCAAATAAGAAAAGTTCCTTTTTCATTTTATTTACGCCCCAGCAAAATCACCCCAGTAGTCAAGAATAATTTATTATTTCCAAAGCTATTTATGTAATCCTTTTTCACATCGCAATATATAATCGCAGGAAAAAAATATACATTGCGATGTCAGTTTTTCCCCAATATTGTGCAGCCCGTAAGTAAGTAAGTAAGTAAGTAGGTAAGGGTAAGGACAGGCAAAGGAACAAATACAATTTGAGTGGTTTCAAACTGAGACAGAGAAGTGGGCACAGGGAAACCAGACAAATGACAAGACAGGTTGAGAAAAATAGGCAAAATGTAAGACAAGAGTGAGAAAGGTAAATGTGTGCAGTTGTTGGCCTGCAGCGCTGTAAAAGCCCTCATCTGACAATAAAAGCTCAGATCGAGTGTGCTCTCTCCTTTCCTGCAGTGTGTTCCAGGGTTTTACCTTGGGAATGCGAGAGATGATATCAGGGTATTTGCTGGTGTTGTCTTCCTGGTTGCGACTGAATACGCGTACCTCACCACTCTCCAGAATGTGAATCTGTCGGGGGGGAAAGCACAATACAATAAATAAAACTGATACAAGACATAATCCTAATATTGTGTTAATGTTTATATTATTGTTTATTGTGTTCTGTCCAAATATGTGGACAAATTGTATTACAATGCTATGGCAACTTTGTTATTGAAACTTTCATGCCATTAAAGCCCCCTTTGAATTGAATTGTTTTTTAAAAAATACAAAATCTAAACTATGTTCATATTATAAGTGAAAGCTCAGATTAGATGCTAAAAGGCTGATAGATGGATGTGTGAATAACACATGAAATTTAATTCACTGTTTTGTCCTTTGAGAGGGTCACTGTGTCAGACTGGGTGATCACATGGTGATAAAGTTTTGGCAGACTACAAGTTGGACCAGGGCCAATCAAAGCTGCTGTCACGACTTGTGTCAGGTACATTGGTCCACTTCACTGACCCAGCTGACAACAACAAAGTTACTTTCAGAAGGTTAATACATTTTTTGCAAGTAAGGCTGCAACCAACAATACATCTGTCAACAATCTTTGAGCTTAATCAATTCATTGTTTGATTAATAAAGTGTTGTGAAATCACAAATCACACTTTATCAATTGAATCAAGTTTAAATTTGGCATTAAAGACGTCAATCCTTACGATTCTTTCACTGGCCAGTTCAAGCTTTGTCTCAAACCATATAGCACTAGTTGCGGCCATCTTGTGGTCAGTCATGTCCCGTTGTCCTCAGCTATTCCTTTCCAACTAAGTTATTTTCTTTCTTTAATCATTTGTCCTTTCTTAATGTAAATTGTACGATGTAATTTACAGTGATCTAATTATACTGTACTGTCCTGTGCATGTTTGTTATCATGTTCCTACTTTAGATACATTAACATTTAGATACATTGTTTCATTCTATTTTAGTGTGCAATATTCAAAACTTGGCCAGGCACAACAAATAATTTTTCCATTGATCAATAAGCACTGTCTCTGATAAATAGAGTCATACAATAGAAAGAAATACACCCACAATCACTAACATTAGCAGGAACACACACTACCAGGAATACATAGCTATTTTTGATTCATCAAATGCCACACACACACACACACACACACACACACACACACACAACACACACACACACACACACACACACACACACACACACACACACACACACACACACACACACACACACACACACACACACACACACACACACACACACACACACACACACACACACACACACACACACACACACACACACACACACACACACACACACACACACACACACACACACACACAGTGGTGTATCAAGAGTCCCTCTGCTGGCTGTTTGAGGTAATGTTCACTGCAGTGAGACCAGAGAGAGTATGTGTGTTATATAGTGATCAGTAAAGTATATAATCTGTGACACCTACTGTATGTATTTAATATGTGATATGTACTACATATGAATTTTCTGTAAACTGTTTTGGTAACAACATGTTCATGCCAATAAAGAAATTGAACTGAGAGAGAGAGAGAGCAAGAGGAGTGAGAGAGAGAGAGAGAGGACGTCATCGGTTTTGCTTACTGTGGCCATGCTCTCTCCGTTTCTGTCTGCTCATTTCTCTTCTAATTCAACTCAGTTCAAAGGCACTTTATTGGCATGACTGTTCAAAATTAACAATACAGCTGAAGGGGGTTACATTACAATCTCTCCCTTGCTGTGTCTCTCTCGAAATTTTCGTCAGCCACACTGCTGTCTCCCGTTCTGTGTACGTGTTCCTTTTTTTCATGTCTCGCCCCCTGGTCCACGATGGCAGAAGTAGCTTTCTCTGCCTACAGGCCCAGAGCAAAAGCAGCACTACTGTTTATCTTAAAAGAATACCAGCACACACACGCAGAGAGAGAGAGAGAGAGAGAGCAAGAGCGAGAGAGAGAGAACACACACACACACACACAGCAGGAGTCACAGAACAGCAATACCTCATACTCAAAGAACACAGCCCAAAGGTTTATGCCTCCAAAATTCAGCAGGCATATGTTCGGTGCCAAACGCAAAGAAAACAAACAGTTGCACTTTGTCACTTTGGTCACAGACGTGCGCACAAACCTGTGCTCGCTCTCCATCGTATTTGTACTCGCAGGTGAACGCCGCCTCGTCAAACCTCTTCATCACCTCGCCGACGCCCTTGGTGGGGTGAGCCAACATGGGTCTCAACGGCACACCTGGGAGAAGAAAGTTGGTGTGAGAATTTGAGAAAATAAACTGCTAAAAACAGCGGAATACAAAAGCCAAAAATATAGTCATGCATTTTTTATGAATTCTAAATAGTTGAGAAACTAAAATGCCCAGAAGAAGTTTTCTTCATTGGCCACTTTGTGGAGGAGGGGCGGGGCTCTTTCCAACAGGCCGCCAGGTTATGAGAGCGAGGCAGATCTCGGATCCGTTTTTGAAGAAAAAAAACGGAAGCTGCAAAATGTGCGTCAATGACACATTCCCACATCAGCACCAACTGTTTCTGTGACAAAACCACAGTGAAAATTTGTTTGTTTTCACACTCATTTGGCCCCAATATGAAAGTTCTCTGACTCACATCCCCTTGGGCTGCACTGCTAAATTAAGCTTCAAAATTAACAGAGGAGTGATTTAATGAAAGACACCAAACCAAATGCCTTTGATTTAAGCTTACAGCAACAGATATGAGAGGACAGTTAACGTTGTTCAAACTAGCCGGTCCAAAAAATTCCCCAGCTCCTTTAACAACCATCTCGCATTTTAGAACAGACCAGCCCCCCCATAACGATTGTTCTGTGCCAGAATAGCTGCTAGATGTGTCTCGCTGACCAACAACGGCCAAGTTAGATGGTGGTATTCATTTTCTACCTTGGTGCCAAGGCTCCTTATCACAAATTGCTTGACAACAGTAATTAGGAGCTAATCCTTAGTTTAGTGTTGTCTTTTATCGTTCCGTGATAAATGAGTTAACTAAAATAATTCACTCAACTCCACTAAATGGATCAATAAACACACACCAGTCACCGTTTTGGATCTCATAGCCTTTCTGCTCCTGACTGGTTGCTTACCTGGAGTGAGCTTGCAGTGATTGGGTAGCTCGTCTATGCCATCTTTTAGCAGAACAGGGATGATGACGTCGTAATTGGGCATCTCACTGGATGGGAGAGCGTGGGGATTGAGAGGGAGATGGGAGAAAAAATCAATATCATCTAAAATGGAAGTGAGAAGAATGAGTGAGGCAGAACGAGCGATGGGGCTTGAGGGGGATGAGGCATTGTAGTGGTGCAGAGGAGAGACTATAAAGTGAAAGGAGATGGTTTTGTTTAGGCTTGGGTTACCAGTAAGTCTGTTTGAGAATGAGACTCTTCTCTTCGATCCAGGCCCGCCTGCTCTCAGTGCTCATACCCTTCCCTGCGTCGATCACAGCAGGAGGGAAACCTATAAAAGGAGAAGGGGGGGAAAAAAGCATTTCAAAAGAGATCTGTGTAAGTGCAAACCTTTGCTGGATTCAGGCGCACTTTGAAAGCCCGAGAATACACAAGACTTAACAGACGCACAATGCCTTGTGTACAGCTGCGCGCCAGTTTCCTACAATACTGGATGGACTCAACCTAAAGATGTAAACTACTCTAAACAGACAAGCACTCACAAGCTGAGTGTTTTCAAACCAGTGTGCAATATTCTAAACGTGCAATTTTTCAAATAATTTTTAACTTCATTTATCTATTTTTATATATATATACTTATTATCATCATGTGAACGTTATAGATGAAGGTGAGGAGAGAATGTGTTCCTTTCTTTGGTTTAACTAGCGGCTCCTTACAGATGAGGCACTCTGAATTTCATTTTTAATGATGCAACGACAATAAAAGGCATTTTATTCTTTTCTAATTTCAGTCCCACTGTGGTTGAAATGGTTGAGACAATATTGAAGAGCGAAGGCCAAATTAATCATTTTATTTCCCAATTCAACATTAATATTTACAATAAATTGAAAACATGACTGAACACTAATTTATCTAAATTAATTATTCACTGTAAAGAGCCACTTCAGCGCTACAAACTATTTGCTCTGCGTTGCCCTGCGTGATTAAATTAAAAAACATTTCCAGACCACAGATCAATATAAAGCCTCTGGTCTAATGGACTTTTATTAAAGCATAGCTGCAGTCATGGGAAAGCCACAAACACTAATAAGTCAGGAATTCATTTGGTGTAGTGGATGTTGGTGAGAGCAGGTCGGATCAGCGCTAAAAGCAGGTGGTAAAAGCCTCCTCCACAAAGTCATGAAATCAGCATATTGGTGATGCTTCAATTTCATACCCAATCACATACCTCAAGATTTCCGTTTTTGTTAAGGTTTTCTTTTCTTTTTTCATTCAACATGTGTTGAAAGACACATTTAGTTATATATTGGTTATGTTTGCATATTCATTGTTTCAAATTCCATCTGTGTGATCCATTTATTAGAATTATATAGAATATTTGAACACAGCGTTAAAGCTTTAGTGAGTAACTTTTTGATATTTATGAATGTCCGTTACATTTAAGCCAAGTGTGTTGCTACAAAGCTAATTAAGACTATCAGCTCTACACAACTCTGTATTTCTCAGTATGGTTATTTTCAGAAGATTGTGTCGTCCAGTGACTTTCACGTGCAGAAACTCGAGTGAAGATAATGACCTCTTCTAAAGAGTCCATGTTTTTTGAATCCACCATGTCTTCCGTGGCTACCATGGTGGCTACTAGCAACTGTGTGGAGGAGGGGGGGTGGGTGTAAGCGATCACATAAGGCTTGTGTCATATGGACGCGCCAACAGTTTTGTTGTCATTACTTAGAATTCCTCATGGGGAGACAGAAACTACGCATTATAGATTTAAGTTCTTGACATTAAAGTTACGATTACTTGCTCTAACGCCCCATGAGCCTCTCCTTTAGTGTGACAACCAGAACTTTTATCAAGTAAACTGGGTGAAACACCAGCTTCTCCAGAGACATGGACAAAACCCACACTAATATTAAGTTAAAGCAGTCCAAGTTTCACAAATTAAGTTTGTTGTCTTTTTAGCACAAAGTTCCCTCTTTGTGTTTTTACTGGACAGGGTTTCCTGGATGAGCTGTGGTTGAGGAATTGTAACACTAAGAGGGATTCTGTACCTAAAAAAACAGAACCCAAACTGGTTCAATGTACACATGACTATTGTTTATATTCCGTGATAGGAGAAAAACGCCCCCTTGGTTTATTGGCATTTCTATAAAAGGTCCCATTACATAGTGCTCTTTGGATGTTTTTATATAAACCTCAGTGGTCCCCTAATACCATATCCTAATTAATTATTTTTTTCCCAAAATTCAGCCTTGGTGCAGAATTACAGCCCCTAGAGCCAGTCCCACAATGAGCTTTCCTTAGTATATACCATTTCTAAGTCTGTAGCTTTTGAGAAGGAGAGAAGGGGGGAAGGTGGAAGCTGGGGATGTCTCTCTCATGGGTGGGCCAAATTTGCGAAAGCACACAGGAGTACTGACACAGTAGCTAAGCAATGTCCGGCTGTGGACGGGGGCAGCAGCTAAACACTTAGCCACCTGAAGGAAGACCCACCTCAAGAAATCACTATCAGTTTAGGTCTACACTATATTCATAATATTTACACCACATTATCTTTTTGTCAGACAGCCCTTCCAGAAGGGGAACTGAAGCAGTTATATCATTCTACTCTCTTAGAAGCCACCAGACTACTTAAACAAAAACAGTAATTCTACCTCGCAGACCATGAGTTGCAGGTCTTACGCTGCCTCAATCCATTAGTTTTTTATTGTGTGACTCTGGTGAGCCCAAACTAACCCATTAAGAAGGACTTAAACAAATTGTGAACCTATCCTTTAAATTTCAAGATTACCTTGTCCAGGGGGGGTCAGGCACACAGCCTGGCTCAGTGCAGATAAGACACTCTGCTCAGCCAGGCCTATCCTTAGCTTCCCAGCCAGGGACCTATTGATCAAAGCCACAAGACCAACAGTTGTCAGAGCTGACGCTCATTTGCACCGCTGCCTATGACAAACGCTACATACGTCAACATACATACACAGCGTTAAGAAGGCACTGCGATATTTTTGTGTATATATACACTACCGGTCAAAAGTTTGGGGTCACATTCCCATTGCACTCCATTGTGGACAGAATGCCAGCTGAGATCAGTTGCATTGTTTTTTTAACCAGGGCAGCCGTTTTCAGATTACATTATGTGCTTACATAATAGTAAAATGGTTCTCCAATGTTTTTCTAGTTTTTTATTTTTAAATGATAGATTAGTACACAGAATGTGCCTTTGGAACATTGGATGAATGGTTGCTGATAATGGGCAATGTAGATATTGCATTAAAGATCAGCCCCCCACCCAAATTAGCAGGTATTCTGTCTATAATGGAGTGGTATGGAAATGTATAAGTGACCCCAAACTTTTGACCGGTAGTGTACATACATACATACATACATACATACATACAGGTTTGTGTGTGTGCCTGTCGTCACACACACAGCCAAGCATGTATGTGTGTGAGAGTGTAATTTTACCTGACTATGTAGCGGGCCTCGGAAAAGCGGCATGCCACAAAGAGGCCTTTGATGATGTCGATTTTCTTATTCATGGCCTGAGGCAGACGGGAGGAAATTGAGATTCACAGAGGAAGAGTGAGAAGAAACAGAATGCAAAAAGGCTGAGGTCACCGTCGAGTACAAACTCCATGTTCAATCCAGAGTGTAAAAAAATAAATAGAAAAAGACTACGGAGATGAAAAAGGAACTAATTGCTCTGGAGATTCCAGCAAGGTGACAACTTATTCAAAGGCTGAACAATTACCCTCTTCCCTCTCAAGTAGACAAATGCACAAATAATTCCTAGTTTGATACACAATCACATTAACATTTCCATTCTTTTCCCTCCCCCGACCACAATGCTGAGAGCCAAATAGAGTGAAAACAATATTTGCCCAGGATTGCTTTTCACCTAATGAAAATGTTATTCCCTGGCTTACCGAGTTCCCACTCATGCTGGCAATTTCCTTCAATTTCCTGAACACGCCCCCTGCTGTCAGACTGGCCGGCTGAAACATCATGCGCTGGTTGCTACGGGAACTCTCGGCCACAAGGCCCAAATCTCCCTTCTCCTGCGCCTCTGCCTTGATTTTGTCCAATTGTCGCCCTGGAAACAAGAGCGAGACAGTAAATAGCAGCCTCTCTGGCTGATGAGCAGTTAGGCTGAGAATGCACAAGTAAGTGTTTGGTTGAATAAATGGCTGTGTGTGTGTGTGTGTTGTGTGTGTGTGTGTGTGTGTGTGTGTTGTGTTGTTGGAGCTAAATCCTGCTCCATTCTCAGGGTTCATTCAATTAGTAGTCAAAATCTCAGATGTTGATATGTGAATCCATTTTATTACATAGGATATCCTAGAGACAAATACAGAGTCAACCTAACACGGCTCTCCCCCAAATTTGTCTGACTCTCTGGCTCTTGCATCCCTCATCTTATCTCAAGGGTGGGGTCTTGTGCCTATTCGTTATCTTTTCGTTGGGATGTGACTAAGGGTTTATGACCCTCAGGACTTGCAAAGCAACAGAGCAGTTGGGCCATAAAAAGGGCTGAAACCAGAGACAGGATGTCTCTAACATCATCAATTCAGCTTCTGACACATCTGTAGAGCTGGGTTATAACAAAATGTACCAGAACATCTTATATTATAAAACAGAGTATCGCAAAACAATGTATTGCAACAAACAACAAACAACAAACTATAAACTTATAACAACAAACTTAATGCATGACCAACATGTCTTCATTTATGTTGAAATAATGCTTTTACCTTTTAGCTTGAATGTACACTCACCGGCCACTTTATTAGGTACACCTGTCCAACTGCTCGTTAACACTTAATTTCTAAGCAGCCAATCACATGGCGGCAACTCAGTGTATTTAGGCATGTAGACATGGTCAAGACAATCTCCTGCAGTTCAAACCGAGCATCAGTATGGGGAAGAAAGGTGATTTGAGTGACTTTGAACGTGGCATGATTATTGGTGCCAGAAGGGCTGGTCTGAGTATTTCAGAAACTGCTAATCTACTGGGATTTTCACGCACAACCATCTCTAGGGTTTACAGAGAATGGTCCGAAAAAGAAAAAACATCCAGTGAGCGGCAGTTCTGTGGGCGGAAATGCCTTGTTGATGCCAGAGGTCAGAGGAGAATGGCCAGACTGGTTCGAGCTGATAGAAGGGCAACAGTGACTCAAATTACCACCCGTTACAACCAAGGTGGGCAGAAGAGCATCTCTGAACGCAAAGTACGTCGAACTTTGAGGCAGATGGGCTACAGCAGCAGAAGACCACACCGGGTGCCACTCCTTTCAGCTAAGAACAGGAAACTGAGGCTACAATTTGCACAAGCTCATCGAAATTGGACAATAGAAGATTGGAAAAACGTTGCCTGGTCTGATGAGTCTCGATTTCTGCTGCGACGTTCGGATGGTAGGGTCAGATTTTGGCGTCTACAACATGAAAGCATGGATCCATCCTGCCTTGTATCAACGGTTCAGGCTGGTGGTGGTGGTGTCATGGTGTGGGGAATATTTTCTTGGCACTCTTTGGGCCCCTTGGTACCAATTGACCATCGTTGCAACGCCACAGCCTACCTGAGTATTGTTGCTGACCATGTCCATCCCTTTATGACCACAATGTACCCAACTTCTGATGGCTACTTTCAGCAGGATAATGCGCCATGTCATAAAGCTGGAATCATCTCAGACTGGTTTCTTGAACATGACAATGAGTTCGCTGTACTCAAATGGCCTCCACAGTCACCAGATCTCAATCCAATAGAGCATCTTTGGGATGTGGTGGAACGGGAGATTCGCATCATGGATGTGCAGCCGACAAATCTGCGGCAACTGTGTGATGCCATCATGTCAATATGGACCAAACTCCCTGAGGAATGCTTCCAGCACCTTGTTGAATCTATGCCACGAAGAATTGAGGCAGTTCTGAAGGCAAAAGGGGGTCCAACCCGTTACTAGCATGGGGTACCTAATAAAGTGGCCGGTGAGTGTATAATGCAAATTACACAATGTTTAAGCACATATAAAATTTTAAATTCCAACAGTGTACGTACCAGTTGCTTGAGCAACAGCTTTCATTAGCACCGTCTCTCCAACACCAAGCTCCATCCCCAAGTAGGCAGGACCCAGCTGGTTCAAACACAGGTACACACAGCACAACAGGTCATCTGGAAAAACAACGCGCGCACACACACACACACACACACACACACACACACACACACACACACATTATTACACAGAACACATAAGCATGCACAAGCTAAAGTACAGGCCTACAAAGACAAGCACAGACACAAGTAAAAACACCAAATGCAAACACCAAACTGCTACACTAAACCTAGGACATATGGAGAGACACAACACACACACAATTCATCCTTCCACTTTTATGTGCAACCTGGCTTCATCATCATCATCATCTCCTTGATAGAGTGGCTGGCAGCCAGCTGCCTGTTTAGTTACATCAGTGTGCATTATGGCAGAGATAAAATACCATTTACCTGGAGAGAGCAGCAGCACGGAGCGAAGCAGGTTCGAAAGCGTCTCAATGTTTTTCAGCCTGGGAAGTGACAACAGGATTGCTTTGAGACAAGGAAGACGAGTTAAACACATTTTAAAACCATCTTGTAAGTACTGGGAGGGGGGGAAATGAGATTTGTCTGGAGGTTTTAATCGGAAATGGAACCTGGGGAGGCAGATGAACAGGTAATTTATGAAACACTATACATCAATTGGAGTGGGTGGGAAAATAGTCATCACCGGGACGTTTGTAATTCAATATCCTCAAAAGGTAAAAAACAAAGTCTGTAAAGGTGTTTTGAATGTATTGGCAAGATACTTAAGTTCCAAATCACAATTAAGGTTGTGGTTTGTCAAGTCAAGTCAAGAATCACATGCATTTCCTTCAACAAAAAACTATACTTCTTCTCCGTTTCTAGTTTCTTGCTCAAGAGTTGTTATATAAATTATCAGCCAAGTTTCCAGAGAATTAAAGCTGAAACCCCAAATAAAATGAAACCCAAGTGTGAAACATGTTGTTAAAATACATTTCTGAGCATTCCTAGAAAGTGACCCAACTATAAAAATGTCTTCGTGTTCCCTGCCCTTCCCAGAAAAGTAATGCCATTTCTTCACTTTCTCTGGCTGGAACATACTTGTCTAATTATATTGCAGAAATTCCCAGCAGGAAGCTTGAGTGGTAATTTTGTGAATATATATCTCGTCATTAGTGCTTTTCAGCGTGGCTAGCTCTGTAGTAATCGAGTTTTGATAAGATCGCAATTCAGCCCGTACAACATTGATGTCGCCTCTGAATCCCTCCATTTCTTTTTCCAGCACGTTTCTAATCTCCGACTTGATTATTTGACCAATATCATCACGAAGCGATGTGAGCAGCTCTTGCCTGAAAGCTTGAGTTATGGCGTCTCGTCAGCTGGGCTAGGTTTATCACCATGGTCCAGGGATGAGCCGGGACCACTGGGCTTCATGGACAGTGCAGTCGCGTTGCGGGATTTAGTAGACTTGCCAGCCATTGCTTTTTTGTAGGCTGACGTGCAGGAGTATGATACAACGTAAAAAGTCGGATAAAGAAACAAGTTTTGTCGAAAGGTGCCTTCTGTACAGAATTTAAAATAAAAGTTCTGCGGAGCCTGGTTGGGGGAGTCTACTCCATAGCTTGCTCGCTAGCGCCCCCCAGCTTCTTCCATTTTCTAATGATTGCTCCAACAGTGGACCTTTTTTTTTTTGCTTGGCAATTTCCCCCGTAGCCCTTTCCAGCCTTGTGGAGGTGTACAATTTTGTCTCTAGTGTCGTTGGACAGCTCTTTGGTCTTGGCCATGTTAGTAGTTGGATTCTTACTGATTGTATGGGGTAGACAGGTGCCTTTATGGAGCTAACGACCTCAAACAGGTGCATCTAATTTAGGATAATAATTGGAGTGGAGGTGGACATTTTGAAGGCAGACAAACAGGTCTTTAAGGGTCAGAATTCTAGCTGATAGACAGGTGTTCAAATACTTATTTGCAGCTGAATCTTACAAATAAATAGTTAAAAAATCATACATTGTGATTTCTTGATTTTTTTTTTAGATTATGTCTCTCATAGTGGACATGCATCTACGATGACAATTTCAGACCCCTCCATGATTTCTAAGTGGGAGAACTTGCAAAATAGCAGGGTGTTCAAATACTTATTTTCCTCACTGTATATATGCGCGCGCTTTGGTATATTCTGTATCCTTTGAACATAGTAGGGATCACATTCCCAAATGGTGTTTACAGTCATTCAGTAAAAAAAAAAAAGCAACTTTTTTCTCCATATGGAGCTCTTACCTGCCAGAGTCCTCTTCAATCTTCTCAAAGGTGCGAGCCACCGCCAAGTACGGCACTCTGGAGAGTGATGAACACATCGTTAGCAGCATTTACACCGACAGATTTTTAAATTCACAGCATTTAACTGACTCAGCTGTTCAGAGCGGCTAGCAATTAGTGTAAGAGTAGAATGAGCTTTGATTGAGTGTTATCAGACCTCATTAAAGCAACAGCAGGGAGGGCACAGGTCAGAGCTGCCACGGCCGGAAAAGTGTTTCCTTACAATATTTGATATGCAATAATAAATCTTTTAAGCTACAGGAGAAGAGTTTTTTTACAACAAAAGCCTCCAAAGGAGATATTTTCTGTAGATCTTTGCTCAGATAAATCATGATATTAAATGTGCTTTATACATTCTGAAACTGATGTTTTTGTCGCAATATTAGAAAATGTTTATTCAATTACAAAAAAATTTTTATAAGTGGTCTGTGTACTTTTCTGTTCATTTCATTTCAAACGGGTATTAAAAAAAAAAAGATATTTGATTTTTGTTTTAAAATACAAAATTTGAAATTGAAAGGCATTTTCTCCTTTTCATGGTTAAAAGGGGATAGGAGACATTTAAAATAGGCTTTGATTTTCTATTTACAATAACAAAATAAAATCACTTGAAAAAGAAACAAAAAAAGGCCAGTTTTCTCATATTGAGAGATGGGATCTCATTTCCATTGCGATAGCCCCAGTGTTGCTTTCAGACCAGGCTAAAATTACTTTGGAAACCCTAATGCATATGTTTATACATAAATGAGGCACTACATATAAACACAAGCATTAGTCATTACGTCATTATAGTTCAATAGCCTAAAGACATAGGTTTTACTTGTATTTATATTAGGAGACTTATTTATTTCCGTCTATTTTTATTTACTCAAAGGAAGTTTGGTTATCTCACAGACTCAGACTAAAAGCAAGCCTGCCTGGCCTCAGAGCATCACAGCATATCACTGTCTGCAAAAAAAAAAAAGAAAATATGAATAAATCATGAGGTCGGCAGATTCCCAGCTCAGCTAGAGCGGGTAACGCTAGCTCTGCAGACGGACCAGAGTCAGTCAGCACCGGGGAGCGAACCGCGGGGATGCAGGTCACAGGGCTGGTAGCAGCTAACATTAGAATATTAGACCCAGCAGCGGAGATCTGATCCCCATGATCTGATCCCGAACGGCCGGTGACTCTCTCCCACATCAGCAAGCTTAACGGCAGCAACTGAAAGTTTGCTGCGATCAGTAACGGTGGCGTAACGTTACAGCCGTGTACTGAAATTCTATTTCCTCAGCTAGTTGGACTCTCTTTGGGCGAAGTTGTCTGTGGCGGGTAGAGACAGAGAGTCAGGGAGAGGCTAATAAATAAATAAATAAATATGACATTATGAAATAAAAGTCCCCCAAAGCATTATCAAGAGTATAGATCTCCAACGTAATTCAGCCTGGGCTGAAAGCAGCACTGGTACATCGGCGCTGTTGCATTGGAAACAGAGCTCAACAGTCCCGCCTACTGCAGGGTCTGGGAGTAAGAATAAAATTTTTTAATTTAGAATTGAAGTATAAGCCAAAAAATCCTAACCGTCGATGGTAGGTCTTTTATTCGCAATGTCTTTTTAGGGCTTTTTTCTTTTCTATTTGAGTGATTTATTTATTGTTATATGAAATAGAAAATGAAAATAAAAGCATGTTTTCAATTTCTTCTATCCCCTTTTGACCATGAAAAGGAAAAAATGCCTTGTATTTCAATTTCAAATTCTGTATTTTATAATGAAAATCAAATGTACGAAAAAGTACCCAGACTAATGGAGTGACTTTTTCTGTGACTGACAAAGCTTCAGTAAACTCACCAATCTGGTAGTTAAAGCAGATTAAAACCCACACAAAACTAGGGCTGGGTATCGAACTCAAAATGTTTTAGGCATTGACTGCATTGCCTCCGTAGTATCGAAAAGTGCCTCGTCAGTCAATACCTGGTCTCGCTGTGCCAGACCCTCCTCCATAGCGCTGCAAAGAAGGGTCTGGCTAGGGGAAAAACGTGCTCTGGTTTATTGTCATTTCTTTTTTTGTGGTCAAATATTTATTTATTTTATATATTTAAGGAACAAACAATTACAAATAATACACTGAGTCCCAGGAATTAATACAGAACTTGTCCCACCAACAACAAATGCCATATGGTAGAGGGTGTTGATAGGTGGTTGTAGTCAGTGGGAAAAGGGCTAAAGAATGGGCTGCACCTACTTTTGGCCCTGCTTCCAGCAGGCATGGTCCACAGGATGGTATTTGGGCCTGGACGGATCGTAGTCTGTTTGTCCGGAGGTCGACTCACTAAAGAAGAACACAGCGAGAAACAGAGAAAATTAAGAGTCTCATTGAATGATGGAGATAGGCCTGTCATGGCAACACATTTTGCTGGACGATAAATTGTCCCAGAAATGATTGCGAGAAACGAGAATATTGTCGTGGACTCTCAGTCTGTTAACAAAAAATGCACTTAAATAAAAACCACACAAAAATATTAAACAACCAAAACAATAAAATGGATGTAAACAAAATTGCACTTCAAAAAATATTAAACAGACTCAGACATAAAGAGTCTGAAAGAGATGAAGCAGATGCCTCATATGCAAAAAGCTTTTTAAAAATATTTTTTCCAGCATAAAGCTTTGTTCACATAAAGCGAAAGTGAATTGCAGTCTATGTCCACAGCAGGGTGTGTATTGAGGGCGAGAGAGAGAGAGAGAGAGAGAGAGAGAGAGAGAGAGAGAGAGAGAGAGAGAGAGAGAGAGAGAGAGAGATGCTGGCTCTTTGACGATACTAATGGGCAGCATCTCTTTAGCAATGAAGCAAACTACACCGTCTGTGAGTGCACATCATTTTGCACAATCCTGTTTAACTTTGTTAGTCGACTAAACGCCCCAGTGATTGTGTACTGTCGGGGAGACTGAGACGGCCCATCTGTTGTAGTCTTTTTTTCCCAGCTCGGAAAACTACACCGGATGATTGTGTTTTAGGTGCAAATTTGTTGTGTTGCTGTGTTTAGTTGCTACTGTTTTACAACTAAAGCGACATACCAGCTCGCTCAGGTTAAGTGGGTCACCATGGTCATTCAGTTTTTATCTGAAGTGTTCCCACACTGCAGCTGTTGTATTTGGCTATGCAACTAATTCCATCTATTTTCTTTTCTTTTTCTTAATTTCTCCAACACTCAATTAGCGTTTCTACTCATGCGGCACTTCTGCTGCAATCTGTGGTTGGCTACGCCAGGAGTCCCGCCTCCCCACACAGAGATCATGCAGCTGACAAGTGACTAGATGGCTCACTCCTCGTTACGCTAAGGAGCCAAGAGTGGTCATACAGTCTCTTTGGTAGAGAGAGCGAGATGAGGAAAACACAAACATGCAAATGGAAATCAACCTTATTTTTATTTATCATGCGATTAATAGATATATTGATATCGCAACAGGCCTAGATGGAGACAGCAGTAATAGATACTGAAAAAAACATCTCTGATCTCTTTGGAGACGGAAAGTCATGCACACCATTATAACAAGGAGACAGATACTTTGAAATGTAGTGACTGTTTTGGGAGAAAGCTTCACAAGCTACTTTACAACTACTACAGTAAAGAAGACAAATACAAGTACCTTTGTCAGGAATCAATTACTACTTCAGCAATGTGTATTTTTTTTTAACATTGGAGTCTGAATATAATTGCCTGAAATCATTAAGAGGAGAGATACTCTTGCTGTTAACTTTGTATGGTATGCTTTGCCTATCACTCCCAACACTAAATCGCACAAGGCAGTGATAAAAAAAAAAAAAAAAACATAGGAGGATGAAAAATGAATTTCCTCCCTTCTAGTCGTCTAGAGCTAAAAATAGTTTGTAGCTAGAGAGCGAAGTCTCGGTGACCAGAGCAGACGTAGAAACGTCTCTTTCGAAACAATGTCAGCTAATTTTAATGAAATGAGCTAATTTGACCAATAGACCAGAACACAGGACCTTCTTCATGTCCCAGACATATCAGACCAATAAGTGGGCTGGACGTTCTAGTCTCCATTCAAATACAGACAGCGATGGACAATCACTTGTTATGAGGCTTTTTTCCCATTTAAGAAAAAGAAGAAGATTTTGAGAACATTACTGTCTTTTTATTTACTCTAATTTTTCTACTACATATACCCAAGGAAGAATAGTCTTCACTACAGTTGTGGATTAACTTTCAGCTTGAAGCAGAGACACAGCGCCTTTTTAACGGCTGATTGTTGGACAACTGAATGGATTAGGCTCTTCTATTAATATTACTGGAGTATCATTTCAAATTTTGTGGCTAAAACTGCAGTCTTGACTCTGTGCTGTAATTTAAATTAAACAATGGTTCACACAGCCACTTGAAGCTTCACAGTCTTTTTTTTTCCTTTCTTTGTTCTTGTTTTCCTTACAAAGTAAAATGCTGCTTTTCTGGCTTTGTCAACCTTTTTGTACATGACATCTTGAGCGGCCACAGTGTGACCGGTACAGTATGCGCCACCACAGTGTGACCGGTACAGTATGAGCCACCACAGTGTAACCGGTACAATATGACCCACCACAGAGTGACCGGTACAGTATGAGCCGCCACAGTGTGACCGGTACAGTATGACCCACCACAGTGTGACCGGTACAGTATGAGCCACCACAGTGTGACCGGTACAGTATGCCACAGTGTGACCACAGTGTGACCCAGTGTGACAGTACAGTATGACCCACCACAGTGTGACCGGTACAGTATGAGCCACCACAGTGTGACCGGTACAGTATGAGCCACCACAGTGTGACCGGTACAGTATGAGCCACCACAGTGTGACCGGTACAGTATGAGCCACCACAGTGTGACCGGTACAGTATGACCCACCACAGTGTGACCGGTACAGTATGAGCAGCCACAGTGTGACCGGTACAGTATGAGCGGCCACAGTGTGACCGGTACAGTATGAGCCACCACAGTGTGACCGGTACAGTATGAGCCGCCACAGTGTGACCGGTACAGTATGAGCGGCCACAGTGTGAGCGGCCACAATGTGACCGGTACAGTATGAGCCAGTGTGACCACAGTGTGACCAGTGTACAGTATGACCCAGCCACAGTGTGACCGGTACAGTATGAGCGGCCACAGTGTGACCGGTACAGTATGAGCCGGCCACAGTGTGACCGGTACAGTATGAGCGGCCACAGTGTGACCGGTACAGTATGACCCACCACAGTGTGACCGGTACAGTATGAGCCGCCACAGTGTGACCGGTACAGTATGAGCCGCCACAGTGTGACACAGTATGAGCCACCACAGTGTGACGGTACAGTATGACCCACCACAGTGTGACCGGTACAGTATGACCCCACAGTGTGACCGGTACAGTATGAGCCACCACAGTGTGACCGGTACAGTATGAGCCGACCACAGTGTGACCGGTACAGTATGAGCCACCACAGAGTGACCGGTACAGTATGAGCGCCACCACAGTGTGACCGTGTGACCGGTACAGTATGACCCACCACAGTGTGACCGGTACAGTATGACCCACCACAATGTGACCCGTACAGTATGAGCCGCCACAGAGTGACCCGTACAGTATGAGCCGCCACAGTGTGACCAGTACAGTATGAGCCGCCACAGTGTGACCCGGTACAGTATGAGCCAGTATGAGCCACCACAGTGTGACCAGTACAGTATGAGCCACCACAGTGTGACCGGTACAGTATGAGCCACCACAGTGTGACCGGTACAGTATGAGCCACCACAGTGTGACCAGTATGAGCGTACAGTATGACCCACCACAGTGTGACCGGTACAGTATGAGCCGCCACAGTGTGACCCGTACAGTATGAGCCACCACAGTGTGACCGGTACAGTATGAGCCACCACAGTGTGACCGGTACAGTATGAGCCGCCACAGTGTGACCGGTACAGTATGAGCCACCACAGTGTGACCGGTACAGTATGAGCCACCACAGTGTGACCGGTACAGTATGACCCACCACAGTGTGACCGGTACAGTATGAGCCGCCACAGTGTGACCGGTACAGTATGAGCCACCACAGTGTGACCGGTACAGTATGAGCCGCCACAGTGTGACCGGTACAGTATGAGCCACCACAGTGTGACAGTGTGACCGGTACAGTATGGACCGGTACAGTATGAGACCACAGTGTGACCAGTACAGTATGAGCCACCACAGTGTGACCGGTACAGTATGAGCGCCACAGTGTGACCGGTACAGTATGTACAGTATGAGCGGCCACAGTGTGACCGGTACAGTATGAGCCACCACAGTGTGACCGGTACAGTATGAGCACAGTGTGACCTACAGTATGAGCCGCCACAGTGTGACCGGTACAGTATGAGCGGCCACAGTGTGACCGGTACAGTATGAGCCACCACAGTATGACCGTGCCACAGTGTGACCGGTACAGTATGAGCGCCACAGTGTGACCGGTACAGTATGAGCCCACAGTGTGACCACAGTATGACCCACCACAGTGTGACCGGTACAGTATGAGCCAGCCACAGTGTGACCGGTACAGTATGAGCCACCACAAGTGTGACCGGTACAGTATGAGCCAGTGTGACCGGTACAGTATGACCCACCACAGTGTGGTACAGTATGAGCCATCACAGTGTGACCGGTACAGTATGAGCCGCCACAGTGTGACCGGTACAGTATGAGCCGCCACAGTGTGACCGGTACAGTATGAGCCGCCACAGTGTGACCGGTACAGTATGAGCCGCCACAGTGTGACCGGTACAGTATGAGCCACCACAGTGTGACCACAGTATGTGACCACAGTGTGACCGGTACAGTATGAGCCACCACAGTGTATGAGCCGCCACAGTGTGACCCGTACAGTATGAGCTGCCACAGTGTGACCCGTACAGTATGAGCCACCACAGTGTAACCAGTACAATATGAGCCACCACAGTGTAACCAGTACAATATGAGCCACCACAGTACAGTATGAGCCGCCACAGTGTGGTACAGTATGAGCCACCACAGTGTGACCGGTACAGTATGAGCCACCACAGTGTGACGGTACAGTATGAGCCACCACAGTGTAACCAGTACAATATGAGCCACCACAGTGTATGAGCCACCACAGTGTGACCAGTATGAGCCACCACAGTGTAACCGGTACAGTATGAGCCACCACAGTGTAACCGGTACAGTATGAGCCACCACAGTGTAACCGGTACAGTATGAGCCACCACAGTGTGACCCGTATAGTATGAGCCACTACAGTGTAGCCGGTACAGTATGAGCCACTAGAGTGTGACCCGTATAGTATGAGCCACTACAGTGTAGCCGGTACAGTATGAGCCACCACAGTGTAGCCGGTACAGTATGAGCCACCACAGTGTAGCCGGTACAGTATGAGCCACTACAGTGTAGCCGGTACAGTATGAGCCACTACAGTGTGACATGCATGTGCTTTACCAAAGAGCTCAGAGGTCAGTTTTGACTGAACAGTGCAACATGTGGGTGAGTTAAGAGTTCCGTTAAGACAGATGAGAATACAAATAGGCAGCTAAGGACATGGGCATAAATTTAGTAGGGCAATAAACATTACATTTCTCAAGGGCAATTTTTCAAGGGGACACAAATAAGTACAATAAAACCCAATAAAATTGTACAGTTGTAGAGGATCTGTGTAGCTGTGAACCTCCAGTAAGTAGGCTGGCAAGGACTTTTTTTTCCACTTTAAACATCAAATGAAGTTATTCTTCTCTCTATTACAGGTAATGCTGAATTGAGAACTGAACATCCTAGCTAGCAAGCAAGCAAGCTAACTAGCCAGCTGGCTCATTTTCTGTAACCAGTGAAAGCATGTTGAGTGGAATTAGCCAGTTAGTAGGGGTGGAAGAAGAAAAAAAAAAAAAACAATACAGCATAAAACGCAATATTTTCAGTGGTAATACTGTATCGATATATATGGGGTGGTCAGTTTGTCTGCTTGACAATCCCATTTTGCAGCAACAAAATTGAAGTGATATGAACAAACAGAGAAATGTATCTTTTAGATAAAACATATGTTGACAAAGTTTCCTTTTGGGGACATCATTTGAAATTGGGAAAAATTTAAAGTTGGGAAAAAAGGTTAAAAATCGCAGAATATTGCAATTTGTTTAAAATCGCAATAATATTGTATTTTCGCATAAGCATCGTGATATCGTATCGGGAAGCGTCTGGTGATTCCCACCTTACAAGTTAGCTAACTAACTATCCAACAAGCTATTAAACAAGCAACCAAAAAGCTAGGAAATGCCTAAATCGCTAACATAGAGCAGTGGTTGGCAACCTTTTTGAGCCTTTTTGCTCCCAATGCTGCGCCTTCAGAGAGTAAATGTGTGTGTATGTTTATCTGATCGGTAGCCTCGGCCATAGTGTATGAATGTGTGTGTGAATGGTTCCGGTACTATATGTAAAAGCGCTTTGAGTAGTCTAGAAAAGTGCTATATAAGAACAGTCCATTTACATTTTGGGAGTTCATAAATAATGTTACTGAAGATGTTTTTAAAGTTAAAAATGCCCTGTTTGTATAGTTTTACTACACACAATTATTTTAATTATATATTACTACATTATTAACAATACACAGCCTGTTATGTAAGGATTTTTGGGGGGAAGGGGGGGACTCAACCCTCAGATGAGGTAGGGCCTGGCCCAGCCTGTTCTGAGCTGTCTTGTGCTCTGATTTACCTTTTTGTGTCTTTACTGTCCTCTGCTGAGGGTTTCCTCTCTGCACTCGTCTTTTTTTCCCCTTCACTCTCCTCTGCTTTCTCCGTCTTCACGGCAGCTTTTCTTGGAGCTATTGAATGAAAGTAAAGAAATTTGTTTAAAAAAAGAAAAGAAGGTGAGGGTGGAGCAGGGGTTGGGGCAGATAAATAATTTGCTTGTCTTTCCTAACTGATAAAGCAAAGTACATTTATGGACACTTTTCTTTTTTGTGCAAGAACAGAGCTATGCAAATTCCTCCTCACCAAAGAAACTGCTGATGGGTGCTTTCTTAGGTGGCTCCTTATCTTTCTGCTCTTTTGCTTCTTTCTGCTGTCTTGCCGTTTGACTTTTTGGGCTCCCTTCTCCCTCTTGCGTGTCCTTTTCAACCGCCTCCTTCTTCTTCTTCTTGGCAACGGCAGGCCCTTTGTCATCCTCGGTCTTCTCCTTTGCTTTCTCTTCATTTTCCGCCCCCTCAGCTTTTTTTTCCTTCTCATCAAAGCTTGTTGGCTTCACCCGCTCCTCCTCCTTGGCCTTCTCTTCTTCACGATTCTTCTTCACCTCCTCCTCATCTGGGTTGTTAGCCACGGCCACTGCCTTTTCAACTCCCTCTTCCTTTGCGTCCTCCTCCATGGGCTCATCTGTGAGACAGATAGGGAACGGAGTCATTGAAGAGCTAATTGTCAGCAGGTTTACTGAGGGTGACCCAGCTTTTACTTTTTTTGAAACCCAGTGTTTGTAGACAACAGCCTTCTTAAATGAAATGCTGCAGGTTTTATTTTTGAGGTTTGCTTTTCACCCAAATGTCGAGTTAAGCCCCTGACACACCAAGTGCCTCAGAACACACCAACGCAACGTGACGTAATACATCTTCATAACAGAAGGCATATTGTCCAAAAATGAAAACCGGCAGCTGAATGGACAAACACGTCACGTGGGTCTGGACTGTCATGGCGGCTTGTTCAGAATACAATCTCATATTATACTAAAATAGTTCACCGAAACGTGTTTACACCGAACAGACTTGAGTCAATGACCTCGCCAGACTGCCTGACGGACGATTATTGGTTCACGGCCTAAAGAGAGAAATGGCTATTGACAAACATGTAGCACCGAGTCTCAGCACACAGAGCTGGGGTCATAATATGGCTATGGATACTTATATGGAAATAAGATGAGAGCCATCATTGAACTGAACAAAATCAAACATTTCTCCACTGTGGTGTCATAATCTACAGTATATGTGCAATAATACAAACTGTGCAACATTGTTTCTATGTTTTTAAAATGCTTGTTCCTAGATTAGACTGGAATAACTGTGGACACAGTGTTACATATCAATCAGATGTATTTGTCTTTTTATATCTACTTCTATATAAAGTATATATATATATATAAAGTGTATATATATATATAAAGTATATATATATATATATATATATATAGTGTATGTCAGAGTATTTATTACACAGCAAATGTACACAAGTCTATTCTAAAATAGAAATGTGCAGTTCTTTATTTCCACAACCTCTATATTTCTAAGTCATGTTGAATAACGTATTATTGTTTGCATTTGTACAACTTTCCAACTTTGATGATCCTAGAAATGTCTCCATTTAATTTTCCATTCTGGCCAAGACTCACAGCAGAGGTGAAGGTGTACCTGTGCTGCTGGCGCTGTTCTCCATGCGTGCGCGTTTGTTTTGCTGATCCTGCTCCTCCTTGGCCTCTGCTTCCTCTTTCTGACTCTCGCTGCCGCTCCTGCTCTCATCCAGTTTCCTCTTGGGGAACATCTTCCTCGCTGCACACAGGAAGACGGGCGTTCAATTAAAGAGAAGAAGAAAAAAGAAAAACAGTTAGACGCATCCCAATTGAAAACATGTCATGAACAGAAAGAGCGTGTGGAGATGAAAACAGAACGAGTCTACTCTCATACTGTGGATGTAGGGCAAAAAAAAAAAAAAAAAAAAAGAGAATCACAGATAGGTACTTTCATAATGAAAACACTAATTCCATCCTGAAAGATATTATGCAGCACAGCAGCTTAGGGTTTCAGTGTAATTTCTGTCTGTAATTTTATGCAGCAGTGCTGCTTGAGGGTAATTTTAGTTTTGGTTCTGCATGTGTCTCTGTTTTGGTCCCTGGTAGGGTTCTAGCACAGGTAGCATTGCTGATGGTTTTCTTCTAGATGTATTATAATGAAAGCTTTAACCCAGGACATTAAGAATGCAATTGCAGGTCAAATTAGTATTTTAATGTGATGTTTTTTCCTCCAGTGGTGATGGTGGCGGGGATTTCACTGCGGCAACGCACCACGCAGTCATCAAACAAACACAAAGAGAATGGGAAGATGACAAGATAATGAGCCACTTCCCTGCTGCAAAAGTAGGATGAAGGAAACAAAATGAGAGAGGTGGTGCTTCCCAAATGAAAACAAAGCTGCGATACTAGAAATCTGTGTAGCTCCAAGTAGCTAAAAATTCTCTATTCAGAATCCTACATTTCTGACATGAAAAAGTACAAGTACAAAGCCCCACTTAAAAGCACTTGGCTATTCAATGCAGCCGGTTACACATACATTGAAGAAAATATGTATTTGAACACCCTGCTATTTTGCAAGTTCTCCCACTTAGAAATCATGGAGGGGTCTGAAATTGTCATCATAGGTGCATGTCTGACCCTCAAAGACCTGTTAGTCTGCCTTCAAAATGTCCACCTCCACTCCATTTATTATCCTAAATTAGATGTACCTTGATCTCGAGTTTGAGGTTGTTAGCTGCATAAAGACACCTGTCCAGTGTCCACCCCATACAATCAGTAAGAATCCAACTACTAACATGGCCAAGACCAAAGAGCTGTGGGGTTCCATGCAAGATCTCACCTCGTGGGGTCTCAATGATCCTAAGAAAGGTGAGAAATCAGCGCAGAACTACACGGGAGGAGCTGGTCAATGACCTGAAAAGAGCTGGGACCACCGTTTCCAAGGTTACTGTTGGTAATACACTAAGACGTCATGGTTTGAAATCATGCATGGCACGGGAGGTTCCCCTGCTTAAACCAGCACATGTCAAGGCCCGTCTTAAGTTTGCCAATGACCATTTGGATGATCCAGAAGAGTCATGGGAGAAAGTCATGTGGTCAGATGAGACCAAAATAGAACTTCTTGATCATAATTCCACTAATCGTGTTTGGAGGAAGAAGAATGATGAGTACCATCCCAAGAACACCATCCCTACTGCAAAGCATTGGGGTGGTAGCATCATGCTTTGGGGGTGTTTTGTTTTTCTGCACATGGGACAGGGTGACTGCACTGTATTAAGGAGAGGATGACCGGGGCCATGTATTGCGAGATTTTGGGGAACAACCTCCTTCCCTAAGTTAGAGCATTGAAGATGGGTCGAGGCTGGGTCTTCCAACATGACAATGACCCGAAGCACACAGCCAGGATAACCAAGGAGTGGCTCTGTAAGAAGCATATCAAGGTTCTGGCGCGGCCTAGCCAGTCTCCAGACCTAAACCCAATAGAGAGTCTTTGGAGGGAGCTCAAACTCCGTGTTTCTCAGCGACACCCCAGAAACCTGACTGATCTAGAGAAGATCTGTGTTGAGGAGTGGGCCAAAATCCCTTCTGCAGTGTGTGCAAACCTGGTGGAAAACTACAGGAAACGTTTGACCTCTGGAATTGCAAACAAAGGCTACTGTACCAAATATTAACATAAATTTTCTCAGGTGTTCAAATACTTATTTGCAGCTCTATCATACAAATAAATAATAAAAAAAAAATCATACATTGTGATTTCTGGATTTTTTTTAGATTATATCTCTCACAGTGGACATGCACCTACGATGACAATTTCAGACCCCTCCATGATTTCTAAGTGGGAGAACTTGCAAAATAGCAGGGTGTTCAAATACTTATTTTCCTCACTGTATATCTTATTTAAATTCACCAATAATCAACATGTATGGCAAAGAAAAAACAGAAGTGACGCTCTTCTCTTGCACATGAGAAATGTTGTAACTATAATGTACGCACTGCATAATAATCACTTCACATGTTGTTTTTTTAAGAAAGTTAATAAAAGTCTGCATGCCAGAAAGGAAACAAAAAAAGTTTGACAATCAGCTACAATAACAACAGGATATGCTTTGCTGGTTCCATTAAACCCCAGTCAGCAGAAATTATACATCACAAGACAACGCAGCAATAATAATAATAATAATAATAATAATAATAATAATAATACAAAATAGTAATATCACAATGCAAGCAAACACGGAAGAATAATGATATAGGCCTGCAGAGTGTGTATGTGTGGTTCAGAAGATGAGATAAATGAAAAATGACACCCAATCTAGACAACTGGTTGTCAGTCTAAAGAGTTGAGGCCCTTCCAGAGAATCTAGCAATTAATGAAACAAGAGGGGGGAAAGTACACTAAGCTGATTTCTGGAGAACAAACCTCTCATGCATTCAGTTTGTGATGAATGTCTTGTTTTCCCTCATAGTGAAATAATGAGTATTTTGGAGCCATTAGGCTCCTGCTAATAAGTAATCAAGTAAAATAGCTCGAGGAAGAAGAACTATCAATCCCCAGCTGGTGTCAAAGTTCGAAAAATGCAATTTTGGAGACACCGCACCACCGATTTAGAGTGCGCCTAGAGTGGGAAAAAAAACAGGTAGATCAAATGTGATCAGATACTAACCAGTCTTGCGTTTAACAATGCCAGAGGGGGAGATGGAGTTTGGGGTGGCGGGTGTCCCAGGTGAAGCCGACGAGGCCGGGGTGGCTGGAGTAGCAGGAGTTACAGGGGTGGCCGGGGCAGGTGATGGAGACAGGATGGTGGGAACTGCCATAAAGACAGCATCCTTCTGAAAAACACAAGCACTGTTGGTAATGGTGCTGAGATTCATTGTTAAGAGAGGCAGCAGAAACAAAGGCTCAAATGGTTTTGATTTAAAGTGATTTCTTTATTTATTTTTTTACACTAACATCTTGACTATTTTCATCCCAGGAACTGACAATGACAGCTGTCCAAAACAAGATGGCCGTCCATGTGGACGCCAACCCTTAGTGTGGCATGTTCTGCAGAGGCAAACCAGGACATTCACTAAAGCTCCAATATGCAATATATTTACTATTGAAAGACTATCTTTTCCGACAACAATGCTAATGCCAGTATTTTCGCTTATTGAAATTTCCGTTCCGTGACAGAATTTCTGTTTGGATGTGTTGTTATTAACTGCCTAGTTTGACAGCTTAAGCCCTGCGCGTAACAACTGTATCGTTACTACAGCCATGGAAGCAGAAAACTAACAAACATGTATTTGAAAAATGGAGACAGCTTACAGTCCAAAAGGACGCCGAGTTGGCTAATTTCCTCCTGAACAGGTAAGAATTAGCTTCAGGCTAATTAATCACAGCTAATAAGCATTTTATGTCATTTCAACATCTGTGTACTCACATTGAATTATATAGCTATAGTACCCGAGTTGTTTACATACTCGCAAAAACAACTGAGACACAGCCAATAAGTGATTATGACTGGTCCTGGCGAACACCGCCATGCTAACCCTGCTAACGGCTAAGGTTACCGGAGAACCAGGCCAGAGGGCCGCGGTTAATTACAACGTGTGAGTTATTTTAATACGAGAGGAGGAGGCTGTAAATCCGGAAGAGAGGACCGTGCATTTGCAGTGTGTTTAGCGATTGTTGCCGTAACACTAAGCCAAAAAAGTCGGGTGGAGAGGACGGCAATGTAGTGGTTTTTCAGCGGTTCCTACTGTAGTTCTAACCCGAGAAAGGGGGTCTGTCCTTCGTGTGGAGAGGACGGCAAGGTTGTTGTGTTTCTAGCAGTTCTGCAATAACTATTTTAAACACTAGTTGTCAGTACTACATATTGCACCTTTAAATGTGTTGTAAAAGAAAACAAAATTCATACACGTTTATGGACTTAAGAAAATACAATGGCGTACAATGGCCTGTCAACATATAGCAGCTGAAAGCCAAACAGAAAATCTCAACAAAATCTATCAGGCAAATTATATCATCAAGTGTTGCAAAACAATACTACAAACCCTGAAGGAAACACACCTCCATCAGTGAGGAAACAAATCGTTTGTTCAGTTCAGATTGGCTGAGAGAGTGCTTCTAGAAGAAAAGAAAGGAGGCAGGGAACACTAACAGGCTTGCTGACAACCACTGCTAAAAGTCAGTGTGAGGCCTGTACTGCACATCAAATGTCTTAATAGTCCCAAGTACTCATTGTTATGGAGTTGTTCTTGCATTAACTAAAATCTCCACAATGCCTTATATAAGCCATTAATAACTATGCAGTACCTGCACACTGTGGCAAAAGGCTTGTAATGTACATGTAGCTGGTGCTCCAAGGGCTCATAATAGGGCTGCACAATACAAGGAAAATATGCAATATACTGTATGATAACGTTGAATATCACGTTTATGACCTGCAATACGTGAACAGATAGGGTACTCATTCTGCTGCTTTCAGTATTCTGCTTAATACTTCCTTGTTGAATAAAAAAAAAAATTACAGGAAATCATTTCCAACATTCTTCTACTGAACAAATTGAACACTGAATTACATACAAAAAGCACAGCTAAAGAAATTAGTAACATTTTTAAGTCCAGTTTGACGCTGATATTTTCTTTCAACTAATATAAAATCTCTGAATGTCTTTCAATTCAATTTTATTTATAGTATCAATTAGAGTTATCTCGAGACACTTTACAGATAGAGTAGGTCTAGACTACACTCTATAATTTACAAGGACCCAAGTTCTAGTAGTTTCTTTCGATGTGTCCCAGCGTTTTGCGATGCGTCTTTTTGCGCCAGTTGATATCACCGTGACGATAAAGTTGTTCTTTATACCAGTTATCCCAACCAGAGAAAGGAGCCTGTGCAGGTTGATTCTGTCTGTGTTAAGGCGCTGACACACAAACCCGATTGTTACAAAACGCAACCCAACATTACACCGTGGTGGCCGTAGATCAGAGGTGTCGGCGTGTTTTGAGACGGTGTAAGAGTCCCGTACAGGAAACAGGAAACCTCACTGCCTCCACCGCTGCCACAAGAAACACAAGCACTGAACTGTCCCTCTGTCTTTTTTCTTCTACTTCTCTCTCAGTGAAATGAAGCTGCCTTCAAGTGAGGTCGGAAACTCAAAATCTATAAACGATCTGACAGAAAACAATAATTGTGAAATATTAACATTGGGGGGTTAACATAACAGGATACCACACAATTGGGCCATTTCAGTGACACTCCTGTTGCTGCACAACCCTTCGGAAAATCGACGGATTACTGTTTCCTGGTCTGAGCGGAGCCTTACACACAGTACATGCAAATAAACAGCGCAAGTCCTCCCTCCATGCCGCCAGAGCCGGTCATTCGGTAGACTTTTTGCTGGTGGAGCTCAAAAGGCGTGAAGGACAAGTCGTCGCCGGTCATTTCAAACACATTAAACACAATGCAACTTTTTTCAACCTTTTCTGGCGCAAGCGGTGAGTGATTTAGGTTGTGTGAGGAGCAATTTTGCGAAGCGGCCGGGAGCGGCTTTGAGTAGGAGACCAGAGGGAACCAACAGCTCAGTGAGCGAGGAGCAGAAATTCTCACCACTCCACTCACATGCTCGGTTCCCAATCAGGGGTACATATACCCAAGGGGGTCCATTAAAGATTAATTAACACAGCTATTTAAAAAAAAAAAAAAAAAAAAACTTGTGTTTGGTAGAAAGGTAAACACAAATGTGATTAAAAAATTGCAGTGCTCTTTAGTATATTTATTTTCACATCATGAGATCATAAAACCTTGTTATAAAAGTAAGCAAAAAGGTCAAAATGGAGCTAAAAGTACTGAATAAATTGTGCAGCCACTCACAAAAAAGTGATAGTGGTAGAAATGCAAAGCTGCCAATACCCAAATAGAAAACAAAAAACTATTTCTGGATTAATGAAGAAAAATTCTAACGGTGTCTACGTTTATATAATAGTGTTAAATAGCATCTATTTAAAAATCTATTCAAATGAACACATTTGACATGACCAATGGGGTTTTCTGAGCTCGTCTAATGAGCTGGGGAGGAACAACTAGTCTCACATTGTCACAGTGCTGCGGAGGGGGGTCTGGCTAGTCTGTACAAAAAACACAAAAAAATATTAATCACCGATGATCACAGTTGATATGCTACATTTATCTCTGGTGGAGGTGCTCTGTGTCATATGGTACAAGAGTGAGTGTAGTAGTACCATGTCACAGAAAATATATTCAATTATGGGAACTAGGCATGCATGATTAATCATTATAAAATCACGATCTTGATTCAAGATTCATTCAGTTGTTCACGATTTAAATTTGAAATAAATTTGATTTAAAAAAAACAGACTGTATAAGTCCCAAGCGCTGCAATGCGCTCCCTTCTCTTCATTGAACAAAATAAGTAAAAATGCAAAACTATAATAACCTTGGTTTATAACCAAGGTTATTATAACCTGCCAATTTGTTTTGTTTTGTCAAAAGAATTGTGGCACAGAATCGTGATATCAGTTCTAGGCAAAACAAACAACGTTATTCATATTTTTCCCCGAATCGTGCAGGCCTCAATAAAACCATGTAAAAGGTGATGTGGGGTGGGTCATGCTGACAAACACCATCCATCCATCCATCCATCCATCCATCATAATCTATTTTCTCAAAACAGCAAATTATGAATAACTGCTGACATATTACGCACAAATAAGCAGGCCGGTTAGGAGGTGTTGATCAAACAACAGGTGGTGGAGAATCAGCCAAAGCCCATAATCAGGTCTTCATTATGTGGTTTATTGACAAATGTATTCAACATGGTGATTCACCGTACAATTACTGTGTCTTTGTGCGACAGTGTTTTTGCCACTAGTGAATAAACATATTAGATTCAGCTGTGGTTACAATGAGGATTTAGAACTTGTGATGGGTTACACACTGGCAGGTTTCCATTCATGTATTTACATGTGCATGCAGTATCATAATTCATTTTTTTTTTAAAAAGCTGGATGGAAATGTCAGAATTTGATAAATATTTATCTGCACACAAAAAAATCATTGCTTGAAGAAAAAAAATAGTAATTACAGAGAAGTAACTCTGATTTAGGATGTATAGTGGCTTTTACCTTTTCTGTTTCACCAAGAGCTTCTTTGTCTCCGTGTCCCTTGGTGACAATTTGCTTGTTAACAACCGGAGTGTCGTCATCGTCGCTGTCCAGGATCTGACGGCTGCGTTTGGCAACCTTTTTGGTGACGGGTGAATCAGCCTTCTGAACACCGTTCTGCACCTTAAGAGGGCTTTTCACAGGTCTGGAGATGAGCACAGACACAAGAAATAAAGAAATAAGTAAAGCCATAGGCCTCATGCACATGGTACTGTTTAGGAATAGACCGATTATCGGCCCTGGACGATTATCGGGCTGTTTTTGGGCAGTTTGCAGATTGTATGTATCACCACAAGTTTCTATAATATGTATTCTAATAAAAGGAACAAGCCAATAGCAAGAGCAGTAGAATACAACAGAGTGTCAGACATATCAAGGCAATCAAGGCAAGAGTCATAAAAGAGAGGTCAAATGCTAGAGTATTAAAAAGGGTTTAAAGACATGCATTAAAGATGATACAGTCTGCAGATAATGAACACTATCATCAAAGCAGTGATGAGATGTGAAAGAAGTCTCTTTTGATTATAACTACTACAAAAAGTTGTACTAAGCAACTGAGGTCAGAGATAATTGCCCATATTCAAGCTGTCAGTTGAAGTTTCAACATAAAAGTATGTTTGAGACATCAGTAACCATCAGCTTCATTTCAGAGATTATATAGATATATGGAGAAAATATAATATCCCAATATTTTTTTTAAAATACATCAATATCGATACAGTGACGATATTGTAGGGTTGACCGTTGATGCTGTCAGAAAATATTTACACTGAGTTTAATTAAATAATCATCAGTAATGTGGATATAATGACTAAGTGGGTATATAATAGAACAGCTAAAACAGTCTGGCATGTTCAGAAAATGACATCACCTAACTGTAATGTAGCCTTTAAAACCAGGACAAGACAACACCAAAGTTTTAGACAATATCTAAAATCGTACATTGCCCAAAATCATAAATGCAACACTTTTGTTTTGCCCCCATTCATCATTATCTGAACTCAAAGATCTAAGACTTTTTCAGTGTACACAAAAGGCTTATTTCTCTCCAATATTGTTCACAAATCTGGTTAGTGAGCATTTGTCCTTTGCAAGAAAATCCATCCACCTCACAGGTGTGGCATATCACGATACTGATTAGACAGCATGATTATTGCACAAGTGTGCAGTTTTACTGTATTGGGGGAGGGGGGGTCCGGTCAGTATCTGGTGTGACCACCATTTGCCTCACGCAGTGCAACACATCTCCTTCGCATAGAGTTGATCAGGTTGTTGATTGTGGCCTGTGGAATGTTGGGCCACTCCTCTTCAATGGCTGTGCCAAGTTGCTGGCTATTCACAGGACCTGGACCACGCTGTCGTACACGCCGATCCAGAGCATCCAAAACATGCTCAATGGGTGACATGTCTTGTGATTATGCTGGCCATGCAAAAACTGGGATGTTTTCAGCTTCCAGGAATTGTGTACTTGCAACATGGGGCAGTGCATTATCATGCTGCAACTGGTGGTGGGCCTCATTAACTAGTCGCGGTATCTCTGTGTATTCAAAATGCCATTAATCAAATGCACTTGTGTCCTTGTCCACGTAACGTAACCCCACCGACACCATGGGCCACTCGATCCATAAGTGTGGGGGGAAAAAAATTATGATGCTAGATTCTGATAAGTTAATAATGCATCAATAATAGGCTTAGAATCAAATCATTGACCTCTGAGATGGCAGAGAGTGGTGGGTGAATGGTAAGGTAAAGTAAAGAAAAATAGCAGGGTTTCACCAAGTCCACTTTAAAAAATTGTTTTAACCAAGCTCTAAATTCAGTTCTTTTCAAGCAAAGTATCAATAAGCTTGCACATCTGGGGTGGGAATCTCTGGGCACCTCACGATTCAATTCTGATTCAGAGGCCAACAATTCAATTCTAAACACATTATCAATGCATCAATTTTTTTAAGTACATTTCCATGCGTGATTTAAAAAAGTATGCATATAAATCTGAGTTTGTTAGAGTTTGACATATACAGTAGTTGCCACACAAGTTTTAACAAAAGAATTTGTCTACTGAGGTTTGTATGTGATGATGTGGGGTTAGTTTAATTTAGGGTGACCAGACGTCCCCGATTTTAGTGACCTGTCCCCGGGCTGGATCTGTCCCCGGAAATGTCCCCGGTTTTCACTGTGACTGACCCACCCGAAATTGGAATGAAAGAAAGAAAACACTGACCAAACGGAGCCGATCGGGCAGCGCTGCTTAGAGCTCAGAGATGTTTTAGAAAGCCGTATTTTACCATGCTAAAATCACTGATTATTTACATGGAGTCTGGTGGAGATATGCTGCTCTATACACGCTAAAATCACTGATTATTTACATGGAGTCTGGTGGAGATATGCTGTTCTATACACGCTAAAATCACTGATTATTTACATGGAGTCTGGTGGAGATATGCTGCTCTAAACACGCTAAAATTACTGATTATTTACATGGAGTCTGGTGGAGATATGCTGCTCTATACACGCTAAAATCACTGATTATTTACATGGAGTCTGGTGGAGATATGCTGCTCTATACACGCTAAAATCACTGATTATTTACATGGAGTCTGGTGGACTTTTATGTTTTAAAAAAGGATCTTAATCTTTAACAGAAAGGTCAGCCTCCTTAGAAATCCTTTCCATAATGTTATTAGACACTTAGAATATTAATCTGAGTCTGTCAGCAGCAAAACGAGCACTTTATGAACGTAAAGCTGGACAATTATCCCATTAACTTCCATTGTAGCTTGTTTCTCTGCTGCCGACTGCAGAGATCTCGTTTCATACTGCATCAATGTCAAAGGAAAATCTTTCCTCAATAGTTTATATTGTATCCGATACTCAGCTCTAGGTCTAGTGTCCCCGTTTTAAGTTTTACAAAAATTAAAAACATGGCGTGTTTTGGAGGTATTTACGCTTCTGAGCTGAAAATGTCCCTGGATTTTGTCTGAGAAATCTGGTCACCTTAGTTTAATTCCAAAGGTCAAAGAAACTTTGTCATGATGCATGGCATCCTGATCCATGAAACAACTGGCCTCTAAAAATACAAATGTGCCTGACTCTATGGGAATTTAACACAGGGGTATGTATCCATATGTCCCCCGTATTTTAAGGAAGAACATTTATTTACAATACATTATTCATTCACAAAGAAAAGTGGTGTCCTTATAAGATTAGATTTTCTTAAATTCTTTTAATTAAGGCAGTAAGGTCAATGTCCAAAAGATGTTTTTTATTCTTCTTTTTTAATCAAATTTAGCATGGGTGTGTAAACTTTCTCAAGCCACTGTATAACACAATAAAAGAAAAGCAAAAAAAGCATAATATGAGCACTTTAAGTGTTCAGAGCAGACTGTTGTCTCACCTTGTTATACTTTTGGTATTGGTATGAAATGGTACATAGCCTACACTCCCTGGTTTATGTCTGGGCATTGCGTCGCTTGTAGGTGTAGTGAACATTGTGCAGATAGATGAAAAGTTGTATTTGCATCATTTAATCATATTTTCTTTTGTCAACATTAAATATAGGCATTTAAACTTAAAGCCATACTTAGCAGGAAACTTTTTTTCATCTGTGTTTGTGAACCTTAGTTTATTTTTGTTTGTTAAGACGTGTGTCCAGATCTCGCAAGAGTTTGCTGCAGAGACAGAAACAGGTCTGGAACAAAGTTCATTTTCTCCTATCTGTCCTTCTGAAAAAAAAGATGTTTGGGAGATATGTGGCATGTAAAAAAAAAAAATAGGGGGTCCAGTGTTTACTTAGGTGACTATGGGGCAAAATAATTGCTCATAATCTGTGGTCCAATCACTTATACCACTTCCATGACACAGATCCAAGAAATGACAGAGTTGGGGCGTCCCAGTTATTAATAAACATCAATGGTTCTAAATCCTCTCTGCTAATGTCAATCAGATGTTGTAGTCTATCTATGCGCACCCACGTGCAACTATGGCAACCCTGAACCCACAGAGCCCCAATCCATACATAACAATCCCATAATCCCAATTTAACCCCTTGTAACAACTTCATATTCTGTGTGATTGAAGAAAAAAGCTTTTACTTTTTCACTGGTTTATCTGTGGATTTCTTCTGAACATCCTTACTGTCCTTGCTCTTGGGCTGAAAGAAGGATCTGATGGAGGAGGAAGAGAACAGTTTACGTTAATAGCGTTAGCATGCTAATCATCAGTGTATCATAAAAAATAATACAGTCATTAAAACAGTATATTTTGCCGATGAAAGCTGATGTGTGTAACTTTAGGTTAGTGGGCTGGTAAGTTAGCTCAACGGTCAGAATTACGTTTTCTACGTCATCAGCTAATTTAGCAGACAAAAGTTAGCGAGCCTTATTTAGCTAACGTTACTGTACAGTAATTTTCTGCTTAAACCTTCAGCGTTAACGTTAGCTAGCACACAAGGTAACGTTAACTACGTTTTATGACAACAGTTAGGACTCTCGCGTTTTAAAATACTAAGTATGCAGACTGAGAAATGCCTCCACTGTTGAAGCTAAACGTGAATCCCTTATCTCAGCAGACGTTGCAGACTAAGGCATTTTTAGAACGCTAAACACAACTCACAATAGACTTAACTAGCGTTAGCTAGATTTAGTTAGTTAACGTTACGCGGTAATACAGATTCAAGGAGTCACAAAGTCAAAGATCCTTTATAAACCGTTTAAATCGTTAAATTACCAATAGCAGGCTAAATAGAAACCATTCCTAGTTATCAACGTTGTACTTACGCGATGCTCCGCTGCATGTTGTCTTCAAATTCGTCCTTCCAGTGATAAATACTAGATAAAGACAAGCTAATGGTTAAATTACAGCACAGGGTCCAACATCCGCATACAAATACTCCAACCAGCTCCCGCGCTGCAGAATGACCAATATTCGGCGCCAAAGTGACATCCCAGCCAAAGATCGTCAAAAAGAGAAGCAGGGTCACTCGTTAGCTAAAATCTGAGCCGTGTTCCGTTCTGCAAACTTGGTCATTTGGGATTTTAGTCTTGTCTTGCTAGACTTGGCACCGTGTAAAAAGGAAACATGTAAGCCCTGGTGAACAGTGAAACAGTAATACATACAATGGAAGATTGTAATTTACTTATGTAAATGATAAGGAAGTTCATTATGTTTGGGTGTTGCGATATTTAAAGATAAAATATTGAATACAGAATGTGGTAAACAAAAAAAACAGCATCAATTATCCTATGCGTCTAGTTAGATGCAATTTAATAATCACATACAATTCTACAAAATCTAACCTGGTAAAACCTAAATTACAGAAACATATAATATTGTAAGAACATGACAATGTTTATTAAAAAAAAAAAAAAAAAAACAGTTAACCTGTTTTACCAGTAAACTGATTTGGAATTGGGGTGTCTTAACAGAGTGAAACATCGATTTTTTTACACACATCTCTGCTCTGATACTGTCCCGGGAAAAGCTGTGTTGTGAAAAGTTTGTTGGATGCCCAACATGCTACTGCCCCCTGCTGTGTCGGGGTGCAAACTGCAGACATCAGCGCCTGGTCCTGATGCTGATGCAGCAAAGAAGACGTAAAGGCTCCAGGGTTTCCCCCATAGACGGTCTATGGTTGACCCCAGAAAAGTGTTTTTGCCTGGTGACAAGTGTCTTTTTTTGACGAGGGCCCAGCTGGGACCAGTCACAGACTGATGGCAGCATTAATGGAGAGCCCACTAGCTTCTGCAATAACAGAATCATTGATGGAATTGCGAAATTGAACGATTAAAAAAGCTAAACACAGATTCTATATTTAAAAAAGAAATCCAAGTGGCTTAGGCCTGGTGGGCCAACAGGCTTGCAATACACTGAGGGGAACCCTGGGTTCCTTACATGAACATTTTAGTGTCTGTTTATATGCATCATTTATGCAGCTCTGGTAATGAAGAAGGAGGGAGAATGCATGACAAACAACTAAATAATGTAAGTTGGGTGCAAAGCTTTATTTACTCAAATGCAAGTACCATGTTGTTAATTGTTAACAAGTGCAATTCCCCTACTGTGCCATGAAGTGCTGACAGAAGAAAAGTCGCTTCCTCAGTATTTCTATCAAACACATGTACGCGCGCACACACACACACACACACACACACACACACACATACAGACATATATACACACACACCATGGTCCAACTTAATAAATAAAGTGAATAATAAACTACTGTACAATGACTTTAAAAAAAAAGCAGCATTTGAGAGATTTGAAGAGGCAAAGTAGTCCATCTGTTGTACATTGTTCCTCTTCATCACTCTCTTTCCCCCATCTGTGCGTCATTCCCCGCTCTTCTCTCCTCTCCTTGAATTTCAGTTTGCTTCACTCCACTAAACAGGCTTCGACTGATGTGGGTCAAATCCCACCCTGCAGGGCTCTTGTTCGCCCAGCCATCGGCACTCACATGGAGGGCCGAGGGGAGCGGTGGGAGGCCTGCCTCCCTCATGTCAGCCCCCGGACGTACAGGGGCGGAAATGTAGGGAAAATGGCCGTGGAGAGCCCCCCTCTGGGACGGGATGGACTTGGGGAGGCAGCACGGGAGCAGGAAGGGATGAGGCACAGACTGGACTGCTGTTAAGGAAAAGAAAGAGAGTAACATTAATCGCAAAGTGCAAACAAAATTGTCTTTATGAGTTTCATGTGTGGAAAAGACAACAGAGCTCAGATACATATTAATTTGCGTAATAGTCATACATATATAAACCCTTTTCCAGAAGGAACGTGGAGCATTGAATGGGGTTTAAATCAAGTCATTCACAGTAAAGGGCATTTGTTCATTGTGAAGGCACTTGTGAGATTTGTTTCTCCTGGTAAATATTTTCTCTGTTGTGTGGTTGGGATCTGGTTGGCAGGCTTGCATTGTATATGTAATATGTAATATGTACTGTATTAATTGAGTATATTTTTGAATTGTGAATCTGGATGGTATTTTATGTATTAGATAAAACCATTCCAAGTCGTCTTCCATTATGTCTTTGACACACTGACTGCGTTTCAGTGGTGGAATGTAATTAAGTAAGCGTGGTATACCCAAGTAGCCTACAGTACTTAAAGGAATACTCCACCATTTGTTGAAAGAGGGCGTATCACGGTCTCCCCTAGCTATAGATAGGTGGGCCAACACATTTTTTGTCTCAGCACATGCATTGTTTTAGTCTGGTGCAACACTGGCAGCGACCCAATAAACAGCTGTTCACAGAGTAAGTGATTACTGTAAACATGACACACAGTTATTGTACGGGATAGATTGACCCATCTTAGACCGGTATTCACACAGAGTTGCTGCATGATATATCGGCGCCATCCACCAAATATAGTCCCAAATCAATATCTGCCTAGGAAATTGTCTAGTCTTAATCTGCTGTTGTTTTTTTTGTAAGCTCACTTTTAACCACATGCCAACATGCTAACCGGCAACACAAGTTTCCATTCACTACGCTAAGCTAACAGCAGTGGCGCTGCCGTTGTTGCACTGGACTAAAACAAGCCCTATTTTAACAAACAGTGGCGTATATCGGTTGTTTCAAGCCATTCAGCGTGGTATAGAACGACTGCAATAAGACTAGATTTGTGCCAGTTCTCATTCATTTTTAACGAGCTAAGCTGCTTGTCTCTGATTAGCTAACAGATAGCCAATGAGAGCCTGGGTATCAGCACAACTGGGCAAGCTCATGAATAGTAATGAGCTCAGGCAACATGACATCAGACTGACTAGCTGTTGTAACTGGCCTGATTTCTCCTCTTACTTCTTTTCAGTGGCTAGAGGTGACAGAGGAGGTAGCAGTCCATTTTCACATTCACCACACAACACAAACACACATGGACCTAACATATTTCAAAAAATGCAAGTAAAAGCGGTTTTGAGTGGCAGGGCAACTTTAAGTAAAAATGTTGAGGTACTTGAGTCTTTTCTCAAGTAGGAGAGATATATTTTACTTTTATATATATATATATATATATATATATATATATATATATATATATATATATATATATAATACGTCTTCCACCACTGCTGCATTTAAACCTTTGCTTGCTGAATTGGCGTCTGAGTCTTCCATGAATGTTAGCCCAGATATGGCTGCAGTTGTGCAGGAGGTGTACTGGCTGGGGATGAGGATGATGATAATGAAGAAGGATGGGTAGATACCACCACAGTTTCAACCAATAACCCAATAAATACTAAAAAATGAACCTGAGGCATTACAATTTTTAAGGAAGTGGTAGAACATTTCTTGACTCTAAAAAAATAACACTGATTGTATTCCTTTTGAAAACCACCAAAATGTGTCTTCAAGGTCAGGATTAAACTGCATCCTTGCATTTTTTCCCACAAAACACATCTCGTTTCATGATGAAATAGAAAAAAGTGAAACACAGTAAAAAGGCAATTTCCTTGTGACTTGAACTAAAAGAAACTTCAGCAGTGTACACGCATATAAGTTAGGAGCCAAGTGATGTCAAGCTGAGGAGTATGAGGAGAATGGAAAAGTGATATATATATATATATATATATATATATATATATATAAACGCAAAACTAGATGAAAGACAATCTGACATCCAGCTCATACTGCAGTCACTTTACTGAATACCAAATCATGGGGTCTGTAGGATCCAACGATGGATTGCTCCTAAAAAGTTTTGTTTTTGGATCTTCTTCCTCTGTGCCATTCACTGTTGTACAAAAACTAATAAAAAATCTAAAATAAATAAATAAATAAAAATCCCTCCGTTACACGGAAACTAAATATATCCTCCTGCTGTGAAGAACACCAAATTTGTATCAATCTGCGCCTGAAAATAGTCCCTAACTAATGTACAATGTATTCCTGTTTGAGTAGCCTTTACTAAAACACTACAGAGCTCAGTTGTTTCAGGAAATTACAACGCACTTTAGGAAAATATTTGTTTCCATTAATGGGTGTTTGTAGGTTTCTATGTATGTAGTAACATGCATGGACAGATGAAAGCATTTATGGATATATGTTTTGTGCCACTTTGTATTTGCATTTTATCTTTTCCTTTTCAACAGAGGAATGAATGCCTTTGCAAATCATAACAGGCTCACTGTGAGAGACTGTGAGACATGCCTGAACCTTGCTGCTTTGCAGGGGAATCACTGAGTGTGTTTTCTTACCTCTGTCCATCAGCGAGCCCACCCCTCCACACAGAGGCAGAGCGCTCTCGGCGGGGAGAAGAGGAAAGGGAAGAGGGCCGCTGGGCACCAGCTGGAAGATGGACGCATGGAGGATGAGATGGAAGGATGGTTGAAATGCGAACATGGATCTTTCAATACAATACAGTCCGACTGTGTGCTGTGTGCACAAAACATTAGAAACACACAGCAGAGCAGCCAGTATCACTGCACGTTAAAACAGTTTCTTCCCTGCCACAGTCAGACTGAGGGCAAAAACATAATGAAACACTGAACAATTAATTCACTGTGATGAAATGTGCAATAATCCTCACAACTTCACTCTACTGTGAACTGCTCTGCAACATTTGCAATGTTTATTCTTGCAATGTTTAAATTATTAAATTTTTTGCACTCTTTTGTATAGTATCTAAGTTTTTTTGACTTATTTTGTTTAAATGTATTTATTTACCTTGTATAATCTTGTTCTATTTTAGTCAATGTGCTTTTCTGTGCCCTTAACTCTTTTTACTTGACTCAAAGAGCCTGCACAAGAATTCCTGAAACACCAGGGATCTGTTTGAGACATATTAAATATACTGTAGATCAAAGTTGATGTAGTTGAGAGGAGGCAGAAAAGGGAAGCACGCACCCACACACGCATACACACACACACACACACGCGCACACACACACACACACACACACACACAAAAGATCCCAGTTTAAAATATCGTTAAATATCTATATCTAATGTTAAATGTTACTGTCTTTAAATTTTTATTAAAATATACTTTTTTGTTTCATATTGCTTAATAACTTTTGTTTTTATATTTGACATACAAATAGATTTATGAAATGATATAAACCCATCCTAATATTGTGTTACTGTAATGTATAACTGTTTATTGTGTTTTGTCTGATGCTTTGGCAACATTGTTATTGAAACTTTCATGCCAATAAAATCCCCTTGAATTGAAAATTGAATTAGAAACAAGCGCTTCAGAGATGTTCTTGATATTTTGTGCATATATTTTGTGCACTGGTGGCATAATTTAAAATTGAAATACAATAAAAAAGTAATCATAATACATGATATAAAGAGTTTTATTCCAAACTTTCAATTTACAAAAACTAATGGTTTATTTAAGTAGGCTGCACTTATACAGTGTTTTTCTACTTTAATTATGAATGATGGCGGTTTCTAAAGGATAGAAGGGAACCTAGCCCTTGGTTTTTCTGTGAACATGATATTACTGACACACACACTGACTCCCCTCTACATTGGAGGATCAGACACTCAATGTTATATTAAAAGTCCAATATGTAGGCCTAATATATTAACTGTATTAAATCCGAAAATGCCAACGCGTCATCAGATATAAAGGCAACATGCAAGTTGAAATACTAACTTTTCTGACAACAATGCTAATGCCAGTATTTTCTCGATTTGAAATTTCCGTTCTGTGACAGAATTTTTTTGTGTCTTGGCCTGTGTGTTGTTATAAACTTCCGAGTTGGACAGCCAGGCCGGGTTGCCAGCTATACCTGTAAAATGTAAACCCAGTGCTACAACTGTGATGTCATCAACACAGATAGATTCTACCTACCTATCTAAAAACAACCCGGCATGTTTCTAACAGTTGCGTGACCAGAGAAATAACAAACCCTGTGTAAATATTGGAGATGTATTTGAAATATGGAGACAGCTTAGAAAAAAAGGACGCCAAGTTGGCTAATTTCCTCCTGAACAAGTAAGCATTAGCTTCAGGCTAATTTATCACGACTACAAGGGACGGGCATTTTATGTCATTTCAACATTTGTGTACTCACATTGAATTATATAGCTAGAGTACCCGAGTTGGTTACTCGCAAAAACAATGTAGACAGTCGACAAAGTGATCCCGACTGGTCCTGGCTAACGCAGCCATGCTAACCCTGCTAACTGCTAAGGTTACCGGAGGACCAGGCCAGCGGGCCACAGCTGATTACAAAATTCTAAAAAGTGTGTCTATCAGTTTGGTACAGAGCTCCAGCTATTTTGAATTTGTACTACAGTAACTATTTTGCACTAGCTGTCAGTACTACATATTGGACATTTAAATTAAAAAAATTCAGTAATGATTTCTATTCAAGTCAGCCAGTTTTATACTACGTAAACGTATAGTGCTTTTTTAATAAAACTCTTCTTAAAGGACTCATGCCATGTTTTGGGAAACTGATCAAATTGCAGCTTATGTGATGAAAAAAAAAACAACAGGTATCTCCTAGAGACAAACGAGTTGCTTTTTTAATCGTTTCATATGAAACCTAATATAATCAGTTTTCAGTGAAGTCCTTTAAGTTTTGATGTGAGATGAGTAGATGTGGTGATGACCTGATGGCTCAGGGGTGGTGGTGGTGGTGGAGGTGGTGGGTATCCTGGATAGTTGACCAGGATGAGTTTGCTGAAGTTGAACTTGTAGGTGAATCTTTTCCCTTTGGTCTTGTACAGGATGCGTTTGTTGTAGTAGTATCTGGAAGTAAAATGTTTTCTGTGTCAGACTCTGAGTGTGTGTGTGTGTGTGTGTGTGTGTGTGTGTGTGTGTGTGTGTGTGTGTGTGTGTTGTATACGTGTCACTATGAATACATTGACTGATGTCTATCACCTGAGCGCCCGGCTGAGCTTGTCGTAGTTCATGTGTGGTTTGCCCTTCCTCTCCCCCCACAGCCTGGCCAGCCTCTCGGGGTCCCGGATGATGAACTCGCCCCACTCCCCTCCCCAGCCAATGGCCCCACCATCGCCCCGCCCCAGAAGCTCCAGCAGGAAGTGCCACAGCTGGACCTGCCTGGAGCCCGGCGACCAGGCTGGTTTGTAGGCCCAGTCAGGGAAGAGCATTGCTGTGGAGACACCAGGAAGTCTTGTAAATGATGGGAAGCAGTGTTGTGACCAAGTCTTCGTTACTCAAGTACCAAGTAAGTCTCAAATCATTTGGTCCAAGTCTCAACCAATGGTGTGTCTCAAATCGCACACTTCTGTACTAAATACTAACTATTTGAGTACATAGTGCGTTCACATTGTCGAAGTGCGGTCAAATGCAGTGCACTTAAAGTACCCTGATGGTGCACTCAAAACGTCCAGAAAGTTGAGTGTGGATCGATGGACACTTTCCACACTCAACGGTCGCCATCTTGGCTAAGTAGCGGAAGGGGCGGAGCTAACAACTGTCGAAAAACTTTGGCGGCCGAAGACGCGATAGCGAGACCGATGGAGCAATACAAATGTAAGTTGAACGTGAGTCTTTTTGCTATACTTATGACATATAAGCAACCTGTATATGTATATTTGGTTAATTTTACAGTCGGTAATGATTTTTGTACCACGAACTACAACCTTTATTGGTATCGTAATTTAATTTGGTCAGCGAGCTAACCTAAGCTAGCTAACAGCGGCAGTTTTACCATATTGGCAAATAAGTTCTAAGCTAACGTTACATGTGTTGTAGTATATTGTTGTTTGTGTTAAACCATCGTCCCACTGTAGAAGACTTTAGTGTTAAATGTGTGATCTTAACAAGTTGTACATATTCCGCTGAGAGCGTCAGCTCAGCAAAATACCGATCAGTTTGATTGTCTGCCGGTAACGTTAACAGTAGTGTAATGTTAAAATGTATCCGCTGTTACTGCCTCCACCTGATGTATATCCTGTATATACTGCCTCCACCTGATGTATATCCTGTATAACCCATCTCTTCAGGGACAAACGAGGAATAGAGGGCCGTCATTTAGGGGCGACGATGGCCATCAGACCGTAGAAGGATCCCCTGGAGAGTCTGAAGTCCCCCCCTCATGTCCCTATTCCCATCAGACTAGCTACGGCCTGGGGAGGGGGGAGGCTGCAGAACTACAAGCACATTTATAAAATAAAATTATATTAAAAGTATTTAACTTTGTTATCTTTTGTATTACACGTTGCATGACTGTAGCAAGCATATAATGAATATAAAGGAATGAGATCTATTTAAATGTCAGGGCTGTTACCTCTGCTTTCACTGTTGTATTGTCACTGTATGAAGACCATTTAGAACAAAAATACAACTTAAAATAAAAGTAATGATGTTTTATCTATTAGGTAAGTTTTTAGGGTAATGCTTCACAATAACAGTCTTTATCTATGGGCCACAACGATTTCCTCATGAAACCGTTGAGCATTAAAATGAGCAGTAACGTTGTGGATGAATATTAACGTTACTTATTTTTAGAGCAGAAAAGAGTGGACTGCAAAGAATAGGTATAATTAATGAATTGAAAAGAGTGCAGTAACCAGAACGAATATTACAGTACAGTTGTGTGTACTATTTTCAGCTAATGGGGGGGTGACATGACGACGGCGGTGTCCCAATTGTCATCCTGGCGTGACACGGAGTAAATAAAAACAAAATCACATTTACTTTTGTTAAAATATCAAAAACAAAGCAGGAATTATTTTTCGCGAAAAACAATAGCAGACTGGAATGCTCTCCCTTGGTGAAATTCACAATTTTACAGAAGAAGAAGGGATGAAATGTGATCGTCATTTCCGGTAAGTGCACATGGCAGTGCGCGATTTGAGACAACACTCCTCTGTCAAAATGTATGCAGTATGCAAGATAGTACGTAGTGCACAAAGTGTACTGTCTGTAAATGCACGCAACGTAAGTGCACGATTTGAGACACACCACAAGTCTTGAGTTATTTTTGGAGCAAGTCAAGTCAAGGCCCAGGTTATGTCAAGTCAAGTCTTGTCGAGTCCTTAGTTAAGGCAAGTCCCAAATCAAGTCACTTATTTTTACACACAAGATAAAGCACTAACATGTGAACCAGCCAATTCAGTTTTGATATTACATATCAGGCTAACATTAGTTAGCAAGCTAACATTAGTTGTGAGTAAACAGATTGTATCAGGCTAACGTTAACTAACTTTCTGGCAGACACTTTCCGATCAGAATGAGTTTCAAAATGACAAGGAAAGTTTGAGGTTGTAGTCTGGGTGTCCGAAAATGAGCAGGTATTGCATTCAACAGTTCAGTTCAGCTAACGTTCAAACTTATGAATACATGCAAGTCATCTGGGTCATCATGCCTCAAGTCAAATCTCGAGCTACGTCCGAGACGAGTCTCAAGTCATTTAGTTTTGTTATCAAAACAGTGACTCGAGTAGACTTGAGTGTAAATCACTAAGTCTCAAGTCCACATCTTTGCTGGGAAGTCACTCACATTCTACTGATCGCTTCAAGTTGAAGAGCTGCTATACTGATGTGTCCCTGCCACTATGTTTGCTTAGTTTTTTGTTTTTCAGTTGTGTACTTTGTCTTGGAAAACCACTTATCGGATTTGGATGAAGCTTGGGTTGATACCACTCTAACGTGATAAAACATGTTTATTAGTGAGCTTTAGAGGTAGGTAAGTGGAGAAGAATATTTCCCAAAATACTGAACCTTTCCGTTAGAGTACTTTGGGACGTATGCTATGCCACTTAACAAAGGTCACACTCACACCGGGAATTTGGGAAACCCTGGAATGGGGGAGGATGAGGTGGTTAATACATGCAGACATGTCCCATGTCCTCCCTAAATAGTTGGAGATTTTAAGCCATCCAATGCTGAACCCAAAGTTAGGCCCTTGCTATCATAGCATGTCAGTGTTATGGCATTTTCAAAAAGAGGTTGTTTTTTTTAAAAGCTCCGACTATAACTATGTACTCCACGTCTCATCATTCCAGATCCAGCCTCAGACGCTAATGTGCAGAGATTCCTTCATTCTTATTCCACATTAAGTATTTGTTTGTCCTTTTTTATGTTCAACAATGTGTCACAAATGACTATTACTTGGATGTTGATAAAACATGAAGAAATGAAACATTTTACCACTCAAGAAGGAGTAATTATGCAAAGCTTTATCTAGTGCCGGCGAGGACACAGAAAATGTGTAATTATTTCTTCCATTATCTTTTGTTTGTGATAATGAAGCTTTTGTTTTCCTGTGAGCACCTCAGCCTCTCAAAAACTGATGAAAATCTTTTAAACTGACATTTGTCGATCTGAAATGAAGACAGTAACGGCATGGCCTATTTTCTGCATAAAATATTTTCAGAAACACGTTTTGGTGAACTATTTTTGTTAAATACAAGGTTGTTTTCTGAACGAAGCTGGGAGTAGGCAGCCCCATGTGACGCGTTTGTCCAATCAGCTGCAGCCATCGCGGCTGTAGGAGAGTGGAGACTGTCTTCTTTGCTTGTCAGTGAAGAGAAACTGGTGGCCACTAGCATGCAATGCTGGGAATGGGTGGGAAGCGGGCCGATCCCATCCATGAAAACAACGCGTATATGGACACAAAAATGTGCTCTGATTTATTGGCATTTCTTTAAACCAATCACGATAGTCTTGGGCGGTGCTAAGTGGCGGACGGAGCCACGGTGCCTCTGCAAAAAAAGTCCCAGGTGTTACGATGGACACAGAACGGACCCAAACACAAGGCTCAACAATAATACTTTTATTTGACACACTGATAAGGAGGAAGGTGTGGGGAGGTGGACGCCAGGAGCAGGAACGAGGGTACGAGGGCTGGAGTAGGATGGCGAGGGAATAGAGGACTGGTGTAGGAGGGCGCGCGGGCAGAGATAGGATGGCAAGGGACTGGAAGGCTGCTGAAGAATGGCGAAGGGCAGAGATAGGATGGTATGGGACTGGAAGGCTGCAGTAGGAAGACGAGGGCAGAGATAGGATGTTATGGGACTGGAGGGCTGCAGTAGGATGACGAGGGCAAAGATAGGATGGTATGGAACTGGAGGACAGTAGGATGGCAAGGGTAGAGGTAGAATGGCAAAGGTAGAGGTAGGATGGCAAGGGACTGGAGGGCTGCTGTTGGATGGCGAGGGTAGAGGAAGGATGGCAAGGGAGCTTGGGGAGCGTGGGGGAACCAAGGCCAAGGGAGCCAAGGAGAAGGTACAGAAGTCCGGGGAACAAAGGAGTCAAAGGAGTGCAGGCTGGAAGCGGGAGCGGAGACAGGATGTAGCAGGGAGCCGTGAGGAGGGAACTGAGTGGAGAAGCCAGCTGACTGGGGATAATAAACGAGGTATAGAGATGATGGCAGGGTGGCTGAGACAACTATAGCTTGATTATAGATGGCTGGTAGGTGTGTGCAGCGGGAGAGGTGATGATGGAATGTCAAACAGGTGTGCGTAGTTGATGTTGAAAAATGAACAAACAGCCATGGACGTGTATCAGAACTAGAGAACTAGGCTTTTAGGCTGCATTTCCTAACGGGGACATTATAAAATAACAAAGTATCCATTTGGAGGCTGAAAAATGTAGTATGCCTAGGGTAATCTTTCCATTTAATCTGGCTCTGAATATGAGCACAACCATAAACATGTACAGCAGTGAAATGCAACATACATTAATGCAGCAGTAATGTCCACTGTGGCCCTCCGTAGTGGAAACCATACCTGCCATAGTAACTTATATCATAAATCAAAGTAGAGAAAAGTGGGGCACTAAAACTGAAACAGGCCACCAATATTGGTTTCTGACTGGTCAAGAGGGGGGCGGCATCATTTGTCAGTGATGACATGATGACTGTTGCTTTTTTTATGATTATATCTATTTTTATCATGCCTCTGTGCTACAGGCGAATACACACTGCACAGAATGAATATATAATAACTCTTACATAAATAGGAAAGCTTTCCCACACAAATTACATCCCACACAAACCCACACACATGTAAATAGCTGTGAATGAAGGTACAACACACAAACACACACACATACACACACACACACACAATAAAAAAAAACACTGCTGCAGATCAGGGTTTACATCAGTGTTTCTCAACGGGGGTGGTACAGCCCCCCAGGGGGCATTCAGATGATGATGGGGGGCGTTGGAATCAATATTGTGGAAAGGGGGGTGTGGAGGTGCCTTTGGGGGGAATTTGTTTTAAGGTGAGTTTACACCAAAGGTTCACAACAATACGAGTTAACACTTGTAACTTCTTGCAAAAAACAGTGGTTTGCAGCATTAAAAGCTGTCAGTTTGAAGACATGGAACTCCCCGCTGAGTTACATGATACCTCACACAAATGGGGCGTGGCCGAATCAGAGTTCTTTTATTAACTTTTCATCTTTAACATTTTAGGATGGCACAGACCAAATCTGAAGTTGATCAGATGAAATCTCTAGGAGGAGTTTGTTAAAGTACGACATGTGGAAATGGCCAATTAAAAATGGCAGACTTCCTGTTGGGTTTAGGGTATGGCTCCAATGAGATTTATTGTACATCTTGTCATGCTACATATGTATACCAATGTATGTTTTGTGAGTCTACGTTAAACGTGCTGCAGGGGCTCAATTTTCTTAATTTTGTATGGTGCGCCTATTCCCAAAACCCTTAAAATACTTAACTTTTCACCTGACTCAATGCAACCGCCAAATTTGGTGAGTTTTTGAATATGTTAAGCCCCTCAAAAAGGCAATTCATTTTCCAGAATAATAATAATTCCTTCAGTTCCAATAGGACCTTCGCCGCTTTCGGCGCTCGGGTCCTAATAATTATCATTACAATAATAGGACCTAATCATTAATATTAAGGGCAATTAGCCCACATCTTATTTGATGGGGGGCTGTAATGGACCTGAATAATGGATAGGGAGCGCTGGTTCCAAAAAGGTTGAAAACCACTGGTTTACACAGACATATCATGTCTTTGTACACACTCAACACACGCACACACGCATGCATGCACACACACACACACATGCACACGCACACACAAACACTTACTTCTACTCCAGTAAGGCGAGGAAAGGTGTCCTGCTGAAGAGCTACAGCTGCACTGCATCTGAGAACACAGCACACAATACAAACACAAAAACTCCATTAAAAAAAAAGATTTTCATCAATGTGATTGTCATCAGAGTAAAGGGAGAGAGGCGAGAAAAGAGAAAAAAAGAGAACCACATAAAAGAAGTATTAATTAGCTGTCATTCAGTGTTAAATTAGCCATCACAACAAGGCGCAGATGTGAGTGATTGCAGCAAGTTCCGCACTTAATATCACTTATAAAAAATTAAATCATCTTCACACATGTTCATTGTAATGACAGATCTACGCCTAAAGAACAAAGTCTCCTTATCTCCAGACTGTACATTACATCGATTTCAACATCATTGGTAATAGATATAAAGTTTATATTTTTCACCTCATGATGTGCTTGAAATCACATCTACTAATTTACTAATCCGACTCATTTGCAGTAACAGTAAATTTGTCAAAGCACCACTTCCCTGCAGATACTTTTTAGTGTTTTCTATATATATTTTTCCTATAATTTCATCCCATAAACACACACATTGTGCACCCGCAGACACAATGACCTTCCTTGTCAATTTGGAGCAGCCGAGGCAGCCACCATCTTCCCTGGTAGACTGAAAACTAATCTCTACGAGAAGTACTTCACATAACCCTTTTCCACATTGAATGATGTCTCCTCTCCTTTAAGCCCTCTTCCACCAGCCGTAATATCCTCTTATCTTGGAGCAACAACAAAAAAACGATGTCTCCTCTTAGTGCATATTTTATTTCTTTTCCCAATGCAGCAATCCACTCACACATGATCATCGCAGGGTCACAGGGACATTATCAGCTGAGCCAAAGACATTTGACTTTTTTAGGGCGCCATTAAGACAAAATCAGATTCTGCTTTCAAAAGGCCTAACAAAAAATTTATTAAAACATGACACAACAATAAAAATGCAATGACGCTGAAACAGGCTTGCAAACAAATAAGTTAAATTCAATGTTTCTTTGGCAATTCTATGGAAACTTTGGCTTAGACTGATTTGTATTCCTCCCTTTTGATTAAACGTTTTGTTGGTAAACTACAAATTGAAGCGTGTTCTACTGGATACCACCGCCAGCTAAATGTCGGAACATAAAAAAATCTAAATCCCTCCAATCAATCTAATGATAGTCAGAATGACTCTGAATGCTACAATTAAAAACGAGTAAGAATCTGCATGCCAGTCAAGCACAGAAGACAGAGAGGGGATTCTTTCTTTTTTAAGGACACAAATTCCAAATCTAATTCAAATAATCACTTACAAGAATTCTCCCTTACAATCCTCTTGTTTACAATGAGCGAGCTAAGTAAAGCCACCTATATATAGTGTTATTGTTCAATTGGTCCTGTTACCTTGGTTTGGATCAGGGGTCGGAAAAAGCTTCGGAAGATGAATGACAATGATCAGTGTGTCTGCCGGCCCACTCCGAGTCTGGGAGGACTGAAGGATGGATGGATGGACCGAATTTTAAACCCTGTATCCCATCTCACCCCCCAACCACACACATCCACCCACCCCACCCCCGTCTGCTGCATCCCTCCCTTTCTCCCCCATATAACAAAATAACAGTTCTTATGGTGACTATTTGCAATGCCTTTTGAGAAAAATACTGCACACAAAAAACTCTTGAAAGAAAAGCCAAACAAATCCACCCAATAATTGTTTTCTTAAAAGTTGTGATGAATCAATCTGTTCATCCAGTCAGTTAAATGAGCAACAGAAATGTGATCAACAACCCTTTTCATCATCCCCATCATCTACAGCTGCAACTAATGATTTCTCCCTTTATCGATGATTTGATATCTGTAAATAGTGAAACATCCCCATTTTAATCTCCCAGAGCAATACAAAACTATATTTTACAAATCGTCACATTTGAGGCATTAATATCAGTTTCCTTGAAAAATGCCCAATTGTTAATTTTTGATCAAAATAGTTTAATTTTCCTTCAATCAATGAATCCATGAGTGCACTAATAACTGAATATTTTGTCCACTGTATGAATTATAATGCTTATTCTTTCACTGGTTGACTCCCAAGACAAAGAAGAACTAATTTAGACAGCAGAAATGCTTGAGTTGCATTGCTGTCTGTATGATATCAATATATATCTGTGAGATTGAATTTCTGTTTGTCTTTATGGTCCAATAGCAGTTTGTCCTGAAAAAATGGTGTTTATAGATGGACTGTGCAGAACAGGGTTGATGTTGTACAAGCTTTTCTTTAAAAATAAAACTAGTTGTTAAAAATACCTCAGGGATCAGACCATTCCATTTAGTCATAGTTATCGCATGGCATCAACGACAACAGTATTAGTACATAACAATAGACGTAATAAACAGTTTGGGAAATATGCTTATTAACCTTCTTGCAGAGAGTTAGACTGCTACCACTCACATATCTGAACAGTACATAAGCACATGAAGCTACACCACCATAATAACATTTACCGCACATCTTATTCATCTAACTCTTGGCAAGAAAACAAATAATGGTATTTCCCAAAATGACAAACTATGCCTTTAAGATTTGAGTACTTCTTTTGGAAGGATTTTGTAGAACAAATCATATCATACAGTCTTTGGTTTACATAAGCCATCTTAGTAAAGTTTTGTTTTGGTGCCAAAATATGCAAGATTCACGCAAGTATCAAATTTCAAATTCAAATTAATATCCAGCCCTAATCGGAAAAAAACAGTGACAACAATTACTAAATAAATGGAGTATGTTTTACAAAGTGATTTAAGTAAGAAGTAGGCTACAAGATCATTCTGGATGACTTAACCCCAACAAAGTCCCACTGCTGTGTGTGTAGGTGGATTAGCTGTGATTTAGTTTTCCCTGCAGCTGAGAAGGAGACAGACAGGGAAGCTCCAAGCAGCAATCCATTTAGGCTTATGATATACATTCATCCCTATACATTCCTCCCCTAGAACACGCACACACATACACACACACACACTTATCGCCCATCAGATGTGATAGCTGACACCGGAGGCTTTTAATTCCAGTGTAAATACAAATACTCTCCCAGACAGCTATCAATTATGCATGCCACTAATTGAGTTGAATGTTGTGCTTTTAGCAGCCAGGGGACCTTGGGTCACATGCAAAAAGCCTGAAACCAAACACACACACACACACACACACACACACACACAAAGATTTGGATGTATATTGTGAGGACCCTAATTGATATCATGTATTCCTCTTACTTTAATCTTAGTAGATTGTAGCATTCCTTTTGCATGTTCTTTCCGTTTTAGCCCATTTATAATTTATCACAGTTTTTGCCCATTGCTTACACACTAAAAACAAATGTTTAGAGCAAAGCCTCAATACCTAAAATTCTTGTAGCATACCTTAAACACAGTGTAACCATATCTTAAACACATTGTCAACTTTGCACTTGTTTGCAATTCTATAACACACTTATTGCAAAACACTACATAAATGTCCTGTTATCAAAACACTCTGTTCAAAATGCAAAACTCATCTGGTAATTGTAACATACACACCTGAAAACACTTGCACAGAAAACAGAACACCAATCAGTCTGAGCCTTAGCTCTACAAATAGGCCTCAGGTAAGACATTTTGAGAACTTTGCAAGAATGGAGGCAATGAGAATCAGAGTAAGAGGAGCACAAAGAGAAAGAGGAGTCGGACATGGAAGAGGACAAGGACAAAGACGAGGACCAGTGTGGAGACGTGTATCAGATGACACCAGGGCTACTCTGGTGGACCATGTGATAAATCATGAGGGAGGCTGGGCAAAAAGTCCACCCTAACTTCAGTCGCTACTCAGTAGCATCGATAATAAGGACATTCTGACTGGAGAACAGGTACATCTTCATGTTTCTACTCCAGACTGTACCTACTGTATGTGTGGCATGATTCTATTTCAAATAACAGTATTACTGTACTAACTGTACTATACAAAAATGGGTAGTGCTGTGAAGTACCATTGTGATTTTAGACAGTATCTGAAAACAAACACCCCAGCCCCCCACCACACACAATTTCCCAATAGCAATTAATCCAATTCATTTATTTTTTATTTTGTTGCTAACTTTGATGAGTTGTGATTCTATTTTTCTTTATTTCTGTAAAATGTTTGTTTTTTGCAAAAAGCATGTAAGCAATAGGCAAAAACTTTAAGATTACCATACATCACTGATGTTTATTATGCAAACCATGTTTCCTTTCTAACCCTGGTAGCACTATGGCCCTTTAACCATTACAACTACAACCCTTACCCTAACACCGACCTAGTTTTAACCTTAACCATAATACCAAGCATTGGTTATTTTAGAACTTTTTTAGGGGGGCTAACGAAAAATTATAATATTAATTTTTTTTTATTTAATCAATTTCAAGTGACAGTTTGCAAACTTGTCTGTTAGTGACAGAGGAAAAACAATTACAGGTTCAAAGGGCTTGAAACAGGTTTAATATCTTGTGTTGCTGTCGGCAATGCTATGCACTTCAAAGAATTATTATATTACACATGTATTATATTTATGTTACACCGTCAAGGAAAAGGTCAACAGAAATGTAGTTTTGGCCAATCAGAGGAGGTTGTGCCAGACTCCTGCCTTTGGTGGAGTCTCTATCTGATCTGTCAGAGGGAGTGCAGGAGTGCCGTTGTTAAGTTAACGTTGGTGGTCCCCAGAGAAGAAGAAGTTGATAATTTCACACACACACACACACACACACACACACACACACACACACACACACACACACACATTGAGGCGAGCAGCGTTGTCTGGGGAATATTACTATTAAATATGTAATATAAACACAGAGTTGGAAGATGAAAACCGTCTCCTCTGCCTTATTTACTCTGTACTGTTTCTGTGGCAGATATTAGCCCAGTCTATCAACCAACAGAAGCTTTGGATGGAAAAAAACAAACAAATATAATGACAGATTTCTGCCGGAGCATAATGAAACTTCACATTCCCTGAGGGGCAATTTAGGTAGATGGGAATTTGCTTTCCACCGAGATTATCATCCTCTCTTTTCTCCTCTCTTTCAGAGAGCGGTATTATCTCCGCTGTGACAAACTGTGTGTGTGTGTTTGTGTGTGTTTACGTGTGGATAGAGGATGAGGAGGAGAAGGGGGGGTTAAGTCTGGATTTGATCCCCTACTAAAAGGACTGTTTGTTTTACAGCTGACGACCCCGGAGTGTAATCTGGTGCTTAGCTGACTGCTCAATCTCTCCTCTCCTTCGTCTCGCTGCTTCCCCTCATCCTTCCTGCCATTCTCTATTCCCTTCATCTCCATCTCTTTCTTACTCACTCAATCGTATCATCCTCTAGCAGCAAGTTGACCCCCCACCCCTCCTCTCTTCTTCCTTCATCCCTTGTCATCATCCTCATTCCTCTCCTCTTTCATTGCAACGCCAGGAGCGGTTGTTTGCAATTTACGTTTAACTGGATCCATCAGGTCGTGTGTTAAGCGTAAAATTAAGTGGTGTTACATCATATTGTACAGTGTGTGAGTGTGTGTGTGTGTGTGTGTGTGTGTGTGGGGAGGATAGGAAGGAGTGTAGATATGGTTGCAGGCCCTGAAATGTCTCCATGTGTGTGTTAGGGCCTCTAAATGCATGTGTGAGTGTGTGTGTGTGTGTGTCAGAAGGATAATGGTAAGTGTATGTTAAACAGGATGATGGTACTGCAGCAGATGAGGGTCATGCTCTGGGACTTAAGGGTCAAATCCTGTTAGAAGTAAGAGGGATCAAGGCTTTAGCAAGGCTCTGCCTTTTTTTTTTACTGCTGCAATATTCACTGACGCTGTGCAACAGGACGTCTGCAAGTGTGTGTGTGTGTGTGTGTGTGTGTGTGTGTGTGTGTGTGTGTGTGTGTGTGCGTGCGTGCGTGCGTGCACGCGTTTGTGTGTATCAAACCACTTCTCACCCTCAGTAAGAACATAAAAAAACTCTTGTCTAAAACCATTAATGTTTCAGCATTGCAATAGTAACTCTGATACCTTCTCACACATGCTTGCTAATACACCAGTTGTATTTCGTATAAGCTTCGCCCTCTAAGAGCTGCCGCTATTGAGTTAACCCCTTTGGGCCTCTATTACAATCGCGGTTACTGTATATAACAGTTTCACACCATGGACCGGCTATGTCCTGTGAGGTGTGCCTTGACCCCATTCGCCGGGCTAGTACCCCGCCAGCAGTTCTGCAGCTGCTTACCGCCGGAGGAACTGAAGTGGCAGAGGATGGCAGCCGAGCACACAGTCGGGTAAGGTAAGGTAAGGAGACCACCAGCGGCGACACCCAGACAGCCGGGGAAGGGATCTCTTTGGCCGGCACAAGTCCGCTGACTCAATCCCCTGAAGACGGTTCCCTTGCTGGCTCTCCCTCCTCCCCTTTGGGAGGACTGGAACTCGTAACGGCGGAGGATTACGGAATCCCCGCCACAGCGACTGTCTCTGTTTCAGGAGGGGAGCACCACACTGCGGCTTTCTACTTTTTTTCTCCTCCGCAGCGGGCGGGCTCCCTGCCCTCAGCAGGGTTTTTGTTCTTGACCTTTGTGAAGGCCGAGCAGCAATCTCCTCTCCCAGGAGGTGGACGGTGGTCACGCCACAGCGGCAGAGCTTGACCTCCAACCTGCTTCCGACAACCCCTTTTTTCGGCCAATGGAAGCCAACACCGCCATTTCCCCGAAAACCAGGTCCACGCTTGCTTCACTGACAACCCACCACCCGTGTACCACCTAGGTGGCCACGCCGCTGAACAATACCGCTTTGCTAGCATGACTGCTAGCTCTGCTGTCTCCACCATGACCGCTAAGCTTTGGCTGTACCCCGCTAAGGCTGGGGCAGCTGTGAGCTGTAGGTAGTGGAGAGTATGCGGTAACACATCCCCTAGAGAACTGTGCAACGACGGCTTCGAGATGTTGGCAAACATCTGTGCCTCTCCAAGCCCTGGCTCCTGCGCCGCCATGGGCAGCACCCACCTGGACCAATCCACTCAATGAAGGAACGCGTGTCTCACGCCAGCTAGAGCTGGAAACATAATGGCACGTTGAAGGGCCACACAGTTTCCTTAAAAAAAAACAGTTTTTTCCCTCTCAGTCAGACCGCTTTTGTCCCTCCTGAACATCTTGCGGCCGCTGGGCCTCAAGTTTCACCTCACACACACAAAGACAGGCTCACCGCCACACTGTGTCAGAATTAACGGGCTCACACACCCACTCAGAGTGTGTGTTTATTGCCTACTCAGTTTTTCTCCACTTCCTAACTGATTACTCAGAATGGTGTGAGTGCAGAGTGAACGGCTTGTGAGAACCAAACTACCGAGTTTCACAGAGGGCCGATACTCACTGCTAGGAGCTGACCCGCACTCGCCTCTCACAGCGTGGGAAAAGCTCAGCGCTCGCTGTTACTATGGCAACAGACAACACATGGCTGCTTGCGCACCCCCACTGAGACGCTGTGATGTGTGCGGAGAAACATACAAACATACAACAACGACAACGGCTATATGCTTCAATTTGCTAGTGCTCCCCTGGTTCTTAACGATGTCGTAAAAACTAATGCTATCTGGATGACGGCTCTGATGACTTGCACACATGTCGCACTCTTGCACAGTGTAAACAGTGGGAGTGAGCATTATCCACTAACGTGTGGGATCCACACTTTGGTGGATAACGACTTGGCTCTGTCTAAAGTCAAATCTTATGCTGCGGCCATTTCATCCTGCCACAAGGGCTATGGAGAGAGGTTGGTTTTTAAGCGTGTTTTGAAGGGGGTTGGACAAATCTGGTGTGCTCTTTCACACCCCAGTGGGACTTAGCCCTGGAACTCCGAGCTCTGGGGAACCCTCCTTTTGAGCCTCTAGCACAAGCCTCTCTCAGGATGCTGTCACTGAAAACAATGCTTCTCCTCGCCTTTCCGTCAGCCAAGAGGGTGAGTGATTTATACTCACTGTTGGTTTCACCTTACTTCCTCTCTATTAAGGGGGACGGGAGCGCGGCCACTTTACAGCCAAACCCTTCTTTTACACCAAAAGTTTTAACTAGCTCCTTTCTGTCGAGGATGTTTTCCCTTGAGGGGTTTTTTCCCTCCGCCTCATAGCAACAACGCAGAAGAGGCGTCTCACAGACTCTGACAGGTACGCGCATTATTTCAATATGTTTTACGCAGAGAGCGCTATAAGAGTCTGTGGAACTTTTTAGGGGTGTAGGTGGCTGACATCTGCACAGCGGCCTCCTGAGCATCCCTGTGCCCGTTCGTCATGGGCCTTACAATCAGTATCATGCCAATGCATAATCATGGTTTTTATCAAAATAATATATTACTCGATACATTAAACTGGTTCAGTGTGAATAGGAAGAGCAATTGGTCTATGTTCTGCTTGTGGACCTTGTGTTGCAGGTGGCATTGACTACATCAGCTAACCCAATAGCGACAGCTCTTAGAGTGCAAAGCCTATGCAAAATAGAACAATAGTTACGTATTATAACTCAAGATTCTATGACTATTGGCGTAGCCCTCTAAGATTCAGGCCACCTGCTTCACCAACGTTGGTTGAAGAAAAATGCTGATGTTGGCAGCAGTTGTATGGTCGCGCAGCTGTGATATACAGTAACTGTGAATGTAATAGAGGCCCATGCAGGGCACAAGGGTCCTGAAAGAAACCTTCACGACTGCGCATGCAAGAAGGGGTTAACCTCATAGCGACAGCTTTTAGAGGGCTATGCCTATACTCATAGAATCTGGAGTTACAATACATTTGTTGTGATCAATTAGGAGTCCAGTGAGGTGTTCATTTTGGAGGTTGCATGAGGATGATTCTAGCTTAGAGGAAGCTTTTTTTTTAAAGGTCATTAAATACCCACCACTCCTAAACATTAGGGGTGGGAATCACCAGAGGCCTCACGATACAATATCACCTTGATGCTTATGTCATGATACGAGATTTTAAAAATTTTTTCAAATTTGAAACCTATTGCAATATTCTGTGGTATATTGCAATGTATTACCTTTTCTTCAACTTCAACATTTTCAGAATTTCAAATGATGTCCCCAAAAGGAAACTTAGTCAATATGTTTTATCTAAAAATATAAATTTCTATCTTTGTTCATCTCACTAAATTTTATTGCTGCAAAATGGGATTGAAAAGCAGACAAACTGACCAACACATATACAATAAAAGATCCATACGGAAAATATCGCGATACTATGCTGTATCGATTTTTTACACAATATGTTCATCAAACACTACACAAGACCAATGCTGCAGACTGAGAAACTTATCAACATGGAGAATAACAACAAGTTCCAGTTTTCATACAGCTACTAGTGAGCATAACACTGTTAGATCAGCAAACAGCAGGCAGACATAAAATATTCTATCCAGTACAGGTTACAATTATAAAAACAACAAACAAAAAAGATCTGAAAAAAAAATGAAAATACAGTACAGAAAATACTAGACTTACCTGGTTAATTTTATATATATATAAATTTATATTTATAGTGCTTAAACTTGATTGGTGTGTCTACAATTAAGCAATCATGTGTTTGCGCACCTGATGACTGTGTTTTACAAATTAGCTCATAGATGTGGTAATTTGACAGTCAGTGCTTTGGAACTGCAAGGAAGTGACATCATGATATACTTCTGTGTCTAATGTATAGGAAAGTGTGTTTAGTGTTTTGCAAATCACTGTGTGTATTGTTTTGCAAAAATGTGAGGCTGACATTTTGCTTATAGTGGTGCATGTCTGGGCCAATGTTTTGCTCCTAAGGTTTTGATAATTGTGTAATACTTGTGTGTAAGCAAATGGCAAAAACTGTAATATTATGAAGACATGCTACATGCCAATGGCCCATGATCTGCATCTATAATGATATTTATGTCCTTGTAAATTATTTTCTTCAAATGGACTTACAAAAATCGTTAAAATGTGTCAACTTAATACAGCTTTGCAATAAAACAAAGGCAGGAGATCACGTAGAAGATCACTACTCAGATTGGTAATACAGCAATGAAAACAGTAATAACACAAGAACAAAAACACACACAAGGCAAGTTAATACAACATATAATAAATTAAGCATGTATTGTATCAGGATAAACTTCTTAAGCAGGGGTGGAAGAAGCATTCAGATGTCTTACTTAAGTGACAGTAGGAATATCACAGTGTAGAAAACTACAAATAGAAGTCCTACATACAAATTCTTACTTAAGTAAAAGTACAGTATTAGCATCAGAATAAATACTTATCATGCAGGATGGAATATTATATTATTGGATTATAATTATTGATCTTGCAGATGGTAAAGCTAATTAAAACTACTTCATATACATATTAAAGTAAAATATATGATTATGTATTAGTGGGTTGTATATTTTTGCATTCATCTGAATCTGCAAAATAAGTAAGTAACATAACATAGCTGTCAATTAAACAAAGGGTTGGAAAAGTACAATATTTGCCTCTGAAATGTAGTGGACATAAAATGGAACTTCTCAAGTAAAGTACAAGCACCTCAACATTGAACTTAAGTGTAATGTTTGGAGAAATTGCATGACTTTTTACTGACTTAAGGTGCATTGTGGCACATTAAAGATTATTAGGTGATTACAAGCATATAATATATCTGAGGACGATCCATTTTGGATCTTATACAGTGGGGCTCAAAAGTTTGGGCACCCCAGGTAAAAATGTGTATTATTGTACATAAAGAAGCCAATAAAAGATGGAGAAATCTCCAAAAGGCCTCAGATGACAGATTAGACATTCGTATTATATGTCACAAAAAGTTTTTTTTTTCCATCATTTACACTTTCAAAATAACAGAAAACAAAAAAATGGCATCTGCAAAAGTTTGGGCACCCTGCAGAGTTAATACCTTGTACTGCCCCCTTTGGCAAGTATCACAGGCTGGAAACGCTTCTTGTAGCCAGCCAAAAGTCTTCCAGTTCTTTGAGATTTCTGGGCTGTCTGTCACGCTCTTTTAAGGTATATCCATAGATTTTCAATTAAGTTGAGGTCAGGAGATTGTGAAGGCCATGGCAAAACCTTCAGTTTATGCCTCTTGATGTAATCCACTGTGGATTTTCAGGTGTGTTTAGGACCATTATCCATTTGTAGAAGCCATACTCTCTTTAAATTCAGCTTTTTCACAGATGGCATCAAGTTAGCGTCCAAAATTTGCAGAAATTTTATTGAATCCATTTTTCCTTCTACTCATGAAATGTTCCCTGTGCCACTGGCTGCAATACAATCCCAAAGCATGATGCCCCCCCCCCCCATGCTTAACAGTTGGACAGAGGTTGTTTTCATTAAATTCTGTGCCCTTTCTTCTCCAAACATACCTTTGGTCATTCTGGCCAAAAAACCTCATCGGTCCACAGAACTTGTTTCCACAATGCATCAACTTTGTATATGTTCATTTGCAAACTTCAAACGCTGATTTTTGTGGTGAAGACGTAGAAGAGGTTTTCTTCTGATGACTCTTCCATGAAGACCATATTTGTTCAAGTATTTCTTTATAGTGGAATGGTGTACCACAACTCCTGTGTCTGCCAGGTCTTTCTGGATGGATCATGCAGTCAAACGTGGGTTTGGACTTGCTTTTTCACAATCCTGCGAGCTGTTCTGTCTGATATTTTTCTTGGGCTGTGTCTCAAATCGCGCACTTCTGTACTAAATACTAACTATTTGAGTACATAGTGCGTTCACACTGTCGAAGTGCGGTCAAACGCAGTGTACTTAAATACCCGGATGGTGCACTCAAAACGCCCCGAAAAATGAGTGTACATCGATGGACACTTTCCACACTCAACGGTCGCCATCTTGGCTACGTAGCGGAAGGGGCGGGGCTAACAACCGTTAGACGCGATAGCGAGACCGACGGAGTAATACAAATGTAAGTTGAACGTGAGTGTTTTTGCCATACTTATAACATATAAGCCACCTGTATATGTATATTTGGTTAATTTTACAGTCGGTAATGATTTTTGTACCACGAATTATAACCTTTATTGGTACCGTAATTGGACGTGTAGCAAGCCAACCATAGCTAGCTAACAGCGGCAGTTTAACCAGATTGGCAAATACGTTATAAGCTAACGTTACATGTGTTGTAGTATATTGTTGTTTGTGTTAAACTATCGTCCCGCTGTAGAAGACTTTAGTGTTAAAAGTGTGATCTTAACAAGTTGTACATAATCCGATGTGAGCGTCAGCTCACCAAAATAGCGATCAGCTGATTGTCTGCCGGGGAACGTTAACAGTAGCGTAATGTTAAAATGTATCCGCTGTTACTGCCTCCACCTGATGTATATACTGCCTCCACCTGATGTATATACTGTATATACTGCCTCCACCTGATGTATATCCTGTATAACCCATCTCTTCAGGGACAAACGAGGAATAGAGGGCCGTCATTTAGGGGCGACGATGGCCATCAGACCGTAGAAGGATCCCCTGGACAGTCTGAAGTCCCCCCTCATGTCCCTGTCCCCATCAGACTAGCTACGACCCGGCGGGGAGGGGGGAGGCTGCAGAACTACAAGCACATTTATAAAATAAAATGATATTAAAAGTATTAAACTTTGTTCTCTTTTGTATTACACGTTGCATGACTGTAGCAAGCATATAAAGGAATGGGGTCTATTTAAATGTCAGGTCTGTTCCCTCTGCTTTCACTATTGTATCGTCACTGTATGAAGACCATTTAGAACAAAAATACAAATTAAAATAAAAGACGTAATGATGTTTTGTCTATTAGGTAAGTTGTAAGGGTAATGCTTCACTATAACAGTGTTATCTCTGGGCTACAAAGATTTCCTCATGAAACAGTTGAGCATTAAGATGAACAGTAACGTTATGAATGAATGAATATTAACGTTACTTATTTTTAGAGCAGAAACAAGAGTGGACTGCAAAGAATAGGTATAATGAATGAATTTAAAAGACTGCACTAACAAGAACAAATATTATACAATACAGTTGTGTGTACTGTTTTCAGCTAATGGGGGGGTGACATGACGGCTGTGTTGCAGTCGTCATCCTGGAGCAAATAGAAACATCACATTTATTGTTGTTAAAATATCAAAAACAATGCAGGAATTATTTTTCGCGAAACACAGTAGCAGACTGGAACGCTCTCCCCTTGGTGAAATTCACAAATTTACAGAAGAAGAAGAGATGAAATGTGATCGTCATTTCCGGTAAGTGCACATGGCAGTTCCACACTCCTCTGTCAAAATTTACGCACTATGCAAGACAGTACGTAGTGCGCGAAGTGTACTTCTGTAAGTGCACTAACGGAAGTGCGCGATTTGAGACACAGCATTGGTCTTCCAGATCTTGCTTTAACTTCCACTGTTCCTGATGACTGCCATTGTTTAATTACCTTCCGAACAGAGGATATTGGCATCTGAAAACGCTTTGCTATCTTCTTATAGCCTTCTCCTGCTTTGTGAGCGTCAACTATTTTCAGTTTCAGTTTTCTAGACAACTGCTTAGAAGAACCCTCGGTGCTGATTGTTGGGGCAAGGTCAGATGAGTCTGGGCATTTAAAACCTTAAGATTGACATCACCTGGAGACGAAGATTGAGAACAATCCATGACAATGTCAGGTTCAGCTTTCCAAAGGGGGCGGTGCATGCTAAACTCTGCAGGGTGCCCAAACTTTTGCAGAAGCCATTTTTGTTTCTTTTTTGTTATTTTGAAAGTGTAAATGATGGAAATAAAATCTAACTTTTGAGACATATTATACAAATGTGTAATCTGTCATTTGATGCCTTTTGGAGATTTTTCCATCTTTTCTTGGCTTCTTTATGCACATTAATAAATTTTTTACCTGGGGTGCCTAAACTTCAGAGCCCCACTGTAGGTGTTATTTGAGGACTAATAAAGATGTGAACAGAGTTTAAGTGTACAGGCTCGTTTCAGAGGTAAAAAAGGATTTTAAGTTTTATACAAAAGAATTCTTAATCTCCAAAGTAACATAAACATTAAATGAAACATGTTCAAGTAAAGTGCATATGCATAAAATTTATGTAACATTTAAATGAGTAAATGTTACATCCCACTACAGGTGATTACATGTCATTGAAATACATTGATTTGACAGACACATTTGTTTAAAGCAGGTTTCAGTCTCTCGCTCAAGGACACGTGTTATATGTTATATTTAACACGCATTTACTTTGCAAATTAAATAACAGTGAGCAGTACAAGAGGTGTCATAGAAGAAGCCAAAAACAACAACATATTATGCTGGCACTTATATGATAAAGGAATTAAAGGGAGATTTTGAGGAGAATTGCTGTATATGTTAATGCAGGACCATGTTTGTTTCTTTGTTTGTATGTAGGTTATGTGCATGAGAAAATGAATAACAAAAAATAGCTAAGTAGGTAATAAATAAATTGAGGTAAAGTAATATAATATAATATATATATATATATATATAATTTATATATAATATAAATAGCCTATATAAAAATATATAAATCTATAGTGTAACAGCGTTTTTGCCCAGCTGTACCAAATATTTTGTCACATATTCTTTAGTGTAGGCTGTGATTTCTCTTAATGCCATGTCCTGTCTGAATTTCGGCATCATAAATACATACAAAACACATTAAAAAGAGCTTTGTCACATGGGGATGATGCAAAAGCTATTACCGTTCCAACACTGGATTTGTTGTATAGCTGCATTTTCAAAGGCTCGAGTCATGCTGTTAAAAGAATTATTCTCATTAAAAACATTTTCCCCTAATGATTGGGTTAGCCAAATAGCAATACAAATTGTTACTCATCTGTGAAGTGATATGCAAAAAGCATTGCAATTTTACATTGCACTACACACATACTGTACATTGGGTGGTGATATCATAATGCCAGACAGGCACAAATAAGAAGATTTACAGCAAATTTGATTTCCTTTCTCCTTCCCCGACTTACACCATCTTATGACTTCCACATCAGCTGGATTGTCACTAAAGTAATTCACCAGGGAGAACTATCAAGATGCAAGAGACAACAAAAGTGGAGAGTGGAGACAGCAACATTCCCTAAGGAGGCAAAGCGGTAGGATATCATGAATGAAAAATTAAGTCAATAAAATGTAATAAAATGGACCTGAGGCACTTTGACTAGCAGTGTGTCCATGTGAGAGAATGGCTGAGTGTGTTTGCTGTGTTACAGAATAAAAGAAAGCTAATGCCCTCTCACTTAAAAGCAGAAGGTTATGGGACCAATTGTCTTCCTCATTTCCTAGGGCTTTTTTAGTTTTCCCCCTCCACTTTCTGGGCTCTCCTCCCTGGTTTGTGGTGCTCTCAGGGGAGCTGTGGTTTCTGAAAGGTTTCTCAATGTCCTTAATCCCTCCATCTCTTTGTGTCCAGGCAAAAGATATATCCGCATGAAACTCAAGAGGCCGACAGGGGCCAAGTTGTGTGAGAAAAAAAGATGAGCTTCTTTCCAACATTTTGTGGGATTAGGAGAAAAAAAAAGAAGTTCATTTTACTTTGTAACTAAACTAATTGGGCTTATTTTTAAAGAACGCCATAAAGCTTTAAATTAGTGGTTCTAAAACTGGAGTCCTTCAGGTTCAGTATAAAGAGTAATGGTTTGATTTCACACATTTTAATAGCTATGAATTCTCCCAATTAAAAGGGCATGACAGCTGTAATCATGGGAATCAGGAATCAACATTATTTCCGAACCTATACTCCATAGACAGATTTTTTTTTCTATTGTGGGGCTGCTAAAGTAATTGGAAGAAAAAAATGGGAAGATTAAAAAATATATCCACATATGTGTGTTCAGGATAAAATAAACACACAAATAGCATTAAATTGTGTATTGTTATAGTGGTATTAACTATTACAATCAGCTATAGCTACAATAGGCTGACTGCACAGTACACGCCATTAACTTCATAACTTTAGAACATTAAAACCCTTGCCTTTTATCGATTGACTGCATGAAGTAGTTAATTACCAAGCAGAGAAGTTGAAATAGTTAGCTAAAAGAAATGGTTAAAACGGTAAGATTAAAGTAACGGCCAAGTTGTTTAAACAGGTAGCAAAAATGAATGGATAAGCTGTTTAAACAGTTAGCTAAAGGTAACGGATAAACGGTAAACAATTAGCTAAAAATAATGGATAGGTGGAAAATAGTTAGCTAAAAGTAATGGATTAACAGCTAAAAGTAAAAGATAAACGGTAAACAGCTAGCTAAAATCAATGGATATACAGTTTAAAGAGTTAACATGAGTTAAAAGTAATGGATAAACAGTTGAAACGGTTAACTAAAATCAACAGATAAACTATAACAGCTAAAAGTAATGGATAAACTAAAACAATTAGCTAAAAGTAATGGATAAACTAAAACTGTTAGCTAAAAGTAATGGATAAACTAAAACGGTTAGCTAAAAGTAAAGGATAAACTAAAACGGTTAGCTAAAAGCAATGGATAAACTAAAACGGTTAGCTAAAAGTAACAGATAAACTAAAACGGTTAGCTAAGAGTAACGGATAAACTAAAACGGTTAGCTAAGAGTAATGGATAAACTAAAACGGTTAGCTAAAAGTAACAGATAAACTAAAACAGTTAGCTAAAATTAACACATGCATTTAAAAAGTTAGCTAAAAGTAACGGATAAACTGTAAACAGTTAGCTAAAAGAAACAGTAACGGTCAAATGGTCATAATGTTTGTGTTAAATCTGTGGAGAAACTCTTAGTTGAAGCAACAGATAAATGGCTGAAAGCCAAATCCAATAACATGGCACAGGTGCAGGACAAAGGCAGTTTACAAATAATGAAAAAGAGAATATTGAATATTGCAAGCTCCCAAAATATTTATGATGCAACAGTTTGACTTTCTCAGCAGGCACGTTTACTTCACATCGCTGCATCATAAAAGTTAACCCTACTTTAAGCCTAAACTGAGACAGCTTTTTTCAAATAAATAAAATGGAACAAAGTGGCATTATCTTCAATAAAATATCAAATCAATTGTGCGGGTAAATAAAAAGAACTCACGTTAGTTGTTTTGTACATTATGTCTTTATTTGTGTGTAAACAAACTCTGAAAAGAGCATCTTGATTATTGGCTTTAACATGATTGATTTCTTTTGCAGTGATAGATAAAACATGATCACTGCACTGCTAAAAATAAATGGTATTCCTTAAACAAGTCATGTTAATTCTGTCCTTCAATCCTATTTTTTTCCCCCAATCACAGTCTTGAAAAGTAATGCTCTGACCATAACTTGAAACTGGCAGATCATTGTATTGATTTCAAAAAGGAAAAACACGTCCTTGGTCCAGTCTTAAAAGAAAGTGGAATAATCTCACTCCATAACAGACTTTTCCACAATAAATACGATTTTAGGACTGGATAAATGACTTATTTGTGGCCTTTTGCGGCGTGTAGAACGATACATATTAACGGTTTGCGACCTCAGTTCAGTCACATGGTAGCTTCTTCTCATCTTACTTGGTGTATGCAGTGTTTCTTACTATTGTATAAGGTGTATGTGTGCGAGAGAAAGAGAGAGAGAGCGAATGTTTATTCTTATGCTTTTTGTCATGCCACTAAAGCAACATGAAATTGAAAGAGAGAGACAGACAGACAGACACAAAGAGGGATGGGGAGAGAGAGAGAGAGAGAGAGAGAGAGATGCCATTGGGTCTTGTTTTGTTGGTGCGAGTATGTTATGTTTGTGGTTAAAGATTTGGACATTATGTCCAGAGGCTTATTGGGTTAGTAGTTCATCAAATCATTAAATATGTAACATGTGAATAGTTACATTAAAAAAATAACCTTCTTAAAAACAAATAAAAAAAGTCCACAGCGATCACAGCATTTAGTGTTAAGCTGGGAGCAACATAATTCGCTTAGTCACTTCCTTTGTACATAAACAACAAATATATTTACAATTAAAACAAAAAACACATACTTCATAACAGAAGAAATGTTACCACATTCAGAACCACAGACAGAGAAGTCATGATTAAACGGAGTGAGAATGTAGTGTGTGTTTAAGGTTACTAACCTACTCTGACTGGCATTAGGCTTTGTGTGGTAGGTAGAGCTTTCCTCTTTCACTGATATTCCAGTGGCCTTAAGGTGTACACTCCATCTGGAACAGACCAAGAGGAGGCTCAGACACAGCCATGGCGCTTTCATAAAGATTGCACTTTATTTGAGCTCTGATGCATTTAGATTTACATCCTAAAGTTGCTATCAGGAGCTCTCAAAGCCTGAAGTAGAGTATTTTTAAGGGCTCACCGTTTTGTCTGTTTTCACAGATTCAACTCGAGAGAGCAAAACATACAGAGGACTTTAAAATTCCACTGATAGTCCTCTCCAAACACAAATATGTAGTGTGGTTTGCAAGCATTAAAGCATACAACCAACAACGGAAAGCTATTCCAAATAAACATCTCATACTTCCAGGGTTTTGTGGGTAAAAGGAGGCAAATATCGACTTAGTAACAGCCAAAAGCTCTTCATGTTTCATATTTTGGTGTGTTTTGGAAAGCCAAGCAAAACCAAGGTCATTGAGATATGTTTAAAAAAGTAAACCTGTCTCTTGAAAAAGGGATGCAGGATAATGCCACATTCGGCTTTTAATATGTCAATTGGAGAAACGCGATTGAAGTGAGCATTTAGGTATGACGGGAAAATAAAAATAATAAAATTATAAAAGTTGTTGGCTATAGCTGGCAGAAAGGAAAGCTGTAGATACATGCAGCGTTACACTCCTTACAAGACCAGAACAAAATATCCAGAAAATTGGTTCGCTGGTCTGTCTTTGAAAGGAGAGTCTGGGATGCCTTTAACAAACTGGTTTGTGAGCCGTCGCAACACTAAAATAGCATCCTCCTTTTGTTGTGGGCCGGTATGCATTTATGTGCCGTGTGTCCGTGTGTGCGTGTGTGCGTGTGTGCGTGTGTGTGTGTGTGTGTTGAATCCTTCTACCGCACAACCTTTTAAGGCTTTCAAGCTGCTTTGGATCAAAGTCAGTCCCAGGGCATAATTCAGCAGAAACACTAACGTACTGCTGAATTAAATTTTTCAGACACATTTCAACACCTACTTAATCTTTTGCTTCACAAAAAGGAAACTGATGTCCCTCCAGCCACTCGTCTTCTACTGGCATCGATTTATTAGCTTCATCTGACTTCATCACCGCTTTCGCAAAATCATTTGTTTTTCGCAATTTCAAAAAATGGTAAATGTTTTAAATAATACTAAACCTAACGTCAAATTAGGATTGAAGACGGAGCGTCTGCCCCTTAACAAAAACAAGGGCATAATTCACATGTTAGATTTAGCTTAAAGCCCCCATCTTAGAAGTTGCGAGAGTGCAACCGATGTGCCCCAGACTGAAGTCAAAATGTATAAACAGCGCAGGCGGGAAAGAGAAGAAAAAATTGTTAGAATTCTTACAGTGTTAAAACAAACCCAACCCTTGCCATGAGATTAGAACAGATAAACAGTACAATAGGCTATACGCATCACCATAGTTACCGTAAGATATATAGCAGTAGCAACCACCGCCATCCAGTTTTAGAAACACATTTGACTAAAAGGGAGGGGACAGGACGAGGAGAACTTTCTTTTTCTTGAGTTGGGTTGGGTTTAAATAAATATTCGGTTTCATAGTGTGTGTGTTTTTCTTCAAAGCCATCTTCTCCTCCGGCCTGGCGGGTTGGGAAGAGGGTGTGGCAGGGTTGGAGGGGGCTCTATGTGAAGTTCTGGAGGGGCTGGCTGACCCTCATGCAGGCCCAGTAGAAGGCCCGGACCAAGGTGACGAGAACCAGGAGCAGCAATGCGGCCCATGAGGCGTAAATCCCCTGGTAGGTCTGAGCCTTTGCCCACGTTCCAGCCTGAAGATGACAACACAACAGAGAAAGTGGCAGAAAATCAGATGTTGCTCAATAAGCCTTTCAAAAAAAAAAAAGGGGAATTATAAGCACATTCTGTGTATGATGATTATAATGAGCCAGCTCCAGTCTAATCAGGCAACAAGCAACCATGCACCAGAGAGCTAAAGCTACAATTACACTTGAAAATGTTCCACGCATTTATAATGTGACCCATTTATGTTGACTGCAAATTGTACAAAATTCCAGCCAAGTATCCAGTGAATTTTATAGTTCAAGGACGAAGCAGTGGTTCATTATGACAGCATTACAGTATATCAAACACAAATTCCCTTACTCTAACTACTAATTATGCATCCATAGTCTGTAATTAATCCACCTGCACCAGACTGATGCAATGACACCGTTTTAAATGCACACATTTTCATCGAGTATTTACAGTGCATACGAAAAGTATTCACAGCGCTTCACTTTTCCACATTTTGTTATGTTATAGCCTTATTCCAAAACGGATTCAATTCATTTTTTCCTAAAAATTCTACACACAATACCACATAATGGCAACATGAAAAAGGTTTTTTTTTTATGTTTGCAAATTTATTAGAAATAAAGAACAAAAATATAATATATACACACACACATGTATTCACAGCCTTTGCTCAATATTTTGTTATGGCTCCTTTGGCAGCAATAACAGCCTCAAGTCTTTTGGAATATGAAGCCACAAGCTTGGCACACCTATCTTAGGCCAGTTTCGCCCATTCCTCTTTCCAGAACCTCTCAAGCTCCATTAGGTTGGATGGGGAGCGCCGGTGCACAGACATGTTCATATCCCTCCAGAGATGTTCAATGGGATTCAAGTCTTGGCTCTGGCTGGGCCATTCTAGGACATTCATAGAGCTGTCCTGAAGTTGTTATCCCGTTGAAAGACGAACCGTCGACCCAGTCTAAGGTCAAGAGCACACTGGAGCAGGTTTTCTTCCAGGATGTCACTGTACATTGCTGCATTCATCTTTCCCTCAATCTTGACTTGTCTCCCAATTCCTGGCTTTTGGCTAACTCCAGACGGGTGGCCATGTGCCTTTTACTAAAGAATGGCTTCCTTCTGGGCACTCTACCAGGCCTGATTGGTGGAGTGCTGCAGCGATGGTCGTCCTTCTGGAAGGTTCTCCTCTCTCCACAGAGGAACCCTGAAGCTCTGTCAGAGTGATCGTTGGGTTATTGGTCACCTCTCTAACTAAAGCCCTTCTCCCCCGATCACTCAGTTTAGAGCAGACCTGGACATTGTATATTTCCCCCGGCCACATCCGGCCCTCTGGGTGATCCTAACCGGCTCACATTAGGTCAATGGAAAGTTAGAAATCAAACGTAAATAAGTGTACATCATGCATGGAATACAACAGCATTGCTTTTATTTTGAAGACTGTTTTTAGTTGTTGCTTTTCTTGTTTGGCAACATATGCAGCTTCTTCTTCTTTGGTTGCAAGTTGCAATTAAAAAGAAGTAGAAGATGTGCAATGCAATGTGTCTGACCCATTTTATCCATGGTCAGACCCGCGTCGGTGAGTTGCAAACTCAGGAGAGATGTTAGCATGGACGTGAATGAGTGGCTATACCTAAAAAACGTTGGCTTATGGGAAAAAAAGAAATGTCGATACAGAGTGCCAAGTTTTGAACCAAACATGAATTTCCAAGTATTTATTTATTGAAGTCAAAGGTAAAGCATTGTGCTTAGTTTGCGGAGAACAGATCGCTGTGTTAAAGGATTCTAATTTGAATCGCCACTACAATACCACGCAGAGAAATACAACTTGACTGATGCAGAGCGGGCACAGACATCTGAAGCTTTGTTAGTTAAGCTACATTAATCCATTTTGGATAAAGGCTGCAACGAAATGTGGAAAAAGTGAATCGCTGTGCATACTTTACGTATGCACTACAATACTCCAGAGTGACTGAGGGGGTAAGAGAGAAAATAGCTTCCCCATCAAGTATGGAGTGTGCAGTTGCTCAGAAGAAAACTATTTAATGAAGATGGTTAAAATGACTTTGAGAGAACCCACAGGGAGTTTCTGAGTATATTGAAACATGAATTCCTGTTTCAAAGTCACAACACTAGAGCAAAGCCAATATGGGTAAAGAGTCTAAATAAAATGATGAAACTTGATTTATGAGGCATTTTTTTCATATATAGTGCACTGCTCTCGGGAATATAATTTAATTCCTGTAATAAATAATATTCTTTCCAGTTTTGACAGCCAGAGATCTCCTGGATGATACACACCCCTGGGTCAGATGATTACTGTTGTTTACGCACAGGACAAGGAAGGTAGGTGTCTGTGTGGTTGGTCACACTATCAGGCAGATGCTCTTTATCATTTTTTAAAGAGCGCAACTTGCAGTCGTATCTAACTATGAGGTAATCAAAACAGTTCATGCAGGCTAAAAAAAAAAAAAAAGACTTAATATGCTTAAAACAAATGTATACCTCTGCCTTAAATGTATGTTTTCCCTCTTCTCGTGTAAATGATGTGTAAGGTTTTAATGATTCTGTAGTGGGAACTCTAAGATGGAGTTGGGTCTTGATTTTCTGTTTTACCACTGTGGTGGTGAACAAGCTTAAACCGGTTTGATTTGATGCAAAACGGCAACTAAGATCTGGCAAATTAAAAAGATCAGCATTACAGCGCTTAATCCAACTTGTAATAAACATGCCAACGTGATTATATATTTTATAAAAAATATGTCTGTTTAAAAACAGACTAACTGAGCTGCTAGTGGTCGACAGGCCGTGCGTAATTTACTGCCGTGCCAAACTTCAGTCGGAGTGGCAGGTGGAACGGCACACGTTGTGTTTGTTCACTACAAAGTTTATGCATTTTATTAGGGTGACGAGATGAGACATGGCAGAGTTAGTCTCAAAGAAAAAATTAAAACTCAGGCTACATTTACATTGCTACGTTTTGGTTTTAAAATGAGTGTCTTTTGCTACGTTTACACCTCGCATTCACACTGCTCTTGCGTTTCAGAGCCTCTGAACCGGAGACATTTGGAAACCATTTTGGTTTGGAATCTGCGGCGTTGTGTTGCAGTCTCAATGGCCGCAAACGGAGGCAACACTGACGCCAACGTTTTGCTGCCTGATTGGGCCACGACGTCTCGGTCTCTAAGACTAAGCTACTAACGTTACCAGGGCAACTACCAGCAATGGGCGGAGTATACATGCTGCCTCCTGTTTACCCCGGCATGCACATGCCCAGTATTCGAAAATGTTGAGACATGCAGTTTAGGCATTTTAGTTTAAATGGAGATTAGTTCTTCTACTGGAGCTAAAAACACTTATGTGCTCAGAGATTGCTTTTGGCTCAAAACTTAATGGATGCTTAAAAAACAAAACTCTGCAACGTATCCTAAAACTGCAACAATATGGCAACATTTTGGATACGAAGCTGGCGAAAGAAGTGAGCCCAAAAACATAGACGAGGTAAGGTGTAGGGCTGCACAATATATTTTTTTTTTTTTTTTTTAATCGTCATCGCAATATCAACTAGCACAATATATAAATCGTGAAAGGCTGTGACATATCCCGTTAGACACTCATTGTTTTTTTGTGTTAGGCACTAGGAAATTACACTTTTTCACTTTTTTTAGTGCTGCTTTATATTCAATTCAATGTTCAATTTGTTCATTAAAAGAATGTTAGAAATAATTTCCTTTCATTTGTTTTAAATTCAACAAGCAATTTGTTGTATTTCACCAGAATACTGAAAGCAGAACTGAGTACACTTAAACGTCTTTTTAATTTTTATACATCGCAAGCAATATAGTTATTGCTATATTTAACAAAGTTATGGTATAACGCATATTTTCCTCATATCGTGCAGGGCTAGTTAAGTGTAAACACTGCAAAATTTCACTCTGCTACTTCTTTAGTGTTTAATGGCAAACCAGCATAGAGGTGCATTCATGGTCTCTCTCAAGGTGCATCTCACTTTCCTTATTTGATATGTCCTCGCTCCTCGGTCGAACTGGAAGTTGTTCTAGCCCTCCTTCGTGAAGGTGGTCTCAAAGCTTTTATTATCATTATTTACAGTATATTATTCCTGCCCAGGGGAGCGTGGATGGAGGAGGGATCTCTAAGGAGCTATGAACGAGGATAGAGAGAGCAGCCTTTCTGGAAGCCCTGCAGCTGAAAACTGTTGCCGACTACGCCCATACAGCTGACAAATTCACATGATGCTTCAGAATAAAGGACGTCTCATCCCTCTAAAACGCAGTTCCTCATTTCCTTGCATCTCTGTCACGATTTCCTCTGTGGGACCAAATAAGACGTGAGGGAAGGGAAGCAAGTGGTGGAGCTGGGGATGCAATTTAAGGGAAGTGAGATGCACCTTCAGTCTCAATCCACTCGGGAGCGGCTGCTGAGTCAAGTGCAACACCTAGTGGTAAACTTTGGCATACCAGTCTGGTGTTTGGCTTAGTATTAAACCAGCTTGAAAATGTTTACACCAGCCCAACGCCACTCTTGGCTCATGTGGCTGACTCAGGGATACACCACAGCTGCATTAAGTTACAGCTGTTATGGTGATGAATCTTCTCAACTACCCTCGATTCTTAACTACCTTCATGTACTGCAAAACCACTGTTTGCTTATTTCTATTCAAATGCAGTCTGGAAATAAAGTTTGATGGGTTGTTGCCGATAAAGTTTATTGACGCGGCATAGAAATGTTACTGTCAAAACCTGTGCTCTTGTGCCATTCTTTATTTAAAATGTAAAGAACCCTTTTTATTAAACAGCCTGGTCTCACGGTGCGGAATTTATTGCGACTATACCAGCATTATGCAATGTTGTTAATACAGCATATTTATTGTCTGCACATTGCTTACTGCTCTCCATGCTGGCAGGCAAGTATGCATCCTGTGCTCAGTGGGTCTATACTGTGGGGCGCTGTTTCATTCTCATCTTGCACCCTCTGCTGTTCATGGAATGTATTGAGTATCTACTTCTCTCTATGGATCCATGTCTTAGGTATATTCTACTGATTGTCTAGAAGACTGTGATCTATAATTGCGAGATCATTATACTTATAATATTATAATAGAATCTGCTCTGCTATTCATTGGGTGTTGCAGCCAGTGTTGCAACCTGAACCCTAGGTGACTAGGTTTTGTTTGTGCTGGATCTCATTGACAAATAGAGGCCTGTCACATTGTGTCTGGAGAGCAGCTGCGAAGTGCACCCCCTCCATGTTAACAAGCAATGACAAAAGGAGAGATTGTAATCGTACTGCTTCCTCCTACTACCTTTGTTTTATCTGCAATTGAAACGTTTTCACATTATAAAATAAAAAATGGGTAGGGCTGGGTACATAATTCAATACTTTTTCGGCATAGATCAAATTGCCTCTTAAGTATTGAGTATCAGAAAATGACTCGTCATTCAATACCCAATTTCAATACCTAAGGAACAAATCTCATCAACATCAGTGAGCCAGTAAGCATGCAACATGTTATTACCAAGATCTAATAAAGCTGCTGATTGGCTGTCTAACATTACACAACGTAAAGATAACGCAAGAAAAAAAACTACATTACACAGAGAGACTGGGCTCACGTACAGTAGTAGGAGCTGAAAAACAAAGGATTTTTGCTGTAATGTAAATGTGTAATGTTGTAATTTATTTTTGTTAAAATGGTTAATGTTATAAAATACGTAAGTATCAAAAAAAGTATTGTTAAGGAACTGGTATCAAAGTCCGGGGTATTGGTATTGGTACCGATAATGAAAATGTTTGAATGATATCCAGTGATAAAAACGAGAAGACAGATTTACAACAAGACAAGATTCATTTTTCATGTCTAGCCTGCTAAAATAGTTGACGCATACACACCAGCTAGTGATAATCTTTGATTATTTAGGAAATAGAGGTTTTCCATCTCTTGGATGTTAGTATAATGTGTGCTGGCGTCCACTCACCATCAACCCGGCAGTGGAGATGCTGAATAGCAAGCAGATTAGAAAACACCACAAGCTCCGCCTCCGGGGATACCTCTGACCAATGGAGGAGCTGAAGGGCCAACAGAGGACAGAAGGGTGAAATTATTTTAATTGGGATATTAAATTAAATACAAAACAATGATGTAACCCTGTGTTTGGAGTATAAACCTTGTTTTCACAGCGGGCATATTGACATGTTGTAGTAGGAAAAGCACAGGTAGCTCTGTTCTGTGGTCTGTGGCTTATAGTTAGGGCTGGCCCAGGTTTTCCTTGGACCAGCTCTTAGCACGGCTGCTATAGTTTGCAGGACTTCCTATGACACTGAGCACCTCTCTCTTTCCATCTGCGTGCATTCATGTCTCTTTAAAGCAAGTTACTTACTTAGTTACGGGGAGGTTATTCCCCAGAGTACTTATGCTTTCTCGCAGCAGTTTGTCATTTGAATTAATGAGGATGGGGGCTTAAAATTTCATTTGGCATCTTTTCTGGCATCTTCTTCCCTTGAATCACAAACACTACTCCAAGATCAATGGGAGTTTATAACCATTTTATTACTGCTGTCATAGTGAAGTGCAGGGCTGAAATAGCACATCAAGTATGAAGATGGTAATACACCAGCACTTCCAGCACCTGTCCAGGTTCCAGGACCAAACTTTGTTGCCTGACAGATTCCAGAAACATGTCTCTGTTCTGATTATTTGTAAATGTACAGCCAAAAATGTTAATCTTTCACCTTTTAAGTGGTTCTGTTCATAATTCTAGGTGTAACCAAAATTTAAAAAAATATGAAACTGCAATATCACAGATTTGCCATATTTGCAATACATTTTAGCATCTCAAGCATTGATACTGCATCACATGCCTGCTAATTCCCATCCCCAACGTCCAATGAACTTTACTCGCCATGTTAAGAAGTTTACTGTGTGCAGATAAGATATATAGGAATGTGGTTTGTAGCAAGTTATAATAAAACTCATGAGGTACAAAAAACATACATGGAGCTAAAGCCAACAGATCACAAACCTCATGATGTTATGAGACACTCTGAGGCTAGTGAGGAATATGCAGTGGTGTAATGTAACCAAGTACATTTACTCAAGTATTGAGTAAGTACACATTTGAGGTACTTGTACTTTACTTGAGTCTTTTACTTGTAACACAGTATTTTTACAGTGTGGTATTAGTACTTTTACTTAAGTAAGGAATCTGAATCGTTCTTCCACCACCCGGGAAAATGTGTGGCAGACTCTGAAGCCACTATCTGCTGTGTAGGCTCAATTTAAAAGTAAAAAGCTTTCGTTAAATGCCAAAGGACGTACATTTACAATGTAAAAGTACAGTGAGAAAGAAGGGACGTGATGGATGGATTGCTTACAGCTACTTACACTTTCCTGCAGTGAGGGCACCTGGCCAGCGTACGGTCAGTGAACTCTGTCCACTGAAATCACAAAGAGAAAGACATGTCACCTTCAGCTTTAGCAAAAAACCAACATGCTTTTTTGTCAAATCGTCAGCTATAGTATTGACAAAACATACCAGTACCAACAATACCAGTTTTACAATATGTTATATTGTGAGCATGTATACACAAAGCAAAAATGTATTTGGTAAAAAAAAGTATGGCTGTGCAGGAAAATAGACAAATAGAAAAGTGTAAACATTTGGAAAAGTTAAAAGTGCAAAATCCTTCATTATCCTTGTTGATAATGTGCTGGCATTTGGAATAAGTGATTTGTATTATGTGTTTGCACATTTGGCATATCTGTTTTATAAAGGACTTAAATTATCTACTGTTGATACATTTCTACCAATACTAATTGCAAATCAATACAAATGCACTGATGGGGCTAGTACTTTGACTGCAAGTAAAGGAGGCAATGCACAACCTAAGGATAAGTTCCTTGTGGGAATACAGACGTCTTATTTTAATGTGCCTGCTGCTGCCTGGGTTGATGACATACAGTGAGGAAAATAAGTATTTGAACACCCTGCTATTTTGCAAGTTCTTCCACTTGCAAATCATGAGAGGGGTCTGAAATTGTCATTGTAAGTGCATGTCCACTGTGAGAGACATAATCTAAAAAATAAAATATCCAGAAATCACAATGTATGATTTTTTTTAACTATTTATTAGTATGATACAGCTGCAAATAAGTATTTGAACACCTGTCTATCAGCTAGAATTCTGACCCTCAAAGACCTGTTTGTCTGCCTTCAAAATGTCCACCTCCACTCCATTTATTATCCTAAATTAGATGCACCTGTTTGAGGTCGTTAGCTGCATAAAGACACCTGTCCACCCCATACAATCAGCAAGAATCCAACTACTAACATGGCCAAGACCAAAGTGCTGTCCAACGACACTAGAGACAAAATTGTACACCTCCACAAGGCTGGAAAGGGCTACGGGGAAATTGCCAAGCAGCTTGGTGAAAAAAGGTCCACTGTTGGAGCAATCATTAGAAAATGGAAGAAGCTAAACATGACTGTCAATCTCCCTTGGACTGGGGCTCCATGCAAGAATCTCACCTCGTGGGGTCATCAATGATCCTAAGAAGGGTGAGAAATCAACCCAGAACTACACGGGAGGAGCTGGTCAATGACCTGAAAAGAGCTGGGACCACCGTTCCAAGGTTACTGTTGGTAATACACTAAGACGTCATGGTTTGAAATCATGCATGGCACGGAAGGTTCCCCTGCTTAAACCAGCACATGTCAAGGCCCGTCTTAAGTTTGCCAATGACCATTTGGATGATCCAGAGGAGTCATGATAGACAGTCATGTTGTCAGATGAGACCAAAATAGAACTTTTCGGTCATAATTCCACTAACCGTGTTTGGAGGAAGAAGAATGAGTACCATCCCAAGAACACCATCCCTACTGTGAAGCATGGGGGTGGTAGCATCATGCTTTGGGGGTGTTATTCTGCACATGGGACAGGGAGACTGCACTGTATTAAGGAGAGGATGACCGGGGCCATGTATTGCGAGATTTTGGGGAACAACCTCCTTCCCTCAGTTAGAGCATTGAAGATGGGTCGAGGCTGGGTCTTCCAACATGACAATGACCCGAAGCACACAGCCAGGATAACCAAGGAGTGGCTCTGTAAGAAGCATATCAAGGTTCTGGCGTGGCCTAGCCAGTCTCCAGAACCCAATAGAGAATCTTTGGAGGGAGCTCAAACTCCGTGTTTCTCAGCGACAGCCCAGAAACCTGACTGATCTAGAGAAGATCTGTGTGGAGGAGTGTGCCAAAATCCCTTCTGCAGTGTGTGCAAACCTGGTGAAAAACTACAGGAAACGTTTGACCTCTGGAATTGCAAACAAAGGCTACTGTACCAAATATTAACACTGATTTTCTCAGGTGTTCAAATACTTATTTGCAGCTGTATCACACAAATAAATAGTAAAAAAAAAAAAAATCATACATTGTGATTTCTGGATTTTTTTTTTTTAGATTATGTCTCTCACAGTGGACATGCACCTACGATGACAATTTCAGACCCCTCCATGATTTCTAAGTGGGAGAACTTGCAAAATAGCAGGGTGTTCAAATACTTATTTTCCTCACTGTACTTTAAGATATGTAACACAATCATCCCAGCTCTTGCCAACAGGTGCTATGCCATCCAAAACATGAGAAAGAAAAATAGTCTTCTCCCAAGGCGCAGACATTCACTCCCTCCCTAACATTGGGGTGTGATACATTTGTAAACCCTGCAGAGCAGAATACAGAGTGCATTCATCTTGTTCTGAAGAAGAAGAAAAAACACTCTGTATTGGAAGCACAGAGAACATTATCACTAGATCTGCGACAAAAGGATCACTGCACCGCCACCCAGGGCAAAGATTTGTATTTTCATGTCCTTAAGCAGGTTGGAAAGGTCTAACTGAATGCTAAACACCCTGAATCATCCATCTAACTCTTATTCTTCTCTTTACTTGACTCAGCCGCCCTCCTCTCTTTCACAGTATATCCAAACCATCTTTACTTGTCCGATGCATTGTTAAGAGCAGTGAGTTAAAATTCTACTTCCCCCTTTAGCACAAAATGGCCTGCATACATCAGCACAGACTTGACTTGGGGTTATTATCTACACCAATAACTCAACATTTATTTGACGTGTTTTGGCTTCTCGATAATTAACTGCTCTGGCTGTGCTACAGTACGTTTCAAAACAAAAACTTTGCAGGCCTCCTGAGCTCCTCCTTCAGCTACAAATGATAAACACTCCACATGAAAAGCCAAAAAACAAAACAAATACCAAAGCAGTTTTATTATTCAACTATTATACATAGTAATGCATCACCTCTTAAACAATTGTAGTGGCTATTGGCTTGGTTTCAGATCGATGTTATTCAAAAGAGAGTGAAGATTTGGGCACCTGTGCCACAGACTTAATAAATAGTGCTTAAATAGTCCTTGTCATCGAGGCTGATAAGGATAATCAATAAATGGCTACGCCACAGGTGCAATTGTCAAAAAATGATAGTATTTTGCTGTTTTCAAGAGTTATTGCTAAAATACAGAAAAGCAGAGACTTCTGGAAACCACTGCTTCTGGTTAAGAAATGGTATAGAACAAAACCCTGTGTTGTTTTTACACTGCAGTTTTGTATGGATTAAACAATTGAGATATAATGTATTAACTAGTGAGATTTAGAGGTGCTAAACTATGCTAAGCTAGCCAGCTGCAGACAGATGGACAGAGTGGAATGAATCTTCTCTTCTAACTCTCAGCATGAAAGCAAACTTGTGTAAAAATGACCAAAAACTGTGACAGTGTTGTGATTCTAAATCCAGTGTGTATTTCTTTTTTAAACAGAGAGTGTGTACCAGGAAGGTGTTGTTACAGTGTCCACAGGAGACTCGGGCCCCGGATGGCTGGGGGTCAGGGCTAGCCGGACCAGGATGAACTGGACCCAGATTAATTATCCTCTTACTGGAAAAGGGACAGAAACACAAAAGGCAACATTCACACCAAAAAATACTCAAGATATTGTACATATTATAATCCCTACCTGAGCAGGTGTCTCACTGACTGCTGAAAGGCTGACAACAGTTTGACTTTTTTGAGATCCATCAGCGGCAAATCTTCTCATTCGCACTAAAATTGCTTTTTTACAAGCAACCTACTTTCTCAGACAACTATAGTCACTCAGAATCACGGCTTACACAGCAGCACAGAGACGTGTCTGCTTTAGTCAGCATAACCTGTTTGAATGCAAACCAGTAATCATGGAGGTAGAACTCTCCAGAGCAATTTAATGCAGGAAAAGTAGCCTTTTAGGAATATATACAACCTTTATGCATTACTTAAGCTAGAACTGGTTACTTCTGGTCAACTGTAATAAAACCAGGAATGTGAACAATTTCATTGCAAACACTGAGAATTCTAAATTTGTTTTTCTGGAAATAAATGTCCTCATCTCTTCTCATTTTAACCATATCTGTGAAACATAATTTCTAGTTCTGAGAAAGTTCAAACTGAAACTTATTTTGGGAACTGAGGAGCAATAGTGTCAAAGCAAAATCCTGGTTAATGAGTAAGTCTAAAATTTATGTCATTTGGTTGGACTCATGACAAAGTATTTAAACCTGCAAAATCCAATTAGCCTTCAGACTTACTTTATGATCTGATCTGACAGATGGATTATTTCAGATGACAGATGGTGTTTCAGATCTTTATGACCACAGGTTTTGTAATGGGCAGTTTACAATTATACATATTTACATAGCAGCATTGGTAAAAATGTGGCTCTTGCACATTTTATGCCTCAAGCATTGAAAAAGGAATCTTATCTAACTAACCAATTACACTAAGCTGCATTGTTCAGAAGAGCTGTCAGAGTCATTCATTTACAGACTGAAATCAGCCTTCTGTATTTTTTTTTTTAAATAAAAATTCCAACACACTGGTATGTGTTTGACCTGTAGAAAGTGCTTTACGGCTTTGTGTTCAGATCATTCCGACAGAAAGCAACTGAAACTTTTTCCTGTCCAAACTGTAATGGAACTTTCAGCAACCCAGTAATGTTTTCTTTATGCCCTGAAAATAATAAATAAAAAGTGACATTAACTATAACTCATGGAACTTTTCCAGTTTATTTTAAGCTTGATTTTAAGACTTGTGTGCTCATTTGCTCCCTGAGATTATAATATAAATGAATTCACTTGTTCATTTGGTTATTACATAGACATTAAGTGGATTGTCTATTTTATTTCTATGGGTTAGTAGCTACTCTGCAGAAATTTAGTGCATAATTGAAGCAGCTATAATGAATAAATGTTTTTCAGCTGCAATGTGCAGATTGAAAACTCAAAATTGAAAACATAATCCCCATTCCTGAATGAAATTTGGCCCAATGTAACACACAATACATACTGTAAATCACCCATACGGAAGCTATGCAGAAGTGAAACGCATGATGTGGCTGTTCTATTGAAGCTGTTATTTCCTCATCCGGCTCGCTGAGCTCGGCATGTAAACTGCGCTGGGAGCTCAGCCTTAATTGAGGGACTGCTGCTCCCAATGCACCTTGTTTCCTCTGCTTCACTTCACTTCACACCCCCAAACACACGCACACACAGACAGACACACACACACAGACACACAGACACACACACACACACACACCAATATGGCCGAGGACAGGCGATCCTCTGGGAAGTAACTTTGCAGATGAGCAGACAGTTGCAGGGGCAGCGGACGTACTTCTTCCCTGCTGGGGCATTCTTAATGGGCTGCAGAGGGAGGCACAGACACACAGGGGGAAAAGATAAGAAGACGGTAGAACAACGGATTACAATAGGAGTAGATAACAAGCCAATTATTCTTGATGGATGAGAATTAGCCAACACTACGGGGGAGAGAGATGCTTTCTGGGAGATATTTGGAGTCGCAAGGTAGAGCACTAAGGGACGGCATTCCTGATACATCGCGATACTGACGGTGCACCAGAGTCCCTAACTGGTCCGAAGCTGCTTGTTTCTGTTCATACAATTCTTTTGTCAAATAATTAAGTCTTACACTAATACATCAAGCGCTCACTCTAGAACCTTATTTTCGTAACAATCAAGTATCAAAAACTGAGGAGGACATGCAGTTGGATGCTGTCCTCCTCTTCTATTCTTTCTTCAATGCTTAACAAATCTATCTCTTTCTCTCACAGACCGTGTCTTTCTGCGTGAGCAGCACTGGTTGAAGCCTGAAAACATTGTAAACTAATTAATAACATAACTAATTACACTGCTCGGACTGTTCAGCTGTTTCAGACTGATACCTACGGTTCAGGCTAGTCTTCATCCTCAACACGTGCCTTTTCAGTCGTGGAAAATACTTTTCAATACTCATCTTGATTGAAGCAGCAAACATTTAGTGTAAGAGTAAAAAAAAAAATATTTATTTATTTATAATATGTTTATTTGATTCACAGCTGCTACATAGCGTTTAGACCTCGACAACCCAACTGCATTTTACTGCAAACTTGCGACTAGTTAACTTTCTAAAGCAGGTGCAATCACTTGTTTGCTAAAGTCGGGTCTCCAACATTAACACACTGACAACATTGTATTCAGATTATAAAATATTTTTTAATGTGCGATTGTGCAAAGGTGTTCACGAGATGCCAACCTTTCGTAAACTTTTGTCAGCCGTCTTCTCTCATTTTCATGAAAACAGACTGTGTGCACGGAGGGGAGGTGCTCTGTGAGTGTGTGTGTGTGAGTGTGTGTGAGTGTGTGTGATGTGTGTGTATAGAGACGCGTGACTGACAGAGACGGAGGAGAGCAGGGAAAGGAAATGGAGCTGAACTAATACACTGCATGTTTTAAATAGCGTTAAAAACATGTTCATAGCAAAACGCAATATGTGGCTGCCGGTGTTGATTTTGTGACGCAGTAGGGCTACACCATATGAGGAGAATATGCAATATGCGATAACGTTGAATATCGCAATAACAATATTACTTGCGGTCAGATATTAAAGTGTTCTCAGTTCTGCTGCTTTCAGTATTCTGCTATAATACAACAAACTGCTGGTTCAATTTAAAACAAATGAAAGGAAATCATATCTAACCTTTTATTGAAAAAAATTTAACATTGAATTTAAAAGCCACCGCTAAAAAATGTATGTGCATTTTTATACTGTTATTTTATTTCAACTAATACAAAATGTCTTTTGAGAATGTCTTTTGATATATTGTGCAGCCCTAGTATGCAGCCTACTTTGTAACATGTCACTATGTCACATTATACCGCAGGCCAAATTCAGTTGTCAAGGACATAGTTTGAGCTCCCACAGAACTGAAACTTGAATCTGTATACCGGTAACAGGCCTTCCTCTGGACCTAATGGAATACCCTGCTGTCTGTCCTGCTGATGGCTCTCTCCACTGAGTCATTACACTGACTAACCAGATCAGAGTGAGTCCTGGGAGTTTCCTGCTCCATCATCAATTTCACTTACAACAGCTGCGGGAGTCAAGTTTGTATCTGCACTGTAGGGAGAGAGGTAGTGATAGGGAGTAAAAACTGATATTACAAGTAATCATTACACAGTGGATTGTCAAATTCCAGTCACCTGTCGTTATTGATGCTATAGATATGCATCAGTGTCAACACTTGTGTTACTGTTATAACATATGCCCCATTAACACTAATAAAGACCCTGTAGATCTAACATATTTTGCCTCCTATCCACAGTCCTGTACAAATTTGGATTTGAGCCAATACTTGGGTTTTGACACATATCTGTATGATCCAAGTTCCATTGGTAATGCTAACAATGCATGTTCCACACCAAATTCAAACTAACTAAAGCCTCATCTGTATGTTTTATAAGATTGTGTCCAACGATCTATATTTGTACACCCTGGGCTTAATTCTGTGCATATGTTCCCTTCATCTGTAAATTGTCTTCATCTTGGAACATTTCAACTTTTATTTGTACTCTGATCTGCATAGCTAGTGATGCACAGTCGTAAAGCCCCCTCAACATCTGAATCTGACAGTGATGGCTGTTCTGCTGTATCCTCAGCACAACTCTCCAATTAGGACAATCATTTAGATCTTTTTCTCTGTGGGGTCCGTTTTTTTGTTCCATGAATGGAAAAAAAACCTGTGATGACAACATGCTATATGACCTTTTAGGTAACTCATTTACAGTAGTAAATAGTTAAGTATTCTGACCACAGGCATTAATATATCAAACTCTCACATGTGCTTTTAGTCTAAATCTTTTCTAGTTGGTTGAATCACAGAGTCACAGGCCTGACAGATCAGTAGATGAATGTATAGCTTTTGGATTCATAGATGTATTAATAATTCATATTGGATATCCTCCAATTTGTCAACACTAGGTTCACATCATAATGGCTAATATTTGAAAAACCTATAGAACTTTTACAATAAGTCTGGTTTCTTCTTTAATTAGGTTTCTTATCAACCTAATTACACCGGTCTGGAGTGAACGAGTCACTGGATCACCTGGAAAAACAACTTTCCATTTCATGCCATGCCATGTTGTTGCTAATTTGGTGATCATTGTTAAATAGAAATATACAGACTGCCCTCTCTATAATCTAATTTATAATTCATGATGTTAAATGGTTAATTCACTACCAAAGAACATTTTCATAGGGATTAAAGGGACTATTAGTGACCTCACTGTGAGCCCTGTGGATTATCCAGAGTCATGAGGATAGTGATTCTGGAAAACAGATTCATTTTCATTGCTTTGAGCAGCAAAAATGAAGAATGCCATTCTTCTCCATTGTACTGAGATAATGCTTACATCTTAGAGACACATATCTTAAAGGCTAGGTTAAATACCACCATAACTCCTGCGTGGGTAGATGCCACCAGAGGTTTATAAGGGGAATATGTTTCTGTAATTTGTGTGAAACAACCCTTTAATAGAAGATACAGGTTAAAGTTAGTGTATCTTTTGATGTTACATCTGATGGTCATAAATGACCTGTAACAGCAAACGAGACTAACTATTAAATTAACTATTTACTATATAGTACTATTGTTTTTTTATATAGTTTTTATTAATGCTTTTGCGCGGGTCAGTTTTTATCCATTAAGTTACAAAATGATTTACAGCAGTCGGACAGTACACATTCTGACGGGTCACAGATTTCTTTGTAACACCAGAAATGCCTATGCAGCCAGGTAAAAATGTAGCAGGAGATAGGCTTTATTGTATTTTTATTTTATTTTAGAAGTTATAGACTCTAGTTATGGCTGATACTTGGGCAGGGTCATTACAGAAAAGAAGGAAATTAAAAGAAGAACAAGTAAAATCTAAAAGGGAAAGTGAAAGACGACGGGCGAAATCACGAGTCACACGGTCAGGCTTTCAACAGATGGAGACAATTACAATTTTAAATGATTCAAAACCGACCCCAAATTGGCCCTCAGGTATGCTTATTTCATTTATAAAATAACTTTAGATTGCGCGATGTGGTTGTACGTCGTAGCCGACATTAAATTACGACCCCTTCTATTTAACGTGGTCTACTACTACTTTCTTTCCCCTTGTCCCCCTGTACTTGTGTAAATGTAAATGTAAATGTGCTGTATTTATATAGCGCTAGTCTTAACGACTACTCAAAGCGCGTTTAAGATCATACAGGAAACATTCACCATTCACACACATTCATACACTGTGGCCGAGGCTGCCGTACAAGGTGCCACCTGCTCATCAGATAAACATGCACACACATTCACACTCTGATGCACAGCATCGGGGGCAACTCGGGGTTCAGTGTCTTGCCCAAGGACACTTCGACATGGGACTACAGGGCCAGGGATTGAACCACCAACCTTCCGATTGGCAGGCAACCGCTCTACCGCTGAGCCACAGCCGCCCAAAAAACGTTCGTGGGTTTCAAGAAATGCGCTATATAAATCTAAGTATTATTCTATTGGATTACCTCAACAAACTCCTATTGCTTTGGCTCTTAACACAGTGACAGTGGCCTCTAACTCACCCAGTAAAAGCGTGCCCCATGTAGGCTGAGTCCTTTGCAGCGGCCCGGGTTTGAATATGACCTGCGGCCCTTTGCTGCATGTCATCCCCTCTCCCCCCACTTTACTGTCTATCCACTGTCACTATCTAATAAAGTGAAAAGCACCCCCCCCCCCAAAAAAAACAGAGCAATACCCAGTTTAGATCACAATACATACAGGCTATATAACCGTATGAATGTATGTAACACTTGAAATGCAACGATGCATCTGTAATGAATTCTTTTATTGCAAATTAATGATTTTCTGTCTAAGCTAAACATTCATCGCAAATTGTATGACCTCCCGGTAACACTAACTCAGTAATATACAGTAGGCATTACAGCACCATCAATGAAAGACCTTTAGGATAGCAGATGTGGGTAAAAACACTGCTGCCTTTGTCCAAAGGAGGCGCTGGAATCAACAAACTGAAAGTTACAAATTGCCACTATTTGTGTGTGTGTGTTGCAACTGTATTGCAAGCAGATTGTGTGTGTGCGCTACATACGGTGGTACAGATACACTTGAAACCTACCGTAGCTTCATTGCAAACCCCGCACTTCACCACATGCTGGTGAATCTTTCCCTCCACAGAGATCAGGCTCTGACACACCCTGCAGCTGATGACAGGTGCACTACCACTCTCTGGGGACGTGAGAGGGGAGTAGGGCGGAGGGTCCTCCCCGAGGAGCACCGAGGGCTGAGTAGGGCTGGGGAACGGAGGGAAGCCTTAACAGGGAGGGTGCCAAGGAAGGGGAAAGAATGGTGAATACAATGAGGCAGCACATTCACAAGATTTACGCAATGGACTGGAAGGAAAAAAGGCTACATTCCCATGACAAGTAACCTCTTATGTTACGATTAACAAGATAATACGATTTGGTCTCGAGGTGAGCTGAAAGGAGCTTTAGAAGAAAAACACTCCTGGAATGCTGACCAGGGTAAGTTTCAACAAAAAAACATCTAAGTATTAGTGAGGGACTGAGAGAAATCTTACCAAGAATGAGTGAGTAACTGGGACAGTTTAATCAGAAGCAACATACAGTACTAACTACCTGCTAAACCCACTCTACATTTTGAGCAAGCAGACTATAAAGCAGTTTGTGGGAGCAAAACACAATTAGAAGCCATATCTCGTGCCTTTTCCATTAATGTATTTACACACAGTCCCTCCCTATGTGAGCTGCCATTGGTCGCAGCTCTCTCTAGCAGCTTCCCTCGCCATCCTCCGAAATGGCTCTCATATGTCAATCAAATCAGGTGTTTCTCAGATGCTAGCTAGCTAAGCGGTACATTTTTCTAGCCTGCGTGTACAGTGGGTATCATTCAGCAGTTGAAATACATGCAACAATTTATGTTAGGAAATGTTAATAAAATAAATCTTAACGATACTATTTCTGAGCTGCAAACCTGGTTCTTTGAGCAAGGTTTGCCGGTGCTAAGTAGCTAGAGCTAGCTACCAAAGCTACTAAATAACGGTTGCTAGGTTAACAAGTAAGCACAACGCTAATTCCCTTCCGTCTCTGCTTCACGTCCTGACTGCATTCAGCACCCCAGGATATGAGAATAAAGACACCTTCTGGAAGCTTACAGTATGCCCTTCACAAACACAGTCCCGACAGGATGGCTCAAGGCTGCGCTAAAAGGCTAACCAGAATGCCCTGTCAGTGGAGGCTAATGTGAGCTAGGTTAATTGAGGCTAGAGAAGAGAGCACCATGGATACTCACTCTGTGGTTTGCTGGGCACACCGTAGGGCGCTGCGCCGGGAGACACCCCGCCGTTACCACTGCCAAGAGCACCATCTCCCAGATCTGATAGTAACGGGGACCTCTCGCCGTCCGCCATACCGAGAGCCAGGCGTGGGGGGGAGAGTGAATGCAGACCAATACGGTGTTGTATTGTTGTGTCGGAAATGCAGGCGTCACATGATCACACCACCACCGCTGCTGCGGTAACGGAGCTCGGAGGTGTGGCACTGCCAACCCAGCGATGCTTCAGTCATATAGGTCTTAATGTACCTGTGAACTTTGTTGTAATGCTTTTCAAACTATTGTGTTTGTGTGACTTTTTTACATTTACTGTAATGTAATGACAGTATTATTTCAAAACTTAAAATGTAACTTATTCTATGTATCCAGGGATTTTTTTGTGTGCAGGAATATCCTGCTTCACAATTCAAATTTAAACAGTGGTGGAAGAAGTGTATAATATTTTACTTAAAGGAATACTTCACCCTCAAAATGATCATTTGTAGGCTATATCAACTGTGCTATCTTGAATTGTTGAAGAAACATTTGTTTTTCTCGCATATGCCTCGATGGTGAACTTCAAGGTATAAATAATGAAAATAGTAATCAAATTCAAGGTAAAATTGGGTGTTACCGTCTTATTATTATATTTTTTACAGCCTATGGGTGTTACCATAGAATGTTTACACATAGGCATGTGTGTATAGAGTATAGGCATGTGAGTAAGCCTAGTCTTGCAGTGCCAGACCTATCTCCACAGGCTGTGGATTACACTATACTTGAAAGATTTTGAACCTATTTTTAATGTATGCTTTTCCACTAAATATCACTTTGCAATAGCAGCTATTGTATGCACCATCAAGGGTATAACTTTGGTTTGAGAAATGTGAGGACACAAAACCGGGGGTCTGGGGGGTTCTATGGTTTTCTATTCGAAATTCACTTCTTGCATTTCTACCAAAGTTCAAGGACTATGGTGATACAAAATACAGGAAATAATTAAGTTGATCATCATGATAAATTCTTCCAGAAAGAATCGTAGCCTACTAAACTATGTATAAGAAAAAAGATATCTTACTTTCTTTATTGTTTAAAATAAGGGCAGATCACAGAGAATTAGAAAATAAAATCTAACAATTTTTTTTAAAGTAGGGGGGCACAAACTGGAATTTGAAAAGTGTGGGGGACATGTCCCCCCGTCTCAAGTGGAAATTATGCCATAGTGTACCATTAATAAAATATGAGCCTACAATTATAGGTAAAGCTTACCTAGGTTTGCAATCTACAACCATCTGTTACCCAATAATAAAGCATCACATAACAACACACTTATTAGAAAACCATATTTAATTCTCACTGGAATGAGTAGGGACAGAGAATGAACATGAATTACAGAAAACAAAGAGGTTATGCATATGCTGATCATTTCTCTAACCATCTCATTCTTTGTCCCATAATCAATGTGTGTGTGTCATCTCCACTGTACACTGGTCTCAGATCTGCTCTATGTTTTTTAAATGCTTGTTGACTTTTGCCGTGCTTTCTCATTGCATGTTGATAACATCCATGGGGCGGTTCATTAGTAGAGTCACCTCCAGTTCCTCCCTCTCACTGAAGAACTGAGCCTTTCCCCTGTCGCTGTGGATCGGATGTGGGAGATGAAGACCCAGTTTACTGAAGAGAGGGGAGAAGACAGGTTAAAAGGTTGTGGAGAGCACGGGGAGGGAGTGTGTATCTAAGAGAGGAGGTTGTTAAGAGCAGTGTAATACAGCAATCAAAGCTCAGATCATGATGTGAAGTCTGATTAAAAGGAAATGTCTGGAAATGGGAACTTCTGGTCTGAACTACTGCTGCTCTGTCTTGAGGGGATTAAAAATGAAAGAGAAAATTTTCAAAGCATCACTTACTATTTTAGCGTCCGTAGATCAAGGAACTTTTCCTTTACATCCAGGACCACATCTGTTGCTTTAGTGTCTGGTAGTTTGATTTTCACCTAGGAGCGGGAAATAGTCAGAATCTTTAATAGTATACACTGTGGACAGTTTAATCTTGCACTTTTATTCAATGAGAATACCAATTTTATACTTGCGTTATGTTTTCCAAGTTATGTCATTTTCGGACTATTTTTTAATTACTATTATTAATAATTGTTACTGCCTTTTTCACTTCTAATGCAGGATCTGAGAAGTATTGCCATTTAATTTATGGATTCTGTCTTTGTATAGTATAAAAAAGAAATATTATTTCTTTAAAACAACACTAAAGAACTTTTCCGCTTTGGTCCCCCTACAGGTTGGAAGTGGATTTGTCCACTACCACTGTCGTAATGTCTAATATTGTCTCATTATGTCTCATTCGAACTACAGAGCCGCTACCCGATCTGGCAAACTGGTGCGGTTATAGCCGACAGAGGGCCGCAAAGCAAATGCAGAAGTGCCGGTCACCCTGTAAGGAGTTGATGAACCACTATAACGATTTTGGAAACATTAAGGTACATTATCTTGGTGCAAGTTTGCCAGATTAGGTAGCAGATCTGTAGTTCGAATGAAACATAAGAATAATGGTTAATGGTAATGGTAATGGATAATTCCGCTTCCAACCTGTAGGGGGACCAAAGCAGAAAAGTTCTTAAGTGTTGCTTTAACTCTGATCTGCTTTTCAACAGTTACACTTACTCTGCCTTATCTGTTTCGCTCAAAGGTCCAATGGCATGGAAATGTCACTGACTGAGTTTTTTTTAACATTAATATGAGTTCTCCCAGCCTGCCTATGGTCCCCCAGTGGCTAGAAATGGAGATTGGTGTAAACCGAGCCCTGGATATCCTGCTCTGCCTTTGAGAAAATGAAAGCTCAGATGGGCTGATCTAGAATTTTGCCCCTTATGACTTCATAAGGGGAAACCTCCCCTTTCTCTGCTTTGCCCGCCAAGAGAATTTGAGAGAGAGAGACATCATGGCTTTCAAACAAGCAAAGTAGCAGTTGGTCAAGACCCCCCCAGCCTCCACTTTGCCACCCCTCTCTCCTCCTCAAAAGCTACAGACACAGAAATGGCACATCCTAAGAAAAGCGGGACTGGCTCTAGTGGCTGTAATTCTGCACCAAGGCTGAATTTTGGGAAAGAGACTTCAGATATGGTATTAGGGGACCACTAAGGTCTATATAAAGGAGACTTCAAATATGGTATTAGGGGACCACTAAGGTCTATATGAAAGCATCCAAAGAGCACCATGTCATGGTACCTTTAACAGATTGATTTAATGCCCCATAGGGACTGTTTGTTTTTATTTAAGGGGCTACCGGAGGAGTTTTGGAATCTTTAGTCAAAATAGACTTGACTCTACCTTCGCCAGCAATACATTTTTCTATTACCCTCCAAAATGATTGGGAAAAGAGGCATGACCCACCCCAATAATTCATTTATGCCTTCTGTTCTGGTTTGTGCTTTGTAAAGATGTACAAATAGCCATTGTTTTTTACAATCATGACATACTAACCTACAACTACTAACCTCTGCTTTCTCATCTTACACATCACACCACCAAGATGGTGGCCATTTCAGTAGATTTACTCACTAACATCGTTGTGGAAACACAATAAGCATAAAAACTAAACACACTGCACACTTTATGCATTATTGCATTTCTTCAAATACTCCTCTAATAATCTAGAATCCCCATGAAATACAACAATAAAACATTAAAAACATTCAACAAAGCACACTGGGTATAGTAACAAATTCAACACGTAAACTTGTTACAATGGACTTGTCACTAGGCTTCCTCAGTCATTGTATATTTTAGCATATAGGTAAAGCTGCCAAAGCTGAGCATTATTCAAAACTCCATTTCTCAGACGAGCGTCAATTTTGGAGCTTGCATGCTACCACTCCTTCCTTTTCAAATGCCTTGAAAAGGCTGCTGTTTGCACAATTTCAAATCACAACCAATTTGTGTTTTCCTCCGTGGGTGGAAGTAGGCTAGTCAAAAAATTTCATTTTCATTTTTGCATTTCAGAACCTTAGGAAATGGACAGCGACCAACACAAACACACACGCCTATTAACTTGATAGTAAAGATGTAAAGATGATCTTTCAACTCAGAGTGTAGTTTCCCCTTGTGGGATTAATAAAGTATAATAAAAACAATTTTGTTTTTTAAAAAATACAGATAGGATTGGAGATGAGAAATTTAACTGACACATGACCACAATCAGCGCTCACACGCTCCACTTAGCAACTGCAGTGTTTCATATTAAATGAATGTAGCCTACTGGCAGTCTGGCACAGATGCTTGTGGGTGCTCTAGCTCAAGGAAATGTGAAACCTTTGAGCTGGTCATCTTCATTATATTCCCTCTTCATGTCAGTGATGATACTTTGGCAACAGGTGGCACAGGGTTGCATTTTCAAAGAAAGCCACTCTAAACTCGTGTTGCTAGTGTAATGGGTAGAGAAAGTTAATTAAAAAAGTTAACCCCTCCTATTTTTTTGTTATTATTTTATTACATGTAGGGTATTCATTGCCATGTATTTTACTTCATGCCGCTTTACTTCCAGCGCTTGAGAAAGACACAATTTTTGTATCTCCACTTCCACAGGTACATTTTTAAACCTTTGCTTTAATTTTTGTTTGGTATTAAACGAGTATATCACCAGTACGGTTTTCTTAGTGAGGTATGTTGTCAGGTTCTGTGTAGAAAGGATATTATGATGTGGTTATATGGGATGTATTTGCTATCAGCTTTAGCTAGCGAGCTAGGTGAAGTTAGCCTGTCAATGTTTGTGAAGGCTAAACCTCCGTCAGTTGACACGCCAACGGCTGACCGATGCGTTGCGTTGGTGATTGATTATCACATTGTCATGTGAACAGCTTCAATCTAAACATAATATTCTTTGTATTTGATCTATGACAAGGTTGTTTGTATTGTAATATATTTAATAGAAGTAATCTAATGTAGCCTCTGATCTGTTTTATGTGTTCCCTTTAAAGGAATAATCTAACAGATAGCAAGATAACCTGGTAGCCTATGTTTACATACTTGAAGGTGTTATAGCAATGGTTTCACCAGGTAATCTGAGCTTTAGTGTCATTTGTGGATGTATACTGAACTATTTCACAACAGGTTGTACTTTATCTGATATATACTAATATGTTACATATCTGTTTGTTTATTGTATTTAATATATTTACAGACCATTTATATATTATATATTAATATAATTATAATGTATTTTATAATTGTTTGTGTTGTTAATCGTCCAGTGTCTTAGTGTGTGCTAGGCCTATCTGTTGGCATGGTCATCAAATTATTTTCAACTCAGAAATAAACAGCCAGAGCTTGAAAAAGACACAATTTTGGTATCTCCACTTCTTTTCAACCCACAGTGCTACACAGCCTGTGGCGTTGTACCTGCCCAGATTCCCCTAGGTCGGAGGCCGGTAACACTGTCATGTTGCGATTTTTGTTGGCTCAGACCCAGTGATGGGGGCCAAGACTGAGATGTACTGTACATGGAAAAGTATGCACTAAACAAGCCACTTTTCATGAATACAAAAGTTGGGTGACCCTCCCCCCTAAACTAAAAAAAGATGAATGACCCTCCCCTCAACAAAGAATAAAAAGAAATTACCCTCCCCTATTTTCTTCCGGTGGTCCATTCCATAAATACAGAACGGTCCTTTAACATTGTCCATAAAATGAATTCTCCAAACCATCCCACAATTGGCAGTGGGAGAATCCGGTTAGCTTGCTTGATTGTTTCTCTCTTGCTGTCCCTAAACACATCCTTGCACATTGTATTACATTTGGTGAAGTATAAAACTCCTGTGGCGGTCAATAAATTACCAGCATTGCCTCACAGCACATGGAAGATGGGTCCTTTCTGTTCAAGCCCAAGAACAGATCCTCAGTCCCCACACTCTGTTTCAGGATTATTTCGTACCTGAACACAAAGGTTATTCATCATTAGGGAACAACAATGAACAGAAAGAAGCAGGCAGAAGCTGCTTAGCTACTTAGCTGAGGTCGATGGACTGGAAAATGTTGTATAACTTAATAAAATGTCATAATTAACATGTTGTGAGATAAACCCTTACAAGGGACAGTTTGGCTTTAAGGCTGAAAAAAACATCAAGAAGGTAGGATGAGGGAAGGTGGAATCTCAGTGAGGGAGTGTGTGAAAAAAAACTAAGTGAGATATGTCTGCTTTCAATGAACCCCTTTCCCCTGGCCTTGTGGTCTTACTCAGGCTGTGGCCGCGGATCAGCAAGATCATCATACTGGGAGCCCTCAGCCACTTCTTCTTCTCTCCAGATAGCTTTGCTGTTTTTCTTTACATGGCCAGTTGACACTAAAGTAAAAAACACACATGCAAATTTTGTCTGTACATTTTATCAAGCCACCTGAGTTACTATAATGAGTTATTTTTAAGGTGTTAACCTATGTGCAGAAACACAAAGCATTACCTTCTTTATCTTTTTTGGGTGGGGGACCAATGTGTCCAGGGCCCAGCTGTGCACAAGCTGTCACATTCTGGTAAAATGAACTGATGTTATTGTAAGCCAACAAAAGAAACAAACTATTTAGCATTACTAGATAGATTTTCAGAAAAGCATTACTTTGTGCATGTTCTTTTAAAAAGTCTTATTTATTTGAGACGTACAGTATTCACATTTAGCATTGCATTGAGGCTTAGATTAATTAAATTAATAATCATAGTATATCTTACTCTAAAGTCTTCATCATCGTCATCATCCTGCCTAGTTGCTAACAAGGCAGACAGATCCGTCAGGTTGTGAACGGACGATACTCCAAGACACTCCATCAGAATATCAGTAATTTGCTTTTACCTTTCGTTATTGCCAAAAAAGCAGTACTACTCCCTCGCATCGACAACACTTAAAAAATTGCAAAAACTATCCGATAAAAACTAGTGTTAGCCTAGTGTAACGCTGGCTAACAGTTTGGACTTGCTGTTTACACGTTCTGTTTCCATGGAGACGACCAGACTTCCGGGTTGCCGTGGGAACCAGGGACTAAAAAAAGTTAATAACATGACATATAAATGAAACCTATCCAAAGACTATCTTTCCATTGATATTTGTGCTTTAAAGCATTTTAAATACGTTTGTGATAAGTCAACTAAAGGGGGCGTGGTTATCGCTTCGAGTACTAGCGAATAACTAAGTAAGTCGTCTGTCCCTTCTCAGACACCGTTGTGCATGCATGGTACTCAGGGATCATGTTGAAGGTGACAGGTAGTGCAATGCCGAGAGCTGTGAGTTTGTTGCCGATCACCGTCTTTGCTGCTGACGGGGAGACAGAGCCACCCGGCCCTTTACTCCGGGATGAGCTGTCTTTGTACACCGCTCCACCGCAGAAGTCCCAATATGTGGAGCCCGAAGCGGGTCAGCTGGAGCAGAGTGTCGCCACCCTCAGGAAGTCAACAAAGCCATACACGGAGTGGTGTCAGGGCACCTATAACAAAATTAAACCCAGAGTTCAAAGTGTTGTCAAGTGCGGGAATGACACCTACGCCTACTTGAAGAACCCCCCGAAGGACTTCTATCCCCGGGCAGGGGTTATCGGCTTCACCGGTGTCCTGGGACTGTTTCTTGCCAGAGGCTCCCGGCTTAAAAAGCTCTTCTACCCGGTGGGCCTGATGACCGTGAGCGCCTCCCTCTACTACCCGGAAAAGGCTGCGGCCATCGCAAAGTCGAGCGGAGACTCCGTGTACGAGCGCGCAGTGCAGAGCTACGCTGCCCTGGAGAAGATGGTGATGCATCAGAGAAAAGCTGAAAAAGGCAACGACTGGGAAACAAAACCCTGAGGATCCCAGTGTGATTCCGTAACTCAATAATTAGAAAGCAGCCTTTTTTCCAGATACTGTAAAATGCCATGCGCTACCTAGACAGTACTAATCGGTGTGACTTCTTCATGTCCACTTTTTGCACTAAGCTTCAAATGTAACTCAGGCCTGGGCATGGCCTGTTACAGGGGGTTTGCAAGTTGAATAATTTACCTCCGCTTCTGATTTGAATGTATATTTATATAGACAATTAAAAGTCAACTGTCTTCCATTAAAGTCTTCAGACATTTGTTGGTTTTACACTCATGCATTGCTATCTACAATTATTACATTATTTAATAAAAGTACAATAATCTACAACTATTTTCATATTCTGTAAATTAGCATATTTTCAAGGCAAAGTGTCACAAGTTTGACTTCTTAGTATTTCATTGTAGATTCAATATATTTTGGTTTTGGAACATTTGTTGTCAGACAAAAACTATTTGATCACCTTGGGCTCTTAGGAAATAGTTAAACATTTTACTCTCTGTTTTGTAGAGCAAATGATTAACCTATTGAGAATTGGCTAGTTAATCAATAATTAATACAAATCAGTAGCAGGTAGCCCTAGAATGTCAAATATCAAAAAGGCTGCCCCGAAGGAGTTAATAGCTGTAAATGTGACCTGTCTAATAAGTGGCTATCAAACATTTATTCAAAAAGACAGATTACATTAGCAATATAACCCTTCATATAATGTTCATAAACCATTTGTTAAAAACTACATTGCATTATTTGTGATTACAATATTACCGAAAGACAATGCCTGGAACCCCATTGGTTAACACTTTGACTGTTTAACATCTTTATTCATCTCAGCCAAAAAAAAGAAAAGAAAAAGGTGTACAAAATTAAATATGAATCACTTCAATGAAATCCCCTCAGAGCAGCACCAGCTTCTCATTTAGAGCAATCTGTGCTTGTGTGAGGTTAGACAGGTAGGTCACCATCAGCAGATCCTGCAACAAACAAAACAGAGCATTTACATTTTGTTATTACAATCTTATTCATAGTGGCGTTAAATGGGTTCATCAGTAAAACATGCTCATGCTTTCAACAGCGTTACAAGCAAACAAAAGTCAAGGCCTACAAGGTCAGAAAGACAGAGCCCTGACTACAGATGTAACAACTCCTATGTTTGTGAGATGGCTGTGTATGTTGGAGAGGTGCTAAGTAAAGACGTATGACACACGAGGTGCCAGGAGAGCACTCATAATAGGAAGCAAAGTCTGATTAAATGCTTCCTGTAATCAATGGGAGTCTGCGATGTGCCCGAGTGCAGGAAATAAATTAAGAATGGAAGGCCAAAGCAGAGGGATCCAATGGGGGGAAACAACTATCAGCAGCAATTAGAATAATTGTTTATGTGAGAAAGAAATGTATATGCAGGTTTGTAACGGCTGAGGAGCACTCTTTTCCCTAGGTTTGTGGATGACTTAGGTGTGCGGTGGTTTAAGGGTCTTTACATAAAAATAATAGATGTTTTTCAATAACAAAAATACGTAATTTTACATAATTTTGGACCATTACTATCACCATATCTGTGTTTGAAACTGTTTTCACTGTTTTGGGGCGCTTGTTTGCTGCACTTCACATTCATTCAGCTTAGGTGCTGCCAAAACCGGCTCAGATGCTGCACTGAAAATTATACTGGTGGGAAAACTCTGCACTTACGTTAATGTTGGAATTGAGCATGTTCTCAAAGTCCTCGGCTGAGATGGTGGGAACCTTGTTGACCAGGTCCATCAGGAAGCGACCCACGCTGTTATCTGCCGCCACTTTGCCAGACTGAGACAAACAGAGCAGCATTAGCATTACAGCCACCGTAAACTTGATTACATGACAATTGATCTCTAGAGATACACAACGGATTGATACAAAGAGTAGCTGGAATATCAGCAGGAAAACAAATGGCGGAATGTATTGCCTAATCATTTTGTACACATAAAAACAATGGACTAATCATGTTGGATTAGGAGTCACACCAGAATACCCATTGCTCCAATACTCACCAGCACATCATCAATGTATGCGAGCATGGTGGTCAGCATGTCCTGTACCCTGGCTGCAGAGCCAGCCACCTGGGACAGATCTGAGGTCAGCCCCTTGGTGCGACTCGGAAGTAAACGTGTCCTCTGCAGAAGGTCCACTGGAACAAACACATTGGATTGTTAGAGTACAGTACAACTATTAGGAGCCAAGTACTACTACGAAAAATTATATTGGCCAGAAATATCAATTATAAGCTGTGGAGCTGCAACGATTTATAGATTATAGCAGTCAGTCGACAGACAAATAATCGCTTACAATTCTGATGATCAATTAATTGTTTAAAGTCATTTTTATGCAAAAAAGGGCAAAAACATTCTGTTTTCAGCCTGTCAAATATGAAGGCTTCCTGGTCTTTTCTGTTCTATATCATAATAAACTTATATCCTTGAGCTTTGGACTGACAAAACATCACCTTGGACTTTGAGAAACTAGGATGGACATTTTTCACTATTTGTTAGCTAGTAAAACAATTAATCGAAAAAATTAACAGATTAATCTATAATGAAAACCATCGTTAGTTGCAGCCCTAATTGGCACTAAGTTCTTTTAGATACTGCAATTAAAATATTTCTCACACTTGACAAATTGGAAAAAAAAACACAAATTTCACAATCACAGACATTTAGGCAGGAAGCATTTGTTTCCATTATTTTAATTTATTGTTTGTATTCTTACCGCCTATTCTCTCCGTGTCAAAGTAGACATACTTGACAGTCAGTGGGGTGAACATCACACCGACGGTCTTTCCTGGCACACCCATCTGCGCACTGTGTAGGAGATAAACAAGCATATTAAAACACTTTTTTTTTTATTGCTGTCTTGTCTAGTTTACTGTGTGACTGTTATGTGAAAATTTTACAATAAAGTTAAAAAAATAACACTCAATCAGTAGCTGACCACACAAAAAGCAAGTATCTATGAAAGGAAGATCAGCCAACCTGACATAGGCGCGGATGCTCATCTTGCCACTCTGCAGCGCAGTATCCATTGTCAGGTGAATGGGGTTGGTGGCTTCACGGCTGTAGTACTCATGAATGAGCACCGAGTGTTCTGTGATGTCAAAGCCTGTGGCATACCTGTGAGGACAGATGTCACTGTGGTCAGAACAAATGTTTTTTCCCACTTATTCTAGCTTTGAAATTCCAAATTGAATTAACAGACGCACCATCCAATGATGACCTCAGTGGGAGACACTCTCTTATGGAGCTCGTACATGTTCTTAGCAAACTCCATGTCCACAGCAACCTGTTGGCAAAGAGGATTTAATTTGACCCATGTCCTCTTCTCTACAAAACCTCTCCTCTCTTTAACAATGCAGGCAGCCATGAAGGTCTGAAAATCTTTGTAACAAGTACAGCTGAAACAGTTCTAAATGTTGCAGTACAATTAATTGTCTCAGAAATAATTGCAATATAATTGTCTCTTTCAGTCAAATTAAAAAATGTATTTATGTATTACTTTTGCATAAAAATTATAGTTTTCAATGAATCCTGGAATACATCTTTTGTTTATATCACTACTGTTATGTAACCCAGATAATGTATCACAAATACATAGCCTGTGAAATAAACCATGCCTCTTCATTGTCACAAAAATATTTTCTTCTTTTCTTAAACAAATCTAAAAATGACAATTACCATCAACAGTCATACTCCGTAGCACCTAAGCTGAGGTTAGCAATTCATTGCGGTTAAACAAAGAAACAGCGATTATACAAAAGAACTGCAATAAGACAAATATGTAATAACTGTTACAGGCCTAGTAACAGCCTCAACAATGTTCAGTTCCTTCAGTTCCTTCACTACTTATATCCAATCGCCTTCATGAAATTTTTAAAATGTCCAACAGTAAACTATCTTGCAGGACATATTTACCATAGAACTTTCTATTCAATTCCAATGAAGCACCTTGATATACCAATACAACAGTTTAATATATGGTATATACTTTCACAAACCCTGTGTGGATTACTACCAGGGACAATCATAAATAGTAAGAGTTAAGCGTGTGGTCCATAAAACATTATTATTTGATTTGTGTGTTTTTGATATCTAGGCTTCTGTAGTAACGTTACTAGAATTCTCTATTGTGATTGACAAAATATTCGGTCTGCAGATGTCCTATAGAAAAACCCAAAATACGTTTACCAACATACCTCATCTTCAGACTCATTATGGGGGACAGAGAAGCAGTTGGTCACTTCAATAGAGTGCTTGTCAACAGTACCTGAGAGGGACACACGTTACAAATGACGCATTATTTTATGCTAACATTAGCCGCCTTCACATTGTTAGCTAGCAAACAAGACGATACGAGAAGATGCTAAAACCATGACGAGGGCAACAGTTAACGCGACTGACAACTTTCAATCCCACTCGCTAGATGTGATTTTAGCACATACATTAATCAGAAAAGGTCAGATGACTTGGCAGACAGAAAAGGTTCCCATCTGCATGGTCATTTGAGCGAACAACCAGCTGTTGCATAGTTAGGTGCTGCTACTTAGATGTAGCTTGGTTAGCAAGCTACTACTGCACTGAACCAAGCTAACATGCGTTAGCAGGGAAGCTAACATGAATCTAGCTAGTCGTCAGCGGTGTTTTCAGAAAAGCTGTCCGCCCTACAAATATTTCAAGTTTCTGCTTACCCAACAGGGTCCCGATAACACGACTCGCACCCTCATTTCTCCGCTCGTAAGAGTCGCAGATAGAAGCGAGAACGACGGGGTGAATTTTCACCACTGGCCCATACACCGACATCTTGGAAAAGGAGGAGTACTGACGATAACACCGGCTTCAGTGAACACATATACCACCACCTAGTGGCTGGCGGCCGAACAGCGGTTATTATGAATATGATGCTAATTATAATCAAGTCATTGATACCATTGATGATACAATGTGTGTGAGTGTGTGACTGTATCTGATATCAGCAGAAATTGTTAAATTAGTTAAAGGAGTCTATATAAATTATTTTCATTGTTTTTTAAGGAACGTGGAATACTAATATATTTAAGAGAGCCAAATTAAAACACAAATATAGGCCCGTAAGTATGGCCTATATAGATCTTATCAATGGAATTCCATTGTTAGGCAACAGCCTGTAGGCCTACTCTTGTTAACTTCATGTCAGTTGAAATCATTCGCATACACTGCAACAGGAAATCAATCTTGGGCATGTGAAATGCTACTTGAATTAAAATGCAACTTACTACTATTATTACTAGGCTACTATTATTACTACTTGCCCCTTATTTAAAATTTTAAAAAAGCTGTATAATCTAACCATCAGTTATTTGAACCAAACATTAAATAGCCTACGATATATGTGTAGGATAATGACATAAAAAATGTATTTGCATTTCTTCATATGGGAGCCTGACAGTCAGCGGAGGACAGGCGGGCGGCCAGGGTTGATAGGGGCTGGGCTGATGACAGCATCCTCCGCCGCACACCTGACTGACTCCATCAGATGCACAGATGATGATGATGGAGCTCTCTACGCTGCCGGGTTATTCTGCTGCCATTTCGCACGTCCACTGCCCGACACATGTTCTACAAATGACTTAATCATTATTTGACATCAATTGTTTTTGCCGGAGGTTTCCGTTTTTATGCGTGATCATTTAGAGGGTTGTGTGTTCGCTTTTTTATTTACTGTGAATGCTGAGTGGTCGGCTCGAGGTGGTCTTTGTTTTCCTGGAGCAGCGAACAGGAGTGGACTGATGCTGCCTCGTCGCTGGTTGCCCGAACACCAAAAATGGGTGTGATCGACCCGAGTTTGCCAGTCGCGGTTCGTTCGTGGACCACATTTTTGTTTTTCTTATGATACGTCAACTGCCCAATCCAGGCTTTATACATCTAGCCTGCAAGTTGCTACACTGAGCAGGTAAGATTTGGTTCATTCTTAGCTGTCTGGGCTTATAGCCTTTTGGTTTCTGCAGCCTATTGGCTGGCTAACAGACTAATAGAGGCTATTTCTGATCCATCCATCATGCGTAGTGCGTCATCTTGATTGCCACTATCAGTTTCCTCTTGCGTGGATCCCGCAGTTGTCCGCACATCATGCAAGGCTAAAGAGCACTAGGAGTCCATTTTACTGTGCTAATATGTCAGAGACACCATGTCTCACTGTCTCCACAAAACATATTTCTGTGTTTTAGATTCAAATGGGACTTATGTAAGCAATCCTAGTAGGCCTGTAGCATAAACCAACCACATAACATAGCAGTAAGTACACACAAACACACACACAAACACACACACACACACACACACACACACACACACACACACACACAGGCTTATGAAACATGATAAACAGTGAAAGTGGCTAGTATATGCCACACTCTGCTTTTTGAGTAAGAGATTTTTTTCTTCCTTAACGTTTGAGTTCAGACACTTACAAAACTATGTAAGATCAACCTCAAACATTATGATTTCCCTCTTCATTTTTTTGCTGTTTGCTTTTCAAAGGGGTGACATATTCAAAAAGGCTGTGACAGGAAGTCAGATCTGTATGACAAGAAAAACAGAAGCTATAGGCCTAGTTATGAATGTAGAAAAGGCAAAAGTATCTTAAGAGAAATTAAATGGTAACTATGCCCATTTTCAGCATTTCTACATGCTATTCCTATGGTCTAAGACAGTCCAAAAAACATTATCAAACATGAACAACTTTCTCCCATCATTTTGGGTGTAAAAGAGACAACATCAGTCTCCCATTGATTGTCTAGGGAGCATCTCCAGACTTAAGTCTTGCTTATGTATTCTGGGACATGAAAAATGTTGTTTGTGTTTCATTAAAGCAAATCCAACCGTCCAGGGCATGGAAATAACATACTGAATTCATAATGTAGGTGGTGTTCCCCTGATAGTAGGTCCTTTTCTTTCTTTCTTTCTTTCTTTGTTAGTGAAATACTGCAAAACAGCTAATCCATTACAGGGTTTCATTGGATCATTGCTTTCTTCTTCTATGTTCCAGGCTTCAGTCAAGCAAACAAATGATCCAATCAATAGCCTCTGGACAGAGTCTGCCATAGGGAGGATATCAATAACACGCTAAAACACCTGACACACACACACACACACACACACACACACACACACACCCACACACACACACCATGGCGCTGGAGAACTCGGTCTTCCCCTCATGCCCAGACTCTCTCTCACTCCCTGTGGAGGAGAAGGTGGAAGGGGAAGAAGTCGAGGTGGCCACTGAGGCCACCGCCTCCACTGGAGTCTTCAACCTATTGGGGGAGCTGGGCCACGTCGTCACCACGGAGACAACCCCGTCACCTCCACCCTTAGCCAAGGTGAACAGGTCTTTCCAGGCCAAGCTGGCTGAACGGGAAGCCCAAGCCAATGAGCCCAGGAAGAAGACCCAGGGGACGGAGAAGGAGAGGGGACGATTCGGCTGGGGTGAGTCACTCTGCACGTAGCCTAGTCTCTCATTGCCAGACCTTCCTCCACAGCACTGCGTAGGAAGGTCTGGCTAGTCCACACAATATTCAGGGATGGGAGAAAAATAATACTTGGAAGTGGAACGTCTGTCCATATAGACTACTGTGCATGTGACCTCTTGTCCTATTTAATGATGAAGAAAATGTTTAAAAAATGTTACGGCTGCTTGAGTCTAAGCCTGGAGAAAACTGAATAAAGTTGCAATTACATCATTATTAGTCTTGCAATGCCAGACCTATCTCAACAGCGCTGTAAAGTAAGGTCTGGCAACATGAGCATACACTCCTGGATAGAAGAAAAAAAGGTCTGTGTTGTTGTAGCTGATACATGGTTGAACCTCATTTGCTCTTACCAGTGTATCTCTGTGTGTACGTTGTCCACAACAATCCCACCAATCAGTCCCAAGATGTCCCAGTTAGAGAGGAAAAGCCATAAACATATTCTTTGCAAATCTTTACAATCATTACCCAAAAAAAATCAAGCACACCAGCCTTGTTCCACAATCCAGACTACAGCATTACTGACCTCTATGGGTATATCAAATTATCTCTTTTACAGATTGGGAGCTATTGGCTGACTCTGAAATCCAGATCAACGCTTTCTCTCTTCCCAGCTTCTCTCCTCTGCTCTGTACATCTTTCAAAGGAAAAGGAAAAATAACTTTAATTAAAGAATTGGTCATTCATTGTTTTTATGGGAATACCTTCCAGAAGCATAAAACAGCTAAGCAGTGGACCATTCACAGACATTTATTATAGAAAATGCAGAGACACTAACCTTTTAGGTTGAACTATTGCTCTAAATCTTAAGATATGACTCTTTAGGTTGAGTAGGATGCATACTGATTAATATCCGTTGTTGTTGTCAGGGTTAAGAAAAAATAAAGAAAGAACAGAATAGTTTTGCAACCTGCATGTGTCATAATCTCAGTTGTGGCTGGGTACACCCACAGTAAAAAGGCTTCACTATGAAGAAACAACATCATCAGTTCCCTTTAGTCCAATGAATCTTTTCCTCTCCAAGTGTTTGATGATGATGTCCTTTCTTTTCCTCAACCGTCTGTTTTCATTTCTTCTATCTATCCCTTATTTACCAAGCTGACTTTCCTCCACAGTGCATCTCTCTACCTGATTTTCCCCTGGCACCTCGTCAGATCTCTCCATGTTTGTTGATTCAACTGCACTCAGAGTTCTGTCTTTAAACAAAACCTTTCAGAAATGTAGAAAGGCAGCCTTTTATACATTTTTGAAGTGTGCTAAAGGGTTTTGAATGGGTTTCCTGGAACATAACTTTATCAAACTAAGACATCTGCAAAGACTTTAACCTTGTTTAAAGCATAGAAAAGCACCAAAACCCATGTTGCACATATATGCATATTTTAAACTCAAACCTCTGTAACCACACTGTGTTGCTTCCCCTCTGTCCCTGTCTCTTCCCCAGTCCGGACTCGGCGTAAGAGACAGCGCTATGTGGAGAAGAATGGCCGCTGCAACGTGCAGCACGGTAACATGCGGGAAACTTATCGCTTCCTGACTGACATCTTCACCACGCTGGTGGACCTCAACTGGCGCTGCTCGCTCTTTGTCTTCGTCATGGCCTACGCTGGCACGTGGCTCTTCTTCGGGCGCCATCTGGTACCTCATAGCCTACTGTAGGTAAGATTGTTGAGCAAATGGGGTGGAAGACGTTCATTTATTTAGATCTCTTCGCAGGGCCATAGTACTTGAGTCCAGACTAAAGATGTATTTCTATTGTCTCTGACTTGTCTTGGACTCGTTGGTATTTGGACTCTGACTTGTCTCGGACTCGGCCATTGGACTTGTTAAATATTGTAGTTGGTCTCGACTGAGTCCAGCACTATGTTTTTTTCTAAAGTAACTTCATCTTTCAAAACAAGTGATGAAGTGTGCTTGTTCAGAAAACAGGTTATGGTTTGATTAAAAAAACATCTAGAACAGGATATTGATCCTTGGTATATGCCTGGCTACATCATAGACCTCAATCATCAGCAATCAATCATTTTCATTCTGGCCACAGACATAATGTCAGCAAGCACTTTGTACTATGAATTCTTCAGGACAATAAGTTCAAGAATGTGAACATGTCATTTTTTTAGTACAGTGCCTTGCGAAAGTATTTGGCCCCCTTGAACTTTTCAACATTTTGACACATTTCAGGCTTCAAACATAAAGATATAAAATTTTATTTTTTGAGAAGAATCACCAACAAGTGGGACACAATTGTGAAGTGGAACAAAATCTATTGGATATTTTTAACTTTTTAGCAAATAAAAAACTGAAAAGTGGTGCGTGCAAAATTATTCGGCCCCCTTGCGTTAATACTTTGTAGAGCCACCTTTTGCTGCAATTACAGCTGCAAGTCGCTTGGGGTATGTCTCTATCAGTTTTGCACATCGAGAGACTGACATTCTTGCCCATTCTTCCTTGCAAAACAGCTCGAGCTCAGTGAGGTTGGATGGAGAGCGTTTGTGAACAGCAGTTTTCAGCTCTTTCCACAGATTCTCGATTGGATTCAGGTCGGGACTTTGACTTGGCCATTCTAACACCTGGATACGTTTATTTGTGAACCATTCCTTTGTAGATTTTGCTGTATGTTTGGGATCATTGTCTTGTTGGAAGATAAATCTCCGTCCCAGTTTCAGGTTTTTTGCAGACTCCAACAGGTTTTCTTCCAGAATGGTCCTGTATTTGGCTGCATCCATCTTCCCCTCAATTTTAACCATCTTCCCTGTCCCTGCTGAAGAAAAGCAGGCCCAAACCATGATGCTGCCACCACCATGTTTGATAGTGGGGATGGTGTGTTGAGGGTGATGAGCGGTGTTGCTTTTACGCCAAACATATCGTTTTGCATTGTGGCCAAAAAGTTCGATTTTGGTTTCATCTGACCAGAGCACCTTCTTCCACATGTTTGGTGTGTCTCCCAGGTGGCTTGTGGCAAACTTTAGACAAGACTTTTTATGGATATCTTTGAGAAATGGCTTTCTTCTTGCCACTCTTCCATAAAGGCCAGATTTGTGCAGTGTACGACTGATTGTTGTCCTATGGACAGAGTCTCCCACCTCAGCTGTAGTTCTCTGCAGTTCATCCAGAGTGATCATGGGCCTCTTGGCTGCATCTCTGATCAGTCTTCTCCTTGTCTGAGCTGAAAGTTTAGAAGGACGGCCAGGTCTTGGTAGATTTGCAGTGGTCTGATACTCCTTCCATTTCAAAAATGATCGCTTGCACAGTGCTCCTTGGGATGTTTAAAGCTTGGGAAATCTTGTTGTATCCAAATCCGGCTTTAAACTTCTCCACAACAGTATTACGGACCTGCCTGGTGTGTTCCTTGGTCTTCATGATGCTCTCTGCGCTTTCAACAGAACCCTGAGACTATCACAGAGCAGGTGCATTTATACAGAGACTTGATCACACACAGGTGGATTCTATTTATCACCATCAGTCATTTATGACAACATTGGATCATTCAGAGATCCTCGCTGAACTTCTGGAGTGAGTTTGCTGCACTGAAAGTAAAGGAGACGGATAATTTTGCACGCACCACTTTTCAGTTTTTTATTTGCTAAAAAAGTTTAAAATATCCAATAGATTTCGTTCCACTTCACAATTGTGTCCCACTTGTTGGTGATTCTTCACAAAAAATAAATATTTTATATCTTTATGTTTGAAGCCTGAAATGTGTCAAAAGGTTGAAAAGTTCAAGGGGGCCGAATACTTTCACAAGGCACTGTAACACCTGTGTTACTTGTTGTATGCTACATTTTCCATCAGCAGTCCAGAATGTTCTTGTTACACCAGAATAAAAAGACCCTCAACATGTAAAATGTGAAGTTGCACTTCAGCTTTATGTGACTTAAGTGAAATTATTATTCTTTAAGTTAATATGTTGCTTAATTTGATCTTTTCTTTCTCAGTCTTAACTGTTTCTCATTTGGACTCGGTCTTGACCCTTAGAGGAGTTTATAGATTTGTATTCTGCTTGAACACTATTGTTGCCAAATTTTAAAAATCACTTTCAGACATTGTGGCAGCATTTGTAGTACGTAAGAACAATACTTTCCTTATTTCTAGGCTCAGTGCTCTTACTTGCTTTGGGTAATGTGATTATTTACTTTCTTGAGAGAGTTAGAAGGTAAATAAAAATTAAGCTAGGTAATGGATAGCTTAGTTTTGTTTAGCCTATACAAAAACTATAGTGTAACATACAACATATAACGTGTTTGTGAGCTTCAAAAGGGTTGATAGGCAGATTTGTTTTTACCTTCGGACAGAGCAAGGCTAGCTGTTTCCAGTCTTTGTGCTAAGCTAAGTTTACCTAACCTTAAGTACCAGATTTTTCTTCATACAACCATCTGAGAAGTTGTCATTGGAAACTGTTTGTAAAAGGTCACGCTCTTTCAAAAAAATACAGGTGGACCCATCATGTCCACCATTGTTGTTTTGAGTTGAGAGTACGGCCGTCACACACACCTAAACCACGCTGCTGATTAGTTTTTGTCGGCAGCTGTCTGGACACACACACATTGTATATATGGTAGTGATGATGTGAGGCTTTTTTAATTCCAAAGACCTAGGGAACATTATTAGGATGCATAGTATACTGGTTCAATGAAATAACTGGCCTTTAAAAATTCAAATCTGCCTGCTTCTATGGGATTTTAACATAGGGGTGTCTATACCCATGCCCCCCTGTATTTTAAGGTAGAAAATGTATTTATTTACGATACATTATTCATTTACAAAGAAAATTGGTGTCCTTAAAGGTTGGATTTCCCCTCATTTTTTAATTAAGGCAATAAGATCAGTTTCCAAAATATTATTTTTTTATTCCTCTTTTTAGTCTTAAGCAGGGGTTCCTATACTCATGAGCAGCACTGTATGTCATCCTGCAATTTTCGCATGATCTTTCGTGATATTGCGAGAATGCAGAACACACACATGCTCAGGTCCTATACATGCACTAATGGAGAGATGTCAAAGTGAGTGGGCTGCAACTGCTGGACAGGCGTCCAGAGCAGTTGGGGGTTCGGTGCCTTGCCAAGTGCACCTTGGAAGTGCCCAAGAGGTGAGCTGGCATCTCTCCAGTTACCAGTCCACACTCTGTACTTTAGTCTGTAAGGGGACTTGAACCAGCAACCCTCCCTTTCACAACTCAAACCCTCATGGACTGAGCAACTACCCCGCAAAAGAAAACGGCACTGAAATTATCTATTCACACAATACAATAACGTGAGCTATTTAAATTAGCTGGATACATGGTTAAATGTCATAGGTTAAAGCTAGGTAAAAGCTAACCATCTCCTGGCACTAGCTTTATACAACAGACTGATATAAGATAATGTGTCAAGCTACTCATCCACCTCTCGGCAAGAAAGCAAATAATCATATTTCCCAAAATGTCCTGTAATAAAATCATCACGAGGCAGCACTACCTTTTTAATTGCTCGAAGATGGAGGATGATGCTGTGTAAGTGATCAACATCGCAAGACATTTCTGCAACAACGGCTAAAAAAACGGCCCATTTTTCAGCCAAAACAGATGACTGAGCAGTATTAATATTAGTGTATTTCATCATGATGTCATCATTTGATGTGTCTGCTGGATCTGTGCTCTAATTAGCTAACGCTTTTGTCTCGTAAAACCGTGACCTCTTGATATCAATTACAGGCCACTTTAAGCTGTGCCAGAAAGCTGTCGGTGTTATTGCAATTCCTTGGTCACCAACACAGGTCAATAAAAAGTTATATATCGTAAAAATGACTTAACACCACTTTCATCAATTAGCTCTCCCTCACTGGCTGGAGCTGTGTTAATCAGGGACGTTAGCCTGTGTAGCGAATCATTTGAATGAAAATCTGCAGACTCTGACTGTTAATAAAGATGCTGTGTGTGATGATATACTGTAGGATGGGAAAAGTCGGTCTTTGCAGCATCGAGAAAAAGTGACAGCGTTAATGTTAGGTTAATCAGTATGAGGGTTTACTTCTTATTCATTATAAGATGAAGCAGAAAGGGGATTGTAAATTTAAAGGGACAGACGAGTCGTCATACATATATTTCTGCACCTCTGTTCTAAGAATATAAATCATCTGACCCTCTGTCTATTTTTCCTTGTCAACACTCACTTTCTCACCCTCCACCCCTCTCTTTCTCACACTATTGTCCTCCCAAAGGGGGGATCTGGACCATCTGGAGGATGAGACGTGGACGCCATGCGTTAACAATGTCAACGGCTTCATCTCGGCCTTCCTCTTCTCCATCGAGACGGAGACCACCATTGGCTACGGCCACCGAGTCATCACCGACCAGTGTCCAGTTGGCACCATGCTGCTGCTGCTGCAGGCCATTTTGGGCTCAATGGTCAACGCCTTCATGGTAAGCGCCGGGGCAAGACATGGGAAGATCATATTCAGAAATTGGTAGTTGGGCGCCTGGGTAGGTCACCTGGTAGAGCATATACAGAGGCTCAGTCCTTGAAGCAGCGTCCACGGGTTTGTTTCCTGTTCTTCTTACCTGCAGCCCTTTGCTGCATGTCATTCCCCTCCTGTCTCACCTTTCATAGCTGTCCTGTCAAAAATAAAGGCCTAAAATGCCTAAAAAAGTCATCTTAAAAAAATAAAAGAAATTGGTAGTCTGCAGTAGCAAACATGATCAGATTCAGATTATTTTGACGATAATATGTACCATGATTAACCCTCTGAGGTTTAAGGGCGTTTTCACATATCTTCTTTAATATATCTTTTTAAGGTATTTGCATATAACTGATCCACATGTGTTTCAAATTAAAAGGTTCAGAAGAAACTCAGGTTTCTGTTGTGGTGAGGCCAAAATGTTTTAAGGGTCCAATGGCATGAAAATGTCACTGTATGGGTTTTTTAACATTAATATGAGTTCCCCCAACCTGCCTATGGTCCCCCAGTGGCTAGAAATGGAGATAGATGTAAACCGAGCCCTGGGTATCCTGCTCTGCCTTTGAGAAAATGAAAGCTCAGTTGGGCCGATCTGGAATCTTACTCCTTATGAGGTCATAAGGGACAAGGTTACCTCCCCTTTCTCTGCTTTGCCCGGCCAGAGAATTTGGCCCTCCAATGAGAGAGAGACATCATGGCTTTCAAATGAGCAAAGTGTCACTTGGTCAAGGCCACACCCCAGCCTCCACCTTGCCCCCCCCACTCTTGACTCAGAAATGGCACATACTAAGGAAAGCTCATTGTGGGACTGGCTCTAGTGGCTGTAATTCTGCAAAGCTCATTGGGAAAGGGACTTTAGATATGGTATTAGGGGCTCTAGTGGCTCTATATAAAAGATCTTCAGATATGGTGAATTAGGGGGGGACCACTAAGGTCTATATAAAAGAGACTTCAGATATGGTATATAAAAGAGACTTTAGATATGGTATTAGGGGACCACTAAGGTCTATATAAAAGATACTTCAGATATGGTATTAGGGGACCACTAAGGTCTATATAAAAGAGACTTCAGATACAGTATTAGGGGACCACTAAGGTCTATATAAAAGAGACTTCAGATACAGTATTAGGGGGACCACTAAGGTCTATATAAAAGCATATTAGGGGAAAGAGCACCATGACATGGGACCTTTAATAAAGAGATAATTTGGCACCAAAGCTGAAACGTTCATGTTGGCTTTCTGAAATTCCCTAAATCTCTTTTGAAAACAAACCTACAACACATACAGTATGATGTGTTGTACAAATTGTTTTGTTGCTTGATATGTTGGAAATTAAATTTTGTAATATTTCTTTTTGAGTAGGAGTTTTGTCAAACATCGTTTGGACGCGCCGGAGCGTCTTTTGTCCTCATAAAGAGCCGCTATTATGCTATTTCTGATTTTTCTGATTTTTCTTGTCTTTTAGTGACTCTTATATTTTTTTGTGTATGAATAAGATGTATAAAGTACAAAAAACACATTTTGCAACAAATGGAGCTTCCTCGCCCACATTCCTCAATTAGTGACCCAGCCTAGTTTTTCATACTGTATGTGCTGTACAGCCTGACGCATGGCTTGTTTGAATTTGATTGGCCAATCACAACAGAGTTGGCCTGCTGACCATTCAGAGCAGACTGGGCTTTTCAGAAAGAGGAGCTGCAGCAATGGGGAGTATAAGTAAAATAATATGTTTGCACATCAAAGCATGTAAACCTATTCTAGTAGACCCCAAGAGTACAAATATGGCCAAAAAAGAGTATAACTAGGGGCTCTTTAATATTATTATTAAAGAAGATTATTGTGTTTATTTGAGAATTGTTTTTAATATATATTATATACTGTATATTTTTTTTATTTCCCTTCCTGCATCCTACACAATAACTTCTTAATCAAATGTTTCAACATAACATATTGACAGTGAATTACAGCTGACATAGGTGAGGACTTCTAATACTTACTGTGTGTGCAGATAGTCTAACACATGTGACACATAGAAAGAAAAAGAAAAAAGAAAAGAAGAAAGCATATCAACTTGGCTTTCAGATTTGTAGTCCAATGTTCAAATGACCTAATTCCATTTAGCCCCCCACCCTTTTCTGAAAGGTGCCTAAATAAGCTAAAACAATTGTAAATATTGTTTGACCTGTGTCTGTTTGATTAGAAATATGCCTCCTGTTAGTTCAGCGGATTCAAATCAAAAACTGAACACATAGTTTTTTTCTTCTGGAGCCTAGAGAGAAGAGTGTATGCATCATGCAGACTAAATTACACTAATCCGGTGCCTATGCTTTGCTTCCTCTTTACTTTGAAAGTGCTGATGGAGCTTGAATTTTCCGACCAAGTAAGCACTCTTCTGATGACAATGAATCCACACACCGACGTCTGAGCAGAGTCATGTTTATGCATGTTTGCGAGCTGGAAACATGCCATATTAGTGAGTGGGCTGTTTTACTATGCGTATAAAAACACTATTGACTTTGAGGTTAACTCAAGTATCAGTACTGGAAATAGCTGGCTCTATTGAAAAAAAGAAGAAGATTTGTTTGAATTCAGCACTCACAATGAATGTTTACAGCCGTACAGTGCACATCAGTTTTAACTTTTAAAAACCAAAGATGTGATTCATTTTTCACGTGTCTTCTTTCACAAATTTTCCACCAGGCCATGAAAACTGCAGTCATCAAGCCACTCTTAAAAGATAACAATCTAGACACATCAAATGAGCAAATGATATCAAACTTTCCATTGATTTTTAAGTAAAATCTTTGACATGGAACAATAGAAAGAATCCCTCATTTACAAAAATTCTGTAAATAAACAGTGCCATAGCAAGAGCAGAGTGCACAATTCTTTCCTTTGTTACAAGTTGATATTATTGACGAGTTGTTTCTTCAAAAATCATTAAAAAGGTTGTTTTTCACAACTAAACCTTTTCTTGTCACTAAACAACAGTTCTGATGCCATCCAGTCAGGTTGTAGACCACACAGCACTGATACGGCTCTTATTAAAGTGTTTAATGACATCCACTTAAACAGTATCTAGTATTACTTGATGTCAGTGTTGCGTTTGACACAGTAGGCCGTAACATATTACTATTTCAATTTTTTTTGAGAGTGTCAAATCACAGCAGGAGTTATCTCAAGACACTTTACAGATAGAGTAGGTCTAGACCAGACTCAATAATTTACAGACCCAACAAATTCAAATATTGGAAAACTGGGTTGGATTCTCTGGCATAGAACATATAAAGCTGCCTGGCCTTTTTTAAAACCCTCTGCTTTCCCAGTTATTGTAATTATTTGAGCCTTTGGCACCCATTTTGTCTGCATAGTCTCTCTCACCTCTTGCTCCTCTCTGTCCAGGTCGGCTGTATGTTTGTGAAGATCTCACAACCCAACAAACGGGCCGAGACGCTGGTGTTCTCCAAACACGCCGTCATCTCTCTGAGAGACGACAAGCTGTGTCTGATGTTCAGGGTGGGCGACCTGCGGAGCTCCCACATCGTCGGGGCCAACATGAGGGCCAAGCTCATCAAGTCTAAACAGACACAGGAGGGTGAGGCTACCACATAAGACATTAGTTAGATAGCATTGGTACATATTGTACTCCCTACCAAAACTGTACTACAGCATCCAGAGGTGGAACACATCATAAAATTAATCATTAGTCCCCTTTACTCTTTAGAAGATATTGGCAACCCTTTATAAAAACTATCATTAATAAATGGCAAATTGATAGTTAAACATTAGTTAATTGTTATTTTCTGTTCCGGCGCTAAAAATAACACTACCTTCCCATCCTCTCCATCCAAATGAAATACATACTTTATTGGCTTAGAATTACGACAACAATCACTAAAAACACTGCAAACTCACAGTCCTCTCTTTACGAGTTTCAGCCCCCCTCTTCTTTTATAATAACTCACGGTTGTCAGCGACGGCTGCTGAACAGGCTACACGTGGCTGTGGACAGCTGGCCTGGGTGTATGTTTTTACATGTATATATGGCAACCCGGCCTGCGAGTCAAACTGGGCAGTTGATAACAACACAGAAATTGTTGTCAGAAAAGATTTCAACTTAGTATGTTTTACCATTTAGCATTTACTAATGATGGCTGTTTTGTATTTAACTGCGTTATTATAGAGCAGCCTATGGTTATGCTCAAGGATTCAACGTTGGGGGGGGTGAGATCTCAAACTATCTAGGGAGGTCCGGGACATGTCTGCATCTTTTGAAAAAAGTGGAAAAAAACTCAATGAAATTGAATTTTGCCTTTTTTGAGAAAAAAGGCAAAAAAAACGTTTCCAAAAAAACTCTTGAAAAAGACAACAAAAACTTTGAAAAAATTAAATGTATAAGCTGACAAAAATTCCTGATAAAATGGTCCAAAAAAAACTTGAAAATGTCAACAAAAATGTAAAAAAACATTGAAAGTACAACAAAAAAAATCCAAAAAAGCTATACAAATCTTTAAAAGAACAAAAACATCTGAAAAAGCCCAGTCGTGATTATTGTAAATTAAGCTTATGGTTTTGCTGTCCCCCAATCAGGAGGCTCTTGATTTATTTATGAAGAAGAGCCTCTGAGCTGAACTTTTTCCTCCCCTCCCATGTGATTGTCTCCTCTAGGTGAGTTCATCCCTTTGGACCAGACAGACATAAGCGTGGGCTTTGAGACGGGCGATGACCGTCTCTTCCTGGTCTCTCCACTGGTCATCTCCCACGAGATCGACGTCCATTCTCCCTTCTGGGACATGTCGCAGGCCCAGCTGGAGAAAGAGGACTTTGAGATCGTGGTCATCCTGGAGGGAATGGTGGAGGCAACCGGTGAGGAGAACGGGAGGAAGTAATGAGAACGCAAACATCATCCTCCAATCATCCATCTGTCCCTGCTCAATCATTTCATCTAACCTTTAAAGCTTTATTGCTCACACAGGAAATCGAGTGAAAATAATTACCTCTGAGTCTGTCGTCATGTTTTTTTAATGCTCCACGCCCTTCTTGGCTAGTAGCAACTGCATAGAGAAGGGGTGGGGGTGGTGCGCGGTCACGGAAGGCTTGTATCATGTGGACGTGCCGACAGTTTTGTTGCTACTCAGAATTCCTCATGGGCTATAGCTTTAAAGTAGAGCTGGGCAATATGGAAAAAATGAGGGGGACAGGCAATTTCATTCTAATTTAGGTTGACCCGGTGGAAATTTGTCCGAATCACTGTCCATCACTCAATTTTTACCGACCTCAGCGTCATACATCCAATTCATGTAGTGATTTTGTCAGTCCATCTACCTTCTCCGCCAGTCCGGTGGTTACACAAAGCGATTCCACCGACTGGGCCCTGATGGAATCAATCCCCTTCTGCGCTTCCAAGGTCCGGTCTGAGATGTTGCGAGACAGTTCACTGGACTGGTCAGCCCTCAGATGTAAAACCTTCATCCTCTCAATCACTCCATGTAGGCACTCTTTAAGTTCCCCAGACAGCTGGTGGGTAAATTTGCTGGCGGCTGTCTTACCAATTTTCAGTCAGTGAGACCCCAACTCCGATGATCAGGAGCCCCACCAACAGAATTCCAATTATCCAAATATCTTCAACGTCTTCCACAGTTAGAACGCCCAGACAGACCGCTTGCCAATTCTCCCAGGAATCGCGAGTGTAGCCTGCAGGGAATGTTCCGCTCGGACATGACGGCTCCCCCGGTGAAGCATGTTTAGGTGAAAAAATCTTGTCAATAGCGCTGAGCGACCAGTTGATCAATTCCATGTTGAATATTTCAGGAAAACAGCAGGCAGGGAACAAAGAGAAAATGAGAAAAAGAGAAAAATCTAATATCACAATATTTTTGACCAAATACATCAATGTTGATGTTGTGGCAATATTGTTGGGTTGGCTATTGGTGCTTTTACAAAATATTACACGATATTTTGATAAATAAATCAGTAAATGTGGATTCAGTTATTAAGTGCAAATAGTAAGGTTTCAGAAATGACTAGACATATCACGATATTACCATATACAAAATGTAAGACAATATCTATCTATTATACCGATATTGATATAATATCAATAGTTGCCCAGCCCTTAGGTCAACTTGCAGGTCATCTTAAAACTCTGTCATTTGTGTGCATAAGACAGATGAAATAATTAACATAAGAAATACTGAGCAGGATATGATTACTTTTGTATGAAAATGCGCAACCACTGTGCAGTAAATGAATACTGGAAATAGTGGTAAATGTAGCCTATTGCGTTACAAACCCTATAAATAATCTCAGGTAAGAATAATTTATTACTAAGGGTTGTATATGATTTGTCGTAGATTTAAAATGTTAAAAATGTTATAAAACATAACAACTTAACAGAATTGTTTTGCATGGGAAATAATACCTTGCAATTTAATTTGATTGTAAAGTTCTAATGACCTCTATGTTGTTGATGCATGTTTGGCTGCAACAACAAGTATTGAGCATTAAGAAAATGAATATTGTAGATGCATAGAACTCGTTGGTATTACAGTAATGCCATCACTGTTTTACAGAAAGCAAACCCTGTCCAAGGCTGTCCATTAGAAAATGAAACTCCCTTTCCAAGATATGCAATTTATTGTTTTAGCTCTCCATTTCTAGTCAGCCTTTTGGGAAGCTTTTAGAGCTTTTAGAGCTTGTGATGTTGTGATTACAATAGAAATATTCACACACACCACATATATATATATATATATATATATATATATATATATATATATATATATATATATATATATATATATAGTAACATTGCATCATGCAGCATGCAAGACCAGGCAGACCAATCTGTGCACCGCCTGGATTGACTACAAGAAAGCCTACGACTCAATGCCACATACATGGATACTGGAATGCTTGGAAATGTACAAGGTCAACAGAACACTAATAGCCTTCATCAAGAACTCAATGAGGCTGTGCTGTGGAAAACCAGTCTGGAAGCCAACTCAAAGCCAATTGCACAAGTCACCATCAAGTGCGTCATATACCAAGGCGATGCACTATCCCCGCTGCTGTTCTGCATAGGCCTGAACCCCCTCAGCCAGATCATTACAAAGACTGGCTATGGATACCGATTCCGAAGTGGAACAACCATCAGTCACCTCCTCTACATGGATGACATCAAGCTGTATGCCAGAAATGAGCGAGACATCGACTCACTGATCCACACTACCACGATCTACAGAAATGACATTGGAATGTCGTTCGGAGTGGACAAGTGTAGTCGCATGGTATCAAAAAGAGGGAAGATGATCAGAACTGAGGGGATTGAACTACCAGAAGGCCACATTGCAGATGTTCAGGATAGTTACAAATACCTTGGGGTGCCACAGTCTAACGGAAACCATGAGGAGGCAGCAAGGAAGACCGCCACAGCCAAATACCTACAAAGAGTGAGGCAGGTCCTGAAAAGTCAGCTGAACGGGAAAAACAAGTTCCGAGACATCAACACATACGCCCTGCCAGTCATCAGATACCCCGCTGGTATAATAAACTGGCCAAAGGAGGAGATAGAGCCTACTGACATCAAGACGAGAAAGCTCCTCACAATGCATGGAGGGTTTCACCCCAAGTCCAGCACCCTGAGACTGTACACCAAGCGTAGTGAGGGAGGCCGAGGGCTAGTGAGTGTCAAGACCACTGTCCAGGATGAAACGACAAAGATCCAGGAGTACATCAGAAAGATGGCCCCCAAAGATGAAGGGCTTAGTGAATACCTCAGGCAGCAGAAACCCGAAGGTGAGGACAAGGAAGAGGAAGAACCGTCATGGAGTGACAAGCCGCTGCACGGTGTGTACCACAGACAAATAGAAGAAGTGGCTGATATCAAGAAATCCTACCAGTGGCTGGAAAAGGCTAGACGGAAGGACAGCACAGAGGCACTAATCATGGCAGCACAAGAACAGGCACTCAGTACAAGATCAATAGGCAGGACCCCAGGTGCAGACTGTGCAAGGATGCCCCTGAGACAGTACAGCACATAACAGCAGGGTGTAAGATGCAGGCAGGAAGTGCGTACATGGAACGCCATAACCAGGTAGCTGTCATAGTGTACAGGAACATCTGCCACGAGTATGGGCTGGAAGTCCCAAGGTCAAAATGGAAGACACCTCCTAAGGTAGTCGAGAATGACCGAGCTAAGATCCTGTGGGACTTCAAGATCCAGACTGACAAACTGTTGATGGCTAACCAACCAGACATTGTGTTGATCGACAAACAGCAGAAGAAGGTAGTAGTGATAGATGTGGCAATCCCAAGCGATCGCAACATCAAGAAGAAGGAGCAGGAGAAGCTTGAGAAATACCAAGGGCTGAAAGAGGAGCTAGAAAAGATATGGAAAGTAAGAGCAACAGTGGTGCCAGTGGTAATCGGAGGACTGGGGGCTGTGACCCCCAAACTGGGAGATATATATATATATATATATATATATATATATATATATATATATATATATATATATATATATATATAGAGAGAGAGAGAGAGAGAGAGAGAGAGACAGAGAGAGAGAGAGAGAGAGAGAGAGAGAGATAGAGATAGAGAGATAAGTGAATGTGTTATATAACAGGGAACGAAATCGGAGAGTAAGTATTCTTCTGAGGGATTGTTGTTCGTATGCTGCATGTTCTCATCACTTAACTGTGAGGCACTGACAGCTTATGGACTAACTCACTGTTAGTCACACTTTCCTCTGGACTCACTCAAAACACCCCCGAGCCTCAAGAGCTCTTTTTTAACCAAATTCATAAATAAATAAATAAAAAACTTTAAGAGGAATGGGTTCATGGTGTATTGAGTTTGAAAATCAGAGTCTGGCAGTAACAAATAGTAGTATACCCAAAACTGAGGAAGGATTGAAATGGGTCCTTGTTTATCTCTTGGGTCCTTGTTTATCTCTTTTTCATTATATTGTCTTATGTTAGATTTAGTCTAACAGGATAATACAGCATACTTAACTGTTTCACACTGTTTGGCAGAAATTAATTGTATCAGAGCTCTGATGCGTCTCCCATGAAGTAAAGGTGGCCTCTCTGCCTACTCTGAATATTGGTTCCCTTTGTCCAAGTGGAGAGTTACAAAGAAGTAGCTGAAAGTTATAACTCGACTGTAGACAGTATAAGTATAAGTTAGTATAAGTATAAGATAGTATAAGTCATTTCCTCTGTGAGTTTTAGGTGTGTTGCTTTAATTTCCTGCATTGATGTTTGCCCAGTTGTTTCCCTCTTATGTATCACCAGGGTCTTAACAAATATTGTGAGTGAATGTATGTACTCATCAGTGTGCTTGTGTTTGAGTGTACAGGGATGACGTGCCAGGCGAGGAGCTCCTATCTAGCCGAGGAGGTGTTGTGGGGTCACAGGTTTAGTCCCATGATGTCGCTGGCGGAGGGCTTCTTTGACATTGATTACGGAGCATTTCATCACACGTTTGAGGTAATGTCAATGGAAGACTAGCTTTGCATTGCCAGACCTTCCTCTACAGCACTGTGAAGGAGGGTCTGTCTATTCCACACAGCATTCTGGGATGGGAGAAAAACATGCTCTGGTTTATTGGCATTTCTTTAAACCAATCAGAATTGTCATGGGTGGCGCTAGGCGGAGCCCCAGTGTCTCCGCAAAATTGTCTTGGGAGGGAACCTGTTTTGGTGGGACATGTTTACGTTCAAAAGTGGTTTTAGTTGTGCAACAGAAAACTCAGAGTGAACAGATAGTCTAGCTAGCTGTCTGGATTTACCCTGCAGAGATCTGAGGAGCAGTTAACCATAGTCCTCAGAAATCCACTGGAGTTTAGAATGCCAACACAAAGAAAGCGTAAAGTTAGCAGACATCCAGCCGAAAATCAAGCGGAAATTCCGGCGGCACCTTAACAATCCCATAAATAAAACCTTGAAATAGACTAATGGAAGCCAAACCACAGGCTAATACAGGTGTGTTTGATTTGGTGACCTGGGTGAGCTGTCTCATATGAAATAGGGATTAAATCATGTTTAAACCGAAGAGGTTAACTTGTGTGATGAGCCTTTTTTTAAAAATAAAATCAAAACTGTTTTGGCTCTTTCCATTGCCTTTAAACAATTAATTGGAAGAGGCAAACAAACCAATTCTTCCAGCGACTACCAACTAAAAGTGTTTGAGTAGGAAACCTGGAACAACTCATGCTGTTATCCCTATTTCTGTCTCCACCTACATGTATAACCAACAGCTGAAGTCTCACGCTTGTTCTCTTGGGGTTGTTGAAAGGCATGCTGGGAAATGCAGGAACTTTTTTTGGTTTCTAAAAGCACATATCATGGACCAAGGCCATACACCACAAGCCAGTCCCTAGACAGAGCTTTGATACAAGTGCAGACAGGAAAACACATACACAACAACGCAGAACACCAACAGTAACACAATAACAACATGTTAAAAATAGAATAAAAAGCACCTGATCACGCAAGACTTTATGTTTGAACTTTCTTTAAAACCGCTTCAACGTGAATTTAAAAGGACCCTATTTATGGTCTATTTGACTTCTGCGGGTGAGTTCGACATATTGATCTCCAAAGTAGGTTTTACTCAGAGTTGGGTAGTCATTTAAAAAAACTCAAAATCCAACATGGCTGCTCCGTGCTTCAACAGTAATAGCTGTAGTAACATACAGGTATAAGCACTTCTATCTTATTTGTGTCTCACTAAATCAGTCACACAAACAGTCCTGTCCAACTTCTATCTATGGACATGTTACGCTGTTTGTATGCACAAAACAGCGTAATGCGTTGTTATCAACTGGTATTGCTAACAATGGCTCACCTGGCTGGAGCTATCGCTTGTAAAAGTTACACATTCCACTCGGTTGTGACATCATTCCAAGCTCCAGCTTCCGAGGTAAATGGAACACACTATTACTGTAGTATCAATCTACTCGTCTAACTCTTGGAAAGAAAGCAAATAATAAATAATAACTGTATTTCCAAAAATGTAGAACTGTACTGTACATGTTTAATTTTATTCACAAAACGTAAAGGAAAAGTACAATCATAAGACATAATGCAGATATGTGAAATGGTAAGCTGTTTGAACCTTGTGTATAGGGGCCCAGATAATAGAAAATAATACACATTATAAATAATATCATATTGTTTGGATAAAGAAGGAAACATGTATTATCCAATATCATTTACAACCTACAAAAAGAAGAAACCAGAACTACCCTAACCATACCTAAGTGGTACCAAGACATTAAGTCCATCAGTCTAAGTATTGGTCAAATACATAAAATGTAATACACATTAACAAATAACAAGTGAGAATAACAGTGGATATAAGGATTTCAGCATCACTTGTTCAGAAATATAACACTTGTTTAGAAATATAACGCCGTGGCTTCTTCTTGCCATCTTGGTAATGATAATATCTTCATCCAGTGCATAGAGTATAGTGATTTGACCATAGATATGAAACAATCTACATATGCATAGATATTTTGTGTTTTATCTATAGATTTGACAAAGTGACTTATGTTTTCCCTCTCCCTAAGGTGGTCTCGCCCTCCTGCTCAGCACGAGAGCTGTCATTGGCTGCGGCCAGACTCGACGCTCACATCTATTGGTCCATCTCCAGCAGGCTGGACGAAGAGCCCACCCTGACCAACCAGGCGGCCAAGCAGCCAGACAATGGCAAAGGAGGGGAGCCCACCTTCATTGTGGGAGAGATGACAGACATCCAGGAGCAGACAGGACTGGGCGAGCTGAACGGCAGCGTCGCCACCGACCAATCCGAATCAGAGGCCTAGAACACAGAATGTTCACAGAGACCTTTAGTTTATCGCCCTCTCACCATAATAAGTTAGCAAATCTTTTCTTTTAGGGCAAATGAGTAGTTTCATTAGGCCCAGTTCTACAGCGTGTGCCATATATTGTGTTACCATATGAGAGTTTATTTCTGGAGATTTTTCTGTCTTTATCTCTATGTTGATCTTTGTTACAAGTGTACTGTGTGTGTGCTATCTTTTAGCATTGTCTTGTTAGCTCACCCTTGCCTATATTTACATTTAAATGACAACACAATGCTTCAGGTGGGGTCAACAATAATAAATTATAATATATACATATTGTGTAGAAACCACAAATTTATTTAGATGCAAAGATTGTCATAAGATTTACTGAAAATCATGCAGGTGTTAACCGAGTGGGAAGATAACACCCAGTATATTTATACTCTGCTAGAAACCTCATTTGGCTTCAGATCATCATGCGGTGCTAGAAACGTGTCTGAAATATATATTTGACAGATAAAAGATGATAAAAGTGGCCAGTGGACAACAAAGCCAATCCTCTCTCACTCCCAACTCGTCAAATACGCAAAAATCACCCTTTAGCACCTGAATGAGACGCACAAGGCAGAGCAGCAGCTCGACCGCGGCTCGACAGGACTCGAAGAGACCGTGGTTCATGTCCCGTTCCTGTCCTGCTTAACACTGAGAAATACAATTTGTAACTCCACCCACGATCTTTCCATAAACCTAACTGTCCCATTCTTGTGCTGCATGTCCACATTGGTCCCGACCCAGAGCGTCAAAAAGTGACGGCAAGATTCCAGATCAAGCATGAGTTATTTGAAAGACCCACTGTGTCTGACTGTGACACTAAAGGAGACTTTTTGCGTCAGTAACAAATGCCAAGTCACCTGGCCAAGCGTCACTTTCTTGACGTGCTGGGAGTGAGAATGTGTTTCCTGGCTTGGGCGTATGATTTCTTATCTTCTGTAGGCACAGAGTATTATGTTTGTTTGTTTGTTTGTTTGTTTGTTTGTTAGCAGTGTTTTGCTGCCCTCTCTGGTTAAAAGTTTCATGTTTAAACCTTCTGAACACACCCCAACAGTGATGTCACTGGTTCCCTAAGTACACCTGTACATCACTGCAGCGAGGTGATCAATCAAACCGCTGGAGTCAGCAAAAATGAGATTAGTTCAACAACTCTTCAACAACACCCGTGTGATTTAGCTGACATTCCTAACTGCACACTCACATCATGGTGACTAGAGTATCTAACACCTTTAACATAGAGACAGGTTAACACTCGAGTGTGTCCGTGGCTTTGTTTCATACCACGTGTGTAGCACAAGGATTATCTATGTTTCCTTCCCAGCCAAGTAGAAATGAAAAGCACAACAGTGTCCTGCTCAGTTCAGCCCAGAGTCCTGCTTCTGCTGCTGTGTATAATGTATATGTGGCCATTTTTACTTGATAATTTATACTATGTAATATAACACATCTATTAGAATTAATAAACTGCAGTATATTCCAGAACAACTGTCTCAGGTTGTGTGATATTCTGTGAAGGGGCATACTTAAAAGACTAAGGAGATGAATGAGAGACATGTTTGATAAATAAACCTCATACAAATCAAACATGTGATCTGACAGACATTAATGTGGCGGCTGTGGCTCAGTGGTAGAGCGGTTGCCTGCCAATTGGAAGGTTGGTGGTTCAATGCAAAATGGGCAAGAATATGATATATATGCATGTTTATCTGATGAATGGCACCTTGTACGGCAGCCTCAGCCACAGTGTATGAATTTTGAGTGGTGAATGGGTACTATGTAAAAGCGCTTTTGTCGTTCAGACTGAAAAGCGGTCAGCACATTTACATTTACATAATGTAGCCCTAACAATAAAATAATATGATATATAATACAATCACAGGGGCCATTTTTGGTGATGGAGTATTTTGACATTTGAGGTATTGCTATTTTTTACTATTTTAAGTAAAACACCAGAACACTTATTACATCATTGTACAAAATACATAAAACATACAAAATAGGAACAACAACTTAGTTGTAGTTCTGTTTTTGTCTGGAATGAGACAAACAGGAGTATGGAGAGTTTACCTAATTTATTTGTGTTCAAAATTGTTATTACTGACTCATAAATGAAGAGAGACTGAGAGTGAGAGCATGTACTGGGGTACAATTTTTAACTCTTAGATTTTAGTGAAGTACCCTTTGCTGTTTACCTTTTTATTTTAATTACAAATAATCTCCTTTTACACCTTCTTAAATTTGAAAAATATGTAATCCTATTTAAGTGAACATATGGGTTTTTTCTCACAATCAACAGAACATTTATAAGAGCTTATGCAGAATTTGAACCAATGCTGGCAGATACATTACTAACAAATGTACATGTACTGAGATGCAAGATGTCTTCCCATTGGAGGCTTTGGATTGGTTGGGTTTGTCTTTCCTGCCCAATTGTATCACCAAAATTGTCATGGGTGGTTGGTTTGTATTCGTCCCTTTTTATTAAATTCAATTAATTAAAATCTTTATTATTATAATAATCTTTAAATTTTCCTGTATTTATTTATTTTTTAATCCCATTTATTCAATAACTTAGTTTATCTTACTCTATTGTTTTCTTTATATACAGTAAATTTGTTTATTTACATGTTGTGTGTATTATGTACCAAAAATGTGATGCCTATATATATATATATATATATATATATATATATATATATATATATATATAAACAGTGAATTACAATATATAAACAGTGAATTACAAGTATAACGTAGCATATGGTAACATGTAAAATAGTCAAGTAGTACCTCAGAATTATACTTAAATACAGTAGCCTACTTAAGTGACTGTTTACTTAGTTACTCTACACCTCTGGCGTTAGCAATGTTTATGATTTATCTCTTGACGTATCAGTGTGATGGAAGTGTGACAATTTGCTCAGCCACAAGCTGAAGTTGCCTTAGTGTATTCAAACAATCCTTTTCTGTCCTCAACCAGTGACTGATTAATAGGCTACCTATAGGTTACTATTTGGCTAAAGGCCCATATTGAACACACAGAAGCCCTGCAGTATGATGTGTCTCATTAGAAATTCCAGCACCAGGAGAAGTCAGCATATTTGGGTTACTAGGCAGAATTGTGGCTTTAAAAAAAGAAAAAGAAAAGTCTTTCTCAGTCTTGGCTGCTAGATGGCGATAAAGAGCCCACGTCTCTTCTTCCAGCCATTCACACAGCACTATTGGTGTGTAATGAGATGGGGTCCCCATTTCAGCTGTCTCCTAGGCAACGGGGCTGGGGACAGGGAGAGGGCAGGGTATGCGTATGTTCATGTGAATGTGTGTGTGTTAATGTGTGTTTGAACTGGACCCTCACAACTGATAGGGGAGTTTATGAGGATTGGCAGAGAGTTGATGTGACATTATAATTTCATAAATGTGTGAGAGTGGATGGGGATGATGGTCATGGTCATGGTGATGATGATGATGATGAGGAGGAGGGGGAGGAGGAGGAGGAAAAGGAGGAGGAGGATGATGCACAGCAGTGACTTCAGGTGGAAAAGAATGAATGCCCTTGACACTGAAAAGGATATTGTCATGTTTTCATATTTAGTTTTTACCTTTCACAATAAAGCAAATATCACAAAGATATAGATATGAAGTTGTAGTATCTACATAACTCATTTTGGGTCTTAAAATGATGAAAGAGTCCAGAACAGTCAGACCTCGATATAATGCTGGATACATCTTCAACAAATATAACGTTGCTTTTAGCTTTCTCCTCACGTTGTGTGACATGTCATAACCGGAATCAGACATGTTTTGTTTGGGAGTGAAAGGCTAAGTGCAAGTTTTAATACTTTCCAGTGATTTTCACCTCGCCCCACAGTTGAACCCCATGTGCCATTACCAAGTTGTAATTATGATTTTAATGAGAGGCTGTTTTGCATGATCCCTGCTGAGCTGAAATCAATGTTTCTCTTCATGGAAGGAAGTCATGACTGTCTTGTTTCAGTCAAGGCAGACAGTGAAAGGAGTGGAAAAATGTAAAAATAGAAGAAATAAAATATCCCCTACAACATTCTGACCACCAGCTATTCCAAGACAAATGGAAAACTTAAAAAATGAGGCTTTTTAAAGTATTTTTTAGAGTCAATATTTTTTGTATTAACTATGGATCAAATGACTACGTGTAATGTGAAAGCTATCACTCATAGTGATGAACACAGACAATCTTTGAGCTTCAGCTCCCTTCAGCTCTATGAACCATTTTAGTGTTGTTTAGCTCACTGTTTTGGTTTTTGCTTCACTCTCACTGCTCTCATCAATTTCTGTCTTTTCCAGTAGCAGGCAGCTTAGATAAACCCACTTTAACTACCTGTTTATCACAAAACAACTGACAAAGTTAGCAACCTACAGGTATATGTAGAGGAGCAGTTAGCTGCCAAAGAGCCTGATATTTCCCTCAAGTTTGTGGAGACCAAAACAGAGCTAAAAGAAGAAACCAGAAACACAACTGAAACAAATGAAATCTAACATCACTTTGTGTCTGCGGGATGTGGAAATGAGCAACTGCTTGCAAACACAACCACACAACAATAGCATTAGCAGTGTTTTCCCTAGGTTTGTGGAGGACTAAAGTTTGATTTATGCTTCTGTGGAGGCTCCACGCAGAGCTTTCACCGTAGCCCACATAAGTGACCTGAGGTTTATACTTGCATTGGTGTGTGCGTAGATTAAAGAGAATAGCGAGCCAGCGTGTGTATGTGTGTGTGTGCGCGTGTGCGTGCATGTGTGTGTGTGTGTGTGTGTGTGTGTGTGGTGTGTGTGTGTGTGTGTGTGTGTGTGTGTGTGTGTGTGTGTGTGTGTGAGTGTGTGTGTGTGTGTGTGTGTGTGTGTGTGTGTGTGTGTGTGTGTGTGTGTGTGTGTGTGTGTGGTAGACCAAGTGAGAGAGTGACGGTGATTAGCTTTGGAGCGAGTACTGAGTACACTAGAGTCATAGTGAGAGAAACAAAGTGTCTCCCCTGTGCTTTTTGACCACAGTGGGACATCTTTAGCACAAAAAACCCTCTCCTTGATTTCATGTTGTTTAAGGAGAAGGAGAACAGGGCCATGAACGGATCAGCTCCAGCATACATCCAGGACATGGTCAAACCCCATACCCCATCCCGCCTACTCTGCTCTGTATCATTGGTGGCGGCTGTGGCTCAGTGGTAGAGCGGTTGCCTGCCTTGGGCAAGACGCTGAACCCCGAGTTGCCGTGCATCGGTGTGTGAATGTGTGTGAGTGTTTATCTGATGAGCAGGTAGCACCTTGTACGGCAGCCTCGGCCACAGTGTATGAATGTGTGTGAATGGTGAATGGTTCTTGTATGATGTAAAAGCACTTTGAGTAGTCGTTAAGACTAGAAAAGCGCTATATAAATACAGCACATTTACATTTATCAGCCAACCTGCTTGCTGTCCCTCACAGCAAGGGAAAACTAATCACTCGCGAAATCCCAACTGTTTGCTGTCCTGGCTCTCAAATGGTAGAATGAGCTCCCTACGGACATCAGGAGGGCCAAAAGCCTACAAATCTTCCGCCGAAGGCTAAAAACACATCTCTTCCCACTACACTTTGGATAAACATGAAGAAGGACAAGAAGAGAGGAGGAAAAGAGAAAATTAAAAAAAAGTAATCTTGAAACTGTACTTTCACATGTCTCTTTGTAGTTTTGCTTATTTAAAGCTAATGTATTTGCACTTACTACTTGTTGTCTGGAGTTTGAAAGCACTTAATTGGAAGTCGCTTTGGATACAAGTGTCAGCTAAATGGCATGTAATGTGATGTAATGTAATGTAATGAAATGAGTCGGGGGAAATGCAGCGCTACCAAGCCACGGTCAAGCAACGTGCGTCATTGCAACATGTAGTTACATTTTTTGAGAGGTACACATCAGGCTAGGGCATAGGGTCCGTTTCTCCACGTACCCATGTAGTAGTCAAAGCATAGATTTAACCAAGAAGCATGAATCACACTTTACTGTAGGTGCACATATTTGGTGGGGATCCTCCCTCAAGTAAATTTTACATTTTTCAATAAAAACATGCAATTTTACATAATTTTGGAGCATTATTATTGTGTTAAAAAATGGAAAAGCTAGAACACATAAAAAATAAATAACATTAAAAAAGCTTGCTGAAGAAGTCCACTGGGGACCAACTACAATCATTAGATCTGAAATAAGTAATTTAGTTACATTCATTTGGCTCAGGTGGTGCCCAAAATGGCCTGTGTCTTAGCCTTAAAATGGCAGGGAAACCCTGATTAGAATCGTGTTAAGAATGGCCCAAGAACAACCCAATATATGGAAATACACAGCAGTTCTCACTACATTTCTGTGACTTATCCTGATGCAGTACAAATGCATGAAAACACAACTGCCAAATTGAGATTAAAATCATTTTAAGTACTGGACTGATTATTTTTCCTGCTGCTTCGAATTGTCCATATTCCTCTACTATAACTCTGTAACATGGCCACCAACCGTCTTAAAGTCTCAAACAACCTAGACAGACTTTCTTTCCTTCTGTAGCACTGATGGGAAAAACATGCAGCAACACCTCCTGGAGGTGCAATAAGTATTCACCTCTGCGAAACAGATGTTCCCAAAATAGGCTCAATTAAGCATAGCGTTCAGTTAATGTATGGAATTGTTTAAAAAGTTCTCGTTAAGTATAAATGTTGAGGTACTTTACTTACTTTTCATGCCACTTTCTACTTTCTACTTCGGTCCATTTCAGAGAGAAATATTGTACTTTTTTCCACTACATTCAAATAACAGCTTTACTAGTTACAAGATTTTTGCATGCAAATCACGTAGTTTATAAACTACAATGTTTTATTATAAATAAACTACCCAACAATATAACGGCCTACAAGTCCAGCTAAAATGATTAGACCATTAAACAGTTTGGATCATTTCCAGTTTCTAAAAGGTGAGAATTTTTCTGCATTCAGTACTTTTACTGTTAATCCTTTAAAGGTGCAAAATACTGACAGGTTGTGTTTAAAACAGTTACTGCAGTACAAATTCAAAATACTGGAGGGAGTCGTCTCCCCCGCCCCCTCCTTCCCCGACTCAAAGTTCACAGACGTTGCGGGCTGAGACCGGAGTATCCAACATTGTTGCTAGACGCCTGTCTCACATGGCCAGACATTACTCCATAGCACAGCAGAGGAGCTAACGTTAGATACTGGATATACTGACAGTCATAAAAGCCTGTGCTCACATAGAGCTCTGTACCCAAATAACAGACACAGCATCAAAATTATGGCAACAATTGCTAAACACACTGCAAACTCATAGTCCTCTCCTTTTCCTGATGATACTTATATACTTTTACTTTAGTAAAATTTTCAATGCAGGACTTTTACTTGTAATAGAGTGTGGTACTTAGTACTTAAGTAAAGGATCTGAATACAACTTCCACCCCTGCAGAAGTATTGTCTTTAGTCAGAGTTTAACATTTGATTCTAGAAAAGGCCTCTTCACTTCCACTGATGTCTTGTTGCTTTTTTCTTTCTTTAGTCGAATACTTTTGAAGCAATAAATTAAAAGCAAAAGCCACCACTCAGTAAAAGTCAGCCTGCCATGCGAAGTAGAGCAGAGCTGATATAGGTGTTAGACCACCCACTATAACATGCAGCAGGCTACACAACGGGCCATGGAAATGGCAAAGTAATTTTGTCTGCCAAATGACATGATTCTACGTTGCATCGCCTCAGGAGGCTTATAAACCACAGACTATTTCTCAGTACATGTCAAGCCAGAATTCTGTCCTGTCTCCACCTAGAGCAGGTGTAAAGGCAACCCAGATTAAAGCAAAGCAAGTCTTACTCAAGATAAAGACAACTCAGCGCTCATTATAAAACAATATCAGAATCAAAAACTTTACACTGCTGCCATCAAATACAGGACTCTGAGGTGCAGAAGGACTCGCTATGGCAGAAGTTTGGTCGCTTCTGCCTTTGCACTGCTTATCAAACTATCTCGCTGACTTTGGTAAGATCTGGTGTTGTTGTAAATATGGTTTCTATGTGTCTACATACTTGTCTTTATGTTATGTACATCTCTTTATGTTATCTGTTGATGTATTTGTCTGTGTATATTGCCATGTACATGAAACAAATCTCCCTCATGGGACAATAAAGAATTTATGTTGAAAAGCTACTATTATTGTTGGTTTATAAAGCACAGAATGGTTTAGGTGCCAAAATAAAGTTCGGATCTGCTCCTACATTAAAAACTACCATGTTCATTTCTTACACGGCACTTTGACTTATAGTCTTGTATTTCATGTCTGTCTTATCCTATTTACACAGTTTTTACATTTTTAATTGTTTTGAATTGCTATAATAATAATAGAGTTTTGAATTGCCTTGTTGCTGAAGTGTGCTATAGGAATAAAGCTGCCTTGCCTTGCTCAAACAAGCTGCTAATTAATAATTTACTGTCTCTCAAGTAAACTATTCTACCAATATTGACCCTTCCTGTGAGAAACGTTTCGCATCATCCAGCAAATCTTGGCCAGGCTGTTCTCATGTACCAGTACCAGATCGCAATGAAAAGTAAAACACTGTAATTTGTATGTATTCCTCGGATTTATTGCTGTATGCAGCACATGGATTGCTGCTGTATAAGAGCGGGAAGTGCCGCGTAGAGTTGTGGTCGGGGTGGATGGGTGGGTACTAAAACACAGGGCTTTCAAACAGAGGAACAGATTTTGTTTCCTTGGAAAACACAAGACTTTCACCCAGAAAGTGTGTCTTTGTGTCTGGAGAGTACTACTAACCACAATCTTTATTCTAAGTTTAAAGGTGCTACAACATTTTATGTCACATACTGCAAACATCTCCTCACTATCTGCTAGCTGCCTGTCTCTAGAACACACTGTAAAAAAACGTGGTCTCTGTAGACAGCCCAAGGTCTACAAACGGCAACAAAAACAAACTGTGCCCACCTGCACTACGAAGCATATGCGCTGTCCAGCGTTCCAGCCATTAACAGACAAGTAGGATTATGGGGGTGGGGGTTGGGGTTAGTGCACGAAAGCACAGAAAGGAGCGAGAGGGGATGGGATGAGGAGGGAGGGGCGAGCTAGTCTTGTTTTGTTTTGTTTTGAAAATACAAGAAGTGCTGTCACCCAACACCGTTTAGAGCACATTTAACTAGTAGGTGCCTAAACTTAACTGTAGTTGCTGCATGACGATCACTTTTTATTGTTTAAACTTAACTGCATCGGTCGCTGAAACAATGCGGTGAGTGACACCCAGCTTACGGTGACCTTTTCTCGGCTAAATGTATCTGTCACATGACCAGCCGGCGGCAATCATTTTGTAGGATATTATACGATTTATTGTAAATAACTTTTTGTACGATATCATGCAAACCGGTTAATTTCAATGCGTAGTTGGCAGACCTCCGCTGATCTGTGCGCTGCAGCCACCGAAGGAAGTTACACATTGTTCGTTGCCACACACTGCCCACACTGCCGTCACAAAGAGCTGGATATAAATCCAAATACATGAGTGTCCACCAAATGGCATATGTTATGTTGCCATAGAGATGGTTATTGCTGGCAGTGGCTTGACAGTATACAGTGAGGAAAATAAGAAGTTGAACACCCTGCTGTTTTGCAAGTTCATGGAGGGGTCTGAAATTGTCATCGTAGGTGCATGTCCACTGTGAGAGACGTAATCTAAAAAAAAACCCAGAAATTACAATGTATGACTATTTATTTGTATGATACAGCTGCAAATAAGTATTTGAACACCTGTCTATCAGCTACAATTCTGACCCTCAAAGACCTGTTAGTCTGCCTTCAAAATTTCCACCTCCACTCCATTTATTATCCTAAATTAGATGCACCTGTTTGAGGTTGTTAGCTGCATAAAGACACCTGTCCACCCCATACAATCAGTAAGAATCCAACTACTAACATGGCCAAGACCAAAGAGCTGTCCAAAGACACTAGAGACAAAATTGTACACCTCCACAAGGCTGGAAAGGGCTACGGGGAAATTGCCAAGCAGCTTGGTGAAAAAAGGTCCACTATTGGAGCAATCATTAGAAAATGGAAGAAGCTAAACATGACTGTCAATCTCCCTCGGACTGGGGCTCCACGCAAGATCTCACCTCGTGGGGTCTTAATGATCCTAAGAAAGGTGAGAAATAAGCCCAGAACTACACGGGAGGAGCTGGTCAATGACCTGAAAAGATCTGGGACCACCGTTTCCAAGGTTACTGTTGGTAATACACTAAGACGTCATGGTTTGAAATCATGCATGGCACGGAAGGTTCCCCTGCTTAAACCACCACATGTCAAGGCCCGTCTTAAGTTTGCCAATGACCATTTGGATGATCCAGAGGAGTCATGGGAGAAAGTCATGTGGTCATATGAGACCAAAATAGAATTTTTTGGTCATAATTCCACTAACCGTGTTTGGAGGAAGAAGAATGATGAGTACCATCCCAAGAACACCATCCCTACTGTGAAGCATGGGGGTGGTAACATCATGCTTTGGGGGTGTTTTTCTGCACATGGGACAGGGAGACTGCACTGTATTAAGGAGAGGATGACCGGGGCCATGTATTGCGAGATTTTGGGGAACAACCTCCTTCCCTTAGTTAGAGCATTGAAGATGGGTCGAGGCTGGGTCTTCCAACATGACAATGACCCGAAGCACACAGCCAGGATAACCAAGGAGTGGCTCTGTAAGAAGCATATCAAGGTTCTGGCGTGGCCTAGCCAGTCTCCAGACCTAAACCCAATAGAGAATCTTTGGAGGGAGCTCAAACTCTGTGTTTCTCAGCGACAGCCCAGAAACCTGACTGATCTAGAGAAGATCTGTGTGGAGGAGTGGGCCAAAATCCCTTCTGCAGTGTGTGCAAACCTGGTGAAAAACTACAGGAAACGTTTGATCTCTGTAATTGCAAACAAAGGCTACTGTACCAAATATTAACATTGATTTTCTCAGGTGTTCAAAAACTTATTTTCAGCTGTATCATACAAATAAATAGTTAAAAATTCATACATTGTGATTTCTGGATTTTTTTTTTGATTATGTCTCTCACAGTGGACATGCACCTACGATGACAATTTCAGACCCCTCCATGATTTCTAAGTGGGAGAACTTGCAAAATAGCAGGGTGTTCAAATACTTATTTTCCTCACTGTATGTCAGGAAGCAGGAGAGGAAATGATACAGTCCTCTGTGTTCAGCAGTTACTCCTGGCTGGCAGTATATAAAGTGACCAGACATCTAACACAAGGCCAGAGTATGGACTGGAGGAAGTTTAATTTTGTATCTTTTAAATTTATATTAGGGCTGTCAGAACTAACGTGTTGACAAGTTAATACAATCTTAGCCTTATAATATATCCATGAATGGAAGTGGATGGCTAACAGAAAACAAACCTCCTGGAGGTCTTTTGAATGGAAGGTTGAGTTTCAAAGCCCTTCCTGAAGGTTCTCTTAACAAGACAAATGTTTTTTGCATGTGCTGTCCATGTGAATTGAGTTACCAACAGAGTAGTTGAGTCTCAAATAAGCACTTGAGCATTAAAAACGTTTAAAAAAAACATTTAAAACAGATAAAACAGCTGAACTGTGTAGGAATGAACTTTATGTAGTTTGAGCTTGAATTTGAATAGAAATGTGAACTTTCTTTTCTTTTCCATTGTTCATATTCATTGTTTAACTACTGTCAAAGAGTTCAAGATACAGAAATTTACAATAAAGCAAAACACTTTCTACCACATTTGAACTACAGAGGCGGTTATTTTTTTGTAAACAAAATGTGAACATTGCACAGCGTCAAAATAAATGTAATGGAAAAAGACACTGAAAATCTAATGTAACAGGTTTTAGAAGTATTGACTGTAAAGCTCCATTGTTATGCTCAGGAATGGCTTATCTTTTGGCAGCTGTTAACCTGTAAAGTTCCACTCAACACTTTATATACCAATGTATTAATATGGTTCAGGATGCCATCAGATGAAGCAGATAGATACATTTGATGACACTGATTTGATGACACAAAATAAAGATCCATGAAGTCACGGAATTCAGACTAAAAACCTCCCTGACTTACTCATGTACTTCACACCTGGGTTAAGTTAGTGCTGCAGACTGGGTAAAAACTGTTCACATCAGCCTCTTTGTAGTAATGTAGCTAAGCAGCGTGTGGGAATACGTTATTTTTATCTAAAAATTGCGCTTGATACAAACTGCAGAAAGTTTTGAACAAAAGTTCAATCTCTGACCTCTGAATCAGTGAGTGTAAAAACAAATCTCAGTTAACTAGCTTTTACTGAGCTTTAATCTCACAGCCTTTATCAGTGAAATGTTGCTGAAAAGGTTGGAAAAATGAGTATACTTTGAACGTCAACAAGAAGTAACATCACCCAACATTGCTTAGAGCACCTTTAATCAATTATGGGGACTATCTTTAACTTAATAATTTAATTTAGTTGAACTGCTCAGTAGATATCTAGCTCTGGTTGCACTGGATGCATGTCAAATAAACCTCTTTCCTATAGGTGAAAAAAAGCAAAGTCTTACATGGTGTCTGCAGGGACCCCTGAGGTCAGGCTTTAGCACTTTGTCATGAGTGAGTGGATCTCTGGGACGTCCCTCCCTCAGAGTGCAGCATGTCACAGTTGGCACAGGAAGGCTCAGCCCAGCACATTTAATTAGCCAAGCTTTCTTGGCATTGGATGGGAGGGGGGACACACAGTGACGAGTCATCAACACCACCAAGGGCGCGGTGCTGCTGCACATCTAAAACTTAACAGGATGGGAAAGAAGCGCATGGCCGTTAATATGGGAATCTGTCACTGGCAGATGGAGTTTTTTTTATTGGAAACAACATAATTGGTATTTCAACAAAAATGAGAACAATCAGTGACTGACCTCTCTTGTAAAAACACATATGTTGTGACCCCCTCAGCTGTTAATGTACCGAACATGCGACAGTGATTAAGATACAGGGGATATACACAGCCCTCACTGCTCCACATGTCAGTAGTTATCATTCGAGTCAACGTGCCATATTGAATGGAAAAAAATGACTGTTGCTATGAAAAAAAGCAAAGTTAGGGAAAACAGTTTGGGAGAAACCATTCTGACATCCCTCTCTGTATAACTGCATGCATGTGAGGAGCCCACCCCACCTCAGCTGTAGTGAGGAGAGCCCATCTAGGCAGCCAGCAACCAGCGCGTCTCTGCCTACCAATAGGCATGCTCGGCTCAGGCTCTGTGCAGTGCTCAGTCTCAGCAGCTAAAGCTGGGCGCAGGGGAACTGCGACGGCCGCGCCAAGCATCTTCCCAGGTATGCGTCTCTCTGTCGCTATACGCCCTTATTCATTTTCTGCATTGTTATGGTATCTTGCTGCATGCTGTTCCCCGCTCTCCCGACATTGGCTTATTTCTAGGGAGGGGTTGCTGTGTCTTATTAATTGTTTCTTTTTTTTTTTTGGTTGCTCACGTAGCCTTCACTGTAGCGCAGGGCAGCGGGTCTTCGTGGTAAACACTCACAGTCAGCGAAGACGCATCTGCAAAAAACCTCCTCGTTAACCGCGCGTCAACTTGCACACACCTCAAAATGTTCGCCCTTCGACAGATGAGCGCCGAGCAGCCTCCGCCGCGGCTGCTGCTGGCGAGGCGGGGATGTGCGCCCGCTGCTGCGCTGCGTGCATTTCTTGGGGAAACATTTGCAACGAGGTTATGATTTGGCTCAAGCGGCTTTCGTCAAAACATGATCCCTGACTATATTTTCCAACTTGCAATGCATGCAGGTAGAGGTCTTTTTAAATGATTTTTTTCTGGTAAGCGCTGGACTTGCGGTAGGCTGTACTGGGCGAAGCAGGTATTGGGAGCTGATTTGAAAAATCATTTCATATAGCAGTCAATTTTTAAGTAGGCTGTGCCAAATAACGCTGCAGTAGGCTACGGCTATAGTAGGTGATACTGTAGGCTATATGCATGGACAGACATTTCTACAACATTGATATATTATTAATAGCTATGTGTTATGATACAACGGGTCTATTTCAGATCATTATTCATTCATACGGAGTTATCATCCAGGGGAAATGATTTTGAAGATTTTTTTCAAACAATCAGGTGGACTTAGTTTTGTCAAAGTGATGCTAATTATAAACCATAGCTTTCAACGAGTTTAAATAAGCCGTGTTTGAATGATGAGCCTGGTCTGTAGCGCCGTTATCCCTGTCACTAGGTAAGATGTAGGTACACTCCCTTGGCAGTTAGGGTGGTGCTGCCTGCTAGTGCTGATGTGTTACAGTGGCCACTACCTGTGCATGCAGTCTAATAGGCCTGGCTGTACATTTGCTCCGGGAGGGTGGCTGGATGGATGGGTGGGTGGTGGTCAATAAAACAAAATCTCTCTAAAAAAAAGTTCAAAATAAATTTAGACTCAACCGTTGAAGTTTTTTAGGGGCAGCGCAGGAAAAGTATCAATGGAAAATGAATTTAAGGATTTACTAGCAATAAATGAATGAACTTTTACAACAGCTGACGTTATTGTTAGTTCTCCTTGCACACACAAAACTGTTAATTATATCCTTCAGCATGTCATTAATGTGCATATAAAAATCTGGTTGTGTTGTAGGCTAATTATTAATGGTACTTTTGTTGTTGCTATGCAAAAAAAGGGCTCATGTGCTATATTTCCACTGCAATCTTTTGAAGCTGTGACCTTGTCAAAAAGGGCCACTGTGTGTCTGCTTTGCTCCGGTTCTCTCTGATAAAAGTCTGCATTAAAGGAAGCTACTTTTCCATACCAGTCCATCTTCACTGGTCATGACTACTCTTGGATTTTTGCTGCATTTACCACCTTGCCTTCAAAGCCAGGAATAGTTGGAGGGTATATCAGAATCAGGTTTAATGGTATGTTAGTGTCTGCCTAGCCACTGAAGTTACATTGAAGTTTATAAATGAGCTAATCCATTTCCACATGTGCTGTCCTTGTTCTCTGAAAACATGCTTTTTAAACAGTGTAGTCTCAGGGTGGAGATTTTCTGCTGAGCCATTTACATCTGGGACCATATTCTTTTGTCGCGATTCGATTGTTTCACAGTACATTGGTGCCGATTTCATTTATTGCGATTCTAGAGGTATTGTGATTCGAGTATTGAGCATTGCTTCTTCACAAAAACAAAAGTTGAAATATACACTCCTAGAGACAATATATCATGGGATAGAATGATAGAATAAGTCTAGACCACACTCTACAATTTACAAATACCCAACAATTTCCCACGAGCAAGCATTTGGTGCGACAGTGGCAAGGGAAAACTTCCTTTAGGCAGAAATCTCGGCCAGACCCAGGCTCCATGGCGGCATCTGACACAGACACTGATACAGACACACAGGTATAGAGAAATATGATTCTTAACAATTCTAGCAGTTGAAATTATGAACAGTGGCAGTTACAGTAACAATAATGATCCTGGAACTATAACTAGAAATAAAATACAGAGTTAAACTCTTCCGGACTGCAGAGTGGATAAAGTTATGGAGGGAGAAATGTTAAGGTCACCTTAAGGTCAAAGGAAGAGGAAGGAATCTTTCCAAATCATTTAAGTGAAATGGTCCTTTATATAATTCATATTTTGCATCATTGATGTAAATGGAGCAAAACAAAGAATTTACTACAAGATTTCTTGATTTAGGTGAACTTTCTTTTCTTTCCTAGTGAGCTACAACAACCATTAAAATAACACTATTTTGATAATCAATTAGTGATTTTGACAAATTTTGAATTTAATTGTTGGTTCCACCTTCTCATCTACAAAGTTTTTCTGCTTGGTTTTGTTATGTGACAGTAAAGAAAATATGCTTTGTTTTTGAAATGAAGCAACAAAACCAGCATTGAAGGATATTACTTTGGACTCGGGGATGTTGTCATGGGCATTTCTGATACTAAATGATGAATCATTAAAAAAAAATTGTCCTATTAAGCTACAGTTACTGTGGAATGTAATCAGCTCCTTAAACTTGGGCATGATTCATCATTAATCAGAATGTGGTTGTCAAATTGGCAAACAGAAAAAAAATCAATATAAATATTGTAACATCTATAAATGAATTATAATAAATCGATCATGAAATGAATCATTAGCTGCAGCCCTAGTCCGATTACAGTTAAACTCTATTAGTATAAACGGAAGTTGTTATATTGTATTAATGATCTTATTTTTTAAAGATTCCGTAGAACACAGTTATTTTGTATTATCACATCAGTATGCATTGATTGTAGAAAAAAACAACGTTGGGGTTTTATTATATGTAAACTATTTAAAAAAGTGAATAGCATTTCAATACATTTTATTGTTCTATTCTAAGGTATCAATTATGAATTGCATAGAAAAGCAAATTCCTTTTCATAGCTTTTGGGCTAAGCCAAAAACATGAAAAGGGACAGAAGCAAGTCTCAAAGGAGCTTATTTTAATGTATTAATTTGTTATTAAGGTTACACTTGTTGCTCATATGAAACAATATGAAAGCAGTGCGTGTTGTTCATACACAGAGGAAAACACAATGTACTGCAACAACAGGTACTCTTCCCAGGGAAACTTTCAGAAAAGTTTACTGTAGTACTATAAAAAAAATGAGTCTATGATATCTAATGTGTTACATATTAATTAGTTAATGACATATTTCCCTGATTCATACTGCAATCTGTAATTGGAAGATAACAGAGATGGAGTGTTGTAGTTTCAGAACATAAATAAGTAAGGGTGTTTGCTGCCAATAATTTTGGCAAGGTATCACCCTAACTTTAAGTGAGTATGGGTTTGTAAGTTTATTCAACACTGTACTGTACGACACCATCATAATGGAAAATGAACAGCAAGCCACTATTCAAGTCCAAACATGATTAGCCAGAAAGCTGTGTGCAAAGCCTTTGATCACTGTGTTACTGTTTTATAAGCCATCCACTGTCATCTCCAGGCAGGACAGATTGTTATAACCACTAATTAATATATCACACACACACACAGGAATTTAGGAGAATAGACTCTTCACAAAAAAACTTTAGTCGGTGTTCAAGCAAGTCATAAAACAACATTCTTCTTTTGTTTTACCTAATTTTGCGTTATATTTAGAGCTGAAATGATTATTCAATTATGCAACGAGTTGATAAACAGACAAATAAATATTAGTAACAGTAAGTTGTCACTTTTTAAGAAACAATGGTAGATTTCCTAGCTCCCTCTTCTAAATGAGGATTTGCTGCTTTTCTGTGTTGGTTGTGATTGTTAACTGAACCTCTTTGGGTTTTGGAGTGTTGGTTGAACAAAAAAGCAATATGATGCCATTCCCTTGGGCTTTAATGAAATTGTGATGGGCATTTTTCATTATTCTCTGACACAGACCAAGCAGATTAATCCTTACAGTAATATAAATAACTTTGTTGCAGTGCTAATTATATATAATTTTAAAACAACAGTACAACAGTACAATCTGAAAGAAGTGCTAAAAACCTTAAAAAATACTTTGTTGTTGAACAGATTCAGTTACTGTATGCATCCAATCTTTTTACACCTAAATATTGAGTCCATTTTCATTTTTTGTTAACACAGCAAGATAGACTTCCACTTTGAACTGAAGTTATAAATCAGGAGCTGAATCACTTTAATTACATGTAATAAATGTATCATATTTTTTCCTGATGCCATTACGGCATTAGAAATGGCAACTTAGGGACTTACATCACGGTGGCACGCAGCACAGAGACAAAGGGCAGTATACATTATCTGCAGACAATCTCTGCAGCTGTATTAAGTTACTGGGCAAACTATACTGTTGGACATCACCATACGTGTATCTGACACAGACTGTTCTGTATGGAGAGGTATTTAATCTCTTCTCTTTACATAATGTTGAAGAATGACTTTGTAGTTTTTGTTAACATGCACAGTTATTCTTGGCTATTGGAGAAAGTACATGCGTAGATTAGTGCAGCTGTCCAAATGCCTGGAGAACAATATCTGTACTTGTATTGACTGATGACGAATGTTCCAACTAGAAACTGCTTCTGTTAAGGTTAAGTCACATATCTTCACTGTAGTTATCCCAGACAAAGTGTGGAGAAATCATTATGTAGATAATGTACAGTATGAGTGGCCTAGAAAGAAATTTTTAGAAAATTTGGAAAGATGATAAAATGTCTTTCGGAGGAAGGAAAGGAAGGAAAGGTGATAGGTGATATTTGGGGGATAATTGTTCATAATCAGGATAATAAACCGGACTAGTAAAAAGATGGGGTTTTTAATACTGCAGTGTGGACCTTTAAAATGTTAGTTGTACATTCCAGAGTTAAACTTGCGGACAGTGTCTACACAAAATACTTATGTTCATGTTTGACTTATGACGACATTCATTGAGCTTTCAACATAGCACATGCTAAAAAGAGTACGTTAAAGTACATGGAAAGGTAACATCAACAACATCTGTATTTTCTGACATCTGCTAGTGTGTTGAAAATGATATCCTCGATTTAGGTGCATGCAGAAATAATCTGTTCATGTTACCTCTTCCCTTCCCTTAGTGATGGCCTCTGCTGAGCAACCGTGCTCCAGCTTCTACCAGCAGCACTGCGCATAAGGAAACACACCCACCTTTGCCCTCCTGCCCAGAAGTGAGAGAGCCACCACCATGTACAGTGTGGAAGACCTCCTCATTTCGCATGGATATAAATTGCCCAAGAGCGGCCCTCCATCTGCCACGCCTTTTGACAAACGCCCTGCTGATTGCCAGCGTGAACTTGTGGACAACAGGGCTGGCCGGGGGACACTGAACGGGTATGAGGCGGGCCGGGGGGCATCTATCACAGGCATCTATGGCAGCAGGCAGGCACTGGTGAAGGGCTACCACGCCACTGACAACGAGAGCGGGGAAAGGATCCTAAGGAGAAAAGAAATCGGTATCCTAGGTGACGCTCAGCCCTTGGGTGATTCTCTCGCCACAGATAGTGGGTGAGTGCTTTTTTCCCCCCTCGCTTTTGCGATCCCCCACACCCTTTACCCCCTCCCCCCCTTCTCATTGGGGCCCTTTGGTATTGCATGCAAAACTGAGTCTGCACTGCGCAGGGGATTTTTCCTCCTCTTCCCTTTCCCCTCCTTCCAGAGCTGCAGAACACTGTGGCTGCAGCAGCACCACTGACATATGCTGGGATATGAGGAAATATGAAAGGTGCCTTTGCACTTGTTTGAAGTGTGTACATGCCTTAACAGAGAGGTGGCATGCGTCTCTGTAGAGCCCACCCATGCACTGGTATCTACAGCCTCAACCAGGCATGCAGATGTAAACAGCAGCACTAGACAGTAAGCAAACTGAGGAGAACTGAACATGCCTTAAGACAGGCTCGTAATCACTCCACTGTAAACACTGGCATACTGAATCACGCCCAGCACGTGCCCTGTGATGTAAGCATGTTGCTGGGCAAGTGTGCACAACGCGGCTCCCCTCAGCCATACAGTAGCATATGCTGCTGAGGATGATCCATTGACTTTGCTGCTTAAATGAATGAGTACAGTGACTAACAGTGATTTTAGTGCAGTGCAGATAGGAGATGAAGCTCTATAAGAGAGCAATTGTTATTCATTTTGAGTTATCTTATTATTTATTAGACTGGATTTTTAACTTATATTGTAATATGGATTTATGGTATATTTTATGGTTAGATATTTTTTATTTGTTTTGTATGGAATTGCTAACTGCAAATCATGGCATTATGTGGTTGTATCATAAATATTAAGCAACTAGCCTGAGAAAATACAATTCATTTATTTTGGTTACTTTGAATTCCAAAAAGGATTTCAAACCCTCACTCCCTCGTTCAATTAACTGCACCTACGGATGTTCATGGATATCATTGACTTTTTTCCTTCAGCAGTCCTGTTCCACCACACCAAGACATTTATCATGACTGCTTGAGAAAATTCCAAAGTTAAAATGACATTGTAATTTAACAACACAAACACACACAAAGAAATGTAGCTTGGTTTTATTTAGATTCAATGTGTTATTATTAAGTATGCTATTTCTAAGATAATTGTTTTGGCAGTGCAACATGCATACAGTCATATCTTGCACCTAAGAGGTACATTTGGAACCATAACTAAAATTATCTCCAGGCGGCACTGCTTTATCACAGTGGTACCACTGTTTTGAACCTGCCAAGTTGCTCATCACACACTTGCCATTTTATGTTAAATTCAGCAAGCGTTTAAAAAAGGATATTGTGTATTTTCTAAAAGGGCACAGTTTGATCTTGCTAATTGAGTTATGTGATCAGTTAATCAGAGGTAAAGATTTACTTTTGCTATATATCGTGTCAGATAAGGTGATGGGATGTTTTTGCTAAGGCTTTTTTTAAGAGTCCAGATGACAAGCTTCCAAGATAAGGTCAGCACAATTTAATATGCAGATCATTTTGCAGTAACATCACAATTTCATGGTTTCTTCAAGGGACTTGGGAGTTGCTGACTCAAGCACTTCTGTCTCATATGTGCTGGCTCTCCTTGATTAAGTTGCGTTGGAAAGCCAATACTGCCAAAGCCAAAACACATGCTTGACACTGGCATGGACACAATTATAAAAATCTTAAAAGGTTGTTAATAGAGATAAAAGTAATTTGTGTTTGGAAAGCTTGTTCATTGCAGATAGTTTAAAGTATCAATAGTGCCTTGTTATTGTTTCTTTTAAACTTTGGAATACAAGCAACCTATAAATCATATTAAAAATATTACCTTTTAGACACTATGTTTGTCCAAACCTAATGGAAGTGTCAGATGTTGCTCGTCTTGCAACTTCTGTAATTATACTCTGAAAAATAATAACTGTTTGCAAGTGTCCACTTAAAATCAGAGTCCACTTCACTCTCATTCTGACATTTTTTGTCTTATTCACACTGAACTTTTCTGTCTGAATAGGTTCTATGATGTTCCCAGTTTGACTTATTCAGAGCCGCTATGCCATGATGAGAGGGATGTCTCCTACTGGCGGCGGCGAGGCCAGGACTTCAGCATCCTCCTGGACTATGCTGATGGCAGGGAGCTAAGGGCCTCTGCAGGCGCATGGAGGCCACAGGCCCTGATTGCAGCAGAGGAACACAGAGCAGAGAGGCAAGCGCAGCAGTTATGGGAGGACATTTCCTGGCTAAGGGACTTGGATGCAGCCCCTGGTCAGCTAAGGGTGACTGGGGAGAGGAAGTGCCAGAGCCTCGGTACAGAGGAATGGAGGCCTGCTGTGGGCCTGGGAAGGCAGCTGTCGGATGGGGACGGGGATAGGTGGGCTCAGGACCATTACCGCCTAAGGACACCTGAGGGTTTTTTTCACCCTAGAACTAAAGCAAAGTCTCAGTCTCTCCCCAGAGTTTTGTCACCTGATGAAACTGCCAGTAGAGAGCTCATTCCATCCAGGCCTAGCTTACCTGATAGACAACAGAGGATAAGCAGCACTGTCTTCTCTGGGCCCTATAGTAGGTATATCTATAGTGGTGCTGTTGTCAGGGACCGGTGGGGTAGGAATGCAGGGCCAAGCAGCCATGTTGCACTTTTACCAAAGCCCAGGTTCAGCAGGCCTTTAAAGCCTCCATCATATGAGATTCACCAGCAGACTAGAGGTAGCGCAGAAATGCTTGCTATAGACCAGGGTGCCAAACAAAAAGAAAGGCCTATCTACTATCCAAGGGGTGGGGAGCTGAGACAAGACTATTTCGCACAACACTCTGCCATTTCTGGAATGGAGCCACCTGGCTACATCCCACCCCCATCTTATAGAAGAGGCCCACCTCCAAGATCAGTTTCAGTCAACCGCAATGAAATGGCAAACCTAAGATGGAGGGCTGAAGCTCTGCAGATGCCCAGCTCAGATCCTGGAAGGTGGTTTTACAGACAGGCAGGTTCATGGTTGGAACATTATGGAGAATGTGGTGCGTCCTATCGAAAACAGGTACATTCGGGATGTGAAGAACAACCAGGTCATGCCCGTCAATTACCCTCTGGACATGAAGAACAACCAGGTCATGTCCGTCAATTACCAACTGAAGACACAAGAGTGAAGCAAATCTCAGGAGGGCCTAGCGGAAATTCTCTCACTGACTCAGACAAGATCCGTAACATCAACAAAGAAATTCCATCTGCTACAATTTTAGGACAATCTACACATGATAGTGCCTTTCCTCCCAACAGGGGTCAGCTGTCAATACAGACAGCCGCAAAACATCTATCAATGACAGCGAAAGCAGCAATCGATGGTGCAACAGGGGATTAAACAAAAAAAGTGACAGTGTAGGTCCTGAACAAAACCGTAGTCAGTTTTTTCCTTCATCTATTCTGGGTAAACCACCACCTCCCCCATGCAAGTCGGCTGACCAGAGTGTCTCTGAAACTGTGACAGAAGTAAAAAAGGTGGAACAACCTGAACCACCAGAAAAGGAAAAATCCAAGAATCTAAAAAAGAGACTTAGTGAGACAATTTTTTGTTTGGTGTCTGTACCTGTTACTCCGCAGCTCAGTGGAACAATCCGTGATCAGAATAACAACAACGAGAAGTCACCAGACCCGGCGGACAGTCCAAGTGACAACAAAACTGGCCATTTAACAAACCAAAGTCTCCAAAGCACATCTTCAGCTGAAGCTGAGCTGCAAGCACTAACTGGTAGCATAGCAAGCAGCAAAACAAGCAGTAGAGCGAGCAGCAAAATGTTTAAAAGAGTACCCTGTAGACCACCTAAGATAAACCATTACAAGGAGATGAAACTGTCGGGATCCTGGCCTGCAAACCAGTATCGAGACCAGGAGACACAAACTAGCCCAGAGGCCCAAACACCTGCCTCTGAAAACAAGGAAGCACAACAAGACCCTGTCCCTCCCGGCACTGAAGTCCCTCCTGATAGCAGCGGTGCAGTGGGCACTGCCTTCAGTTTTCCTATAAAGGGAGTAAAGAGCCTGAAACTGTCAAGCAACAGTGCTTTTTCCCTGACTGCCACCTTCTCCAACCAGCTGAATAAGAGCACAGCTCAGCAGCCAGCAGTACCACCCTCAGGAAATGTGGAGGAGACCAAACCAGCAGCAAATAGTGGGCAGGAGGCATTTGAACAGTTTCTGCTGAAACCGGCCAGCCAGCGTCCATGGGATGCTGTCAAAGAACTGGAGACTATCAAAAAAGAAGTCCAGGATCAACAACAGCAGCAGAGCAGCAAACAGCCCAGCGTTGATAAGTGCATAGAGGACCTAAACGAGGCCTACAAAGATATATTGGAGCTAGGCACTGCCAGCAATAAAGTCCCAAATGGTTCTGTTCAAATCCCTGAGCGTATCAAAATCCGATTAACATCAGAACCTCTCAACAAGCCCAGCAGCCTTAGGCGCAGTGCAGTAAGCTGGTCTGTTGATCCAGAATACAGGGAAGTCAAGAGCGCCTTCTCCAGGCCTGCAACAAAGTCGGTAACCTTCAGCAAGCAGCTTAGGGAGGAGCTCCCTGTCCCACCTCGGGAGCCAGGCTTCAGAGAATACAGGGTAGTTTCACATCTTTTGCGCAGACGGAGCAACGATGGCAGGACAGTGAAACTAGACCTGCCAGATGAGCCTATTGAGACACCACTTTGTGACTTCAGTCCAACAATGCGCACCACAGCAGCTGAGATGCCATGGGCAGATAGACAGCCCATGCAGGATGCTTCTACGCTCACTAGTCCTCCTGATTATGAGGACATATGCCAGACTTTGCGTCAGCCTAAAGACGCAACGGATGTCAATAAAGCATCCGCAGGCAGTTCTAAACTTAATGACGCAGAGACTCTTCAAGATCTCAGTGCTGAATCAGAGGAGGAGTGCCCTATTTGTAAAAGAGAGCTTGAGAATCAGATGAGACAGGGCCCATTGCCTCCACTTCATGAGGAGAACAGCTCGGACAGCTCGACTAATCAAAATGGCAGTCCACCACAACGTGTTGCATTAGAAAGTCCAACAGAAGATATAAATCCAGAGAAACCAAATGACTCAAGTTTGAATCAGCCAGGGTCTGACCTTGGTGCTGAAACAAGGGAGCAGCATTCAGTGACACAGGAAAATGTGGGAGGGGGTGAAACAACTGACAATGTTCGGGCAGAAAACTTAGATGATTTGTGCGCAGTTAATGCTGAAAGCATACCAGCGAATGGAGCTACAGCGGAGAGCGCATCCACAATATCAGCAACTGATGTGCCAGCAGACCTCCAAGTCCCAAAGGAACATAGTGTTAGTAAAACAATAACTAAGGAAGTAGAATTAGGAGAGAAGGAAGCCATTACAAGAGAAACACCTCAGGGTGGTACAGGCAAAAAAACTGCTGAAGTGAAAAGTGAGTGTGAGGGACAAGACAGTACAATGCCTGATGACAAGCAGGAGCAACAAAAGAAGCTATTTGCTGTTCCAGAGCATAGACTTAGTTTACGGACTCACCAGGGGCGAGACCACACAGGGTTACCAGAGTTTCCGCCAGACAGGCTGCCACTTTCAGTTCCCCCAAACCTAGACCGCAGGCTGTCTCTTAGCTTGGAGGGGGAGAGGAGGAGCAAGGGCCCCTCCCACCGAATGGAAGCCTTGCAGACCAAGCTGGCTATTTCTCCAGGTCGTGTGGCAGTTGAGCGCCTGGCACGGATGAGGGAGGTGGACGTTATGTATCGTATGAGGCGCCTCAGCATTAGGAGTACTGACTCTGGGGAAGGGGAGGCAGAGGGAGAGGGCAAGGACGAACAAGAGGAGGAGCCCCACCCTTCTCCTCAGAGACACACAGAACAATCTGGAGCAAGAGATCACCCATTCACAGCAAGTCTCTGAAGAGACAGCGTTGCAAGATGAGGAGTCATCTCTTTCAGGTAAGATAGGGATGTAAATTAAACTTTGAGGATTCTTGTGGAAAAATTAATGTCTGTTTGTACAGCTTTACAAATATACCCACATTTTGAAATTGGCAAGGGCAATATTAATAGTAAATCATTTATTTCTCTTGGTGCTTGTTAAGAGAGATGGCTGAAACAATATATTTGATTTAATACTTTATGTGAATTTTTCCTCACCAATCTTAAAAACCCAAATCTAGAAGAAAGGTTATAGTCTTGTGTAAGTAAGGGAGCACATGTGTGCATATATCTTAAAACCTACAAACCTAAATCTTATTTAGGTTGCAAGTTATCAAAATTTAAGAGACTGTCAATGGGCCTTGCTGTTAAAGACATCTCCACAAGATGGTGTTAGTGCCCCTAAGATAGTACTACCCTCCTCTGTGAATTCAAATCATATTACTATTCATGTCACTGAAACAAACAATACCAAAAAACTAAATTTACTGTACTGTCAAAAGGGAATTATTTTTGACTATGCTAGAAATTGCAGTGTTTGTCAGGTTATTTTTTGCACTTTGCACCTTACTACCTTACTTTTGATGAATAATATACAATACTAAAAAACACTTTTTGTCAATTAATATTTTTCTTCTTTACGTCCCAGAACCCCATGATCCAAACAGAGTGATGAAAGTGTAGAAAGACTGCGTCCATCATCTCCATCAGAGGTTTTTAGCTCTAACACTGTGACCTGGCTGCCTACTAGAATGCCTTCATCTCATCTTGACACTGAAATGGCCTTCTTGTCCGACAAGAGCATTGTGTACACCCTCACCCTCGGCGCTGCGTTGACTACTAAGAGTGCTGTTCCACTGCCAAAGGGAGGTGCCCCTTTAACTTTTGGGGCAACTTCCACTTCGAATCCCTCCCCAGCCTTCCCAAACTGACTTACCACTACCCCATCTTTCCTCCATCCCCAAGCCCATCCCCTTAGAGGGTTTCAACTAGTTAGTATTCTTGTAGCGGCTTGTCCTTTCTATTCTATCCTCCCTATGCTTTTCTCATTGGCAGACATTATGCAATTCTGTTGTGCATACTAGAACTTTTAAAATGTCCATAGTGAATACAGTCAAGAAATGTTTCGCATACTGAACGTTTGTTTACGATTGAGCTGTTAAGGATATGAATGTAAGCGTTTATGTTTAACCTAACGTAGACTAAGAAGGGTTATTGACACAAACCTGTTCTGTGTCATTCAAACCACACCAAAATAAACAGCGTATCGGATTGTTGTAATGAGGCAACAGCTGTTTTAGAACTGGACATCACTGTCTCTGGCTCAAGAACTGTTTTGATTTTTTTTTTTTAGATGAGATAAATTAGCCTTTCTTTTTTTAAAATGTTATGACTTTGTGCCCTGTCTCATTGCTTTTATACACACTGCAACCATAACATATAGAGCTCTTCAATGAAGAGTGACTCTACACCACGTGACATGATAGACCAGTGACCCATTATACATTACATTGGTTCTATGCTGGACAGGGGGAATTGCCTTCTTTAACGAGATGTGTGTTAGTCCTCTGATCAATCCGATGTATAACTCCCATTTCCAGGTAATTTCAGGAAGCAATAAAGGCACAGATTGAGTTGAATTGGTGGTTGGTAAATTTGATAAACTTTAAAGATGGATATAGAACAAAAAAAAGATAGGTATAGCAATATTGTTGTACAAACAGCTCAGTGGTGTAGTGGAGCTACCTGTAGGAACCATTGTCAGGAGTTTTAATGTGAACGTGTCATTCAAATCATATTACAGGGATATGGAATCGTGTCAGGGTATATGGGCGCTTAACAGGGGGTGGGTGCTTTACTTCATATATATATATATATATATATATATATATATATATATATATATATATATATATATATATCATACATTGGTATTGCAAAGAGACAACATTTCACGGAAAATTTATTTTTGTTATCATTGAATTGTTAATCAGTTTGCATAATGTACAAAATAAAGTATATTTTAAATATTTTAAGAGATATTTTGTATTTAACCATGACATTTTATTTCTCAACACTTATATCAAGCTGAAAGTATCATATGTCTGTATAGTATCATACTGAGAGTATACATAATTTTCTAGTGCTTTAAAATCTAACAGAGTGATATAAGAAGGGATGGCCCTGTGGTATGCCTTGATCACACGATTCGGTTTCAGTGAGCGATAGGGTTCATCAGTGCCAGTGTTTGATTGTGCCATGATATCCTATTTGATAGTGCTTTTTCATACGCTAACAGAGTCAATGTTAGACGCTCCTTGTGATATTTGATACATTAATCCATCTCAGCTGTATTTCCTATGTTGATGGTCAGATATGACCTGTGTCTTATTCTTGTCTTTGTATGTCTTCCAATTCAAATCATGTATTGTTCTGTTGTTGGTTCCTTGAAACATGTTTAGAAATAAAATTGGGAACTTTCTTTCTTTTCCTTCCTTCCACTCTCCCTTTCTTCTTCTCCTTCTACTCCTAAGTTCCTCCATTCTTTCTTTGTTTCTCTCATTGCAAAGCGTGTTCATTTTGTGTAAAATGTTCTGCCGTCCCCAACACTTATTGCACTAAAGGATACAATGCAGTATGCTATTTTTGGCTAAAAACCACAAATTTGCAAAAAGTATGAAAAGAGAGGTTTTTTTTAAATATAGGGGGATTTTAATACATTTAAAATCATAACTCAAAACCTTAATAATGAATTAAAAAAAATCTGTTTGCAGTTATGTGATTTTTCCCACAACAGCAGTGCTGCATTGGTGTAACGCATCAACAGATTTGTAGTAAACCATCACTGTTTAATCACTCACCAAGTATTACTTAATTGTTATGTAGCATTTTACAGTTGTAGCATTTTATCAACTCAGAACTTTGTCTTAGAACATTTCTTGTAAATCTGGAATATCCATGTCGCCTTATTATGTGTGCATTACATTATACTCCAGGCAATGCCAAATATTAACCTACTAAGCACTGTTTCATACCTTAGGTTTTTAAAAACAACTTACTGTTCTGCTATCCCTCTGGCTGGAGAGGTACAGTAGCATTGTGGATAGTTTCTGCTTTTAATGTTGTTTTTCTGTAGAAACACTGAATCAAAACTGTGAACCTCAAATAATAGAAGAAGCATAATTTAAAAAAGTACAGGATGAGATTCAGTGTTTCAAGACAAGCCCATGCTCAGCACCACAGGAAGGATTAGCTGGCACGTTCATAATTACTGACACATCTCAATTTCAATTCATTTTGGAGACAGAAAGGCTTTGCCTCGGTCTTGTGTGTAAACTGCCCCTGACAACATTTAAATAGCTATTCCAGTACATACGCCCCTGAATAATTGGCATGTCAGGTACACTTTAACATAGTGTAATTTGACCTTTTGTACTGCAGGTTATGTGCAACATGGAGTAATTATGCACACTTGTAATATTTTCTATTTTCATATGAGATTTAAGTGCTTTTTGTACTCACTGACATCTTTTTTTCTTCCTTGCATGAAATGCAAGAAAGGAAGGAAAAAAATGTTTTTCATAAAGTATTGCATTTGGTATAGTAAATCCAGTGGGCAAACATTATGTTTAATAATTTAATTTACAAAACTATGCCAAGTATTAAAAAGCTATTTTTAGAGTAATTCAAAAGAGAACTCATTCATTTTTTTCCTTTAAGACATGCCTTTATCTTTGTATCTATAAATATGAGCATAATCCATAGTCATATGATTGTGCTACTGTTGTATGATACTGCAGTCTGATTCATAAATAAACTCTTTGCATGAAAGTTGTGTTTGTAATCAATTGCCGAGGGGCCATCTACGGGATTTATTTAATGTAATGTACCAAGGTTTACATATCCACTTTGGGAAAATAATATGTTTTTTTCCTTTCTAAAATGCACATTATTGTATGAAAATTGACACAAGGAAGCAATCCAAACATAAACAGTAGTCAACAGCAATTGCAGCAAGAACGCTGTCATAATTGGTCTTATATTTTACAAATATTATTTTTTAAATTAAACTCCTGCAAGAGTTGACTTCTATTTGTAAAGTATTATTAAGGCAATATAAACAGGGGCGTATGTGCACAGCCATGTGTGTGTTTTCACACACATACACGCGTGTACTGGCAATTCCAGCCCAATTACCCTGCCAGACTGTCACACTGAGCTCCACTTGCTTGATCAAAGTGTTGACAAAGACAATACTTGAGCTGAACTTTGTAAAAACCTCCCAGCATGCTCTCTGTGCTTGGATGGCATCCATCCTCAGACACTGTTCAAAATGCTGTGTGCCGTTTCTTTCTAAAAGGAGAGTGAGAAGTTTAATTAGAATTTCCTCTGATGTGATACTTTATTGATCCCTATATATGCAAGCTTTCTTTTCACTAACTATCCACTAATGTTGGCAGATGCTTGACACAGCAGGGGTCAGAGGAGGGGTTGTAGGATAACATTATAGGTTGTCAAATTCTGATCCATGCAGCATCTGTCAGTGCTAGTGGAAACAATAACTAACTTAGGTCTAATTTTAATAATGAAAATGGAGTTATTAAATTGATATTCACAGATAAATTCACAATTTTTAATGCAATTTTTGTCGGATTGCTTTTAGTTCAGATTAGCCAATGTTTCAGTAAAACAACCCACTTTGAATCAAAAAATGCTACGATATTTAGCCATATAACAAAATGATACAGCCTACTAATATAGCTAGACATTGACTGCATAACAGTTAATGTTGGTGATGATAAAAGGGATATTAACACGTTTGCTGTACAAAAAAAAAGTTAATTAATTATATATACATACTTAAAGTTAATCAAATACCATAATAGCTTTGGCTACATGATTAATGTATTATTCTTATTCTCACTAGCCATTATCAATTTAATTTAAAAGTAAAAGTATTTAATATTTTTCTTTTAATACATGTTTGTATTTAACATCGCCAGGTAGCCGGCATCAACATGCTATATGCATCAGCCCCAGCAGGTGTCAGTTAGCCTAGCTAACAATAAGTTCACTAACATTAGGCTACCTTAAATGCTGCAACTTGGTGCTGCCAGTTTACCAGCTTGGCTTGATGGATAAAGAACTCCAGAAAACAAGTTAAGAGGCTTTCATTAGTCAAAGTTACACATTTTCAAAACTTAAGACATGTATTTCCCATACTAGCTAATGTTAGCTAGCTACCTAGCTAGTTAACTGCTACACCTAAGGTTAGTTTCAGTTAGTAACTGCTTTGTCTAACAGCTAATAGTGCAGTTACTATGACGACTGCTGGAACTTCACTCATGGTAAACGCTACAGTTTTCCAACAATAATGTTTAGTTTAATTCCAAAGTAAAATAACCATTTTGATATCTGATGTTTGCCAATGAATGTAAAACTGAGCTTTTGTAGTTATAATACAGTCTTCACATGTGAGATGATATAATTGTTTTATAATTATCTAGTAATATAGCACAGCTTTTTCCACTGTGGATGTAAAATGTCCTAAAACAGTTCCACTGCTGCCACTCCTCAGGCCTCACTGCCATTAATCTCCAGCTGTCTATCCATCACAGCTGTCTCAGCCACCAAGCCATACCACTGTAAGTAAACTACATATCTGTCATTACTGTGTACACTTATGCTACTGTCATGATATGTTTGCCTCTCTTGCTTGGGGAATAAGTAACTCCATTAATGGCACAGTTGTCCTCCTCGCACATAGACTGCATTCTCGACTGTACCACATCACCACCTCTTTCCCTAATCCCGGGGAAGAAGATGAAACTGAAAGGAGTAGATTACTTCTTACATTTTGTTTACTGTAACTACTGGTAGTAGAAATAAGACACACAAGGGGCTGCATACTGCTATGTACTTCTTACAGTAGCCTATGTCCACAAGATGGAGCCAAACTATAATAATATAATACCAACACAACTTTTTCTCCACCAGAGTATGTAAAGTCAGAAAACACCTTTATCTGTTTATTCTAGTCGTTTTATATACCATGCATCTTCCCACTTTCCAATATATGTACTCCCCCCCCATCCATATATATGCTCACACCATGTGAAAATTACTGTTTGTTCACTCTACTGGCTATAATGCCCTTGGAATTGTACCATTCCAAACTAATTGCTAAAATGAAAATAATTTAAAATTCCAACATGCTGCCAATTGTTTCCAAAGTGAAATGCCAATGTTTTGTTAGGTTTTCACCCTACATCTTCAACTTATTTTCTTTTTTTGTCCTTTAATGAGACATATTTTGGAACAAAATGCAAAATAATTGTCATTTCCATTTTTGGAGGTGAACAACAGTTGCTTAACTTTTCAATGTTAACTTACATACTGCAGTGCAGATTGAGTAGTCAGATTGGGATCTTTAGTTTGAATCAGCTGTGGCCTTTAAAGGCGTACAATGCTGTGTTTATAACTCTGAGGATCCAGAAATTTAAATGTATTCTACAGTTTGATGCAATATTAGTTTGCATATGTGATAACACATATACTTCCAATATGTACATAGATGCTCAAAGCTAAATTAAATGTATTCCTGCTCTGTGCTGCTGTGTGTTAGGAAAACAGGAGCCCTTGCAGAGCCTGGATCACACTGTGTTGCTGGATTGTAGTTTAACAGCTGATTCGATCCCCCTGCGTTGGGAGCCCGACGCTTCCTGGCTATTTATGGCAGATGCCCGTCTATCGAGGCCGCTCTCTTCAGCCCTTACATGGTTGCTGTGGGATGAGGTTACCGTGCCGATTTTGGCCCACACCTCCCAAACTCCTTGGAAGCAGTGTTGTGTCACCTCTCACTGACAGTCTCAACTATCAGACCACGGTCTCAAACCCGGTTTACAAGAAGGGGCATTTTAGGAACCACAGTTTTGACTTTTGAAATACTTTAAAGAACCACTTATTGTCTGTTCTAGAAGCCCTCCTGTGTAGTTTTTTCTCAGCTTCATCCCCGTCTCTCTCCTTTACCCCTCTCCTGCATACCCCACTCACTCTCTCTCCCTCTCCCTTCTTCTCTTTTCTTTGCTCGTCTGTTCTTGGACTGATTTATTTGGCCCGGTGCGGCAGAACTAGTGGGAAAGCACCAGCCTATATTTGTCGGCTGCTGAGGTTGTCTGTTTAATGGTGGATGACTTTGGATCCTCTGTTTGGGTTTACCTGCTCACACCTGCACCTCCTCTAGCATCTGCTTTGCTCTGAATAAGGAACTAGTGAGACCCTTTGTTGGGTAGTTGCATATCCCTGAATCCTACTTTTGGGATATATGGACTTCACCTGTGAAGCATTTCTTTCAGTACCTTATTATTGGAGCTAAAACATCGTAAGTATTGCTTTGTCTTATAGTTTGATCTCATGCATGCTATGGTATACATCAATATATATATTAGATCAGTAAGTAAGCAGATAGTTGTTATATCAGGAATCTGACAACCATTTATCATTCAGCTTTGTGCTGAGTTGCAAATTGTACGTTTTCTGGTATATACAGTATATGCTTAATAAATAAAAGCTTGTTTGGCCATTATGTTAGGCTATTTCTTTTCAGTTTTGTACTAAACTAGCGTCCTTGTAATGTAAATGTTAAAATTTTTGTTATAACTTGTCATCTGGCTTTAGATAGGATAAGGAAACCACCCTTTATTGAATGATAACAAGAGATTTAAAGGCACAGAAGTCTGGTAAATGTGATCTCTGTCAGTTTGATTGTTAACCACCCATTGTTAATTTCATGTTTTTAACAACATGTGAACTTTCTAAACCATCGGATATAGTTAAAACTCATTGCAGAGTATGTTGAAACAGAATCACTTTGGCTCACAAATAAAATATGAATCACTTTATTTCCAAAGTGCATGATGTCTAAAAAGAATCACAACGTTTGCCAGATAGTTTTAGTATTGTACAAAATGTCTTTAAGATTGGGAAACTCAATCATTGTCACTCTTTATTATATTTTGCCAAACTACCCAGTAGCAGGGGAAAACTTTGGTGCCAAAACGGGTGTGACGGGTGTCTGGTTTTAATTTTCTCTCCTGGAGGACTGAATGTAGTGTCCGAACCAAGCCTCCCTTTTGTTGCTTAGCGCTGTCTCAAGTAACCACTCGGGTATTAGCATTCCAACCTCCAGATTATGGCTGCATGGTGATATGTGTGTTCAGCTGATCTATCAGCTATGTTTTGGGCTGGTGTGTTGTTCCAACAGTGGCCAAGCGTCATTCCTCACAGTTTTGTGTGTGTGTGTGTGTGTGACTCTGTTTGGCACCTGCTGCAGCCGTCAAAATGAAGAGACAGGTTTACTGGCCGGCCCCATGCTTTAACCTCTGCCACTGGATTCTGTTTATCTACATGGAATGCAGCTTTGCAATCCACATCTGCAAGTGTTAGACACATTTGTATTATCAACCAACAACATGCATTCATTTGTTGAAGGCCTACATTCCTTGTTTGAGTTACAATCTCTAGTGGTGGGCGGATTGATCCAAATATCGATATCAACGTCCTGGCCGACCTGGCTGTCTGTGTCTATGTAAGTGCCGCTCCTGTCACGGAGCGGAGCAGTCACATTTTGTCAATCACACCCCCCTTGGGATTTGATGTTGTTACATCACGTGACTCAGCGGCGCCAGGCAAACAAACAAGCAAGCAAGCAGCCAGGCCCGGCGGCGGCTAGCAGCACACTCATACAGGCAGAGACGGAGCAGAAGAATGGCAGAGAAGAAGTGGAGCGCTGTGTGGCTATATTTTCAAGAGTATATGGCTGCAGTCTGGAGCGTCCCCTGTCATCCGTCTGCGGTCGTCTCATGCGGTCTCGTCTCATGCCGAGGTGTGTCCAACGGTAAATTCAGAGGGTCAAAAATACGAAATCGCGAATAATTTTCCAGACGGAGTCACGGGTAAATTGTGACCACATTTGTTGCAATCAATTGAAAAACGTTAAAAACTGTTAAAGTAACAATTTTGCCATACACATAGTTTGCTGATTTATGAATATTATTGTTGTGTTGACAATATAAATGCAGACTATTGTCTGGAATAAAATAAGCCTGCGCCAACTATCATGCTAATTAATCATACTTTTTAATTAATAAAATATATATTATATATATATATATATATATATATATATATATATATATATATATATATATATATATATATTGACTAAACAGTAACAGCAATCATACAAATGAATAAAATACTTTTAAAAAATATGTCTACAAGATAAATGCAGACTATCATACTGATGAAAAAAAACACTTAAAATATATGTTCGTCTATAAAATAAATGCAGATTATAGGCAAACTAAAAAAATCCTTCTGCCATCCCCGAGTTTCTACTTTTCAAAATAAAAGATCGCATCTGGATTAAATTATAATCTCTCTTACTTTTCAAAGTAAAAGGTTGCATCAACTGTCATGCTAATGAATAAAATAAATATATATATTTTTTAAATATTTAAAAATATATGTCCGTCTCTAAAATAAATGCAGATTATAGGCAAACAAAAAAAATTCTTCTATAGCTGAAATTTAAGGAATTTCTCTCCCGACAGAGGTCAAGCATATGGTTTTGTTTTTCATTTTTCCCCCTTTCATACAATACAACACTAAATACAATAGAACCGCTGGCGCGGAAGTGGAAGAACAATACAATCGCAATCTGGACCAAGGTCGTGGCAGCAGAGATACGCAGTCGAATGCAGGACGGGTCCCAGACCCGAAGGCCGAGGCCGCGGTAGTAGAAAACTACAACCGTATTCTGCCCCGGGTCCCAGAGACCCGACAGCATTCTGCCCCGGGTCAGAGATCCGACAGCCGATGCCGCGGTAGTAGAAAAATACAACCGCATTCTGCCCCGGGTCCCAGAAACCCGGCAGCCGAGGCCGCGGTATAGAAAACTACAACCGTATTCTGCCCCGGGTCCCAGAGACCCGACAGCATTCTGCCCCGGGTCAGAGATCCGACAGCCGATGCCGCGGTAGTAGAAAAATACAACCGCATTGTGCCCCCGGGTCCCAGAGACCCGGCAGCCGAGGCCGCGGTATAGAAAACTACAACCGTATTCTGCCCCGGGTCCCAGAGACCCGGCAGCATTCTGCCCCGGGTCTCAGAGACCCGACAGCCGAGGCAGCGCCAGATACAGTCCAATGCTCTCGCCATGCTGATAAGCAGTTGTATTTGCAGCAATGTCCCAGTGAAATGTGAAAACAACATAGAATATAAAATTAAAAAGAAAGAGTGTAACATGTTTATTTTTGTATTCTTGTTTTTGTTGTGTGCAGAATCAGATCCTTGTTGTCCCTCCTCAGGAGATCCTGCCGTTAGTTGGCAGAAATGCGTCGCTGATGCAGGTTTCATCAGATGTAGCTACGTTAATATGGAATTATAACACAACCATAACATTCATAAATCAGCAAACTATGTGTTTGGCAAAATTGTTACTTTAACAGTTATTAGCGTTTTTCAATTGATTGCAACAAATGTGGTCACAAATTTACCCGTCTGGAAAATGAATCGCGATTTTGTGTTTTTGACCCTCTGAATTTGCCGTTGGACACACCTCCGCATGAGACGGGACGGATGACATGGGACGCTCCAGGCTGCAGCCATACCCGTCTCTATATTTTCAAGCTAAAACTGAAACAACGGCAAGCAGTATAATTTGTAAAAAGGCTGTAAGATAAGTGGTAACACAACAAATTTATACAAACATATGAAAAGTATTTCCTTGGTTTTAACTTATTAATAACCCAAATGTAAAAACACTTAGGCTAAAGGTCATGAAAATTCATCCATCTTAATTATTAAAAAGTATCGGTATCATATCGGTACCGGAGATATCGGCCATGTATTTACTTAGTATCGAATCGATACCAAATATTGTACTATAGCACACCACTAACAATCTCCAAGAGCTCTACTTTCTTCTGTTTGGCGGCACCTATGGTGATAAGCACTAATTGCAGGTGTGTTTTTAGATGTCACTTCCCAGAGATCTTAACCTGTTTTGTCTGTCGTGAGTTAGTTTGCAGTTGAAGAGCAAGCCTACCATGTCTGGCAGACCAACAGCTGCTGGGTGATGTAAACACATCCCTAACTGTGTGCTGCTTGTGATTTCTTCGTGGAATGTCGCAACAGAGACCCGTGATATTGCAATGCATGGGCTTTCATCAGTGCGCTCAGTTACCATCGTGTTGCGACATGCGTCAAAAGATAATACTACAATTATAATCATAAGACAGTAAGACAACAGTTTCAAATATATAATGTATGAACAAATACATACAGTATATTTTATGCAGAATGCCTTTGAACAGCAAACTGTCCTATTGATGTGTCTCCTAATTAAAGAAGTATTGACCACAGCACACGGACCTTCCATCATAGTTGTATTCAACAGGTGTGTGGGCTGCTGAATGTGGTCTTATTCACCAATTAACTTGTAGCTTGAGCTTAGCAACCTGTCTGCTCTGCACTTAGCATGTTAGAGGGCAGGGAGCTGTCCACAGGCTCCTACTGGCCTGCTAACATGCTGGCCTCTTTCTCAACGCATGACTGCTGTTTGGGTTACATGTGACTTGAATCAATGATGATGGCCACCACATCCATGCTCCTAAATGGGTCCTGTATTTAAGGATGTTCATTGTCAATTATGTGCCATGTATAACTAATGATATATCTATTTAGGGTATGTTATGGTATCATTTTATGTTTATGTATGGGAACAATTATGCTGGTTTTACACAGTAACTGGTAGTAGTGGTGTTTTCGGACGTTGCGGAGATATATTTCTATTACATTGAACTTCAGTCAGTTAAGGTTTCCTTTGAAAAACACACAGAGTGAAGGTTGCACCAGGATTCAGCAGAGAAAATATAGTGTGAATGGCATATGAGCACACAGGTGAAATATAGTACTTCATATAGTCTAAATGTATGGTTTGGTTATTTTATACATATTTAGAACGGTATTGAAAGGAAACATGGCTTATATGTATTGGTTACAGTGATTGAGGTGTAATTATTGTTGCATTTATATAAAGTTGTACAGAGAAAAAAGCTAATTTGTACTGGTATTATGAAATAAATAGCAATCCTACCAACATAGATTTGTAAATGTTCTGCGGTGGAGAAATGGCAGAAAAGGTATATTATTACTGTTTGGATATTTACATTGTCTACTTGGGAGAAACAAAAGCTGATTTACCATAGTAGTCCCATTAATTGTTGTACTGAATGTCTACGAGTGTTGAGGCACGTACTGTAACATCGGTTATAATCACATAAATGGTTTATGTTGTATATTATCTTTTATCTCTCTCATCTTAACTGTCTGTGTAGCCGTAAGTAGAAAGGCTGCAGAAATGACCCTGCAATCATTCTGACATATACTAATGACTAACAAAGCATTGTATCATCACATGAATTGGTGGACTCTTTTGTCTGCTCATGAGTTACCTTAATTCAATTTCAATTCAATTCTTCTTCAATTCTTCAATTTTTTTTATATAGCGCCTAAAACACAACAACAGTTATCTGATTGCGCTTTTCATAAAAGAGCAGGTCTAGACCGTACTCTGTGATGTTATTTACAGAAACCCAACAATTCCCACCAAGAGCAAGCACTAGGCAACAGAGGAAAGGAAAAACTTCCTTTAAGAGGCAGAAACCTCGGGCAGAACCATGGCTCAGGGTGGGCAGTCATCTGCCTCACGCTGTTGGGGGTGAGAGAAAGAGACAGACAGAGAAAGAGAGAGAGAGAGAGAAAGACAGATAGAGAAGAGACAGACAGACAGAGAGAGAGAGAGAGAGAGCCCGGTTCCCTGGGGGGTTGTTGGACGGCGGGGAGGCAGAGCGTCATTCCATCACACAGGTGGAATGACACACACTAAATATATCACACCCACAGTAGACGTCACAGCAACATCACGCGACGCTTCTGAAGATGACTGCAAAGTCAGCAAAAAAGAGCACTTTAATTAAATAGTAGACTAAAGGAACTTGTTTGGATTCAAGTAACCATTTCTGGCATGACATCCTCCTCTTTCTCCTTCACTCTCTTTTTCTCTTTCCTTTCCCTCCCTCTCTCCCGCTCTGTCTAAGAGTTCTTGAACTACTAAAGTGTCTCTCCTCAAAACTGGGCTCTGTGCTCATCGAAATCCATATAAGAGCAGAGCGGATTAACTTATGTGCGAGTGAGTGTCAAACAGAGTTGAGGCAAGGCAGCAGAAAGGAACGCATATCTGGCTCTAAAGAGTCAACGGCCAGAGTAAATGTTTAAGGGAGGAGGACGGTTCTTGTTCGGCTGTCTCAGGCTCTCACTTGACCTGTGTGTGTGTGTGTGTGTGTGTGTGTGTGTGTGTGTGTGTTTGGATCAAGTACATCTTCTGCATCTGTGTGCATGTGTTAACATTAGTGCAGGTCTCATTTGTACATTTGTACAAACAAACCTAAACAGAGACTGTTTCTCCTAATAAAGGCCGGCTAGCCTGGATTACAGTGTCTGCTCCTGCCCAAAGTACACAAAAGTTGCTAAATCACTAATCGTTTTTACTTATAAAATAATACGTACTTTGCTATTCTAAACAACAGGGGCCTCATGTATAAAAGTTGTGTATGCTCGACAAGCTTGCGTACATTTGGTTTTCTGCACAAATCTCTGTTATTGTGGTCCTATTTAGTATTTCATTATTTCATCCATGCATGGTGAACGGATCCGTGCACACTATCACCTGGCGTGGAGACGCTGGCCTTACTGACCTCTCCTCCTCCTGAGTCCGGTCTCCCACACGCTGGATTCAGTTTCACTGAGCCTACTAACACTTAGAAAATAAATGGTAAATGGCAGTGAGATCAAACTACTTACTGTGCGTAATTTGGACTGACACTGAGATGCATGTTGTTCTGTCTCTGGTGTGGCGTTCCCCTATTGCCTTGATTTCCACTTCGACATTGGACTTTTTTTTTTATTTCTGCATGGTTCAGTGCATTCACTGCCATAATAAACCTCCAAACAGAACCTCAGCAATCAGCTCCTCCAACGTCACAAGAAGTTTTTTTCCGTCTGCAGGGGGATAACCTGTTGTGATTGGACAAAGAATGACATTGGTGCAAAATTTCCATATTAATTTATGGAAGGAGGCAAGGCGGGCCGGTGGCTCGTTCACGTGCGCTCAATTTCACGTTGATTGTGATGTATAAAGGAAAGGTGCGCAGGACCTGGCGTATGCCTGGTTTTATACCTTTGAATATTTCTGTGCGAATAGGTACTTTTCAAGTTTTGGCCGTACGCCATCTTCTGGTATGAAAGCTGCACTTTTATACATGAGGCCCCTGGTGTCTGGCACCAGTTGCCTATGAAAAGTCATCTAGGATGTAACCTACAGATATTTCAATACAGACATGCTCTCTTAAGAACAAACACAGTTTTGAAAGCACATATTTAATGAGCGAGTACCAATTCTGCTCTGAGGTTGTCTTAAAAGATAGGTGTACTGTTGAAAAAAAGACATTTTGGATTGAAAAAATAGTACTTCCTCCAGCTTTAGTCGCAACACTTGCTGGGTAAACAGGTTGTATGTGGGTGTGAGGTAGAGGGCTAAAGTCTGAAAAACTGTTACTATTAGGGCTGCACGATATAAGGAAAATATCCGATTGCGATTATTTTGACTGATATTGCAATTGCGATGTGATTCACGATATTGGAGGGAATGATTTATTTTTGAAAATGATATTTGAAACATTGATAACAAACATTGATACATTGAAATGATTATTGTGTGATTTTTGCATGGCTCTATACCAAACAAGGATGTTTTCTTTAGTCTGTAGGATAGGATTTGTAGGCGGGGATCTCTCTGCAGCACCACAGTACTTCTTCCAGAAGGGTTTGACAACATATTTAGCCTTTAACAAATATTGCACCTCATTACAACCATTTGTCCTGAAAGAAAACAGAAGTCAGTCACAATGTCGATCACATAAAGCATTGAGCTCAGTAAAGCTCAGGCTACATGAAGGCAGATGGAAACAGAGGAACACATATTTTCCATAGGAGAAAGTCCACCCTGTACAGTATGTGCAGGATGCTGCTGAGCTTCTCAGCTTAAAGTTTCTTAAGCAGAGACATGCTTTGATGTTGAGTCACACACCTCGTGGTGTTTACACGGTGTCCTGGGTGTTGAGTTTTATTGGCTGTTTTGTACATCCAGTGTTGCAGGATGAAATTGTTGAAGCAAGTTTCACATTTTTATTTGTCCAAAGTCACAGCAAGTGGTCTCATTGGTGCAGGTGTATTTGCAGCTGGTAACATTGTCAAGATCAGAAAACAATTCCTCATTTGAGAGAGAGACATAAATCCGACAGCTCAGGTGGAAATGGTAATGGACAGGCTGCAGGCCATTGAGTGATATGATTTATAATTTCTTAATATTATTTGAAAAAAGTATAAAACGGCAGAGAAAGTTGCAGATTATGCAAGTGAGATGAAAGACTCTTAAAGGGCTTTCAAAAGCACCCAACCTCAATTTGAAGAGCTAATTCTTCACACAATTACTGTTAAGGAGATCTGCAAATCTTAACCAGATCTTAAACCTATGTACTGGTTATCAGGTGTAACACACGTTCCTTTGTTGTCATTGACTCGCTTACACATAGTCCACCTCGGTTTGGTTATTTGGAAGGCTTTAAGTATTGTGTCTTATGCCAGTATGGTTTACTTTAAAAAGAAAAAAAATAACCTTTATGAATGATGTGTGGCCTGTTTTGAAAATTGTAAATGAACCCGCGTGACAGAGATTGAGTGACGGAGGATTTATCATGTTTGTTGCTGGCTGGCATGGAAGGAGGGGTAAACAGGGAGATGAAAAGTGAAAGGGAAAGAGACAGGTAAAGAAGCAAATACTTTTTAGAATAAAACAAAAGAAACAGAAAGAATACAAGAAAAAGAGAGGAGAGAGAAAGGGATGAGGACTGAGAGGGAGTTGTAGTCAGAGGAGCCAGAGGAGCGAGTGAGATGGAAGGCAAAGATGACAGATCTGGGGAGAAGGAGTAGGAAAGAAAACAAGGAGGCGTGGAGACGGTCCCCCTGTAAATACGGCCGGCTGACTAGGGTGACCTCTCCCCGAGGCAGCCACTCACAACACATGTTGCCTTATTAGGGGCGTCTACAGGGAGCGGAGGCAGGCTAGGTGGGGTGGGGGTGGGTGGTTTGGGGGTTTGTGTGTGAAAGGGTGAGAAAAAGCAGCAGACGGAGGGGATGAGTGAGTGTGCAAGTGAGCAAGACTAAGACGCCAGAGAGTCCTAAAGTGTGTGTCTCTTTTACAAGAGTAAAAGGGGTTGTTAGCAAGTTCTCTCAGATGTCCAGAGGAACTGTATGTAGATCTTACAGCAATAATTCACGTTACATTTAGTGGTATCATACGGAAGTTTTTAAGTATAGAAAAAGAAGTGTAAACAATGCGTTTCTGTCTGTTCTTAGTTGATGCCTGCTTTCCTAGTGTCGGAGGTTATACTGTTTTTATACTTACAGATTTCTTATCTCCAGTAAAAGCGGGTAGCTCAGATAAACAGATAAAGAAAAGCCAACAGACTGATGATGATTTGGGGGCTAGGGGGTTTAAGGGAATTATATGTATTGTACACACTGAACTTAAACCTCAATGAGTAGCAACACAACCTAAATGTGTATAACTTTGGATTATTAAAAAACACTCTCTTGTTAAGAACAATGCATTTTCTGTCTTCTAAGGAGTGCAGCCCGTGTGCTTGCTCTAAGGGCTACAGTAACTATCACTACTGTGAATGCGTTGCCTACTTCTATGTGTGATGCACAATAAGTTTTTCATGCCAGCCTTGGAAAACGTATATATATCACGGCGACGAGAAGGACAGTTCTTGACAATCGTTTCGCTTTAAGCCAATGCGTGTGGATTTTGAGTTGGCAGTCCCTATGATATACTTTAACTTTTGTTGGAAGATCAGGAAGGACATTGAATGTCAGGAAGACTTTTTCTTCCACTTCCTCATAACAGGCATTTGGAGAAGCTTCTTCTACGCTATTCTACAGCTTCTTACTCTATTCTACATTCCACTTCCGGGATTGCTCCGGTGCCTTCCTAATTACCATCCGCTTTCTTTGTGTAAACTCCGGTGGATTTATGAGGATTAACTGCTATTAAAGATCTATGTAGGGTAAATCCAGAAAGCTAGCTGTACTATCTGTCCAATCTGTAGCACAACTTTGGAATGTACACATGTTCCACCAAAACAAGTTGCTCCCAGAGGCTATTTTGCAGAGGCACCATTGCTCTGTCCGCCGCCACCCAAGATGATTGTGATTGGTTAAAAGAAATGCCAATAAAGCAGAGCACGTTTTTCTCCCATCCCGGAATGCTCTGTGGACTAGCCAGACCTTCCTCCACAGCGCTGTGGACTGGCAATGCAAGACTAATGTTGTGAGGATTGGTGACTGTTTGGATATTGGACACTTACAGTAACCACGTCTGACTCTTATACTCGCCTCACACTACCTGATGTGATGAATCTACTGCATTGGATGTGACAGCTTGATAAAGCCTTTCTACTGGCTGAACTGGAATCAAGACAAGGCTGTCAGTAAAAACTTTACACCCATAATGAGTCATATTACCAGTGGTACACTGCATTTTATTATCTGGTGGCTATTTAAACACAGAATAAACCTTTTGACAACTTGATAATGATATTAATATTAATGCAGACTCTGGGCTGCTTGATCATAGAAAAATCAACAATTCTTTTGTTCTGTAGTGAAATCGCGATTATGATTGATGATCACTCTTAGACTTTTGGAAAGATGTGTTATTTATTGAAGTTTAAAAAAACTGTCAAACTGTTAAACAAATCAACAGTGAAAACACCTTGAACTGTGTTTCCTTAAAGTCTATACAAAAGCGTCCAAAGAGCACCATGTCATGGGACCTTTAATACTTTTCCTGTTGAACTTTTTTCATTCAAAATACAAGACAAAAGAGCAAAATATGTTGTGCAGATTAATTGTTTTTATTGTTTACATTAATGGAAATTGCAATTAAGCGATTAGCTAGCTCTGTCTTTAGTTTTTGGAAGTTTGATGACACCTGGCCATCCTGGCTGAAGTCTGTCTAATGTGTGTGTTTGCTAAGGATACCATCTGACTTCCAGTAGCCCTAGACTTCATACCACCCCCTGCGGGCATGCTGGCACCCTCCTCCAATCCTGTTCTAGAGTTTTTATCATCAAGGCTAATTTCTGCCTGTAATCTGATTAGGGCTCTGAGCTGCTTTAGCACCCTACTGCGCACACACACACACACACACACCAACATGAACACCAATACGCATCCTGCATGACAGCCAGTCTGTGTAGCCTGTAGCTTGCTGTGTAACCAGGGCAGTCACTCTGCTGTGGCTGTGCCTGTCCGTATGTGTCTGTGGGTGTGTGTGTAGCCGTGTCACCATCTCTATCCCTGCCGGTCTGCTCGCCAGTAGCACCGCTGCCACTCCGGCTGTCCACCACCGCTGTGACCGGAGGAGAGTCTAGCAACAGAGCATCCTTTTGTTCTTCTCCCTAAACATGTTTCGAAACCCATGGATCTCTAGTTACCATGCGAACCATGAGCAGCCGTGTGGCCAAGGTAAGGCCTTTGAAAGGGGACGGCTTGGTCTGGCTATAGGAGGACTTGCTTAACCTACTTGAATACACTCAGTTCTATTTTTTATTTAATTTTGCCTTTAACAACTATTCCGTCCCTCTGCGATTTGGATTTGGATTGCACTTTTTACGTGGGGGACTTTGCTAAAGAGTTTGTTCGCTGACAGTGATACAGTAGGTAGGGGCACTCTAGGCTTGGCAGGACAGGAGTCGACAAGAGGATGTGAAGTTTCCTGGTTGACTCTTGTTTTTCTGTTTGCTCGATTGGATTAGATGAAACCAGGATTCATGATGTGTGTAAAAGTTGCTCATCCTTACTCATGCATGCGCAGAATTTGGGATGAATAGCACAGATGGTTTAAAAGTGTATCTATTGCTATTGGTATGGATGTTAGCATTAGGCTCCTTTGAATGAATGGAGTGTGTGGTTGCGCATTAGAGATTTTTTTGACTCTGCTTGGTACACATTTGGTGCTGTGTTTTCTGGTGTGTGCTGTTATGCTTTTTCCTGTTTCCTCCTCACTGATCTACTAGCTTGTCAATGCACCATTGCCTGCTGAGGTGGACGAGGGTTGTTGATGTTTCACCAGCACCCCTTTCCAAACAGACTGTGTGCAAGCGAAGGCTCAGTTCCCTCAGGAAGTCTATTTTGCGCCTCTGAACATTTATAGAAAATCCCTCTCCTCACCACGCTCACTTTTAGACCGTCAGCAGTCTAAGCTGCTCTCTGGCACTGTCAACCTTGAGTCTTGTGCTGCTCGTGTTGTTGACAACCTGCAGGCGTTTCCAAGGAAAACTGCCCTGACTTCTGTACAATGGGCTTTCCGCACAGATAAACAGACAGATACATGTACACATGGTTCACACAGCTTTTGAAAATCTTGAATCATTTTAGATTTGAGACAAAATAATCTTTTTAAGACCTCCAACCTAGATTTTTCGGCCTTGCTTATGTCCAATTCTGTGTCATCCCTTAGATCATGTCACTTCTGAGTTCTTGAATTTCACCGGGTAAAGTGAGCTTTAGGATTCTTCTTCCACCAACACACCTTTCACTTTTTGTACTTTCTATCCAGCTAAATGTTCCCTGCTGCATTTCCACACAGTCTTTGGAGGCTGAAATAGGCCGGAGGTGTTCTGGAGGCGTCTGGAGCAGTAACATGATCTGTCTCCTATACTGGGATACAACTTTACAACAGGCTGCTATTGCTGTGACATGAGAGCAAGAGGGTCAACTCTGCTGGGAACTGGGTGTGAACTTTCTGAGTAAGGGACTGTTTGTTTTTTTACCGGGCTACCGGTGATCCTTGTAGATCCTTGGGATCTTTAGTCAAAATAGACTTGACTCTCCCTTTGCCAGCAATACATTTTTTTTCTATGACCCTCTAAAATGATTGGAAAAAGAGACATGACCCTCCCCAACAATTTATTGATGCCTTCTGTTCTGGTTTGTGCTTTGAAAAGATACACAGATAGCCAATTTGTTACAACAATGACAAACATGACTATCCTCTGCTCATTTTACACATCACACTCCACCAAGATGGTGGCCATTTCAGTGGATTTACTCGCTAACATTGTTGTGGTAACACAATAAGCATGAAAACTAAATGCACACTTTTCTTAAGTTACTCCTCTAGTAAACTAGTGTTTACATGACAAAACATTGAGACCATTCAACAAAGCACACTGGGTAATAACAGATTCAACACGTAAACTGGTTGCTATGGACTCGTCACTAGGCTTTCTTCAGTCATTGTATATTTTAGCATATAGGTAAAGCTCCCGAAGCTGAGCATTATCCAAAACCCCTCGTCCAATATAATCCACTGCTTCTTTGTTTGTCTTTATATTAAAACTGGTATCCCATTATCGGGATTCAGTTTGTAGTCCCAGAACCATTCTTTTTTTGATTGTTTGTGTCTCGAAAAATGACGTAAACAGTTCAAAGGCAAAATCCATATCCAAGACACCACATGGCTTGTCTTCATAGGTTACCAGCAACTCCTCCACCACTCTCTAGACTCCTCGTAATTTTGGTGCGTCAATAAAAAAATTTTCTTTAATGTTTCCTCACCCGACAGGGTCTGGACTGAAACTCTTTGGTTTTTGTGCTTCCAGCTAGCGGTCCTTTTAAATGTGATCCATTTTGTGAATCTGTGCACATTCGCAAGAGCTTAAATAGCTTGTTGTTTACAATAGGCCTACCTGTGATTGTGGGGGTAGGGTCAGGTGTGGTGCATCATGGGTGTGGGGGATGGTACGATTTTTGTTGAGTCAGACCCTTCTGCTAGCAATGGGGGCCGAGACTGATAGCTACATGGAAAAATATGCACCAAACAAGCTACTTTGAAAGTCTGCTGTTTTTCTGAATAAAAAGTTGGGTGACCCTCTCCTCAACAAAGAATAAAAAGACATGACCCTTCCCTATTTTCCTCCTGTGGTCCATTCCATAAATGCCGAACGGTCACTAAACTATTTTGACAAGTGACTCATACTGAGGTGATAAATGTCTTGTCAAAGCCCAAAGGACACATTGTTGCTGTAAGAAAAGTAACTTCTCTACATGATTGTCTTTTTATCAGCATTTTCTTTTAATAGTCAAAATAAACATATGCTACAAGAGTCTAATTTTTGCCAATGGAATGCAAATGGAATGGCTTTAATGTTCAATAAACACTTTATTTGTCTCATACTGTCTAAAATGCTCCGTTTAGGCACCTGTCTCCATAAGCCCCCCTCCTGAAAAGCTGTTCTGTTCTGATTGGCTTGGGAGAAAAATATAGCTCACCCTTGCAAAGGTAGTTCTCAAGCCGTGGGTGGAGATACTCAGTGGGGTGCTGTGTTAACACATACTGTAGGTCTCAATGGCATTAATTAGGGAGCTTCTTTGTTACGCTAGTCCGAACTCTTCTTTTATATCCATGTGAATGCATAGATTAATGACACAACTTTACATTTCTGGTATTTGGAAGATCATAAATATAAAGTTCATTTTAACCAGGATAACATGTTCAACTACTCCCAATGTCAGCACAGAGGAACGGAATATTGAATTGAAAGGTGGAGTGTAGATTTATTATTATCATTTTCTTTGTATAATAGGTCTTGTTTTTCATTTTAGAATTTGGATCTAAAGCTCGCAGGCTTTGCAACTCAGCCTCATTGCCAACAGAAGCCTTAAGGTGAGTTTTTTTAATGCAATAACCACACAGACACGGCTAAATATAGTAGTGGAGCTACAGAAATCACATGTTCTATTTTCTAAGAGCATTTACATTGGTCTCAGCTTTTGCTTTGTCATCAAGACAGGGATATGTAAGGATATAGGTTTTACCACAGTGGAGCGCTTTAGCTTATCATGTGCAGTAAGCATTAAAAGCTGGAGATCCCTGGAACAGCTTATCCTAAGACACTTTTTTGTTCACATGGTATTACAGCTATAATGCCTCCTTCAGAGCACTTTGCATCAAGCCCCCTTTTGCATTAGTTTACAATGTTCCCTCTGGTTCTTCAGCCGTCTGGCAGAAATACAAGGACTTTTTAGTACATTTATACATAAACTCTTATTGACTAGCAGTTTGAACTGATCTGCTCTTTTTAACCCTCATGTTGTCCATGGGTCAAATTGACCTGTTTTCCTATATTAATGTTCTTATTAATTACCCAATTGTAATTCCCCAAAATGACACGACTGATTCTACACTATGGCCTTTGGCAAGTACAAATCTCTACTTTCATGAATTTTGGGGTGTTTTATTCAATTTTATAGCATTTGAAAAAAACATTGAAATGGTTTTGTAATAGTATTGATTAAAAGTTGACATAATTCCAGTCTGTGATTATCCATCAACATACATTCCTTTAATTTTAGTCTAAATAATTCCTAATTTCTGCTTTTCTAACTCAAACATTAGGTATAATTTCCTAAAAATTAGGTTTATTGACCATAAATTCCAAAAATAACTGTAAAACTAAAGTTAATAAGTTAGTGTTACATAGTGTTAAACGTCAAAAAGTAGCAAACATTGAAAAAAGTGTTGAAAAAAGGGACAAAAACATAAGAAAAGTTAAAAACATCGATAAAAAGCATCAACAAAAGTGTTGATGTTCAATTTTGACGGGAAGACAACACAAGGGTTAAACGCATCTTGGTATTTAACAGTAAAAATGGATGCAAACAGAAGACAACAGGCCTCACCGATTGAGTCTATCTAATCTGGAAATGAGAACTACACACTATACCACTCTGTTTCATTGAATTAAATAGTTTGTGAAGGTTTTGGAGAGAAAACATAGGTGAGTTTATTGGTCCTGGCTTGTGTGACCTGTTGATTGTAACATTTAAAGACAGTAAGCGAAGACCTTGATTGTCCTTTTCCACTTGGAGGAGAGTCAGGACTTGATGACCCAGTTTTTAAGCAGGATCCTGTTGGAAGTGACTCCAGCTGAGTTTCAGCTTTACCTGCCATCACTTCCGTAGGACAAGGCGTTTGAGGCAGTAGTGGATGGCTGAAATAGGAAACTTGGCACAATTTTACGTCGTGTTTGAATGTTAAACATGCATGTGGATTAGTGTCTCCTTAAGTGTAACTGTATGACTACCATAGTGGCCACTTTACCTATAGTACACTTATTTTCAATGAGTAAATATGTTTTGTTTTCTCACAAATATGCCAATTTATCTTTGCTAATAATATGTTGCATTCCTATTAATGTATATTTTCAGACGTTTTAATTTTTGAAAATATAAACTTTCAAAAAAGTTATCTTTTTAACATAATTTAATATAGTTTTGCTACCTTCAGCATCACTACTTTACACCTGTTTTATTACTGAGTAAATTAATATACAGCAGCTGCTGATCCTCCTACAATGTCCATGTATTTTTTGGGAAGGACATTTTTCATTAAACATTTATTTTGCTTGCTAGGAACTGAGAATGTAATATGTTATACCTAGATAGCAGGTTGATGACTGTCTTCTCATTCAGTTTTCAGAGTGACTTCTCCCTGGGTGATAAGACCACCTTGGTCAAGAGTGTTTCAGATACAGATGCCAAACTTCTGGCTGTCCTTCCTAAAGGTGTGCATTGGTTCTAACTACACAACAATAACTCAGAATAAATCAAATAATTTGTTAATGTTTGATATGTTTATGATATATTTTCTGTTCTTATTCAGTTTCAGAGTTGAAGAAATACTTTGAGGGAGCTGTCACAAAGGATTCGGGAATGAACAGGTATCTTCAGTGCTTGCTGCACTTTATTTTCACATAAGCACACCTACATATTTTTAACAGGGATAGACCTATAAAATGTACTTTGGCTCGGCCTGTCCCTCTGCTTTGGATTCACTCACCACTGAGTCTGATTTATCTAATCTGACTATCTTTCACTGTGGATTATGCTGAAAGTTTATTTATTATGTATTAAATAATTGCACAATGCATTTTAACAAAGTTTTGTGTTGGAGTTTGTAACATTCCAAATTCTTAATTTTGACTTAAAGCTTTACTGCGTAACTTTTTTATATTAATGAACCTCCATTACATTCAAGCCATTGCCAAATGAGTTGCTACAAAGCTAATTAAGACAGCTTTACACAGCTCTAGTGAAGACAATTACATCTGTTGAAGAGTGCATCATGTTTTTTTAATCCACCGTGTCCTCCTTGGCTACAAGCAACTGTGTGGAGGAGGGCTGGGGGTGGAGCGCAGTCCTGTAAGGCTTGTATCATGTGAATGCGCTGACAGGTTTGTTGTCATTACATAGAATTCCTCATGGGGGCGACAGAAACTATACACTATGGCTTTAAAGATGTTCATTTTCACTGTAAATACATATTGGTTCAAAATCGGTTATCAGTTTCATTAACTACTAATACTTGGTATTTGTATTGGCCTTGAAAATCCAGTATTGGTTGATCCCACATTTTCATAAAGACTAACTCATAACAAGGGTCCTGGTATAACATCTGCCGACCTTTGCCCTCTGCCTTCTGTCTCTGCAGGAAGGAGAGGATAGCCCGCCGTCTGGAGGGAATTGAAAGTGATGCTCCACCTGCGCTGGTGCCCGGCGGTTTGGTAGCCAACAGAATGCTGGAGGAGGATGCACCGCGATACACCCGCGCTTCAGATCCCTGTGAGCCTTGTGTGATGGGTAAGCATGACACAATGCTCTGCAAAATCATATGGTGCTGTCTTTAGTGGACATGGATTGACACCACTGAAATGTTTGTATTCAGTATTTTGGAACCATTCCAATAGTTATCTGTTGGTTATGCTGGGCAGCTTTACTGTAGGTTTAATGAATGTAACTGTGTTAGTGACTATGAAACAAATGTTGTATGTTGTGGCATTTTGAAAGAAGTTAATTCACTAATTGGTGTGTATATCTGTGATGTGTTTTGTTAGAATAAAGTCACATTTGTGTCATTTGTGATTAAAGGTAGTAAAAGTAAAGAAGTAAAAAAATACTTTGCATTGTCAATATTACATTTTACCCATTCAATTTGTTACCTATAATTACCTATTTTTAGGCATTTCCCTATTATTTAGCAACATCTTAGCTTTCAGAAAAAAACATGTCCAGTAGCAATTGTGACTTGCACATTATTTATGGTAAGTCAGAATCTAGTAACTACAGTAACTCCCATTTGACATAAATGTGGCATAAATTGTTATTGCAAAGGGATGTTGTTGATAAGTAACAAAGTATTTCCAACGTTTACCATAGTGAAACGCTACAGTCGAGAGGAGTTGGAGGCCCCCCAGAAGCAGCTGTCTTCTCTAGACAGGTCGGCCCAAGTCAAAGGTGTTGTTGGCAGCGGCCGTACAGAGCCCATGGTGGTGTACGTTGACCCAGTAACACTATCCTCCTCCTCTACGCCCGCATCCGGCCCCACAGATCCCACCAGCCTCAGCTCTAAGGCTGAGCGCATCGCCCGCTACAAAGCGGAGCGCCGCCGCCAACTGTCGGAGCGTTACGGCATCCTCCTGGATCAGGAGGCGGACATTGATTACACACCGCGCTACCGCTCCCGGCGCGACACAGATGCCTCTGACCGACAGACGACTGCCAGGCGAGAAAGAGACAGGCAGGAAGCAGAGCCTCAAAGCCGGGAGCCCAGGGTGCCATATCGCTTGGGAGTGGGCCGGGTTTACATGAGGACTAACCCAGAGCCTGCCCCTGTTTCCACTTCCAGCCCCGTCCTGTCAAATCAAGCCCCTCCCCCCACACAAGAGAGACTGAGGAGATTTTCAGAGCGGGAAAGAGTGATGAACATGGAGAACTACCGGCGTGGCGGGGCTCAAGAGCGCTCCATCCCTTCTAGAAGCAGAACCCAGGAGCATCATCCAGCCCAGCCCCAACAGCAGCAGGACGCCACCCACCAGGATCCAAGCCCCGCCTCCACCAGGGATTACAGCATTGCAGCAGTGCCCAGCTCCCCTCGCACCGCCCGTCGGGCCTCCCTGCCCTCCACTCGCTACGGCATCTCACCGGGGGATTTATTCATAGAGCAGCAGGCCCAGAGTATCCTCAACAGGCAGGGGTGAGTTTATAAAAACGGGTCATAACATTCAAAACATACATGAACTCAGACCGACCACTTAAGAAACTCCAGGACATCGGTCTGATACAGTGGCTGACTCTTACTGAAGATGTGATACAAAAAGTGAACCTGCACACCTGATTTGTATTACTTTTATGTTCTAAAAACATCTAGTGAAAAAAACTAATGCACCTTTGACATGACATTAGAATTAGGAACAAACACTTTTGTGTCTTTTTTGTGTCACCATATTATACAATTTTCTCTTATTTTGACTCTAGTTTTACTTTATAGATACTTCAGTCATTTGAGTAGCACTAGCATTATCACAAGCCATTAAATTCCTCTCTCCTGCCCATTGAGTATGAAGTGATTTTACCACTAAAAGTCTAATGTTGCATCTACAGTGTATTTTTAGACTACATGTAGAGAAAGTTTAAAGGTCCCATGTCATGAAAATGTCACTTTATGAGGTTTTTTAACATTAATATGAGTTCCCCCAGCCTGCTTATGCCCTTCCAGTGGCTAGAAATGGCAATAGGTGTAAACCGAGCCCTGGGTATCCTGCTCTGCCTTTGAGAAAAGGCCGATCCGGAATCTTGCTCCTTATGAGGTCACAAGGGGAAAGGTTACCTCCCCTTTCTCAGCTTTGCCTGCCCAGAGAATTTGGCCCACCCATATGAGAGAGATATCATGGCTTCAAACCAGCAAAGTGGCAGTTGGTCAAGGCCACACCCCAGCCTCCACTTAGCCCCCCAAAAAAAAATTATTCATTGCTTATTTTGATTAAATGTAACTCTCTCAGGATTTGTTTTGTACAGTAATTAGTAATCCAAGAACGGAAAGATCTCAGATTAACAAAGTAAAACTGAGATGGTAGGCTGTTGTTGGGCTGTCCACTGGCTGCTGAGCTAACTAGCCTGCTGCTTTCACCACTATGCCAGTATTAGTGCTCTTTCCAAACTAGGTCCAGATCTGTCACGCTTGCCCTGCTCCTGTTTCACATGGGAAGGGGGTCTGGGGAGCTCATCAGGGAAAAGGTTGCAGGGTAGATAGCAGGGTTTGTTTTTGGAGGGGATAAGATTTCCCTGCTTTCCCTGCTTGAGATAACCCTGACTTAACAACAGCTTGGTTCATTAGTGAAAAGCTTTCTATTATAAATTTGAATACGCTACCACATAAGGGATGGAAATTGTAATATATTCATCAAGTGAAGTCAATAAGAAAGATTGATTTAACGGCATTTAGGCATTGACAAGTGACATACTGTACTAGGAATGTTAGTTGCAGCCCTAAAACCAACGCATTTTAAACTGATCCTGAAAACATTTATCAGACTGCATCTGAAAATATTCTCATTTTTGGTTCAGCTGATCCGTGTAGTTCCTTTTGCTCTGATCTTTGAAAGAATGGTCAGATGTGTCCGGGGTTTGACACTGTCACCACATCATCTTGTAGCCAAAGAGTGACTGGTCTCTTAATACATACTCAGAAAGGGACACTCAGACAGTCTGGCCTTCAAGGTACTGTCAGCTCAGGAAGCTATCAATGAAAATACCTTACAAAGCCCCATAGTACATATGTTTAAGCTGGCTGCAGTCACTTGATGTTCAGAGAAGTGTTGGTTCATTCTACTGTATAATAACATTATATTCTTTTTCTTGCACCATTATCTATTTTCACATGATCTCTGAAAGTGAGATAAGAGGTTATTAATGTCTTAAAACTGTTATTCTGAAATCATGATGGTGCTACCTTAAAAAAGGAAAGTAGCCAAATAATAAAGCCAGCATATTAAAATTATGGGTGGAGATGCAGCTAACTCCCTCCAGTAGATATACCCTAACAATGCTGTATGCTATTTCATTCAGTAGTGCTTTCATTATTAACCGGTGTCATGGTCTTCCATTTAACAAGGGTTTTGAATCTTAGTGAACTAGTGAACTGACTTTCATCCCTAACTTCTTTCAACTTATCATTTATTATATTAATATATATTTATTATATTAATATTATCTATTATTATTTATTACTAAATACATACACACATATACATACTCAGTTTATTGCCATCATGACTCACATTTACATGTATACTATAATCTTATCATATGTTTGAGATCCCTGTCAGCAAACTAAGCTATACCATACTACTAGCTTTTAGCAAAACTATAGCAAACTAATGCCCAGCCAATGTATGCAGAAAGGTACTTAAGTACAGTAAATAAAAAGCCTTGCCAACTGTCCTTTAAGTTCTTTTAAAACATGGTAGAACAGACTCTGCTCACTCAATATTTCCCTAAAAGACCTTTTATGAAACAGGGCTAATTGACCTACTTCACTTACAACTCTCCTGTCACATAAGTCAGATCCCGCTCTATAAACTAACCCAGAACTCTGTAAAAGCTCTGTATGTAAAACTGTTAAATTAGTTGTGTGGCCTGGGTTTCATGAGCAGTTGAGTGGTGTTCGTGAAGCGGAGTTGATGGGGTGACAACATAAGTCAGCTGGATGCCCTGACCCATTCAGTCACAGACCCAATAACTCAGCACTTGTCAGCTGAGGCTGCACTCACATCCCCCTCCTCATATTCTGGCCTATTAACCACTATGAAATTACACCTTGAGTCTTTTTTGAGTCAGTGACTTTGTCAAAGTCATCGTATAAGATAAGACAGTCTGTGAAAGGATGAAGGCCCATGGCTGGCCTTTGAGCTTATAGACAGGTGAAAATCACAGAGGCAATGTCTAGCATGGTCAGACAAACCTTTATAGAATTAGTTAGCTTTATTGATTTAATTGGTACACAAACAACTTCTTGATGCTTCATTTCCACTAATATATAAGAAATATATAAAAAGTAATATAAGGAGGAAAACCCAGACACTCTTTTTGAAGTCTATTAGTAATATCTGATGTGTCTCAAAAGAGGGCTTTCTGAGAATTTCAAGCTAATACAGTATGTCCCATGTATGACACTAACTGCCTTTGTTGCCTTATCAACTGCTTCTGCTAGCTAGCGTTAGTGTGTACTCATGTGCACGAGCAGTGTGTAAGTCCTTCATGCCATGTCAGATAAAGCAGAGGCCCATCAATTATGTCTGGCTTAGTGTTCTACAATGAGATTAAAGCAACCTTTAGCTACCAGGGGGTCAGAAGGTTGTTGATGAAAATAGTTTGGCTTACTTTTTTGGCACGCAGACATCAGAGAGAAAGAGAGAGAGAGAGAGACAGAGAGAAAGAGACAGAGTGAGAGAGTTGTTGGAGCTAAGACTGAAGGCCTGTTCACACCGGGACGAATTTCGCGCGCGATATTCGCCGACGTTTAACGCGTCGTGACTAAACAAAGGGTGTGAGTGAGTGAGAGTGTGCACACCGACGCGAAAAACGCCACGCGTAAAAGCGTCATTTTTTAAAAAATGCCTCGGGTTCGTTTTTTTGGTTTGACGCGCCGCGTCAAAAACTATCCGACCAATGAAATCGGCCCTTTTGCTCACGTGTCTTGTGCTTCTGAAGTTACAGTAAAACACAACTTGGGGGCGCTCAAGCACAAAACGGTCTTACCGAGCACACAAACGAAGAAGACATACGCCACCGTCATCACTGCCACAAGACGAGGAAGAGGCAAAGCACGATGTCCAAAATAAATGTTGAGCTGCTGGCCTCGTTGGTTTCGGAACATAAAGAGCTATATCTGATTTAGAAGAAATGTTCGAAATACTTGCTCTCTTCTTCTCTGCTCTTCTTCTGAGTTGCAAGCGAGTATCAGAAGCGCAAAGTTGCGCAGCGCCACCCTATGTACGGGGGTATTTCTGTTTTACATTAAGCGCCATCTAGTGACAGATAATGAATTTGCATGTTCATTCGGCTCATCGTCAGCGAAAATCGCTTGGGTGTGAACACAAAAAACGCGTCGAAAAACGCTGACGAATAACGCCCGCTGATATTCGTCCCGGTGTGTACGGGCCTTCAGGGCATGCTGCTACTTGACTTTGTTGCAATTCTAGTGTATGATTTGGGAGCTCAAGGTCCCATGATATTCTCATATCCTAAACGTATGTGCAGTACGATTCATAACAAATTTTTTAGTGGGAATTAAATTAAGTGTATGCAAAATTAAATTCTGTTAAATACTTTGGGATTTAACCTGTCAGTGTTAAGTTTGTCTACCGAAGGCATGTGTATTGTGTAGACTCTACACTCACACACAAAATGTTTACTTGGATAGCAAAATTATGGCTTGCCGATCATTGATCATTTACCATCCTTTGTGCCCCATAGAATTTTAATCACCTCCTGTTTGAGTTTAGTTTGGAGAGTGTGGTTGGTATTTATTGGACTGGTATCTCAGTGTCCCTTATCCATTCCTTTCCCCAAGAATTCGAGTAAAGGAACGATTGTCCAGGGATGAAACTGTCCAGAGGCCCCCTGATTGGAGCCCAGACAGGCAGCAGGATAACAGACACCGTACTCAGGGGCACACTGCTCAGTATACGCCACAACGCTCAGAACCCACCCAGCAAAGGACTGTTCCCCAGCCTCAGCCCAGCCCAGGTCAACATCCTGCTCACTCTGGCTCTGTTGTTGACCCTCAGCCCTATTTGGCCATCCCTGCCCCAGTGGCTACTGCCAAACTTCCTGGACCTCCTGAGGTACAACCACGAAGAAGAGTGAGTGTCGACCAGATCCATGTCTCCCACAGGGAGGCAAGATTGGAGGCCAGGCAGGCCCTGAAGGAAGAGGCCCACACAGAGGGCCTGCTCAAGAGCAGGAAAGCCGTGTTGCCCTCAGAGATCCGCAGAAGGGAAAGGAGTGTGGATGATACTCACAGGGGCCGACATGAAGACGTGGACTTGCAGAACTACAGCCCAGAATGGAGGAGGATGAGTCGATGCGAGGAAGACTGGGATACGGAGAGACCTAGGGACAGGGAGAGGGAGAGAAATGTTGAAAGGATTAGAGAAAGAGGGAGAGAGCATCTCTCGAGCCACGACAGCCAAGAGGAGAGAGCATTTAGATCAATGCAGCCTTCCAACATCTCTGTACGCCAACAGCCCAGGCAGCAACTATCCTCAGACCCTGTGTGCCATCAAGAGCCCCAAATTCGGCAGCAAGAGCCACCAACGCAACAACAGTATGAACCCATAAAGAGACAACATGGGGCTCAAGTACAACAGCAAGTTCCTCAAAGGCAGCATCAGTATGACAACTCAAGGCAGCCACAAGAACCTGAAAGACAACAGCAGTCTCAAAGACAGCAGGGGTATGAGCTCCAAAGAAAAGATCCTCCAAATCAGCAGCAAGACTCCCGAAGATATCAGCAAGAGCCCCAACTACACAAAGTCTTTGAGCCTCAGAGGCAGCAGCAGCCGGATCCATCAGGGAACCAGAGGTCTGACTCAGCCATCTATCTCCAGAAAGGCTCTTCTCTGCCTCAGGCCAAACACAGAAGCATGGAGATGAGCGGAGGGCCCAAACCCAAGATACGAACCCGCTCCATGTCAGATATAGGCATAAGCCAGCATTCTGCCATGTATCGTATGGAGAGGGCAGCGGCCACCAGAGAGGCATCGAGGGCCGTCCCTTCATCAGGGATGGCTAACGGGGACATGGGCTCCCTGGACACCAGGGTGTCAGTAGCACAGCTGCGACACTCTTATCTGGAGAATGCCAACCGGAAACCTGAGTTGTAGGTCCACTGGCATGGGTTCTGTGTGTGCATCGCTAAATAACCGTCTAACTCTGCATTAATGAGCTGTTGCAATCCAATCATCTAAGAAAATAATTCTCATGATGCTAATGATCATGTTCACTGTCATGTCTACAATTTGGTTTTTAGAGCTTAACTTACGTGTGCCAGTTAGCATCAGTTCTTGCAAGTCACCCTTTGGAAGTTGTCTGCTGCTGCATGTTAACATTGGGTAATGGCTTTTCACAGTTGGGTTGCAGTTAGGTTGTACTCATTGTGTGCAGTTTCTGGTAAGCTGCTACTCTACTAAAAACAATATCAAAAAACCAACAAATGTTAATAGTTTTCTTACTTCTACTTTTTCTTTTTGTTGTCCTCGTCAATCTTTCTAAATCCATACACGACTCTAAAAGGGAAACTACAAAAGTAGATCTGACAGCAATGGAGGTAGATCCGGCTAGCAGCAGTGACCGGGACAGGGGTGCTCGGAGGCCTCGGCGCTACATCACTCCAGGAGACAGTCGCATGTCGAGAGGTTTAGGACCCAGCCCATCACCTCTGCAGAGCGACTGGAGTCAGATAGGTACAGGAGGGGGCTCTCTGTTACCATCTGCAGGAACTCTTCAGAATCATTTCATTGACAGGATTTATTTATTTAATACACTGAACTGGATGGCAGAGCGTGGTTCTTGGTTGGCATTTCCATCATGATAATCATATAATGGTTCTTCAAATTTTAAAATGTGGTCAAAAAGCTGATGCTTGATGTATTTTAATTAGTGCTGTCAGTTAAACGCGTTATTAACAGCATTAACGCAAAACCATTCTGAACGGCATCAATTTTTTTATCGCAAGATTAACGTTCTTTTTGGCCTAGCAGACTTTGTAGTTTTTTCACATGCTGTCGCAACAACTAGTAACGTTAGAAAAACTACAACACCACATCGGATCTAGCTAGACCAGAAACAAAACAACAGGCTTGCCGCACACACTTGTTTGGGCTTGCGAGCCGGCCAAAGAGTAGTAACGTTACATTTTGAGTGAGCCCTCCCCTCCCCCGCACGTTTTCCATAGAGATACACAAACAACATGGGAGCAGAAGGGACTAACATTAATTCTTACTTACTACATTACTCAGCAACAGGTGAAAATAGGGGCAAGGTTGTGCAATAACGTTAACATTATTTGAACCTTTAGCGAGGAACAAGTGAATTACCTGTTTGTGTGAAAACAGCTTTAAAATATATAGGGAAAACACTCAAACCAGTTTATATTTCCACAAAATTTGCATTAATAATCATAATGGTATACATGCCCCACGTGAGTGCGTGTGTGTATGACTCAAAACAAAATATAGTAACAATATAGAACAATTTCTTTGTCATCTGCAGATTGATTTTAAGTAGGGGGAAAAAATATATTTAAATCTTAAATCTGATTTTTTTTTTATTAAATCAGGGATTTTATTTTTAGGCCATATTGCCTAGCCTTGTTTTCAATAAAAAAAACATTTGCACAAAGCAAGCCATTCCACTTTTTTAAAATGAGAAAAAATAATGGGACAAAAAGAAATCAAGGGACTTTTTAGAACAGATAAAAATGTGCAATTAATTGCGACATTAATCAACATTATTGCGCTTAATCGCAATTAAATATTTTAATCGTTTGACAAAACTAATTTGAATGTTTTCTGCAGGTCTCGTCTAAGTCCATCACAGCTACAGGATCCTGAAGGTAAGTTTGGTCACAATGCACAATAAATGTATATCGTTCTTAACAATTTAAGGGCATTTAATCACACTTTTCCAAGAGTTTAAATATTGTTGATGCCATGTAATTTAATAATTTATCCTTTTTCATTAGGTGAAGAAAAACTGGATGACAGAGCCAAGATGAGTGTGGCTGCCAAGAGGTCTCTTTTCAGGGTATCTTTCTTACTTTATGTACATTTCAATCAGAAAGACAGATGATTATACTGTATATTATTGAATGAGCAATGTTTTAAGATCATAATCTCAAAACCAAAAGATGGTGGTTTTGTGTAATTTCAGGTGCAATATATAGTTAACTGAACAATCCTATTACAGATGATTAACAGCCTGATATACTGTATCTTAAGAAAAATAATTGCAATTTCAACTATATGGCTTAGTTTTCATCTGTTTTCTATTCAGGGTAGAAAAGGAAATGAGTCTGATAGTAGCACTGGATATCATACTCCTTTAGAACTGAAAGGTGCTGTGAACACTCCAAGCACACTGGCTTCCTATTAACCTCTCAAGAAATAGGTCCATAAGACAAACTGACACTGTCCACTTTTCTCTTTTTGACAAAGACAAAAAACATATGTATGACACCCCTGATTTAAATAATAGTTTCTCACTTTAAATATCACAGTTATGGCCTCAATTGTTACAGTGTTTTCCTGACATATCCTTGCAGGAGCTGGAAAAGACATGTGATGGAAGTGTACCCAAACCGTGCTCTCGAAACGCTGCTGTAGAAAGACGTCTGAAAAGAGTTCAGGATCGCTCATACACACAACCCGTCACCAACAAGGAGGTGGTCAGTGCTTCGAGGTGAATCGACAATTCTGCTTGTATAGCTTTGTTTTGCATCCAAAAATATATTATGCTTTGTCTCTTTCTTTTCTTTTCCTTTCCTTCCTCGTTATTTCATTCTTTTACCTGTTCTTGTTTGTACTTTTCAGTTCCTCTCCTAACCTTTCCCTCTCTTAAGACACCTCTGTCAACTTCTTTCAATCTTTCTTTGCTTTGCATTAACTGTATCCACCCTGCCCGCCCGCCCCCCTGCCGCCCCCACACATCTATACCTCTGTTTCTCCACTTTTAAGTAACCCTGCCACATCGTCACAACCTCTGGACATCCACACTAATGCAGCTCACGTCCCGAGCACTACTGTAGTCAGCACCGGTGTGACCAGCATCAGGTACAGCTGGACACGGCTGCTTACTTATAATGTGCCTTGTATCTCCATCCATCCATCCATCTTCATCCGCTTATAATGTGCCTTGTATCTGTGTGAGAGAATGTGTTGCCTACTTACTTAAAAAAAACGTGTATCTATGCTTGTTGTAACCCTATGGGATATATGTGGTTGTGTTATACCCACAGAATGTCTCTATTGCATGAAATCATTTTAATTTGAATGATCAATTCAATGACAACATTACAGTATATTGGCCAGCATTTACCATGGAAGGGGTTCAATAAAAAAAACAGGATTAAGAACGAGATTTGTTAGATTCTGAGCTTAAATTAATCAAAGTATTTTGCCAAGTGGATTCATTACTGTTGACCTTGAGATGTAAATGGACTGTATTTATATAACACTTTTCTAGTCTTAAATACTACTCAAAGCGCTTTTACAGGAACTATTCACCATTCACACACATTCATACACTGGGACTGAGGTTGTTGTACAAGGTGCCACCTGCTCATTCACACTCCAATACACAGCATTTTGGGTTGCTCAAGGACACTTCAACATGGGACTGCAGGGAATCGAACCCCCAACCACTGAGCCACAGCCGCCCAGTGATAACTTGTAAAAAAAAAAAACAAGGGGCCGGGACCCCTAGGGTGTTACTGCAGGTGGGCCTCCAAATTATTGTTAGAAAAATAATAAAATGATAGACTGTTATTTTCAAAAATTAAAATGTCTTCACATGAATCCAACATATTATTATCAGCCTATTTGTGAAAAAAACACTCTGATTATAGACTTACTGTGAGGTAGTCCCTACAATAGCCATCGACAGATGCAGGTAATCCCTAAGGTTTCACTGTTCTACATGGATGTTTAAGATTAAAACATGATTTATAAAATCATGTCAACAGTTATTAATTTAATAGCTTAGTATTCAATGCACAAAAAGGTATGTATAAAGTCTTAAGACAGCCCTACATGTTATTGTAATGTAGGCCCAGTTTAATATTTAACTTAATTTATGCAACATATGTAGTAGTAGACATGTTGAAGACCCTTGCTATAAATAAAGCTATCCCTTGACATTTATACATTATAACTCTAACACAAAGGAAATTGTTGGTTGCAACCAACAGTAATTCAGTGCCAGAGCCAGTGCACCTGTTTCCTCATGTGAACTTAATTTGCCATTTGTGCTGCCAATGTTAATGTGCCACAGACACATGTTGCTCTTCATCTCCCTCTCCTGGCTGCAGGGCTGATCTGTTCATCCAGCTAATCTTACCTTGTTATTTCTGCCCCCAACTAATGTCTTCTTCTTAGCTGCGTGCACCTTATAGGGGAAGGAAGTTGGTGTTTAAACTATAACTCATTCAGTGCTTTTCCTGCCCAGTTTCTAAGAGTTCCATCTTGCAGCTTTTCTCACATGAAGGTCACGCATGACAGTCAAGAAAAATGTCACAAATCTAATAGAAAGGTCAGAGGTTGAGCTAATTAAACCCCTTACCATGTCTGGGTCTGTGTCCTGCAGTTTGTTTACCAACCCTGGTTTAACTGCTGCGAGATCACATAACCCCAGCGAACATTCCAGTGCATTACATGATTTTCTGGCATATGTGTGCTTATGTCTATGTTGCTAAACCGGTAGTCTGTCACAGTTGTCACATGTGAACTGGTATTTGTATGCATGCTCATTTCTTCGATATTTAGCGGAGGAATACATGAATGTTTCTATCCCTTAAGACTGCATGTTTATAAAAAAACTTAAAAAATGTTTTGTTTCAATTGATACAGGTTACAGCTATTTCATTTAAAACTGAAATTTAAGCTTTCAATTAAACACTTATTATACTGCTGCCATTAAGATGGCACCTTACATAGTACATAGTCTGTTGTTTAATTTTAGACACTATTACAATTTAGAAAAACAACCTTGTAGACTTATACAATCTCCAGTCAGCTGTCCGGATGCAGGGAGGGTGAAGTCAATTAGTTAACGGTTTGGACAAGATTTCATCACTAGAAAAAATATAAACGTAATCAGGCATTTATTGTCTTGTATTCCCAGTCTACAGGATGAGCTTTCATTTATAATCATATAGTCAAGTCAACTCAACGTTATGGTCAATTCTGCAATATGTGCCAGAAAAATAGAGCAATTAAAAATATGTTTCTCTTCGACCGAGGGTGCAATGAGGGCATTACAAAGGACATTATAACAAGTATAATATAAAAGATAAATAAAAGAAACAAATAAGATTAAAAAAAGTAATATATGTAATTAAAAAAAGATCAGTAATATATACAATAAAATAAATTCTAAATAGTGCAAATGTAACACAAAACCAAACAATATAGAAAACTAAATAATTGATTTAAATTGAATTGAAACTGAAAATGTGCAATATACAGTAATTGGAAGACTTATTAGAAGACTTAGACCCATCCTTCACCCACTGACATCCCCCTGTCGCTCCCCAGCATCCAGGCCTCCCCCCAGCCAGGCTCAGCTGTCCCGGGTCAAGATCAGGAGATCCTGGAGCAGCAGAAAGCCGCTACAGCTCCCAGTGCAGGGGTGGAGGGAGATGGCCAGGAGCCTTTCTCTGATGAGCCTGACCTGTCCGCCCTCACCCTGGCTGAGAAGATGGCCCTCTTCAACCGGCTCGCTCAGCCTACAGGCCAGCCCGCTGAGGGGTCCCGAGGAGACACCCGGCAGCGCAGGGCCAACGCCCGATTCCAGACTCAACCCATCACCCAGGGAGAGGTGGAGCAGGTAAAGGCTTTACCTTATGCAAAAGAAAGAAAGAAAGAAAACTGCGAGTCTTTTATAAAAAATGCTTGCTACAGTCTTTTACACACTGAGTCTAGTAAAACAGCAGAAACAGACAGCAATGACAAAGGCATTGCAGCTTCTAGGACATTTTAGTTCAGTAGATTTCATTTTACAACATTACAATGGATCCCCCCCGCCCCCCCCTCTCTTTTCTTATACCACACACACAAACCCAAACACCATCCTTGGTGGCATCCATCTTAATTGGCCCTACAAAATGAAATTAATAATTAAAAGTTACAAAAATATTTAGGAGCAGGCTAAATGTTAGAGGTGAAAAAAACAATGTAAAATTTGATTAGATTAGAAAGATGGTCTAGTGCTAATACGTTGCCAACTATTAAACTTTATATATGTTGTGTGCAAGAGTTTCTAGCTACTTTTGACCTACTTGTCCCCCTCCGACGCACCTGTCTAACATAGATGTGCAAAGTATTTTTCTGGACTAAGTTATATTAAAATAAACACTGCATCTAAAGATTGTTGTATATAGAGTCTCCTTACAGTAAAAAACGCCTGAAGCAACGGGTGACTCACTTCCAGGTCACTTGCGCTGAAGTGGGGGTTCTGCAGTGCACCAGTTTCCCTTTGTTGCGTGATAGATAAATGACATGATTCTCCGTGCAGATGGATGACTCTCAGATACAGTACTACCAAATGAACACAGGTCGCAGAGTTCATTCTGCTTCTGAGTTTTACTACAGTGGCCTGTAGATGTCACAAATAAACAATTCACATGTAAAGCTCAGAAATCCTGTATATATGAAAACCATTGTGTCAGTCAATATGGAGTAGAGTTTTTTGTTTAATCATGAAGCATCATCCTATTTCAAGTAATATATGTAACCTTAAATCTCATTTTGTTGCTGATGATGTAAAATACTTTGCACATCTGGTGCAAAAAGTAGCTAGAAACTCTTGCACACAACATATACATGTATAAAGTTTAATAGCAGGCAATGTTTCAGCACTAGACCATATTTCTAATAAAATTTTAAATTGGTGTTTGCACCTCAAACATTTTGCCTGCTCCTAAATATCTTTGTAACTTTAAATTATTCATTCATATTTCATTTTGTGGGGGCAATTAAGACTGATGCCACCAAGGATGGTGTTTGGGATGAAGATCAAAAAAAGATGAGAAGATTAAAAGACACGTCTATAAAAATAGATTTTACGTGGTGATTTAAAAGATTCTGTGAGCCTTATCTCCTCAGGCAGGTTCCGTCTACATTGCTGAAAACATTTCCCGATGTGTCACCAACTTACACACATATATGTCCACAGATGAAAGTATAGTACAAAAGTAAGATGAGAATTGATGTACCTTCCTCAGCTACTCCACCTGCACTGAAACCCAAACATGTTGTCTTGAGAAACGCAGAGTCAGATGCTTCGTAATAGGTTTACTTCATCTCCACCATATTCTCAGTAGTCCCTCCCTGGTGTCCACACAGGAAGCTGAGCCGCCGCTAACCTCTGCGCTGTGTAACGGCGACTTACAGGCCAATCAGGGACAACATGTAAGACCCCTGCTGCCTGTACGGAGCTTCTGATTGGTTGCGTCCGATGATCCGGCTTTGGATTGATCTGATTGGTCCCGCTAGTGACCAGTGTTGTCTTGTGTTGCTTATAGTAGCTGCTGAGCTGCAATCCAGTGTTTATTTTAAATAGGGCTGCACAATATATTGTTTTTTATCGCCATCGCGATATCAACTGGAACAATAAACCCATCGTCAAAGGTTGCAACATATCCCAAAGACACTGAGATTTTTTTGTGTTAGTTGAAAGAAAAGATCAGCAGAAAACTACACATTAAAATGTAACTGTCATTCTTTTTTTTAGAGGTGCCTTTTACATTAAATTCACTGTTCAATTTGTTTGAATGTTGTTGAGTTCAACAATCAGTTAGTTGTATTTTAGCAGAATACTGAAAGCAGTAGAAAGGCAGAACTGAGTACACTTTAATTTAATGTTTATTTACCACAAATAATATCTTTATCGCAATATTCAGCAGCATTATCCCATATCACACATTTTCCTCATATCGTGCAGCCCTAGGTTTTAAGTTTAAGATGTTGCTTTGTTATGAGGAATTGATTTTAACATTTGGGGTGCCTTGTTTGTTTTCCATGACTTGTCATTTTTGGATGCAAGCCGCTTCAGTGACATGCTTGTTCATTGCATAAAAAGCATGGTATTATTAGACTGCACATTTTGCATGCTAGTTTATTCAGGCTTCCTCCCAACCTGAATAAACTAACACCAACTAAACGCTTATTGGGGCAAATACTGTATATTTGGTGATGGATCTGGCCTTGATATGTACTGTGTGCAGAAATGTGTGAGAGTCAATACAAATACCTCTTATTGCAACAAAATCTATTAAGGTACTTATAAGATAATAAGGAATTACAGTAGTCCAGCCTGGAAGTAATCTATCCAATGCATAGACTCATTTTTCAGCGTTGTTTTGAGACAGGATGACTGGAAGACTGGAAAAGCTACACTTCTTGGTAGACATGACAGCGCACCTAAACACCTGAACACGCTGAACACAGCTCTTCAGGGTAAAGGACCCACAGGGCTGTGCGTCCTTCACCCTGAAGAGCTGTGGAGGTTTTGGCATTCGAGCGAAATTTGACAGTGCTAACCCTATTTTACCAAACCGTCAACCCAACGTCTTTTCTTCGGAGTTAAAAATGCATGCAAAAATGTTCTCTGAAGTCGTTCATTGATTTCTTAACTGTAACACAGTATAGTTTGTTTATACATTGCACAAAGGCAAAAAAACGTTATATACAGAGTTATTTTATTTAAAATTACAAAAGGGTTTTGTGGCTCCTAGTGTTTTCTTTACTGTGTGATACTAGTCCAAATGGCTCTTTGAGTGGTAAAGGTTGCCGACCCCTGGCCTAGAGGAAGCATATATATGGTGAACAGCCTTGTGGAATGCCATGGCTGACTTTAGCATGCCTGGAGGGTTGATCATAAACATGAACAAATTGAGATTGATCAGAAAAAAAGGATTTAAACCAGCTTAGTATGCTTCTTTTAGTGCTAGCTAAATGTTCCTGTCTCTCTAACAGGATGGCATTGTCAATAGTGCCAAATGCAGCACTAAGATCTAGTAAGACAAGGTACGGCAAGTCCTTTGTCTGAAGCAGTTAGAACGTCGTTAGTAATTTTCACCATTGCCGTCTCTGTGCTACGATGCATTTGGAATCCTGACTGAAAGTCCTCAAATAGACTATTGCTATGTAGAAAGTCACATATATGATTAACGACTACCTTCTTTAGGATCTTGGCAAGAAAGGGAAGGTTAGACATAGGTCTACAGTTGCCTAAGACGTCAAGATCGGGGGTGGGTTTTTTCAGAAGATCCCAGCTACTTTAAATGACTATGGTTGATCATATCTAGTTATGAAGTGTTAACCATGGGTAATGCTTCATTACTAGAAGAAGTAGAGACAGGTAGATGGCTTACCTGAAGAGATCTTTAACATTAATTGTCGAAGGTCTATAGGATAAAAGCAGTCTAAGTATAAATCAGGTCTTGTCGATCTTTCTAGCGGTCTTGCATTTAAGGGTGAAACCTTAGAAGTTGAGGGCAAGAGGTGATGAATTGTTTCTCTAATTGTTATAATTTTATCATTAAAGAAGCTCATGAAGTTGTCACTACTCAGAGCTATAGGACTAGATGGTTTAATAGAGCTGTAACTCTCTGTCAGCCTGGCTACAGTGGTGCACATTTTATTTTACTATATCTCTTTCTACTAGTATGGGCTAACAGTTAACATAGAAAAGTCAGACATACATTTATATGCCTTCTGTAAATAGACAGTATTACGTGGCTATGCTGCCGCCTGCGGGTAGGGGAAGTACAACTTGACCCACTTTCACTTAACAACGGTGCCGTATTCAGAGCTCCGTGATCTGTGTAACAACAGTGGAACGTTTAACGGAGCGAAAGTAATAACCTAATATACCATCATTACTGAGAATAAACTACATTCTCAGTTACGGATAGGCAGAGGTGAAGAGATGGGTCTTGAGGCAGGACCGGAAGATGGTGAGGGATTCAGAGTCACAGATCTCTTGGGGGAGGAAGTCTAGAGGAATTTGAGTGTTAATATGACTGGGAGGAGTGGCTTAATTTAAATATTCTTCATGGCGCAGCACCTCTGTTTACTGATTTCCACCTTGGGTTGTCATGGTTTATGACCAATAATAGACTCGGTCAGATTTCTTGATACTGTATGACAGAGAACATATCAGATATTTCCAGCTGAGTTAAATGAAAAAGGAATGCCCTAATCTGTTGGGCCACCATAGATACATTACTGATTTCTGACATCAATCATTTTCATAAAATATTTTCTGAAAGCACCAAAAGTCATTTTATTGTCACATTATCAGTACAAGTGTATTGATTATGTGATTTTGTAACTATCATGTGTAGTTAGGGAGTGTTTCTTGTTCAGGGGTACATCAACAATAGATGTCATGTTTTTTTCTTCACTTTTCTCATCCAAATATGGAATTTCCCCTTAAGGGCACCACTGACAATTTCATGCATTTTATAAATCAAATGATAAGTGAAGATAATGACTGCAATGTGAAGCAAATATGAACACAAACACAGTAAAATGAAAAAAAGTTACCAAAGCAGATCCAGACAAGATGAATGCCATTGTGATATTAAAATAATTTGTAAATGACATAGCTTAGATGCATATGAGTGTCAGATGATAACTGTGGGAGTTTTGTCTGTTTATTTTTATGATTCTGTTGTGTTACAGCTGAGCTTCCTGCTGCCATTTTGTGAATGACAGAGTTGCTGCAGCTTCATGAGCAAACTTGAACTACTCCAATGTTTTCCCTAATTTGCTTTATTTGCTGCTGTCCTTTGTCTCATCCATCCGTCTGTTCCTTTCCTACCTCTAATCTTCTCTGTCATCACACTTTATTCTTCCATCCATCTATCTATCCATCCATCCATCCATCCAAATATCTCCTGTAACATCCACACATACCTCTTCCCTGCCTCAAACACATGTAACCCATCCCTTCTGCTCTCCTTTGGTCATTCTATCTATCCCCAATTTCTGACTTGATTCCTGCTGTTCCTGCAGCTGAAAAACGGAGGTGAGATCAAACTAGAGCCCCTGTCAGCCTGCCTGATCCGCTCTGTGGCAACTGTCACCTCCCAATCCTCCGTCGCCACAGTAACAGTCCCACCAGGCAGCAGCGGTGGCTTCGGCGGCGGCGACGATGACGCTCACCGTCCAGGGAAGTCCACCGCAGTCCCCTACATCCCTGCCCAACAACAGGCTTTCAGCAGCACAAGCAACCACCAGGAGAGGGCGTTGAGGTATTTCTCTATGACCCAGAGCGGGGAGCCAGGCCACCCGGAGCCTGAGCTTGACTCCTCCCCTCTCCTCCCTGTGAGCCGGCCAAAAGCGGGGGCTCCTCTAACTCCCATGTCCTCCGCCAGTCACAGGCAGCAGGGGGAGTCAGTGGAGGAGGGATGGAGAGAGCGTCCTGAGGAGGAGGAGGTTAGGGGGAGACAGCAAGGAGGAGCCAGAGAAGAGATCCTAGACAGCAGCATTGAGATAAAGCTGCACTCCCCCGTCAGGGACCGGGACAGCAAGCAGCAGCAGCAGCATCCCCAGCCTCATCCCTCTGCCGAACCCTTTCCGAGGAGAGGCCAATCAGAGCCTCTGCCTGGCCGGAGAGTCGCAGACGGACACTCCCAGGAGAGCAGGGAGAGAGCAGAGGGGGGAGGAAGAGGAAGACGGGGGTACCTGAGAGAGGCAGCTCACGTCTCCTCCACGCAGGAGCAGGAGAGAAGCAGCGACGGGAGCCAGCCAGGCATCTCAGGTAGGACACAGATATGAGAGAAAGGAAGTGACAAAAAGAGGAAGCAATGTCTGGGGAAGGGGCTGTTCTCATTATCCTCTTTGTTTTATGCAGCGTGCTCCCACGCAGGATTGCTTTCTGCCAGCTGCTCACACACTTGTCCCAGCTGGGGGTATTTGATTTGGCTCAGATAGTGAGAGATAGTGTTGGGAGGAGAGAGAAAGAGAGAGAGAGAGATAACTGAAGCTGCATCTAATCAGCATATTATTCCATGCATTTGCCTCGTGGCTCCCTTTGTCTGGAAAGAGGAAACCCTTTCTTGACATGTATGTTGTCATCTAATAGACGGCAGAGATTTTTTTAAATCGAGCTGTGTGTGCTTACTGTCATGGCCCATAAAGGGGTTGTGGTCCCCAGGCACCCTGTTATGCCTTTGGGTTGTACAGTATAATGGGCTGACCTGTTTTTATGTGCTAATGCAGAATGTGTCCAGAGGTGTTTTTTTCTCCATGCATGCACACAAACAGCACAGAAAGATGAAAGCACTCAGCGAGAGAGTGCAGAACAATTTGCCGGCACTTACATGAAGCAGGTAGAGGACAGGAAGGACACAATGGATGCCTTGTCTGCAGGCTGTACTCTTATTTAGTTTGGATGGGTAGATCTTCACTAAAGTATAGTGTGTTAGACTGTTAGTATCATGAGGCTAGAAGAACTTGCATTGACTTAAACTAATTCCCCGCGGACCTACCACTACATGCCTAACGCCGACCCTTACCCTGACCTTAACAAAAAACAAGTTTTAAGCCTAAGATGTAGTGGTTTTCACTTTGGGGACACAGCACAGCAGGCTTTGTATGATACTCTACATTCATTTTCTCTAGGGCTGTAACGATACACCTTACTTTGGTTTGATTTGGTTCACAATTTTTGACCCACGTAATACATTTTTTCTGCCACATGGCATTGTTTTGTCATTGTTTACATCCCAGTTTGCAACACAGTAATACAATGTAATACATTACAGTAATTCAATGTTGATCGATCCAACACCAAAGATTCTACTGTACCTTTAAAAAAAAATGTTTCCAAAATTGTTTCAGTGGTTCATTAACTTGTTAGAATGAGACATAAAAATAATGGTAACAATTCTGCTCCCAAGCTGTAGGGGGAACGAAGAGGAAAAGTGCTTTGGTGCCTATTGTAAAGCTGCTGGTTGACAAGTAGCTAATGCTAATACTAATGTAATTCTTGGTGGGTTACATAATATTAAAAAACTGCCCAACACGCTCATTTATTTTTAATAAGATTGTTTTGACCACTGTTAACAACTCTGGGCTAGCTAACCCACAAATGTATCAGTAATGTTAACTGTATAGATAGACGACTAATCTAATGGTAATTTAGCTAGCTAGCACACCTCTGTTTTCTGCCTCAGTCTCCAGGCACTGTGAGGCTTCCATTACAGCCCTGGCCGGGGGTCACATCCACAGTCAGCCCCCAGCCAGCTAGCAACCATCCAGGTGAACTCCGGTGCTAAGGACGCTAACGGCAGTTTACTGAACCGTCAGGAAACAGACCCAGACACCCGAGTCAGAACAGCGGCCACTCGTAACGTTACACCTCTTTTATCATTACCGGTGCGCCCTCTTTTGCTTTTAGAATTTTACCTGATAAAACAGGAATAAGGCACCAAAAGGACTAACAGTAAGTTAAAGATGTGGTAGCACTGGATCTCGACGAGAAGGATAACTCTGGAAGTTGGAAGGGGTGTGTCACGATTCTGCCTTCTCACTCCACGACACAGGTTTGTGGAGCTGAGTGTCGCCATTTTGGTTTTATTTTCCATATCGTTACAGTCCAAATTATCTCGCCATTTTGGTTTTATTTTCCATATCGATACAGCCCAAATTATCTCTCACAGGGCTTTTTACTTTAGCTGATCTTCTTCAGAACTTTGTGGCTGTGTACAAACTGCTTTTGACTGACATTCTTTGACTCTCCTATTTGTTTTGCGGTACCTTTTAGGGTGGGACAACTTCCATGTTTATGATTGGTCTTAACAAACTCTCAATATTTCACCCATTAAGCCAAATTTCAGACAGCTTTGGTTATATTTAGTTCTGTTGCAATACAATACAATATGTTAAAAAAAATTACTGTTTGCTTTACTCAAAGCACGTGAGTCATTTTGACCTTTAAAAGTTCAGACATTGTAACTACCTGATTCCATACTGTGTACTTTTCTTTCAGACTTGCCAGATCATCCTGCGCCACTGAGGCCTCTGGTAGCTAAAGTGTCATCCAGGACAGTGTCTCACGTTTCAAGCAGACAGCAGCAAGCCAACACCCAGCCTCCTCAAACTCTTCCTAAACCCTTCACACAGCAGCCTCCTCCAACACCCCCCAAACCTTCGGCCGACATCAAACCCAAGCCGCCCTCCCAGCCCTTACCAAACGTACCCCAAACCTTTCATTGAATCCCCACAAACCCAGCCCCAACCTCAAGGATTTGTGCAACCTCTCCCTAAACCTTACCAGCAGACAGCCCCTCAGCCTCAGCCCAAACCCCAGGTGCCTCAGCAGACACCACCCAAACCCCAGTACTTCCCCCCAGGCGCTGGTAAAGTCCCAGTCCTTGCCCCTGGACCACAGCGAGGACTTCAACAGGCAAAGTGTCCTATCTGGAGATCTGCTGTCCCCCATAGACTCTGGAGAACCGCTGTCTGACGACATGTCCGCCAAGCAGATGTCCATCAAGGAGAGGTGAGTGACAATGAAATACAGTGAAATACATTACTAGTCAGGTTAATGTCACTATTAAAGGTGCTCTAAGCAATGTTGGGTGTTGTTACTTCTTGTTGAAGTTCAAAGTATTTTCAAACAAAACAAGACTAGCTTGCCCCTCCCTCCTCCTCATCCCGTCCCCTCCCCCTCCCTTCTGTGCTTCCGCACAATAGTCCCCCACCCCCACCCCAAATCCTTCTTGTCAGTCATTGGCTGGAAAGCTGAAACTCTGTTTGTAATGCTTCGTGGTGCAGGTGGGCACAGTTTGTTATTGTTGTCGTTTGTAGACCCTGGGCTGTCTACAGAAACCGCGTTTTTTTACATTGTGTTCTGTGGACAGGCAGCTCGCGGATAGTGAGGAGTTGTTTGCTGTATGTGACAACAAATGTTGCCTAAGAAACGCGTGACATTGCTTAGAGCACCATTAAGGTTGTGAGGCGAACTGGCTGACATCTGAAACTGGCTGCCAAGAACACTGATATAATATCCTTTCAGCACACTTTTTTCTGACACAGGGCACATTTTGGTTTGTTTTTTTGTTATGTTATTGTACTGGGTAATTGACCAAATTTGGACAATTTAATGCTTCTCTCGAATCCCAACCCCTGGGCTGTGTACCAGATTTGGGAACATTTTCTGCCTTGCCAATAGAAAGGGATGATTTGTAATAATAAAACTAAATAGTATTGATGTAACTGTAAAGGCTACGGTATACAATATTTACTCCAAACTTCCGTTACTGCTTGAGTTTGTTTTTGGTTATGCTTGTCCATTCTGTCTTTTGCTATGTTCTCTTTTCTCTTTGTCTCTCCTTCTTTTTGTCATTTTCTAACTTGTAGCAAGTCTCTGCCTTATTCAGTGTGTGGGTTGGGAGGATAAATAGAGAGAGAGAGAGAGAGAGAGGAAGACAAAAGCTTAAGATCGGGGGGTCTGGGGCCTGGTTGCTGAGGCTGACTGCATTATGGTTAGATTGTTTGATCAGTGGTAACGGCAACAACTCATTACTATCCTCTCCAATTGCTTAAATAAGAGCAGGGTCTCCAGAAATTAAAGCCGAACCCAAATAAAGGCATGAGGGGTAAAATGCTCAATTAAACCGAATTCCCAGAAAAACTGCAGACACAAATTAACCTTGATTCCATTCACAAATCCAGGATCCAGTCAGAGCTTAGTTTTTTACAAGGTCCAAACTGAGATCTCCGCAAAGATCACACGCTGAGCCAGAGCCTCATAAATCTTCAGTGTTTGACAGAATCAGGCAGAACTCGTCTTGCATTATATAGGTGCGCTCCACCTTACTACCTCTTGGAGGTGAGACAAATCCCTTTTTAGCAACATCGTGTTTCTTCTCCCAGCCAGTAGAGAGCTGTGTGGATTGGAGGAGAAATCCTCTGAGATTTGGCCGGTTCCTCCCAATGCCCTCCTTTCTGCCCTGTCCACATTCAAGCAGCACACATGATGACATACTTTATTTAACCCTTCAGCCACCCATTATCAGTACTTTGGAGTTTTTGTTTTTGTTTTGTTTTAAAAGTCATATTTGCAAGCTGCAAAGCAGAAATTTCTGAAAAATTATTTTATTATTATTATTATTATTATTATTTTTATTTATTTTTATCGGTTGATGAGAACAACTGTCTCTAAAATAAAATACCATGGTAATGTTTGCGGGCAATTCAAAAGCGTCCAAACCCATTACACCAAACAGTATTTGCAGCTAGTCTGACACAGGGTTTAAATTCAGCGTTGAGTACATTACTATCTGTCCTGACTTGGCTTGTTCCTTTTGTTATTCTCCTAAAAACGTTTGATAAGCTAAACAACCAGAATTTTTTTTTTTTAATTGCAACTAAATTTCAGTTTTGAACACACCGGTGCATTAAAAGTGCTCAATAACTTTAAAGGCAGTTTAATAGAATTGAGTACATTTGAATATGTGTTTATTTATCGCAAGTAATATTGTTATCACAATAATCAACATTAACTCATATTGAGTATTGTCCTCATATCATGCAGCCCTGCACTGTTCCATCAAATGGAAATATCTTAGATGTCTTATCAATTATTCTATACATATTTACCCAAAATCTAGCCCCATATACAGTATTGTGTATCTCATATATGCGCATATTAAAATGTACTTGTTTTATATCAGAGTGGCACTGCTGAAGAAGAGTGGTGAGGAGGACTGGAGGAACAGGATCAACAAGAAACAGGAAGTGGTCCAGGTGGTATCCACGGAGACGCAGGCTCAGCTATGGGAGTCAGAGCAGACCTGCGACAACAAGGTCAGTCTCATCAGCACTGATCAGATTATATCTAGAGCTGTAGCAATTCCAAATGTTGCTGTACAATTCATTATTTATTAATGTATCACTTTTTTTAAACATGTTTTGAATGATTTCCAGGCAGAGGTGGGTAGTTACATTTACTCCGTTACATTTACTTGAGTAAGTTTTTGAAAAAATTGTACTTCTAGGAGTAGTTTTAAATCACTATACTTTTACTTGTACTTGAGTAGATTAGTGAAGAAGAAACTGTACTCTTACTCCGCTACATTAGGTTACAATGAGCTCGTTACTTTTCTTTTAACCTCGTTGGTATTCTACGCGTCATTGATTTTACCCCAGCATACGTCTCATTTTAATGTTTTATTTTGAGAGAGAGAGTCTTCCGCTGAAGGCTCTACCACGTGACTGTGTTTCACCAATCAAACGTCGTTGTGCAGTCACATGACCATACTCGATCTCAGCGCCGGGACAGGTTAGCTTTACGGTCGTAGCAAATCAAAGATGTCAGAATCAACCGTCGCCAGGGCAACGCAGACCAGGAGGAACCCCCCGGCCTCATAGTGAAAGCATGGTTACCTTTTAGGAAAAGTGCGAAACAGCAGCTACATTATGCGGCGTCTTCTGTGTCGACCAAAACAAACGGACATGTGAGCATTCAAAAACTCAACATCTAACTTGAGGAGACGTAGCGGTAATTTTAGTTTTTGCTGTGGAGAGGTGGATGTTTGTCTTTTAGGTTTCATACAGTAGCCTATGTTTTGCACATGCAGTATCCATCCAAATTTGATGTGACAAGTCTCTCACTTAAGCTATTTTGTAATTGATTGGATGAACTATAATTTGCCTAAAGATGATTATTTTGTATTTTGTCTGATTGATGCTTGTGTTAAGAAATAAATCAGACGTTACTCAACAGTTACTCACTACTTCAGTAGTTTTTTTCATCAAGCACTTTCTTACTCTTACTCAAGTAATTATTTGGATGACTACTTTTACTTTTACTTGAGTCATATTATTCTAAAGTAACAGTACTTTTACTTGAGTACAATTTTTGGCTACTCTACCCACCTCTGTTTCCAGGATACATCTTTTGGTTATCTATCACTGTCATGTGACCCAGATGATGTTACACAAACACACACCCTATGCAGTAAACAACGCCTCTTATTATCATAAAATGTGTTTTCCATCTGTATTCTCCCCCCTTGTCATTTTTGTTGCTATGAACGTGTTTAGGGTAAAGTGCCAACAGCTAGCACAGCTTTAGCTCAACAGTCAATTATATATTTACAATTTGGCACGTCTAAACAAAATCAACAATTACCACCAACAGACATTAGCTAATCATAGCAAGTAATTGCGGTTAAACAAAGAAACGGCAATTACGTAAAAGAAATTGACTATTAGACAATTATGTAATTAAAATGCATCAATCTCACAAAAAAAGTTACATTGATGGTTATTATGGTCACCAACGGTCGAACAACTTTACCAAAAAATAGCCAGAATAAACACAAGTGCCACATTTCATCCCACATCCTTCCTGGTTACCATGTCCTGTCCCCGCTCTTTTAGCTAAGTGCTCTTTTATTTCCCCCTTGAGTCAGGAAGCATATGGGGCCGTCTGCTGCTGTAGACTTAGCAGTGTGTGTGTGTGTGCGTGTGTGTGTGTGTGTGTGTGTGGGGGGGGATTTGGGTAAGCTCCAGACTAAATTTCAAAAATGGCTTTCAAAGCTTATTTGACAAAAGGAAATGATTCAAGAATTCCATCAATGTATTTATATGAGTCTCTTATTGGTTTCACAGCAGCTAAAACTATGTATAAGCTCAAAGAACCAGGATTTACACTTTTTTCTGCAGTTCATTTACTTCACATTAGTATTCTGTTGGGAGAAACTGCCTGCTTAAACCCTGGATGGTGATCCTCCAGCCCCCCGTCCCTCTCCCTCTCTCCTCCCTTTCTCTCCCTTTGACCGAGAACTTCCCCTGTGTTTAACCCCTCAGGAGGAAGGGGTGGTCGTTCAAGACTACTCGGCTGTGTCTGTGTCTGAACAGCTGTGGGTAAGCGAGTGGGTGTGGGTTGCACACCAACCCTAAATCAATCAGCTTCCTGTGTGGGGCCTGTGTTTTCCAATCACAGCTTTGTGTGGACTTTGTGTAATTGCTGCTCCTGAATCTGTTGTTCTAATGGCTGTTCTTGTTTACTACACACAGAAATGATACAGAAATGTTGGTATTGTTTTGCTTTTGTTTTGGCTCAACAACAAAATGTCCTCAAGCTAAATAAATAAATAAAAATACATTTCAAAATCAACCTTGATTTTATTAAAGGAAGGGTGGAGCAGTGTTTCTCTGGGTCACAAGATAAATCTGAGGGAAAGTTAGGAAAAAACATAAATTTTTGTTTTGTACTATTATGTTAATTGTCTCAGGGCATTTATTGTTTTCCCCACCCCTGCAAAATACTGGATCGATTTAGCTATTAAGGCATCTAAAGATTATTCAAATGAAAGAATCTGAGAGGGCAAAAAAATACTTTTATGAGAGTTCGCAAGTTGACTTTGTATTGTTTAAATGAGTGAACCACTGCAATAGATTATATGTATAAATTACATAGATATATTACCTTTTAAGACCATCTATCGCTTTCACTGCGTCAGTAATTCAAAATGGCTTGTGCAGTTTGATGCTTTGTTACTAACAGTAAAAATGTACATTGTTTTTAATGTTTTAAGTGCATTTATTTTATTTGGTGAAGCATAGCAATTTAATTCATAAGCAATCACTTTTACTTTTACCAGAAGTGTGTGATTTCTTAGAGACACCAAATTAATATTAACATTGTCCATATGTTTAAATATGGGAAAAAAGGGTCCAGGTTGAAAAATAACGAAGTTCCCTGTTAACCACAGTCATGTTGCATTCCCAGTTTCTGGCCTCTCTCCTTTGCATCCCTCCCTTATCTTCTTTTCATCTGCATGCTTATCGCTTCTCCTTTTTGCTTTCCTTTCTTTCACTTTTCCATCCACCTCTACATCCTCAGGAACCTGTCTTCTCTTCCACCTTTTCTCCTACTATCTCCCTTGGCCAAAAGTGTCAGTATATTGACCATCATAGTCAGGTAAGGACATGCACCATGCACGCTCAAATGTACTGCATGTACTGGAGTATTATATTTCGGCTTGGTTTGCAGCTACTGATGTAAGGTGTTGCTTTGGGTGCTATTGAGTTTAACATGGCTCTAACTGCATGAGTACTACTCTGAGTTTAGCCGTTACTCCTACGGTGGAATAAAGTAGATTAAATAGGCTAGAAAGGACATGCACCTAACACCCTTGAGTGCATCAAATTATTTCCTATCTGCTTGGTTTGATATTGTGACTACATGAAAAATTGCTCCTGAGGGAAGCGTGGAATCCCATGAAGTTAAAGTGAAGCTGTGTGAGAAGTGACGTAGTTGGATAGTAGATCGAGTGGTGTCTGAAGCCTTTTTGGTTTGTTTCCACAATCTTGTTTTCTGTTATAATGCAGCTTTTAAAACCTGTGAAGTAAATAACTCCAACATGACTGAAAACACATTGAGATTATTGCTGACCGCCATTGATCACTTCTGCAGAGTTTATTGCTTTGCATGCAAGAAATGACACTTTAAAAAATCTCTTATAACCTGATAGTTTTTCTGATTTCCTTTTGTCTGTGCAGAAGGTGGGAGAGGAGAGCGAGGCCCAGATATCCATTGAGGAGAGAAAACAGATGATTTCTGTGCGTGAGGAGGCCTGGAAGACGAAGGGAAAAGGAGCGGCCAATGACTCCACCCAGTACACTGTGGCTGCACGTATGGTCAAGAAAGGTCAGTGCACAAACAAACCACCCATCCACACTGGGGCACCATTTCAAATTTAAAAAAAAGCTTTTTATGCACAAATACACTTATTTTAGTAGAGTAAAAGGGCCTGCAAGATACACCTTCCCTACCACTAACTCACATACTTTAGATGAGGTTTGTTTACTGGTATTAGATGTGAATTCCCAGTATGATCATTTGTGGAAGTCTGTCTGTACACACGCAGAAGTGGGAGTCAAAACCTAAGAATAAAATGCCTATTAGGGCTGAACGATTGTTTACAAATCAAAAACAAGATTAAAAAGAATGCGATTAGCTAATCGGGAAGACTGTGATTAATCTCATGTGCAATATTTAGTTGGTGTAACATTTGGTTTAACATGTTTTATTCCCCTTTTAATTATATTTACTGTTTTTTTTAGATAGATAAAGATAAATGCTAGAATAAAGTTACATATCACAGATTGTTTACAGAACTTTCCTATTTTCTGTGGTTTTTATACTGTATGTATTTGTATTTATTTATTTACCATGATGGTAGAAGGTGTAATACGTAGATGCTGCTGTTGACCAGAGGCATATCAGACATATCAGTTTACAGGAAAGTACTGATTTTTTTTTTATTGGAATTGTTTTTATTGTTAGAACTTTAACTTTTGTGATAAATGTTTTGTGTTTGATTGTTTAATGTTCCATGTTTTCAAAAGATAAACACTTATTGATGGCATTTCACATCCTTGTATAAGCATATAGATGGTGTCTGATGTTATAATGCTCCACGAGATGTTTTATTTATTACACAGTGTATATTGAACTTTAGTTAAACTTTTTTTGCAAATTAAATCGTAATCGCAATATCTAGCAGAAAAATCACCATAAGATCTTTTTCCCGAATCGTTCAGCCCTGATAAGCATTGAAATAAACTGGTACAGACAGCAGGTTATCTGAGATATGTTCTGTCTGTATGTCCGCAGGCCTGGCAGCTTCCTCCTCAGTTATCAGCCCCATCCTGTCGCCGGTCTCCACCAAACTCAAGAGCAGCGTGCCTGCTGTCCACAAACCACCAGAGGGTGAGACAGACCTGCATGTCCCCACATCCTTCAAAGGAGTACATCAACCAGCGGGATTTAAACCTTAATGGATTGACAAATTTGTTGTTGTTTGAGGCAGAAGTGAACAGTACTTCATATTATATACATATATATACATTAAAAATGCATAATCATCATAAAAATTATTAAACTATTAAGATATTATAAAAACACAAAACAAAACATTTTTCCAATAGCTTAAAGACCTAATAATTTAACCCTTGTGTTGTCTTCCCGTCAACCATTAAAAAAGAGGTGTGGCATTTTCTGACATTTTTGTCACTTTTTCAATGTAGTGGGTCCTTTTTTTTAATGTTTTTTCCAAAGTTGTTTGACATTTCTAATGATGACATTTTCAGCTTATTTCGAAGGCCCATTTTATGTGATGAAAAAACTGAAAATGGGTCAAATTTGACCCGAGGACAACACAAGGGTTAAACAAATCACATGGGAAATGACCAAATTATGTATATTTTCTTGTTATTTAAATGTAATCCAGTACGTCGTCACCATTAGTAAGATTGAATGATTGTATTTATAGAAATTGAGGCCGGACCAGAAATGGAATCGGATAAGAAACTTGACAAGTTGGAGAGCTTCTTGGGACGTCTGAACAGCAAAGGTATGCACTTCCTCACTAACTTTAAGCTCGTTAAGTGATAAACATATCTATTTAGCAATGTTTTGTATCATCTTCACCTGCAGTGGATCTCTGAAGAAGAAAAAAATCTATTTTTTTGCTGGGATTTGCTGAATATGTTTTTCTGCTATTTCAACAAGTCCTTCCCTACCTGTTTATTATTGTGTTTTGTAGGGCTGCTGAAATGAATGTGATAGTAACAAGTTAACACAAATTCCTTTTAATGCCAGCCCACTTATTTTTTTTACGTGTGATTATTGAGCGAACATTCTGTGATTTCGCCCCATCGGAAATTAAGAAGCTGCAGCAGTAACTGCCAATTTGGCGACTTTCTCGCTAGATTTTGAGACTTTTACATCCATGAACGAGTGTGGATGCCTAGCATAAACAAATATCCTGGAGCAGAAATGGATAAAGAAAAAGTCTTTTGAATGTCAAGTTGAGTTTCAAAGCACTTCCAGATGTTTCTCTCCACAAGATTAAAGTTATATGCATGTACTGTTAACAAAGTTACCACCGTAGTACATTGAGTCTCAAATACCACTTGACAGATAACAAATTAAAAAACAAATGTAAATGTGCTGTATTTATATAGCGCTTTTCTAGTCTGAACAACTACTCAAAGCGCTTTTACATAGTACAGGATCCATTCACCATTCACACACATTCATACACTGTGGCAGAGGCTGCCGTACAAGGTGTCACCTGCTCATCAGATAAACACTCACACACATTCACAATCCGATGACACAGCATCGGGGGCAACTCGGGGTTCAGTGTCTTGCCCAAGGACACTTCGACATGGGACTGCAGGGCTGGGGATTGAACCACCAACCTTCCAATTGGCAGGCAACCGCTCTACCACTGAGCCACAGCCGCCCCAAAAACAACGTATGATTCATTTGCAATTAATCGCGAGTTAACTCAGGCACTCATGTGACTAATTGAAATTAACATTTTTAATCGATTGACAGCCCTGATCTTTGGTCTACCTTTGTTGATCAGTGGCAGGTCTGCAGGAAACCACCTTAACAGTTACAGAGAAGGCAGTGAAGGAAGTGATGAAGCTGGACGATGAAATCTTCTCTAAGTTCTACAGACACGTTGCTGAATTTCCACGCATACCCACCAGGATAGAGATCAGTGATGATTTTGACGCCATCTTTGGGTCTCAGGGTCCCAAGTAAGCAAATGATAAAGCTTGCAGTGATGGCTGCATATAATTCATACAGTACACCTCATTTTTGGACAAACTTGTGCTTGTTTTACATAATTGTTCTTTCTTTTGAATCCCTATTCTCCTAATTCATTCATCAAATTTTATTTATCAAATTTTCAATTCAGAATGTCTTAATCTTGTATTGTTTTTTTGATCTTTCTTATGATGGTGTATTCTTTTCTGTGTTATTGTTTTGTTGTTGTCTTTGTAACTACTCAAAGTCCTTGTAAATGTGGGCCGACCCTCAAAGGTCTCTTCAGTTTAAATAAAAGTTCAATGAATAAATGAGTTTACCACTCATACACATGCTTTTCTCCCTTTTCCAGGTTGACTTCGGCCATGGTGCAGCATAAGCGCTCGGTGCGTCCGTCCAGAAACGTCCAGGCGTCCAGAAACCCTGTGAAGATGCTGGCAGCCAGAGAGGACATCCGACACGAGTACACCGAACAGAGGTTGAATGTAGCACAGCTGGAGAGCTCGAGGATGAAGGCTGCGAAGAGTGAGTGTGAGCATGACATCTGTGTATCTGAGTGTATTTGGGAAAGAGACAGAAAGACCTAATATAGTTCTAGTATGTCTGTTATGTTGTTTGTTGTCAAAAACTCCCGCTGGAAAAATTGCCTACAGCCTACATTGCCTAAGCCTACAAAACTACATCCATCTCCCTCTCTTTGTTTGTTGGATAAACACTAATTGGGATGCAGCCTCATATGACCCACTTCTGTAGCAGTGTTAACAGTAGACCTTTAGTTCATTTTAAAGTTGAATGAAGCATTCATGTTATTTTTCTACCCATTATAGGTCTATCATCATTTGTTTTAATGAAATGTGTATTCTTTCTGGTTCTAGTGAATAAAACCTCTGAGTACTCTGAGGCTGCTCTGGCAGGTCTGGCCAGTAAAGAAAACTTCAGCAGCGTGAGTCTGCGCAGCGTCAACATCTCGGAGCAGATGTCCAACAACAGCGCGGTGCCCTACAAGAACCTCATGCTGATGCAGGTCAAAGGTGAAAACCCTTTCTGACTGTGCTGAGCTGTATGCATGAAGTTCCTCCCCTGCCACTTTCTTTACTTTCAGGGTTTAGACTGATAAAGCATGAATAGAATAAGCATACAATTTATAGGAATAGTTTGATATTTTTGGAAATGCAGCCTATCGAATAAGTTTTGAATAAGAGTAGATGCTAAGCCTAGCTGTTTCCCCCTGTATCCAGCCTCTGTGCTCACCTAGGCTAACTGGCTGCTAGCTGTAGCTTAATTATTATAGTTATTATTATTGTTCTATATTTAAAAGACAAATATAAGAGTAGATCTTCTCATCAAACTCTCCTCCAGAAAGCGTTTTACCAAACATGTCAAACTCTTCCTTTAAAAGTGCTAAGTAGCCTTAAACTGTTTTGGACATCTAACATTTCTAATCAGACAGAGTTGATGTGTATTAAAGGAACTGAAAGGTGTAACTCAGCAGATTAATAACTTTACTCTTTCCAGGTCGTCGTCACGTTCAGACCAGATTAGTGGAGCCAAGAGCGTCATCACTGAACAGCGGCGACTGTTTCCTGTTGGTCACTTCAGAGCACTGCATCGTCTGGATAGGAGAGTTCTCAAATGTCATTGAGAAGGCTAAGGTGACCCAAGCTTTGAATCTTTATTATAAATTATTACAGACTGTGCCTTATTCTCAGGAGTTTTGGTTTGGATGTCGAGAATCAAAGCTCCTGTTATAACTGTAAAAACACACACACATCTGTGCTTCTCAACAAACACATGCATCCAGGCTACAGCTCTTCCATTTCCCCAAAAAAGATCCATCTAGACACTTTGTAATACATTTGTTTTTCTACTGCGCCTCCTTGTTCAGTGCTATTTACTTATTTTATTATGATTTTATGCAAATCAGCCAAGTCTCTTCACAGTACCCTCACTTTTTCCTCAGTTTGCACTCAGTTGTTAAGTTAGACCTTTTCTTAGAACTTGTGTACAAATATGAAGCAGGATGTTGTCAAGGTCACCGTTCCTGAGTTAGTCAAGAAAAGTTACATGTCCTTGTTGTTTCCCTCAGAATCAACATGAGAGGATCATATACACAGTGCACAGACATTACCACTGTCTCTGTCACCATAAAACAGGCAATAGATCTGGCCACCTTCATCCAGACAAAGAAGGACATGGGCTGCAGGGCAAACCAGGTGCAGACCATCGAGGAGGGGGTCAACCCACAGGGTCCAGATAACCAGCAGTTCTGGACCATCCTCGGAGGACAGACTGCTTATCAACGTAAGACCGGAGCCCCTAATGTTTACTTTAGGTTGTTGCTGTCAGAATGGCTTGCATGGCCTGCAATTGTCTTGACAGTGAATGTAAAGATAACCTGTTAACGAAGGGTGTGGATCAGGATCCATTCAATGATCAATGATCTTGTGTCATCTATGAAAAGAAAAAATATTAATCATACAGTTTGTTCTCATTTAAACGTTTGGAAGAACTCAGTAATAAAATTGTGAAATCATGCTTTAGTTGCTTTTTGTGGGTTGATAGAACCCAGAATGTAACTGATTGTGTTACAGGAAGTGAGCATTAGATATTGATATTGATATTGATTCATATTGATTGCAGGCCCCTGAATTGAATCAAATCGAAATCCTATCGTGGCAGACTTTGTAATACCAGAAAATATCATATTGTTATCTAAAGAATCAATATAATATCTTACCGTAATAAAACGTATGAGTTACACCCCTACTGTTAACACTTTTTGATGCATACAGACGGTCACGCTGTTATTTTACAGTGTGTCTAATTGTGCTTATAGCGGCAGGTGCACCCGAGGAGGACGAGCGGTTTGAGAATGCCATTGTGGAAACAAACTGTATCTTCAGACTGCTGGATGACAAACTGGTTCCTGATGATGACGAGTGGGGAAAGGTCCCTCGCTGCTCTCTGCTGGCGCCCAAGGAGGTCCGTGTTTCTAACCTGGATTAGTTAAATCAAATCTTATACTCTTAAAGTGGTGCCTTTTAACTGGCACTGCTCAGTTCTGCTTTGAGTCGCCCTTTGACTGACTGTGGAAGCTGCTGTTCTGTTGCCCGTAGCCTCATGACACTAGCATGTAACGCAGTATCGTAACATGAGCTGGTCCACAGTATGTCGCTCTACAGTCTATTTCAGACCTGTGTGTAATGTGTGTAATAACTAACAACAGAGTGAAAAATTTAATTTCCCCTTGCGGGATCAATAAAGTATGTCTTAATCGTAACATAATAACGTTTAAGAGTTTCTCATGGTGGACTTTTTTCCAGTATTTATGATGTTTTAACCAGAGCTCTGTGTTTCAAGCTGGTTTTAATTTGTTGCTTAGCAACAGCAGGTGCCATGGCGACCACCTCCTACATCCATCTGAAGGCGCAGTGGATATGACACATGCCTTTGGTATGGGACACTTGGGTTCAATTTCCACTGCGATACATCAGCCAATGTGTCCCTGAGAAAGACACTTAACCCATAGTTCCTCCAGAGGTGTGCAACCTGACATACTGTGAGGAAAATATGTATTTGAACACCCTGCTATTTTGCAAGTTCTCCCACTTAGAAATCATGGAGGGGTCTGAAATTGTCATTGTAGGTGCATGTCCACTGTGAGAGACATAATCTAAAAAAAAAACTATCCAGAAATCACAATGTATGATTTTTTAGCTATTTATTTGTATGATACAGCTGCAAATAAGTATTTGAACGCCTGTCTATCAGCTAGAATTCTGACCCTCAAAGACCTGTTAGTCTGCCTTCAAAATGTCCACCTCCACTCCATTTATTATAAAGACAACTGTCCACCCCATACAATCAGTAAGAATCCAACTACTAACATGGCCAAGACCAAAGAGCTGTCCAAAGACACTAGAGACAAAATTGTACACGTCCACAAGGCTGGAAAGGGCTATGAGGAAATTGACAAGCAGCTTGGTGAAAAAAGGTCCACTGTTGCAGCAATCATTAGAAAATGGAAGAAGCTAAACATGACTGTCAATCTCCCTCGGACTGGGGCTCCATGCAAGATCTCACCTCGTGGGGTCACAATGATCCTAAGAAAGGTGAGAAATCAGCCCAGAACTACAAGGGAGGAGCTGGTCAATGACCTGAAAAGAGCTGGGACCACTGTTTCCAAGGTTACTGTTGGTAATACACTAAGACATCATGGTTTGAAATCATGCATGGCACGGAAGGTTCCCCTGCTTAAACCAGCACATGTCAAGGCCCGTCTTAAGTTTGCCAATGACCATTTGGATGATCCAGAGGAGTCATGGGAGAAAGTCATGTGGTCAGATGAGACCAAAATAGAACTTTTTGGTCATAATTCCACTAATCGTGTTTGGAGGAAGAAGAATGATGAGTACCATCCCAAGAACACCATCCCTACTGTGAAGCATGGGGGTGGTAGCATCATGCTTTGGGGGTGTTTTTCTGCACATGGGACAGGGCGACTGCACTGTATTAAGGAGAGGATGACCGGGGCCATGTATTGCGAGATTTTGGGGAACAACCTCCTTCCCTCAGTTAGAGCATTAAGATGTGTTGAGGCTGGGTCTTCCAACATGACAATGACCCGAAGCACACAGCCAGGATAACCAAGGAGTGGCTCTGTAAGAAGCATATCAAGGTTCTGGCGCGGCCTAGCCAGTCTCCAGACCTAAACCCTATAGAGAATCTTTGGAGGGAGCTCAAACTCTGTGTTTCTCAGCGACAGCCCAGAAACCTGACTGATCTAGAGAAGATCTGTGTGGAGGAGTGGGCCAAAATCCCTACAGCAGTGTGTGCAAACCTGGTGAAAAACTACAGGAAACGTTTGACCTCTCGTTGCAAACAAAGGCTACTGTACCAAATATTAACATTGATTTTCTCAGGTGTTCAAATACTATTTTCAGCTGTATCATACAAATAAATAGTTAAGAAATCATACATTGTGATTTCTGGGTTGTTTTTTTTTAGATTATGTCTCTCACAGTGGACATGCACCTACGATGACAATTTCAGACCCCTCCATGATTTCTAAGTGGGAGAACTTGCAAAATAGCAGGGTGTTCAAATACTTATTTTCCTCACTGTATATAGCAATTGTAAGTCGCTTTGGATAAAAACGTCAGCTAAATGACATGTAATGTTACATCAAGGAGTGCATTGCAGTCACATTGCTTATTTTGCATATTAATGATGGAACATCTTACAGTTTTACTTCTCTAAACGTTTTTATATGCTATCAGTTTGTTCTTTAATGTTTAGATTTTGTGTTTTTATATTTTACTATTTGTTTCTATTTTACCAAAACTCCATATGGTCTATGCACATATTACATACATCTAATATAAATGAGTCTTTTTTAAACTACTTATGTAGTTACTTACTTATGTACTTATTGTCCAAATGGTACTTTGACTGATATTTATTCAAAACTAAACCACTGTATAGTGTTAGTTAACATGTACAATAAAAAAACGACTCACCTGTGCTTCCCCCTTGTGTGTGCTGTCTTGCTGCAGGTGTTGGTGTTTGACTTTGGCAGTGAGGTGTATGTGTGGCACGGTAAGGAGGTGACCCTGGCCCAGAGGAAAGTGGCCTTCCAGCTTGCCAAACACCTTTGGAACGGGACGTTTGACTACACTTGCTGTGACATCAACCCACTGGACCCTGGAAGTTGCAACACACTCATACCCAGGTGGAAACACACACACACACACACAAGCATTATCCCTTGCAACAACATTTGATTGACTTGCTTTCATTTTCTGAATGCTTATTCCTAAGCTTAACCTAACCCAAATTTATGCCAACCAACACATAATGTAATTGACTAGTAGTACACACACAAGCATAAAACACATTTGTGTTTCTGTTCTTGTCAGGACCCTCAGTACTATGACACATTTGCCCCTAAATAGTCTGTTTAGGGTGATATTATTGCTCATATCTGCTACTTTTATAATCTAGCAACAGCAATAACAGACTGTATCTAAAAAAACAGCACATACAGGGAGCAGATCAGAGAGCGTAGCAGCATTGCACAAAAAATGCGAAGCGTAAGTGCAGCTTCACAGTTTCCACATACTGTCCTGGTTGGGACAAATGGGAGGCGGAGTGCACCGTGTGCAAAGATAGCACATATGTTTCAGTGTCTAATAAAGGTGCTGGAGATCTCAAAGCTCACATGTACACTAAACAACCTTATCTTATTACATTGAAAAGGTTTTAAGAGATATGTAGTATTATATTTCAAAATATGGTCACCCTAAACTATTTATAAATACACATGCATATTTAGACACATAAAGACACACATGCATGCATGCATACACACACACACACACACACACACACACACACACACACACACACACACACACACACATACATTACTTGAAGTTATTTGTGTGTGTGTGTGTGTGTGTGTGTGTGTGTTCTCATTGACAGGAAGGGCCAGGGCCGTCCTGATTGGGCGATATTCGGCAGGCTGACAGAGCACAACGAGACAATCTTGTTCAAAGAGAAGTTTTTAGACTGGACCGAAGCAAAGTCGCCAACACCAAAGGAGCGTGGCGAACTCGTACCTGAGCAGAAGGTGAAAATTAAATGTTTGTTTCATGAGGAGGATAGCATTACTTGCAAAGGTCACACACAAAGAGTCTCCAAATGTTTTCTCTATCTCCCCATCTGTTTATTTCTTTGGACTGTGAGCCACTCACACTTAAAGGTGCTGTAGGTAGGATTGTGAAGATCCAGGATTTAGTCAAAACAATTGAACAACTTCTCAGTCCCTCCCCCTTTTCTGCTAAAGCCCAAAATGGTCTCCTAAGCCCCTCCCCCTCACAGAGCATTTGCCTTTCAGTGGATGCTGTGCAAAAGCATCACTTTTGTTACTGATTAGCACTTTAGAACGCACAGCGTTATGTAATGCATTACTATGTATGCTATTATATAATTATTTGTAGTTGTACCTTGTCTGTGAATTGTCCCTTTTATGTGCTACTGTCTTTTAATTGCCCTTCGGGGACAAATACAGTTATTTGTTGGAAATTCTTTATTAGGAATAACTCCTTGAGATGTAGCATCACGTTAAATATACAGTACAATCACAGTTTGACACAACTGTTAACAAAACAACAGCAATAGCCAAAAACAAAGATGTAGAAAAAAGAGGTATTATGAACAGGTACAATTCTGTAATAAGAAGACAGGAGTAGGGCTGGGTACATAATTCAATACTTTTTAGGCACCGACCGAATTGCCTCTGAATTATTGAGTATCAAAAAATGCCTCCTCATTCAATGCCCCCTTTCAATACCTAAGGAGTAAATCTCATCAGGGTCAGTGCGCCAATAAGCAGGCAGCATGCTTCAACCAAGATCAATAATGTCTGTGATTGGCTATAGCATTAAAGTCATTGAGATACGCAGGAAAAACTCTATGTTACATAGTGAGACGGGGCTCATGTAGTAGATAAAAAGATTTGTGCCGTTATGTTGTAATTTCTTTGTTTTATGAAATTGGTATCAAAAAAAGTATTGTTTAGGAACCGGTATCAAAGTCATGGTATTGGTATCGGTACCGGTATTGGACATTTTTAAACAATACCCAGCCCTAGAAGACGGGGAAGTTTTAAAAGGAGTAGAGAGATGAAATGGATTGAATGTTTTTTTAATTGAATTTGAATTAAAGAATGAGCGCATGTTTTACCACTGACAACTAAAATAGCAATACGAGTGGCTTAGTTTGCTTGTTAGAATAACCTGTATCAGGCTGCAGGTTGTCATCATCCCTTAATTGTTTTTGAATCTGATCATCAGGAGGCCCCGGGGCGGGAATGCCGGCCCTACGACACTACCCTGATGCTGCCCGTCCTCCAGTCGTCTATTTCCACCATCTTGGATGGGGTGAATGTGGGACGTGGCCACGGCCCAGTGGAGACCGAGGATCACATGAGGACTCAAGAGATCAGCACGGTGTCGGTGGACGTCTGGCACATCCTGGAGTTTGACTACAGCCGCCTACCACGCCAGAGTATCGGCCAGTTCCACGAGGGAGACGCCTACGTGGTCAAGTGGAAGTACACGGTCAATACCTCGGGTGAGTCACAGTGGACCTAGTCTGGCTAGTCCACACACCATTCCGCGATAAGAGAAAAACCTGCTCTGGTTTAATGGCATTTCTTTAAACCAATCCCAATCATCTTCCGCAGCGCTAAGCGCTGGACGGAGCCACAGTGCTGCTGCAAAATAGCCTCAGGAAGGAACTTGTTTTGGTGGAACATGTGTACATTCAAAAGTAGTTTTAGTCGTGCAACAGAAAACTCAGATTGAAGAGATAGTCTAGCTAGCTCTCTTACCTTGCAGAGATCTGAGGAGCAGTTAACCATAGTCCTCAGAAATCCACCGGAGGTTAGAATACCAACACAAAGAAAGGGGAAGGGGACGGACATCCGGCTCAAAGGAGGGACATCCAACTCCAGAGTCAATTTACAGTCTCTATAAATCAGGGGAAACAAATGTCACAGCAGCTGCATTCGAATCCAAACAGCATACCAAACATGTTAAAATAATTTAATGAGCACCGAGTTTTGCTGTTTTGTAATCAGAATCTTAATTATTATGGCATGTTGTGTAACGGGTTTCACAACAAAGCAGTATCAGAAATTTAAAGAAAGTCAATGAGGTTAATTTGTTTCAAAGTTTGTAAAACTTTAAAATGACAATGATGCATTAGTTGTATGAGGAACTTCAATTTAAAAGCATTAAAATTTCAAATCTAAATCTTTGCTTCACCAAAGAACAGCAGGTAAGATTTGACAGATCTGGACAATTCCGATGTAATCAAGTACACAGACAAGTCAGTCTGCATACAATGTTCAAAACACAGTTAAAGTTTAATATTTTAGTGTATCTAAATGTAATGACATTCTTTGTGGCAAATCCCAGCCGCGGATCAACCCACAAACAGTATGTATATGTATGTACATGACCCTGACAAACTAGAAACAACATCAGTGACTTATTTTGCAGTAGGAGTAAGCTGCATCATTTTTAAAAGCTTCAAGGTACAATTAAGTTAAAACATGAACTTGGCTTCTGCTGCAATAACAACATTATTATTTTAGCAGCATTGGCAACTCAGAGTAGTTTGTTGATCTTTTGGTCTTTGAATGTGTGTCCTAGTCGGTCGCAGGCAGAACCCTGAGGCAAGGAGCAGCGGGCCGGGAAAGGAGAAATGCTGCTACTTCTTCTGGCAGGGTCGACACTCCACCGTCAGCGAAAAGGGAACGTCAGCGCTGATGACAGTAGAGCTGGACGAGGAGAGAGGGGCGCAGGTACAGGACACCAGGCTTCCCATCAGCCAACTAATCAGAACAGAAGCTAAATATTAATTTAACAGAAAGTAAAAAGTAGACTCTTCAGTGTTTACGTGAAATTTAATGTTCACTCTTACACACCTGTCTCCCAACATAACACACTAACATTTGCATTAAGGACTGAGTGTATGGAAAAAACACCTTATTTTTTATGTCAATATTAATTTTGTAGCATCATCATCAGTTTAATCAATGGTATCTAGATGTTTCCTGATGTTGGTTTCTTGCTACAGGTTCTCCAGATTCCTGCCTACCTATGATCACACTACTGTATCTAGGCATTAAAGTGGTGTTTTGTTTTCATTAGTGTTATAACTGGTTCCTGGTCTGTGTGTTGCAGGTTCAGGTGCAGCAGGGAAAGGAGCCTCCATGTTTCCTGCAGTGCTTCAATGGAGCAATGATTGTCCATGCTGGCAAGAGGGAGGAGGAGGAGGAGAACATTCAGAGTAAACATTTCTGTTTCTTTTATTCTTGATCTAAAGTCTACAAAGCTCAGTGGTTGTTAAATGCCTTATTGACGCAGATTATTATCTATTTTACCAGGACAATAGTTTTTTTTAACCATAATAGGTTCCTCAAATGATGTTAACCTGTAGGCAGCAGTTAAACATTTATAAAACATCAATATAAATTGATACAAATTACCTCTTGAAAAATTGTTTTTCTGCTATAAAAGTAAATGTCATACAATGTTATTATTTTGAGATGTGTTTTGTAATTTAAGTACGGAACACTTGGTTTTTGTTAGTCCTCCAATGTGATAAATGAAACCTTCTCACTGATCCCGTTTCCCCGCTGCTCTGTGTGCAGGTGAGTGGCGTCTGTACTGCGTGCGGGGCGAGGTTCCACTGGAAGGCCACCTGCTGGAGGTGGCGTGTCACGGCAGCAGCCTGCGCTCCAGAGCCTCCATGATCCTGCTCAACATCAACAAGGCCATCATCTACCTATGGCACGGCTGCAAGACGCAGCTCCACACGCGCAGCGTGGGGAAGACGGCCGCACTCAAGATCAAAGAACAGTGAGCTTTACATAAGGAATGACTCGGGATAACTTTTAAGACACTATTCTAAAAATGAACACTGATTAAAATGATTGACTAGCTAGAGCTGGGCAATACGGAGAATATTAAATATCACAATATGTAGGACAAATACCTCAGTATCAATACTGTAATGATATTGTTGACTATTGGTGCTTTCAAAAAATATTTACACAATAACAGTTTTAAAAAATAATCACCAACAATGTGTGACTAAGTGAGTAAAAGTAAATAACAGCTAGAACAGTCTGGTAAGTTAAGAAAATGACATCACTTTACTGTAACGCAGCCTTTAAAACCAGAATAGAATAGATTTATTATTTGATGTCCCTGAGGGGAAATTTGTCTCGGCCATAGTGCATGTATACATGTATAACATGTAACAGAAAAAGCATTATAGTTTCAACATAAAATCAACATAAAAACATTTACGTAGGATCAACGAAGCATCTTAGGAAATAAAGGATGGACACACATGACTGGACACACAGTACGACACCTATGCCATAATACGGTATTACGCTATCTAAAATCAAAGGCAAAATCTAATCTTGTCGCACAATATCAATATCATATTGGTATATTGCCCAGCCCTACATCTAGTCCGTGGTGGGGCTTTTGGTTGCCATGGAACATGAGTTGTGTTTCCCTGTCAGGTGTCCACTGGAAGCAGGGCTCCACAGCAGCAGTAAGGTGACCATCCATGAGTGTGATGAGGGAGCGGAGCCTCCGGGCTTCTGGGAGGCACTCGGGAGGAAAGACAGAAAGGCCTACGACTGTATGCTGCAAGGTACACTGTGTACCCACATACTTTGGTTATTTATATACACATTTACCCTCAGTCAGACACAATGACTCACCTCAGTCACAGCTCGTACAGATTGTTTTGGCAAAGATCGGAGGATATTTTGGCACCTAAATATGTCAAAGTAATGTTATGACGGTCAAATGTCAACCTTTTGAAAGGCCTTTAATCTGGCTGCTGCCAATAGTACACCTAGGATATAGTACCATTATGAAAACAATAATTTTTAGGGGTGGGTCTTTTTCTGAGTACAGCTTATTTTGAAACTCAACAATAAAAGCCAAAAGTCTCAAATCCCTCATTGTTTAAAGTCGTAAACAGCAGGACAAACACTTTGTTCTAAAACAGAAGACAATGCCTTTATTGTCACTGCCTCATTAAAAACCTACAACGAAATTCAAGTGCTACTCCTGTAAGGTGCCGCTTTTAGTTAAACTTAAAAACACATTCTCTCCATAAATCTATAGTGATCAAAAACTATATTGTATAAAGGAAACTCAATGGATTAATTGAATCAGACGATATGTGATCGACACATAAACAAGACCAAGACATAAAATATAAAGTCTTGAGCAGCAACACATAACGCCGAACCTTGGTGCCACTTTGGGATGTAAAACTTGGTGGAATGGTATTTCTTGTCACATGTTGGTTTCTGGTTTTTCTTTTTTCAGACCCAGGTAAATTCAACTTCACCCCACGGCTTTTCCAGCTGAGCAGCACATCTGGAGATTTTGCAGCAAATGAGTTCTTCCACCCATCCAGAGCTCCAGACCTGGTCAGCTCCCTGCCCTTCCTGCAGGAAGACCTGTACAACGCGCCGCAACAACCTGGTGAGGCCCTTGTGATACACATACTCATTGTAATAAATACACCATGACCAAGTGAGGCCTGTTTTTTCCCATTAAAGGTATCATATGTAATATTTCTGCATTCAAATGTCTAAAAAAGACTATACCTATGTTATATGGGGTGGCTGTGGCTCAGAAGGTTGGTGGTTCAGTCCCTGGCCCTGCAGTTCCATTTCAAAGTGACCTGTTGAAGACACTGAACCCCAAGTTTCCCCGATGCTGCGCCATCGGTGTGTAAATGGCCGCCATGGCAATAAACACAGAAGAACAGTATAACTGGATGCAACTAACTTCAGTTAGCTATAAGTAAAAGTGTGTGAGACGGCGCCTGCTGGACCTGGGAGAGAAAAATACCAAGATATGATTTTTTGGTCCGTCTAGTCTAGTCCTAATTGCTAGCGTGTCATTGGTTGAGCCACCGCGTGACACCCGTGCCTGAGGTTGCTGACCCCGGTCATATAGTGATATAATTATTTCTCTCCTTGACAGCGCTGTTCCTGGTGGATAACTTCCACGAGGTTTACCTGTGGCAGGGCTGGTGGCCTCAGGACAGCGAGAGCACCGGGTCGGCTCGCATCCGCTGGGATGCAGACAGGAAGTGTGCCATGGAGACGGTGCTGCAGTACTGCAAAGGTACGCAAGGCAATGGTCAATAAAGAAATGTTTCAGTAAATAATTTGTGATAGGTACTCTGATTTATTGTTAGAATATGTTAATATTTTAAATACTGGCCACAGATGGACACCCAAAAATGCACAAATCCTCCATGTTGCCACACACTTTGTTTGTGGATGTGTGAAATTGTAAATGTCTTTGGCCAATGTTTTAGGTGAAAAAGTCATTTAGGTGAGAAAGTCAACTGTCACTTTAACTTTGATAAAGTGTTTGCATTTGATCACAAAACTTTGTAACTTATTATTATTACGTTAAATTAAACCAGCTGAAATTTACATGGGAGTATTCAAAAAACCAAGTTGTAGTGCAAATTTGAGTCATTTCAGTCCTTTTTTATTATTATTAGTGTGATGATTTTCTCCTGCAGAGAAGAACGAGAAGAAACCTCAGAAGTCGTATCTGATCCACGCCGGCCTGGAGCCACTCACCTTCACCAACATGTTTCCCAGCTGGGAGCACCGAGAGGACGTGGCTGAGATCACCGAAAGGGTGAGCAACAAACACCGCAGCACCCAACCACAACATCGGTGGAATTACAGACGCTGTATCGGCCTCAGCCACACAGAAAAATAAATGACACAAACACACACCTGGTCTCTAACCCTCTTGCACCTGTCCTCTTTTATACCAAAAGTTGTGTTCACTGTATATAGGCTGGTTAGACGGAAGTTCATTTCCAGGATAATGGATAGGAAAACTCTGTTCTCGTCGGCAAAATAACAACAAGCTAGCAAGCTACAAGCTGAAAATGTCAAGTTTGGAAGAAAATTTGGATGGTGCAACAAGGCAGGCCTGCTGGGGTCTTTCTGGGAATGATTGTAAAGATTTACAGAGAATATGTTTAGGATTTTTATGTTTTAAAATTTGTTTAGCATTTCCTCTCTAACTGGGACATCTTGGGACCGATTGGTGGGATGTCTGTGGACAAAGCAAATATGAGCAAATGAGGTTTAACCATGTATCCATCTAATTTAAATAGCACATGTTACTGTATTGTGTCAACAGTTAACTTCATTTAATATTGTAATGGCGCCGCCCAAGACAATTGCGATTGGTTTAAAGAAATGCAAACAACCCAGCGCATTTTTTATCCTATCCCAGAATGCATCACAACGCTGTGGACATACAGTAGGTCTGGCAATGTGAGACTACACTGTATACGTACACCCACATCCGGTTTCTTCACCTGTAATTGTTCCCACACATTTTCTCTCACACATATGTAAACTAATTGTCCAAACAGCTGACTTGATGTCGTGTCCTGTGTTGTGGCTGCAGGAGGCAGAGGTGTGTAACCAGATCATCCTGGTGGAGGACGTGTTGGCCCGGCTCTGTCAGAACATATTCCCTCTGGAACAGCTGCAGGCCCGGCCGCTCCCAGAGGGAGTCGACCCGCTCCGCCTTGAGATCTATCTCTCAGAACAGGACTTTGAGGTCAGTATACCGTCAAACAAAACTGCTGCACAAAACCTCATATTTTCCTTTTTCATAGTTATTTTCATTCATTGTTTGTAATGTTGTTTTAGAGCATGTTTTTCCCTGTTCAGACGTTTTAGGACATTTTGGTAATTTGAAGAGGCAATTTTGACATAAAAAAGAAGCCACACATGCATAAATCACAGGAGAAGATGTGATATTTAATTCTCTTTATGCTTTAGACAGAGTGGTTAACAGTGAGTATTTGTTTTACCACTCAAGACTAATTAGAGCACGAAGAACAGGGAAATGGGAAGAGGTTTGTGATTCACTTAGTCATCCATCATCCCTGTAAGAAATCCATCATCAATGCGGCATTGATACATGCAGATTGAGTGCATCAATATCAGTAAATGATACCTGAAGTTCTTCATCTTGAAACTGATCGTAGTTTATGTATAAATTAAAAAGTAAGACTATTCAAAGGTGGATTTTCCTCTCAATCTACAACTCCGTATTCATTAAACCATGCTAACCCCATGTAACTCTCACTTTACAGACCAAGTTGTAGGTGTGTTCAGGTAAGAAGAGCCACTCATGCGATTCATCAGCATTCAGGCGTCCTGTCCTTCTTTTCCCAGCACGTCAGCACTGTGTTTTTCTTTCTTTCTTCATGTGGTTTGAAAACTTCTGTCACTCCTGTTTCCTAAGTGTGGGGCTGGTTAAGGAGGGAAGTTTTGCGCTTGGCTGCATTACTTCTGAATAGAACTAGTCAGGTCCTTTATATCAGCTGCAGTCACAAAGGATTTGGCACACGCAGCTCATCACCCAGTAGATAACAAACATAAAATGACACCTACCTAAAATCTAAACTTAGATCCCATTTCTGCTCGGAAAAAAAGAATTGAAATATGAGGAATGATGAAAAATTGATCTATTAGTCATTTGCCTGCATTTTTGATAATCAATTAATCTTTTTTACATTTTATGAGGATTTTATGCTTTTCTCTGTTTAGTTTTGGACTGTTGGCCAAACATATACTTTTGAGGATGTCACTTTGGTCTCTGAAAATTAGATAGATAGATAGACAGATAGATAGATAGATAGATAGATAGATAGATAGATAGATAGATGCAACCATAGTAAGTCAAAGTCTGGTCTTTATCTCATAATTTTCAAGCAGTTAGTAATTAGTCATTCATTTTTTCCAGCAGAAATGGGCCCTTGATGATTAACTTGGATCCAGATTTTTAGCACACTTCCTCACATTAACATGAACAGCTGAGGTTGCAAATGAGGGGTTTAAACACGTCTGTCAAATTTAAACTGTTTGTATAATTGACATTGAATTGTGCAGCCATTCTTCCTCTCCAACACCTTTGACTACACCACACTCCTGTTCACGTCTCTGCTGCTACCACTACTCTTCTCTTCTACACACACACACAGACGGGAACACACACACACACACACACACACACACACACACACACACTCTATATATATGTGTGTGTGAGCATATTGATATTTTACCTTATTTTAATATATCGTTCAAACAATATATGGGATGAGACAATACCATTTTTATATAGACATGGTTTAATGTTGCGTTACATAACCCATTTCTTCTGTAAAGCAGTGCCTGTGTTTGGATCCTCTCACTCTCCGCACTGCCCCGCCCCACCCACTCTCATACAGCTCTCATGCAGCAGCGCCGGTGTTATGTCCCTGCTGGTTTTCAAACTAACTGGTTTCCGTATGTTGTGTTTACCTTACAGCTGCTGTTGTGGCATGCCTCTGTCACAAGATTTGTCTCACAATCACAACCATATTCCTGCATTCATAACAAATCAGTACAATTGCAAGAAAGCCGAAAAAGAAAGTTGATCTGTAAAGGCCTTAATCGCCTCATAGTGATTGCTAACATCAAAGTAACATTTTGTCTTTGGTTGATCTGAAACAATTATAGGCCTATATAATTTGCTCTTGTCTACTGTAATATTGTAGGCTATATATAAGGAGAAGGAGAATGGCAGGTGATGCTCTGTATCCTAGCAAACAGTTGTAAGCAGTAATGGATGCTCGGCTAAAGAAATTCTGGATTTCAAGCAGTGACAGACATACCCTTGCCGTTGTGCTGGCTTGTTTTGGATGTGGTTTGTAATGTTTAAGGCTATGCATTTGAGATTTCTCGTGTTGTGATGTGCTGTGTTTTAGTTTGTCCACAAGGGACACACTTGGTTAAACCCAGAGAGAAACTCATATCACTAAAGATGAATAAGCTCATTAAAGAATATCAATAGCTACTTTGCTGTGTCGGAGTTTGATTTCAGAACCTTACATCAGTTTGGATGGAATGTTTTGATTAAAGACACAATGTATGGACACAATGGTAGGTTAACACTGTATTACAAGCCTTTGTTTTCCAAATTCAGAGGGATACAAGACTATATCCCATACTATATCAGCTGCACAAAAGGAGTGACAATGACTGTATATCATTAAGACCATGAATTCAAACTGCGTTGAATTACCACTTTTCTGTGACATGTGGTACCAATTGTGTATTTTGACAATATTTGACTACGCGTTATCGTTACTGTTAAAACGTATTTATCAGTCACAATGTGTAGCGTATAGGTGGCTGTGACAAAGTAGTAGTAGTCAAAATGGCCGTAGATGCGAGGAAAGAAACATGATAACTATCAACGGGTATTTCCTGAACTAAGCCCAGGTACCCAGTTGTTTCAGATCAGCTCAAGACGAAATATTACCTGGTTGCTGATGTAGTAAATATGTGATTGGAAGCAAGAAATTGCAGAGCTTCAATATCTCACTGTGTAGTGTGTTATCCTTTATAATTTTGCCTCAAGCTCGACCCAAATGTGAATGATTGTATTCTTTTTAGATGGTTTTTTTTGTAGGTGCTTGTGATGTGGTGCTTACTTACGCCAGGAATATGTTTGTGATTGTGTGACGCAACGGCACTAGACAACACAACATATGGAAACCAGATAGTTTGAAAATCAGTACAATAACACCGGTCTACACTGCTGACATTTGGCTACAGTTTAAAATGTTATTAGCACAGCTGAATATTTTGTTGAGCATTAGAGGAAAACCTGTATTTGTACCAGTATTCCCGCTGGTAATTTTCTGTTGTGGTGGCATGGTGCAACAGTAAATACTGGATGCAACTTTAACTTCAGTTCCATGAGTAATACAACGTGTGAGACGGTGCTTGGACCCGGGCGAGAGATGTGACCCATGGCCAGATAATCATAGTTCATAAAAAGCGCAGTGACGATACAGACATTTCATACACGAGACGTTTGTAACGCTGCTGACCCGGCCGGTGTGCATTCAACCCGTTCATAATGAGTCAGCCGTCACTATGTCAGTAGAGAAGAGTGACATCTCACATGTGGCTTTGACTGAAAACTGAACATTTAACCCACTTTGTCAAAAATACAGATATATTTAGCCGAAAAATACAGATATGATTTTTGGTTCAGCCCTAACACACACACACACACCTTCCATCACTGAGACTCTATCCTCTGAGTTTGGATAGATGCTCTTATGATTCACCGTCAGCTACACTGCAGTCTGTGGAGCACAAAATGGAGGCATGCAATCACTGAAACAACTAAACTGTCCTTAAGATAAAATTGGTTTGCTAACAACCCAAATATATTGTAAATTATTAACATGACATAAGTGTGCAGGTTCTCTTACTGACCGGTATTTACCAAACAGCAAGTGTATTATAACAGAAACGGAATTACAAGATGTAAATCAGCAAAAATATATATCAGATAAGTCCAAAATGTATAAGATATTGCTTTATTTTCTTATAGAAACCTGTATGATGCACTTGAATATGAATAATCTGAAACTGCATTTTAGCATTGACATCTAACTGAGAGAACAAAAAAATAGTTCTTGGTGCTTTCTTGGAGTTTTTGGTCCAATATACCTGACATCACGACTTTCTGGTGTAGAGGAACTTACAGTAGAAACATTCAGGCATGTTTAAAAGATGGTTTAGCATTAAGATTCTCACTTAAAAAGTAAACAAGATTAAAAAATGATAGCTTCATTGAGGTAAAAATCTAAACATTTCTATGGATCATAAAACTGCATTTGTTGTGTAATTATTTCTTCAGTACAGTGACCCAAGGTTGACAGCTCCACTCTTATTGTCAGTTACCGGAAAAACACCAATACTTCCCTTTGAGACAGTATTTGAAATTAAAGTCCAATTACTTCTGTTGTTGTCCTGATTTAATTAACTGCATGTGTCTCTCTTCCCAATTGCAGAAGGCTTTGGAGATGAAGAGAGAGGAATATGAAGGTTTACCAGGGTGGAAGCAAGTGAACTTAAAGAAGGCCAAAGGACTGTTTTGAGGAAGTTTTTAAATGGAAGACGGAAGGCAGATAAAAAGTGGACAGCTGAGATGGAGACACAGGAAATGTCACATACCTGTGACACCTGTTTTGGTGGTAAGACGCGAGGACATCAAGATAGAAAGTATCAGAATTGGAAGAAAACATATATGAAGAATGAGACTGGAGATCCACTCGCCTTGCTCATAGTCAGCTTTACCTTTCAACTTTCATAACATAACAAAATGAAATTCAAAGCGGGAGGTTAAACACCGTGCTTTGGTTCATACATGGTATTTGTGTGTATTTGGAGTTTCCTCCAAACATCAAAAGTCACCACTCGTGGACTTAACGGATGAAAATGTGCACACTAGAACGCTCAGTGTCAGAGTGCCATGCTATGGTTATGTATGTATGTGTGAATGATTGTATATAATGTATGTGTGTAATGTTTATTTGTGTAAATGTGTGTGTATCTATATAAAAACAGATCCTGTCACGTCAGATGTTGTAAGGAAAGTCGTCATTCTATTTGTTGTCTACAGTGTCTGGATGCTGTCAGGCCACGTAGGGAACTCGGTTGTGTTAAACTGCTCAAGTGGTTTTGGACTAACTGAGATGTAAGAGTTGTAATTTTAAAGGTTTGACCTGTATGAAAAAGAGAAACAGCAGCTTTTTAAATCTGAATGTATAGTGCCTTGCTTTTTGTGTACAGTTTATATACAGAAATCATAGTCTGCATTTTTAAAGACTTTCTTTGTGATATAAGACATAGTAAATTAAATCACAATATTCAACTCAAGCCATGTGTCATTCTGTGTCCTGCTTCATAAACTTTTTAACAAGATTGTTATCTGTTCTAGATAACTAGAAAACAACATTGTGGAAAGTAACTAAGTATATTAACTGAAGTACTGTACTTAAGTACAATGTTATGGGACAATGTAATGGTATTTCCATTTTATGTTACTTTATACTTTATTCTCTGCGTTTCTTTGAGAAATATTGAACACTTTCTAGGGCTGAGCGATTAATCGTCTTCAAATTGAAATCGATGCAATTAGATAATTCTACATTCTAGTCTAGACTGAAATCAATCAAATGTGCAATATTTAGTTGAATGTTTGATCCAACATTTTTATATTCCTCTTATTATATTTACTGTTTTTCATTAGTTAAATGCTGACAAATCAGGGATTAACAGAAATGTCCTATTTTCAGGGGATTTCACAAACCATCCCAGGCGCATTTTCCCGGCTTCAGGTATGTGGTTTGAGCATTACAGACCCGCTTCCAGCACCACTGTGAGGAATGTTTGTTAGTGAATCTTTGTTATCTTTGATCAGGATATGTCGCAAATTCAAGGAACGTAATATTGCAAAAATCAGGAACATCCTGTTTAAAAAGGATACAGAACAACTAGTCCATGCATTTGTTACTACTAGGCTGGATTACTGCAATTCTTTATTATCAGGCTGCTCGAAAAGGTCCATAAAAACTCAACTGATCCAGAATGCTGCAGCACGTGTTCTGACGGGAACCAGGAAAAGAGATCACACCTCTCCGGTTTTAGCTTCTCTGCATTGGCTTCCTGTAAAATCCAGAATAGAATTTAAATCCTTCTTCTCACCTACAAAGCTCTTCATGGTCAGGCACCATCTTATCTAGAAGAGCTCATTGTACCTTACTACCCCACCAGACCACTGCGCTCCCAGAATGCAGGGTTACTTGTGGTTCCTAGAGTCTCTAAAAGTAGAACGGGAGCCAGAGTGTTCAGCTATCAGGCTCCTCTCCTGTGGAACCAGGTTCCAGTTTGGGTTCAGGAGGCAGACATTGTCTCCACATTTAAAAGTAGGCTTTAGACTTTCCTCTTTGATAAAGCTTATAGTTAGGGCTGGCTCAGGAGAGTCCTGAACCATCCCTTAGTTATGCTGCTATAGGCCTAGACTGCTGGGGGTCTTCCCATAATGCTCCTTCTTTCCATCTGTATGCAGCCTCATCCCATTAATGCATGTTACTAACTCAACATCTTCCCTTTCCTGGAGTCTTGTGCTCTCTTGCCCCTCTCCTCCTATCGCTTCCTGCAGGGGTTTCAGGCTCTGGAGCTATGGAGTCTGGATCTGTGGTTGGAGTCACCTGCTGCAATTCTCCATGTCTCTGTCTCTCTCTCTTTGTCTGTTTCTTTCTCACCTCCAACTAGCCGAGGGAGAGGACCACCCTCCCTGAGCCATGGTTCTGCTCGAGGTTTCTGCCTCTTAAAAAGGAATTTTTTCCTTGCCTGTCGCCTAGTGCTTGCACTTGGTGGGAATTGTTGAAATTGTCTTTTATGAAAAGCGCAATGTTGTTGTGATTCAGCGCTATATAAATAAAATTGAATTGAATTTGTTTACCTTTGATTTAACCGATCTGAGTTGGGGGACAGACTTTGTCAGTACTGGAACCTAGAAGCAGACCCGGAAAAAGGTAAGTTGGAATAACAAGGTGAGTATTTATTTGTAGCATGAATATGGAAGCGGGTGAGTCCCTATTTTTGACAGGGGCGGAAATAGGGAGACTGGAGGGTTTGTGCAGATCCAAGAATGCAACTGTGAAGTTGTCGGCCAGACAGGAGTGAGTTTCCATCCAAGTGATTAACTGTCGACAGAGGAACAGGAGGCAGGTTAGCAACAGGCAAAAGAACTTTCAAAAACTAGAGGTAAGGTAAAAGAGCGAAAACATACCGGTTACGGCAGAGGATCCAGCAGGGAATGGATGTCTGGTCATGGCTTATATGGAGTAGAGGTGATAATTAGGACCGGGTGTGCAGATTGCAGGCAACAGGTGTGTGTAGTAGGAGAATCAGCAGGGGTTTGTTCAGGAAACTCAGGACAAACAGACTTCAGGTTAGAGCAAAAGCAAAACACAGGAAAAACAGGCTCAAGATGCTGGAGCCATGACAGAAGAGGCTCAGACATATCATTAAACCAAAACTACATGTAGATGTAAATCATAGCACTTATTTATTATTGCTATAACAAAAAGTAAACTAATCTTCACCAAATAATCCAAGTTTGTAGTTGATTTGACAATAACCAGTGTACACTCACCGGCCACTTTATTAGGTACCCCATGCTAGTAACGGGTTGGACCCCCTTTTGCCTTCAGAACTGCCTCAATTCTTTGTGGCATAGATTCAACAAGGTGCTGGAAGCATTCCTCAGGGAGTTTGGTCCATATTGACATGATGGCATCACACAGTTGCCGCAGATTTGTCGGCTGCACATCCATGATGCGAATCTCCCGTTCCACCACATCCCAAAGATGCTCTATTGGATTGAGATCCGGTGACTGTGGAGGCCATTTGAGTACAGCGAACTCATTGTCATGTTCAAGAAACCAGTCTGAGATGATTCCAGCTTTATGACATGGCGCATTATCCTGCTGAAAGTAGCCATCAGAAGTTGGGTACATTGTGGTCATAAAGGGATGGACATGGTCAGCAACAATACTCAGGTAGGCTGTGGCGTTGCAACGATGGTCAATTGGTACCAAGGGGCCCAAAGAGTGCCAAGAAAATATTCCCCACACCATGACACCACCAACACCAGCCTGAACCGTTGATACAAGGCAGGATGGATCCATGCTTTCATGTTGTAGACGCCAAAATCTGACCCTACCATCCGAACGTCGCAGCAGAAATCGAGACTCATCAGACCAGGCAACGTTTTTCCAATCTTCTATTGTCCAATTTCGATGAGCTTGTGCAAATTGTAGCCTCAGTTTCCTGTTCTTAGCTGAAAGGAGTGGCACCCGGTGTGGTCTTCTGCTGCTGTAGCCCATCTGCCTCAAAGTTCGACGTACTGTGCGTTCAGAGATGCTCTTCTGCCCACCTTGGTTGTAACGGGTGGTAATTTGAGTCACTGTTGCCCTTCTATCAGCTCGAACCAGTCTGGCCATTCTCCTCTGGTCTCTGGCATCAACAAGGCATTTCCGCCCACAGAACTGCCACTATCACACTCCCACTATCTTCACTCCTCACTGGATGTTTTTTCTTTTTCGGACCATTCTCTGTAAACCCTAGAGATGGTTGTGCGTGAAAATCCCAGTAGATTAGCAGGTTCTGAAATACTCAGATCAGCCCTTCTGGCACCAACAATCATGCCACGTTCAAAGTCACTCAAATCACCTTTCTTCCCCATACTGATGCTCGGTTTGAACTGCAGGAGATTGTCTCGACCATGTCTACATGCCTAAATGCACTGAGTTGCCGCCATGTGATTGGCTGCTTAGAAATTAAGTGTTAACGAGCAGTTGGACAGGTGTACCTAATAAAGTGGCCGGTGAGTGTATATTCTAAAGCTTTTCATCTTCATACAAATTTGAATTGCAGCTGTGTTTGAAAGGCTCTGTAACACTAAATAAACCTGTTTTGTCTAAAGCTACATGAGACTCGTAGTAAACCTGCAAAAGGTCCCTGAAAGAAATGCTCCTGTGTTGTTCATTAAAAAAATGTTCTTTGGATGACCAACATCCAGACAAAAACCTATATTTAGTATATAACATTTAACACATGAAATAATTTGAGTATAAAATATGTTGACCTACCCCTAGTGGAATACCTGTGAACTTCATTTACTCTATTAAAATATTTTCTAAAATATTTGGGAACATCTCCATAAACAATTTTGTGTACCATGGCCAGCTTGTGAGGACTAGTTTTCTTCCATTGCACAGACCTCACTCCCACTATCTTCACTCCTACCAGATAGACCTTCAGTGGCATGAGGGAACCCATGACGACCTTCGTCTGGTAGGATTTGCAGGGGGCGGGCGGTGGTCTGGTCAGTAGGACTCTGCCTGTGCCTGTCTCCAGGGGCAGGTTTGTCTTTGGGCTTTCTTCCCCCAAGCCACTATACAGAGACCAATACATTTATGATTTCATTTTCTTGTTGCTTATCCTTCTATAATAAAGGACAGTTTGTGTTACTCCTTAATATGTAGGCCTAATGTTTTTATTATAGCTTACATTGGTTTCATAACCTCAATTAGTCTCCCATCCCTGGACCAATAACGTGGCCTATATACAGTACGTATGTAGTGTAGTTTACATTCATCTCACCGGGAACACCACAATGCTTCTTAATTTTTATTTTGGTGCAGTCACTTGTCAGAATTAAAAAGACATGAATATTGTTTTACAGATGCTCACAGCGTGTATTGAAGTCACTTACTTCTTTTTCTAGTTGTCCCTTTCTGATTGTTCTGTATGAACATTAATTGTACAAAGAATTGGATATAGCTTATAGAGATTTGTGCCTATGGTTGTAAAACATGTTCTAGCGTTGTGAATAAGGGTTTGAAATTAAGCCTAGTCATAGGGTCCATTTCCCGAGGAACATTATTCCCTCTGCTCACTTTTAAGGCAAAGGCTAAATAATAATAGCCTACATTTTATTTATATAGTGCTTTACATGGTAGGCTAGTCAAAGACACATTTATCACATAAAGAAATATGAAACTAGCATATTTAAAGCAATTAAAACACAGTGTAGCCTACAACTTTGTAAAAAGGTGGAGTGACTAGGCTAAGTAGATATTTTTACACCCTCACACATTCAGTCGGGTCCGCTATAGTCTGTTGGGCTTTTTCTCTCCGTTTTGATAAGAGCCGTATTTCCCTTTTTGCATATTCTTCCCCTCCTCGTTACTTTCCATGAGAAGCTGCTGCTCATTGGGTGAAATATATGGCGCATGCATCTTCTCAATTCTGCATCAGTAAATCTGTGATCGATACCGTGGTCTATTTGAGAAAGCCGTGAACGTGCACTTATCCCAGCTATCTACACCTGGCTTGACATAGCTTCACCTGTTCATCCTGGCTCGGCAAACGTGCAACCGATCAAGCCGCGATGAGCAGATCACACTAAGTCAAGCTGCGCTTTGTCATTTGTCCTGATATCTTTATTCTACTTTCGTGCAACAGGCCCCTGGTCTGCGTTGCCTTGGCAACGGTTGATTCTGACGTCTTTGTTTTGCTACGACTGTAAAGCTAACCTGTCCCGCCGCTGAGATCGAGTATGGTCACGTGACTGCACAACTACGTGTGATGGGTTAAACACAGTCACGTGGTAGAGCCTTCAGCGGAAGACTCTCTCTCTCTGTCAAAATAAAACATTAACATGAGACGTATGCTGGGGTAAAAACAATGACGCGTAGAATACCAAAGAGGTTAAAAGAAAAGTAACGAGCTCATTGTAACCTAATGTAGCGGCGTAAGAGTACAGTTTCTTCTTCACTAATCTAAACTGAAGTAAAAGTATAGTGATTTAAAACTACTCCTAGAAGTAATTTTTTTTCAAAAACTTACTCAAGTAAATGTAACTCATTACTACCCACCTCTGGTGCATGTCCACTGTAAGAGACATGATCCAAAAAAAAAAAAAATCCAGAAATGACAATGTATGATTTTTTAACTATTTATTTGTATGATACAGCTGCAAATAAGTATTTGAACACCTGAGAAAATCAATGTTACCACACACTGCAGAAGGGATTTTGGCCCACTCCTCCACACAGATCTTCTCTAGATCAGTCAGGTTTCTGGGCTGTCGCTGAGAAACACAGAGTTTGAGCTTCCTCAAAAGATTCTCTATTGGGTTTAGGTCTGGAGACTGGCTAGGCCACGCCAGAACCTTGATATGCTTCTTACAGAGCCACTCCTTGGTTATCCTGGCTGTGTGCGTCGGGTCATTGTCATGTTGGAAGACCCAGCCTCAACCCATCTTCAATGCTCTAACTGAGGGAAGGCGGTTGTTCCCCAAAATCTCGCAATACATGGCCCCGGTCATCCTCTCCTTAATACAGTGCAGTCGCCCTGTCCCATATGCAGAAAAATCACCCCAAAGCATGATGCTACCACAGTAGGGATGGTGTTCTTGGGATGGTACTCATCATTCTTCTTCCTCCAAACACGATTAGTGGAATTATGACCAAAAAGTTCTATTTTGGTCTCATCTGACCACATGACTTTCTCCCATGACTCCTCTGGATCATCCAAATGGTCATTGGCAAACTTAAGACGGGCCTTGACATGTGCTGGTTTAAGCAGGGGAACCTTCCGTGCCATCGCATGATTTCAAACCATGACGTCTTAGTGTATTACCAACAGTAACCTTGGAAACGGTGGTCCCAGCTCTTTTCAGGTCATTGACCAGCTCCTCCCGTGTAGTTCTGGGCTGATTTCTCACCTTTCTTAGGATCATTGAGACCCCACGAGGTGAGATCTTGCATGGAGCCCCAGTCCGAGGGAGATTGACAGTCATGTTTAGCTTCTTCCATTTTCTAATGATTGCTCCAACAGTGGACCTTTTTTCACCAAGCTGCTTGGCAATTTTCCTGTAGCCCTTTCCAGTCTTGTGGAGGTGTACAATTTTGTCCCTAGTGTCTTTGGACAGCTCTTTGGTCTTGGCCACGTTAGAAATTGGATTCTTACTGATTGTATGGGATGGACAGGTGTCTTTATGCAGCTAACGACCTCAAACAGGTGCATCTAATTTAGGATAATAAATGGAGTGGAGGTGGACATTTTGAAGGCAGACTAACAGGTCTTTGAGGGTCAGAATTGTAGTTGATAGACAGGTGTTCAAATACTTATATTTGCAGCTGTATCATACAAATAAATAGTAAAAAAATCATACATTGTGATTTCTGGATTTTTTTTTTAGATTATGTCTCTCACAGGGGACATGCACCTATGATGACAATTTCAGACCCCAACATGATTTCTAAGTGGGAGAACTTGCAAAATAGCAGGGTGTTCAAATACTTATTTTCCTCACTGTATATTTATTTTGGTCTTGCCAATATACCAAGAAACTTTGGAGCAGATTGTCACATTTTATTGCCGTTCATATTTACCCTCACATTACTTTGTGGAAATGTATTGCTTGGATTCACTCAATATGATGTTTTATTCTGTGATCAATTTAATAATTATTTTAACCAAATTGTATTTACATAAGTCAAAATTTTTGAAAAAAAGCCAAGCTTTCCGGAGCTGGCTGCCAATATTAAGAAATACATTTTTTCCATATCTAACTGTAGGCTACAAACTAAAAAGCTGTTAGAACAAATGACCTCTGAAAGCTGTACAAAACTTTTACATATAATACATTTTTTTGCTTTGTTTTGATTTTTTTTTCTTTAGTAACCCCCTGGCTCGTTAATGAACGAAGACTCTTTAATTAAGAGGAAAAAACTATGTCTGTACATCTTTGTACAGAAGATTTTTCCTGTTGTATATCCACGTCTTTCAATAAAGCTTGAATAAAAGAAATTAAAAAAAAGGTTAGTAGGCCGGTGTTGTAGCATAGCGGCTGTGTGAGGGAAGCAAAAGGGAAAAGACAGTACAGACGTACAGTAACTGTGAGTTAACAGTGAACTCTAGAAACACCAAGCACGGTGGCTTGATCTGTTAATACTGTCGTTAAAGGGAAAGGTCGTACGACGTGGACACTGGGTCCAAAGTATAACTATGTAACTGTACATTTGCCTATAAGGTACAGCCACGTTAGCTGACTGTTTGCATATCTGGCAGCACAATATAAAAAACACAAGGGACAGTGACAGTTTCTCGTCATAGTTGTCAGATTTATCTGTCATATAATAAAACTAGAGGGAGACTTGGCATACAGCCTGATCCGGTTGGGGAGAGTTCTAGCCTGTCCAGGCCCCTCTCTTTACCCTGTCTCTCTTGGTTATGCTTTGATAAAGCTTATAGTTAGGGCATAGAATTGAATATTGTTAGGGAGTGAGGAGTCGCAGCGTCCGCCTATCCCGGGCCCACCTGCTTCTCGGCATAGTTGTCAGATTTATCTGTCATATAATAAAACTAAAGGGAGACTTGGCATACAGCCCGATCCGGTTGGGGAGAGTTCTAGCCTGTCCAGGCTCCTCTCTTTACCCTGTCTCTCTTAGTTGTGCTGTAGTTGTTTTAGACAGCTGGGGGACTTCCGTCGACACACTGAGCTCCTCTCTCCTATCTTTCTATCTTCCTATTTTGTGTGCATCTATGTCCCAGAGATGCTTGTTACTAACCTAGCTCTGGGGAGTCATTCCCCGGAGTCCTTTTGTTCTTTTTCCCCCAGCATGTTTCCTCGGATCAGGGTGGCTCCAAAATCATGGTTACAGCTGTCGCCATGGTCCCGCTACACGCTCCCTTCCCTGCCACGATCTGCGGTGCCCAGCTATGTCCTGCTGTGCCTTGTAATGCTGCACAGTGCCCTGCTATGCCATGAACTACTACAAAGAACTACTACAAACTACTATTATTTTTATTTATATTTTTTTTTTGGGACTGTTATTGCCACTCTTCATTCTATCCCCAACTGGTCGTCAGACACCGCCTACTAAGAGCCTGGGTCTGTCCGAGGTTTCTTCCCAAAGGGGAGTTTTTCCTTGCCACTGTCGCACTGTTGCTTGCTCTGGAGGAAACTACTAGAACTGTTGGGTCCTTGTAAAGTGTCTTGAGATAACTCTTGTTATGAATTGATACTATAAATAAAATTGAATTGAATTGAATTGATGCAAATATTGGACTATTCCTAACTGAAAGTAGGCCGCTTTTATTAAGCAACACAGCAACAGATGGCAATGTATTTTACAGCAAATACTCATCAAACAGGAGTAAATACTGTTCTCCTAGAGAACCTTTTGGACAATGGATAGAGATCCTCTATAGAGATAGAGCAGAAGAATAAGATATACAAGGTTGTGGATACACGCTCAGCCTTCTCTCAGGAGCCTGCCATTAGGCACTCTTGCCACAAGATTGCGATGTATGCCCCAACATCCCATGTGTCTGATGCTGTGAAGCACAGGGGGGGACACTGATGACATCTCCAAAAGTAAAAGTATTTTTGGAGATCACTGAACTTATTCATGTGCTTTTTTATTACTAAAGAACAAAATATAAATTTGTAAATCCAACGCTGAATTGAGCCTGGGTTTGTCCGAGGTTTCTCCCTAAAAGGGTGTTTTTCCTTGCCACTGTTGCTCTGCTTACTCTTGGGGGAATTACTGGAACTGTTGGGTCCTTGTAAATTATAGAGTGGGGTCTAGAACTACTCGTTCTGTAAAGTGTTTCAAGATAACTTTTGTTATGATTTAAAACTATAAATAAAATTGATTTGAAAAGAGGCCAACACAATGTCCTATTGTTGCCTGTTGTACGCTACTTGGCCTACATCCATGACCTGAAATTATATAATGTCCAGCTGCACACACACTCTCTGTTTTTCCACTCAGTGGGGCCATCACAGGCCAAGTGCATTTCAACTATCACAGTACTCATTATAGTTTTTTAAATTGATAACAAGCATCAGGGAATACTGAATAAGAACCTTTCACTTGGACTGTACTCAAGTTTATGTCACAAGAATTCATCTAAAATTTGCTTCAATATCCTTTATATATTGTTTTATGTCTATGTATATAGTTATTTTATAGACTTGAAAAGTTGAAACAAAAAATGAAAATCCAGGGCTGCAATAATAACTAGAAGATTCCGCAGAAATTTTATCAGTGTGCCTCCTACTTGGTGCACATGCGAATAGCAATTGTAAATAACCCAGGATTTGTTTTATCTCTATAGAAGAAATAGCCTTGATGTGTCTTATTTCCTGTTCTAAATTAAGAGGGGGCTTTTATTTTGAAAGTCACCCGCTGGCACGTTAACTAGTTTCCTGCTGTATGTAACGGAAAAAAGATGAAACAGTAACGGCCACACAGTTAAATATGTAAAATGTTTTAGCGCCCCTTCGAAAAGGCACAAGGTTAGTATTTATCATAATACAGTAAAATGTATAGGTTAGTGGTGTTTTAAAGAAGTTTTGAAAAAATGTAGCTGTTTTTAGCTGTTTGTTTTAATAGGCTAATGCCGGACTTGTGAGCTAGTACTAAACTATGCTAATGCTCTGAATCTATATGATAAGGTAGCTAACGCATTATTGTTTGTTTGTTTTTGTAAAAAAGCTCTTACGTTGGTTTTGGGATTTCCAATAAATCTAAAATCATCAGTTAAAGTGCCAGACCATCTTTCGGAGGGTATGCTACAGCAATAAAACTTAATAAAAAATAATAAGTGTCTTAACCCTTCAGAGATATAACTTTTTAAAACCTATTTAAGACCTTAGGACGTGTGTGTGTGTGTGTGTGTGTCGCTCTGTGTGTGTGTGTGTCTGAGAGAGAGGGAGACAGATAGATGTCAACAGACAGACAGACAGAGTATGGTTGCCTGGTTACTAAGAAAGCCTTTCATCTCTGTGATGTCATCTCTTTGATCTGTAATCAGTTAACGACTGCACCTGGCACCTGCTGTCACCAGCTATTCAGATACTGAACAAGCTCTCAAACAAATGATCATATCATCACAGGGATACTAGCTATCAATAAAATAAGGTTCTCGTGGGCACCAGAAGGCCGTTGTGAACGTGTGGATATAAAATTTATGTGGATAAACTTAGAAATGCGGGCGTATCAGCGATTTAAAAAAAGTGCTTTGCTCTGCGTTCTGCTCAGAAATGTGGACGATGTTTAACATAGCAGTGAATGGAGGAAGATTGGAAACTCTTGTCACTTGAAAGGTCACTGAGCGAAGAATATTATTCATATTGCATAACTGAAACTAGAAAAGAATACCTACGTTTTGATGTATAAATTGGCCATGACAAGTTAGAATTGTTGGAGTGGGAGCAAGTTATAGAGAGAGAACCAAGATAAATTTTTTTATCTCCCCACTCTGTCCTCCACTCTAGCTCTCAACATTCCGCCACATACACACACATTGGAAAATCTGAGACGGTCTGAAAACGTGACGATACGTAAACTGGGATTTTGGAGAAACCGTGCTTGATATCTGAATGCCCATTCAGCCAAATAAACACTAAAGTCTTGTATTCGGTTTAAACTTTTAATCATGTTTCTACGTTAAAGTATGGCGATACAGCACGGTCCCAAAGAGGTGGGATTTGAAGCGATGTTGAGCAATTTCCCGAACATTTCCCATTCAAGTCTATGAGAAATTTTTCACCGATTTCGTGAAAACCGCGTGGCAAATCTCTTAGAAAAGTCACACCATTAAGTCACACACCATTAAAGTCACACATTACGCATGTTTTGATGTATTTTGTGTGCGCGTGTTGGCAACGCTCCAGGACTAGTAGCAGGACAAAAATCTGGCGGAAGAATAATAATAAGTATGGGCAATAATAGTCATTGTGCCGATTGCTGCTATTGCAGCACATCGGCACACTGAATTACAAAACATGTATGCTATAGAATCATCACCCATACTGTACAGAACTGTGAGGGTTCCTCCCTTTCTCCTGCATTTGGCCACAAGTTATCCTCAACATCACATCTCTCTTTCAGTTGTAATCAGCTGTTTGGAAGGATTATACTTCAGGTTATTGTCAAACATTTTCTATATATTTCAATACGGTTACTTCAGAAATGGACAAGATTTGCCATCAGTCTGTTTTAAATGGGTGTCTAAAGGTTTGAAAGTATTATGTTAGTATTTGAACAATGTGCTGTAGATATATATTCTTCTGCAGGTGGTGGAGTATACATGAGAAAAGAATTCATGGATTTTTGTGAATGTGGTCATTGTATGCATTCTGTGTGAAAGAAATGACAATTGATTGACAGTGTGGTACACACAGACTTCTGTTTCCCCGACTGTGTGAAGAGGTTTGACAGTGTGACAGTTTTGAGGGACCAATGCATGTTGTATGGGAATTTGTTTTATTTTGTTATACTTGTAACCCAGGTCTCATTTTTCCCACTTACCTGAACACACCTAAAACCATTAGTCACATGGTCGGCTCAGTTAACCAATCAAGCACTAGAGCATGGGTTAAAAGCTGCAGTGAATTTTCCCCCAATCAGTAGTGTGAGGGGGAAGCCACTGGAGCAGCTGCACTAGCATCCACCACTGTTGCCTTTAGTCGACTGGGGGTTGTGGTGTGTCGAATATCTGCGGGAATTGGCCAGGTGCGGCAGTTGCGGGCTAATTGATGGCGAGCTAGGAACAGAACAACTTGGAACAGAACCTGCCCCAACAACATCTTCGCCCCCTGTATGGTTTGGTAGGAGGCTGTTGTAGCTTTGCTCACCCCCTCCACTCTCATTCACACACATACACAGCCATTCAGGAAGAGCTGTGGCTTATGGACTGGTTGCATCCTTGGACCATATGGATGTGGTGTTCATGGCTCATGTACAACGACCTTAGTCTTATAGTGTGTGTGGTGAATTGACTGTAAATTGAGTACTCTCCAGTTGCTTAAATGTTGTTTCTGAATGAACTTTTAAAAATTGTCTGCAGATTGTAAATATTGGGTAATTTTGGGTATTGTTATAATTTTGCCTTTGTTTTCACTTAATATATGGTACCAACACCAAATTGAAATATTGGCCTCTGTGTTATTTATCTTTTCAACACCTCCATGAGACGAACTTTTGTCTTCTGTAGCCCAATCATTAATCATACATCAGTTATTTCTATCTGCTGTATTGCAACATATACCCCACGTTTATGCTACATAAAGTGGCGAGCTAGCCAGGAGGTCTTGAAAGGATATTTAATAAACATAACTGAAAAATCAGTCTCACCAATATTACTGTTACCATGGATATATTCGAAACACTTGACATCAAAATACCCAATGCAGTCTTGGTTACTGAGTCTGAGGTTGTTGATGAAGTGGGAGGGTTTCTCGAGCAGTATGGTAAAATAAATCGTACTCTTACGGTCGATTCACCCAACTCAGAGTTCCATAATATGCTCATTGTTGAATTTGAATCTGGCTTACCTTTGACTCTATTGCATCCACTTCTTCCACATACACAAACTTCTGAATTCGGTACAAATTATCAAATAAAAAGCTTATCTGAAATATATACCGCAAAAGTGGGGAGCTCTAAGACCCAGACGTATTTAGCTGACTTGAAAGAAGTTGCTAAACTGACTGGACAAAACTATGCGGAAGTGCTGAATGAGATGATGAGCCAGATCAGCAAATCAATCTCAGAACTGAGCCCTGATGTCGATGGTGTTAAAGCAGAACAGTCACTGCATACAATGGCTGCTCCATCTTCACTGTCTGCCCCTGCTCCCATAGCTCAGCTGGGGAAGCGACGTGCCACCATCAACCTCACTGCTTCAGATCTCAACCCTCCTGAATTACAAAGGTATGTGGTGGAGCACATTGTCAAGGCTGAGGATACTGCTGTGCATCTGCGTTCTTCCCACAGACCTCATGTGTTTTCTGGGAAGGTGCCACGACCACAGCATGAGGTTGACTACGACACATGGAGATCTTGTGTGGATCTAATTCTCAAGGATCCTGCCATATCTGAGATACAACGATCACGACAAATTGTCGATAGTCTCCTGCCACCAGCTGCTGACATAGTGAAACATCTAAGTCCTGACATGTCTGCTCACATCTACATCCAACAGCTTGATTCTGCCTATGGGACGGTGCAGGATGGGGAGGAGTTGTACGCCAAATTCATGGACACTCTTCAAAATGCTGGTGAAAAACCTTCGGGTAACCTACAGCGATTACAAGTTGCTTTAAATCTTGCAGTAAAGAGGGGAGGTGCACCAAAAGCTGAAGTTAACAGACATCTTCTTAATCAGTTCTGCAGAGGATGCTGGGACAACGTCCTGATATCTGACCTCCAGCTCAAACAGAAAAAAGAAAAAAAGATCTCTCCAGAAATTGTTGATGCCATCTGTCAAGGTTGCCTCATCCGAGCTGCTCAGCCTGGCAATCCTGGTCCTGAGGGCATTACGCTGGTTGAGTCCCTCTCAATCACTGCAAAAGCAGTCCCTGACAGCTACTCCACTGAGGATCAGCTACCTCCAGCTCTGTCTCATCTTAGCGTCAAGGAGGAACAGAGGGCGGACACAACCATCCGAGAGCTGGTTCATCAAATGGAGACTGGAGAGAAGATTCCTCCAACGGCAAGAACAGAGCTGCCCAAATTAACTCTCTTATTGAGAGAATGGTCAAGATTGGAACTGATTGGTGGAGTCCTATACAAGAAACGTAGAGACAACGACGATACTACTTACCAACTCGTTCTTCCAGAGTGTCTTCGCCCGGCTGTGCTAAAGAGTCTCCATGATGAAATGGGTCACATGGGGATTGAGCGCACCTTAGACCTTGTTCGCACTCGCTTTTTCTGGCCCAAGATGGCTAATGATGTGGAGCACAAGGTCAAGACGTGTGGTCGTTGTGTGAGACGGAAAACTCTTCCGGAACGAGCTGCTCCACTGCTCAGCATCAAAACATCTCGTCCTCTCGAATTGGTATCCAAAAGTGTCGGACAACGCCGTACCATCCAAGAGGAAATCCAGTAGAAAGATTTAATCGGACGCTGGTGGGGATGCTGGGTACTTTGGAAGACAAACAAAAGTCAAAATGGAAAGACTTTGTGAAGCCACTAGTTCATGCATATAACTGCACCAGAAACGAAGTAACTGGTTTCACCCCATATGAACTAATGTTTGGCAGAACCCCACGTCTTCCTGTTGATCTGGCTTTTGGCTTACCTCTGCGCGAACCACAACATAAGTCTCATTCTCAGTATGTGCAAGGGCTTAAAACACGCTTGGAGGAAAGTTTCAAGATTGCTTCCAAGAATGCTCTGAAAACAGCTGAACGGAACAAAACACGATTTGACGAGAGTCATTTCGTCAGCGTTGGAAGTGGGAGAGTGCTGGTGAGAAATGTACGTCTCCGGGGAAAGCACAAACTCTCAGATAAGTGGGAGCGGGATATCTATGTTGTGGTCAGAAGGGCTGGTGAACTCCCAGTTTACACTGTAAAGCCAGAAAATGGAGATGGACCACTGCATACACTACATAGAGATCTCCTCCTGCCATGTAACTTTCTACCAGCAGCCGAGAATGTCCCGTCACCAGAGCGTGCCCATGTTGCCAAGCCGCAGACTCGTCAGCAAAAACAACAATCGGACAGTTTGATTGACTCGCCTGTGAATGGTAATCACCTGGGAGATGTGGAGCCATTTAACTTCGAGCCGTCTGTGTCTCGATTCACTGTGGAAAGATACTGCAGAGTCCCAAATGCCGTTCTTCCCAGTGATGCTTCTGGCTGTAGTTTTCCTATACCACCTCCTGTCATTCCTCCAGCCTCAGTTGCACCGTCTGTGTCGGAATCCAGCAGCGAGCAGTCTGAGTCTTGTGAGGAAGATGTTATGGGAAACATAGTTGAGATTTTACCTGAACCTGAAAACAACTTACCTGAACCTGAAAACAACTTACCTGAACCCTCACCTGAACTTGAAGAGACATTTACTGAAATCCAGTTGAATGACAATTCTCCTGAGGAATCCAGTTCATTGCCTACTGTTCCGGTTGAGCCTTCAGTTGACGTTAACATAGTTGACAATGACTTTACTTTCAGACGTTCGACAAGACAGAGAGCACCACCTGAGCAATTACAGTATTCTACCTTAGGTAATCCTCTAACCTCCGTAGTCCGCTCTCTGCTCCATAGTCTGTCCGATGTTCTAAGTAGTTCATCTGCATCTGACACCGTTTCATCGGTTTATGTTATCTAGTGCTCCAACATGCAACGGGACGTGCATGGGTTTAAAGGGGGGAGGATGTAACCCAGGTCTCATTTTTCCCACTTACCTGAACACACCTAAAACCATTAGTCACATGGTCGGCTCAGTTAACCAATCAAGCACTAGAGCATGGGTTAAAAGCTGCAGTGAATTTTCCCCCAATCAGTAGTGTGAGGGGGAAGCCACTGGAGCAGCTGCACTAGCATCCACCACTGTTGCCTTTAGTCGACTGGGGGTTGTGGTGTGTCGAATATCTACGGGAATTGGCCAGGTGCGGCAGTTGCGGGCTAATTGATGGCGAGCTAGGAACAGAACAACTTGGAACAGAACCTGCCCCAACAACATCTTCGCCCCCTGTATGGTTTGGTAGGAGGCTGTTGTAGCTTTGCTCACCCCCTCCACTCTCATTCACACACAAACACAGCCATTCAGGAAGAGCTGTGGCTTATGGACTGGTTGCATCCTTGGACCATATGGATGTGGTGTTCATGGCTCATGTACAACGACCTTAGTCTTATAGTGTGTGTGGTGAATTGACTGTAAATTGAGTACTC